>CM053597.1:39650555-39666658 GCA_028646575.1 Pseudocheirus occidentalis | reverse complement strand
CGCTGCTGCTCTGTTCCTGCTGCTACAGCCGCCTCCTGCTGCTTCCTTGCCCTGGGAGCAGTTTGGCTGGACCCGCTCTTCTCCTCCCGGAGTTAGCAAAATCCACTGACCTTTCTCTTAGCCTTTTTGTCTTCTGGCCTGATAAATGTGGTAACTGTGCCTCCAGTGCAGCAGATCTGCTCTCCTAAAGACACGGCTCCCTGCCCAATGCCCCAGGGCTTGAGCCAGCCTGGTTTTGGCTGCGGCTCCCAGACTGCTGAGAAGAGCCCCACCTGCTGAGCTGCCTGTAGCAACAGATGTTCTTTCCGTCTTGTGGAGAGTTTTGGAGCTTGAAAATCTGTTTAGAGTCCCATTTTATGAGTTTTTTAGCGTGTTTTTGTGGGAGCTGCCGTGCTTTGCTGCTTCTATGCCGCCATCTTGGCTCCGCCCCAATATTCCAGTTTCTTTTAGGTGTCAAAATACCCTTCTATAATTAATAACGGAAATATTCTACATCTTTTAATTTGTTATTTAGTCGTTTTAAGTCGTGTCTAGTTTTTGAGAACCCATTTGGGGTTTTCTTGGCAAAGATCCTGGAGCAGTTTGCCATTTCCTTCTCCAACTCATTTTACAGATGAAGAAACTGAGACAAATAGGTTTAAATGACTTGCCTGGGGTCACAAGCTAATACATGTCTGAATCCAAATTTGAATTCAGGAAAATGAGTCTTTCTGACTCCAGGTCTGCGTATCAGCAAGCACCCTAGCATACCCAGGGCAGCTGCTAGCACAGGTTCTTAGATCTGCTTTACTAAAGGAAAGCAACTCAACATGGGTTAACAATCTTTCTTTAATCAAACAAACATATCATTTACCTAGTTCAGGGGAAAAAGTCAGCACCCTGAATTCCAGAGAATACAAACACAAGTTACAAGCAGACCAAGAAACAGATCAGCAGATGGGCTTCCAACCATCTGACTATCACATCAATTAGCTATTCAAGTTACCAGAGAGGGAAGCACCAACATCTGGGCTTTTCAAAGCCGGGGGGGCCTCAACCGCTTCCCAGAGTCTCATCTGGTCAAATCACACAACTCTTCTCAAAGTGAGCCCCAAAGGAAACCTCACATCAGGGTGTATATATAGGCTTCTCCTGGGTCAGCCCTCTTGACCCACTGCCCAATTACAAAGTAACAAGATGTGGCCATTCCCAAAAAAACAAGCCTCCTGCCATAGGCTCCATGTGACCACATTCAGCCTATTGGGGGCAGGGTATACTTTCAAATCAGGGAACATTCTCAGAGCCACTTAAGCCTATCAAAGGGTCTAGGGGCAGGAAAGATCTTCAGATTCTCATTACAGTCTGGTACTCTATCCACTCTCCTACCTAACTGCCCCTAATATCTCCTAATAGTTGGTTTAAATCTTTTTAATACCTTTTCAGTATTGAAATGTTCTGTCATTCTATAACAAAACAATTCCTTACACATAGATCAAAAGCAAGGGCCTATGCAAAATTGTGAAGCACAGATACTTTTTTTTTCTCTAGAGACCCATCTTTTCTGCATCCTATGTCCCAAAAATCTGGCACGTTTCGCCTCATCTGTAATAAAGCAGAGATAGATACCATCTCTTCAGCCCCTCTTTATTGTAATCATGCTAAAATAACAGCCTTGTCAAAAAAGACTGGATTCAGTTATGCTGATGATTCCAAATACTTCACTGATGATTCTAGAGACCAGCACTTGCTGGTGAAAAGTATAATTATGTAGTGCTTAGGAGTACTTGTGCCTGATGAAAACAACTTGATGTCTAGGAAACTAACAGAACTGCCCCTCTTTGAAATAATTCATATGGAGCCTTATGATTGATGACATTCAAAATCCACACTATTAAAGGGAATGAAAATTCGGAATGAACAAAAGGCAGCAAGTGATAAATGGGTGACAAGATCTTTGTGTATTATTTAGCATCCATCCACTGGAAATCAAATTCTATTTTGAGAGATCAGTTCATAGAAAGTCAATTTCCCTATCATATTCAAAAAATGCTAATCATGATGTTTGACCATCTAAACACTGCCCCTGCTTTGTGAATAATTTTTTTAGTCTAAATATTTAGATTGTCATTCTTAGCTGTGGTGAAATAAAAAGACTACTTACTACTCTTAGAAGAAGACTACTTATAACTAGAACAAACCTAAAAAGTCAGGAAAATCTCATATCAGATACTTTGGGGTTCTACCATTCCGGGCTTTTCAACACTATCTTGCTTCCATTTTTTCATCTGGAA
This sequence comes from Pseudocheirus occidentalis, assembly GCA_028646575.1. NCBI lineage: Eukaryota > Metazoa > Chordata > Mammalia > Diprotodontia > Pseudocheiridae > Pseudocheirus > Pseudocheirus occidentalis. The sequence goes on along the minus strand of CM053597.1, from coordinate 39,664,388 downwards.
AATGAGAAAATTGAACTTGATGGCTTCTAGGTTCTACTCCAGTTCCGAATCTATGATCCTCTGTATCTAAGGATACAAAGCTAATCAATTGCTTAGTGTCCAAAGTGTGCACTCTTGTTGCCATGGAAGGCTTTTCTTGAAGTAACAAAATGAGTTATGGTGAAAAGGTGGGTCTGCAGCAATATAAAATGAGCATAGCAGTGAGGTTACTGACCCCAGTCCAACATAGTTCTGCCATTGTTGATTTATTGATTACAAAACAATAACATAGCTATCCACTTTTCTTTATATAAGTGATAAAGTTGAATGTTTTTAAAAGTCTTTGTTTCTAAATGTTTATAGATACATACATATATAAATGGTCACATATGAACATATATATACATGTATGCATACATACACGTATACATACACGTGTGTGTTTGTAATCTTTTCAACCAGAGCCTTAACTAGGCTGAGACAATGTGTGTTTTGTCTCAGGGGGTACTAAAATGTAGAGAGTACTCACAATACATGTACTTCAGCAGGTAGAAAAAGGTTCCAGTGTCCAAAATGTATTTAAAGATGAATTGTGCTTGCACAGGGGCCAGAATTACTAGCTACAACCCTGTTTTTAATGTTTGTCTCACCAAACAGAACATTATCCACTGAAAGCCATACTGGTTTTGAAAAGTATGTGCTACTGATATTGATCCAAACCAGCAATGAATACTTTCCACTTGATCTTCACTGAAACTTGTATCAGTTCGAAATGTACTTTCCATAGCATCTGTACCAAATAAGGCAGGAATTATGAGTACGGAAAGTTAATGTTTACGAAAACTCTAAGAACTGTGTGAATCTTAGCATTCTCTGCCTTCTTTTCCATTCTGCCCCCATCATTCCGGGTCACAAAAAACTGAAGGCCATATTGTATTTGTATCTATTCTGTTCTACAATTATGATATTTGTAATTAATATAATTAATATTTTAAAATTATCTCTTTTGTTCTACAATGATAATGACACATAGCCCTTTAAGGTTTGCAAAGTGTTTTGCAGACATTGTATCATCCGATACTCACAATAACCCTCAGGGGAAGGTACCATAGATACTATTTTTCTAAATATTTCCATTTTAAAGGAAACCAAGATTAAGTGGCTTGCCCATGGTTACGCAACAATATTCCAATCTCTTGACTATCTCATGGGTCACCACATTCAAAATATTAGTTATTAAATGGCCAACTTTTAGGGGTGTAGCTAGGGCCTGGACAGTAACCAATCTATCTCTGTGACTTTGTTGGAAAATTTTCAAGTTTTGTAGACCCTGCTTTTGTTAGCCTTTGAGAACCCAGAGTCTCCTCTACTAAGGTCCTACCCCAATGCTTCATGACAGAAATGCTCCTGAATAATACAGGCTTCTTGCCCAAAGTTCTCTCATTAGAGTTATGGAATGTCTATAAACTGATTGTCTTAAGTAGGTTTCATTGTCACAGAAGCCAGATGAGCTTCAAACAAACAAACCACCAAACCCAATTATCTACTTTCTAAGAAGTACAGAGAGCCAGTACAATATGGACTGGGGGCCAGGCTCAGAGTTAGGGAAACAGAGTCTCACACTCAACCTCTGATATAAGTTTAGCCAAGACACCATGGACAAGGTGCTCTCCTCCCAGTGCTCTCTATCAGTAGAGAATTTTCACTCCAGGAGTTCCCAACATTGATCATATGTCTAGACACCGATCAAAAAACAAAAAGATTTCAACAAATTAAACTAAATTCAGTTGTCCAGTCATGTCCAACTCTCTGTGACCCCATTTGAGGTATTCTTGGCAAAGATACTGAAGTGGTTTACCATTATCTTCTCCAGTTCATTTTACAGATGAGGAAACTGAGGCAAACAGGGTTAAGTGACTTGCCCAGGGTCACACAGCTAGTCAGTGTCTAAGGCTGGATTTGAATTCAGGTCTTCTGACTCCAAGTCTGGCACATTATCCACTATTCGATTTAGCTTCCCCTAAATCCATAACATGTGTATCAAGATGTGATATGGAGTTTTAACTTAGAGCAGGATAAGGGAGCCATTGCAATGAGAGGCATTTTGTCCTACAATACTAATCTCTTACCTTTTCTCCTACATCTAAAATAGAAATTATGAAATTGAAAGGGTGCTTTACCACAACACAACCTGCAGAATGAGTTGCTGACATTATATTTACCTTTCACTTCCATAGTCGTGGGAATTAGAGCAGAAAGAGACCAGACTCCCTCCTGTTTGCAGACAGGAAACTGAGGTCCTGGGTAGGGGAGGGGCTAAAAGGGATTTGCCCCAGGTCATAGGAAACAAACAGGCCCACTGCTGGTTTGCTAACTTTATAACTTTACACTGTATATACATATCTCTAGATTGGTGCCCTGGAAGAAACACTGCATTGGAAATCAGGGGATCTGGTTTCAGATCATGCTTCTGTCATTATGTGACCTTGGGTAAATCACCTAAGGTGTCTCATCATTTCAAATGAGGAGACTGAATTCCTATAAGTTTCCTTCCAGCTCTAAGTTGAGGACCCTATAGACTTTTTTTGTTTTTCGAGGACAATTAGGGTTGTGACTTGCCCAAAGTCACATAGCTAGTAAATGTGTCAAGTGTCTGAGGCCTATTTTGAACTCAGGTCCTCCTGACTCCAGGGCTGGTGCTCTATTCACTGCACCACCTACCTGCCCCCCCACCCCCACAGACTTTTTAACCTTCCAAATTCAAGAAGATTTAAACACATTGTATTAGTTTGCCTGGCTATAAAAAAGACCAGTTTGGAAACACTTCTAGGTTTATTATCTGTCAGGAGGTGGGGAGATCTCCCATTTTCACCACCAGGTGTCGATCTGCGAAGATCTTATGCAGCTACCGAAAGGACAGATCATAAGTGAGGATAAATGCTAAGATTTCAAAAGCAGTGATTGACAGGTTGGGTAAGTCACAAATGAAACTCGGAAAACACCGTTAGACTTTGAACAATTTATTTTTCTCTGGCTCCCAGGGAAACCCCCGATTTTGTCCCCTTCGGGCACCTCCGGGAAGACTAGCGCAAAGGGAGGTTGGCCTCATCCCAGAAGTGCAGGAAAGGCACGCCTTTCTCTTGGGGGCGCTAACACCCAAGCCGAGCTGGTGGGGAGCGCTCTATAAAGTGAACCCGAAGAGGATTCTGCCCCGGACATTCAAGGGCCTCCCAGCTGGGCACCGCGCAGATTAGACCCTCTTTTTCCACTCTTGGCATAGTTGTTAAATGGGGTATCTTGTTTATGGAATTGCAAAGTCAAAGCCAGGAGCTCTATGGACGCTTTGCAAGAGGGATGGGAATGGAGGGGACCCCGCGGTCCGAGTCGCAGGTCATCAAGATTTGGGAAGGAAGGAGAAGACCCCCCCCTTGGAGCCTAGCCCTCTTGCGCTGGGTGGCATTGGGGGGATCTTGCACTTGCCAATGGGGGTGGGGGGAGAGGTAAGGGCTTGGAGGACTCAAGCGGTGGAGAAAGCTGGCTGAAGAAGTAAGGATCATTTCTTTGGAGAGGGGCAGGGGCAGGGGCAGGGAATGGCTCCTGGGGGCGGAGCTTGGGCCCATAGGCAGGGGTTCCCGTGGGGTGACTGGTGGAGGGGAGAGAAGGGGAGGGGGAAGGGGTGGATAGGCAAATGATATTTGACCCGAGGGAAGGAGGAAAGGGGAGCCAGCATAGAACCGGGAGAGGGTGGGTGTTGCTGGAATTGATGCGGCGGGCTGTGACTCGTGGGTGGAAAGCCAGGGTGGGGGGCCGTGGGAGCCGGGCAGGACACATCAGGACCCAGCGCTGCTGCGGCCGAAGCGCCTCGGGACGGACAGCTGGTGAGTCTTACCTTGCATTCCCTCTACCCAGGCTCCGGGACCCCTAGCTCAGAGTGCCCCTGTTGGAGGAAGGCGCTGACCAAATCTGCCTGGGCATCCATCCCTTAGGCCTGGCTGCACTTAGGGGGAGCAGCCCAGCTAACATGGGAACACACCGCTCTGTAGTGTATGGAAGGAGGGCAGTGATGGCAGCCGGCTCCTCTCTCAAATCAGTGACTGAGAAATGAATGAATGGCCAAAGGCAGAAAGCCTCGGGCGGAGTTCAGACGAAAAGTTGGCCGGTGAGGTCTTTCTGCTTCCTCTTGTCTGCAATGCATTAGCCAGGGATACCTGCGTTTTGCTTCAATTAGTCAATGAATCAATCAACAGGCGTGCCAGGCTTAGAATAGACTTGCTCTGTGAGAGCACCTTTAAATGGCCTAGCACCCCACGTGGTGAACTTGAACTTTCAATAAACTTTACTTTTTCCTTGGCTGAGAAGACGTGAGTGGAATTCTTTCCGCAGGACCCGGCATGTTGGTATTTTGAGGTCTCAGGCAGCCCTAACCCTCTTTGGGCTCCTCTTCATTTTTATGGTAGGCATGCCAGGCTCTCTGCTTGGCCACAGAGAATAGCCCGGGACCGGTGATTTCACTGGTACCTCTCCCCCACCCCTGGTTTCTAAAATAATAATAATAATAATAATCCCTCGTGCTTTCAGCCCGTTCTCACTAAATGGTGCAATGGAAAGAGCTCTGGGCCTGGAGTCAGGAAGACCCCTCTACCTGAGTTCAAATTTGGCCTCACACACTTCCTAGCTGTGTGACCCTGGGCAAGTTACTGTCTGCCTCAGTTTCCTCAATTGTAAAATTGTGATAATAACAGCACCTGCCTTGCAGTATTCTCGTGAATATCAAATGATATTTGTACCCAGCTCTCAGGGAAATTTCCTGAAGTCTCTGGTATAGCAAGCTGAGACTCTCTCTCTCTCTCTCTCCCTTCAGAGAACTGAAGAGAAGTTGGAATGTTGCATCTTCTTTCCTAAAGCTAGTAGGCACTATGTAAAGGCTTATTCCCTTCCTTTCCTTTATACCACAGTCTTGTCCTCTTACCCAATCCTACCCCTGACTCCCATTGTAACTCTTATAACAAAGACAAACTTTCAAGCAAAATCAAAGGACAAAGTTCCTGGATCTGTGTGTGTAAGCACAGCTGTCTACAGGCATACTCCCTCCTCCTCTTCTGAGAGTGCTCCAGCACTGAAAATGTTCTCCACAGTTTATTAGAATTCTGAGGGGGGTTTTGTTTGATTTTATTACTGGCTACATCATTGTAGTCACTGTCTCTGTCGTTCTTATGGCTCTGCTGTCCTTATCTGAGTCACCTGTGTCCTGTGGCGGCTCTGCCAGAGCTACGTTGTCATACTTACCCATGAAGGTTAGATGTGCCCACCCAGATCTATCTCGATGTGACCCGTGGGAAGAGAGCTGTCTCTTTCTGAAGCGTCGCTTCCTTCCTTCTCCAGCAAAGACTTTGGTTTCCACCAGGAGGGGAAGTAAGAGGTTGGGGCCAGAGGCTGACACCTCTTCTTTCCCCAGAGAGAGGGGTCACTGGGTTAGAACTGTATCTGTCTAGTCCCTTAAATACTGTTAGTCTAAAGGAAGTAATTTTTAGGTTCAAGCTACATTTCTGATCTCTGTGCCTTAATGGGAAAAGAAAGATCCAAGCAATATAAACAAGGCTTGATCCCCTTTCCACTAAATGCCAGTTGCACAATGAACACACATAGGAAATAAGCTATAAACCCATTTATCTAAGCATGAAGCAAGACAGAAATCAGAAAAGGTATGCATAGAATATATGTCAGACAATACAGAGGGAATGAACTCTTTGATTTGGAACAAAGTTACTTAGTTTAACCAAAAGAGGGTCCTGGTTCTCAACCTATCCCATCTCTCAGGGAAATTTCCTGAAGTCTCTGGTATAGTAAGCTGAGACTCTCCCTTCAGAGAACTGAAGAGAAGTCAGAATGTTGCATCTTCTTTCCTAAAGCTAGTAGGCAGAAAACCAGAATCTCTCTTCTCTCCATCTGTCACCAACTCTGCCTGCCCTTCACACAATAATCAGTTTACACAGATGAAGAGAGAGTCCTGTATAGTTGGCCTTTTGAGCCAAGAGCTTCATCCAGAATGTTTACATTCCCGATTTCTTATAGGATAACAATGAAAATGGACTGCAGCACCAACTCTGCCTGCCCTTCATATAATCATCAGTTTCTACTAGTAAAGAGAGAGTCCCATATAATTGGCCTTTTGAGCCAAGAGCTTCATTCAGATTTTCTATATTCCCAATTTCTTATAAGATAATAATAAATATGTACTTCATGCATATACCAAGGTACATTTTTAAAGGGCATTAGCCATATATAAATTTTACTTCAAAAAGCCATGATTTTGTATGAGTACATCCTCCATCAAAACTGATTTCACCCTCTCTCTATTACTTACTAGATGATATTTGGAAGTTACTATGGTCCCAAGATTTATTAATCTTCAGTCAGTCTAGTGAGAAGGCTGCCCAGACTTAGCCAAGCTGTTCTTCAGGTAATTGGCATGGAATCCATCTGAAGCCCATATTCCAGGCCCTTCTAATTTGGCACAAGCTGCAGAACCAAAAGTTCAATATAAGTCCATGATAATGACAAAGAAAGGGGGAAAAAACTAATGTAGTATTGGGCTGCATTGAGAATAATAAGGAGGTGATGACCACACACTATTCTGGCCTGGTCATATTACATCTGAAATACTCAGTAATCAGGTCAGAGGGGTAAAATTTAGGAAGGACATTGATGAGCTAGAGAACACCCAGAGGAAGGTAACCAGGATGGTGAAGAGCCTTAAATCTATGACATATGATGACTGGTTAAAGGAACTAGGAATGATTATTCATCGAGTCAAGAAATATTATTTTTTAATGATTTTATTTTGGGGGCAGCTAAGTAGTGCAGTAAAGAGAGCACCAGCCCTGGAGTCAGGAGGACCTGAGTTCAAATCTGGCCTCAGACACTTGATCACACTTTCTAGCCATGTGGCCTTGGGCAAGTCACTTAACCCCAATCGCCTTGCCTTCCCCCCTCCAAAAAAATTTTTATTTTTAATTTAAGGAATAAACAAGAATTACCACAAATTGTACAATGCATAATAAAAAGAAGATTGCTCATAAAACTGAAAATTTACTGTGTACAACTTGCTATTCCTTTTAAATATACAACAAAGTTATATAAATTTATTTTTTTATCTTCCTTTTTTCCTTCCCTCCCTATCCTGGAGGTGGCCATCATTAGACAAACACACATATACATGTATGTATATATGTATGTGTGTATATGTATGTGGTATGTATATACACATGTGTATGTATATAGTGTGCGTGCATATTATATATAATTATTCTATACATACTTATTTTTATTAGTTCTTTGGATGCAGATAACAAGCATTTGTTAAGCACTTTACTATGTACCAGGTACTGTGCTAAGTTCTGGGAATATTAAGAGAGGAAGAAACACAGACCCTGTCCTCAAAGAAGCTCACATTCTCATGGGAGGAAGGTATATGTTCTGTAAAAATGGAAGGTAATCCCCCAGGGAAGACTCTAGCAGTAGGGGGTAGAGAGGAGGCTAGGAAGGTCACCTGAAGAAAAAGAGATTTAAGCTGACTCTTAAAAGAAACTAAGAGATGGAAGTAAGGAGGAAGATCATTCCAGGCATGAGCAACATCCTATGAAAAGGCAGAGATGAGACGTGGCATATTGTGTTTGAGGAAATGCCAGTAAGGCCTGAGCGACTGGATCATAGAATATATGGAGGGGAATAAAGTGTAAAAAGACTGGAGAGATAGGAAGGGACCAAGTAATGAAGGGCTTTAGATGCTAAACAGGATTTTATATTTGATCCTGAAGGGAACAGGGAATCACTAGAGTTTATCAAGTAAGTGGATGACATGGTTGGATCTCTATGTATAAGATCATGCTGGCAGCTGAGTGGAAGATGGATGAGAGTGGAAAGAGACTTAAGGCAAGGACACCAACCACCAGGCTATGGCAATAGTCCAGGTGTGAGGTGAAAGGACCTAGACCAGGGTGAGGACAATGTCAAAGGAGGGAACAAGGTACACAGGAGAGAAGTTTCAAAGGTAGAATCAGTAGGACTTGGCAACTGATCAGACACAGGGGAAGGGGAGGGGAAGGGATGAGAAAGAATGAAGAGTCAGTGATGGCCCTGAGTCACAATCCCAAGGTGACCGGGAGAATCACGGTGCCCTCAATAGTAATAGGGAAATTAGGAGGAGGGGATGGCTTTGGGGAAGAGAGAATGAATTTAGTTTTGGACATGCTGAGTTGGAGGTGCCTGTGGGATGTCCAGTTGGAGAGGTCCAAGAAGCAGTTAGTGATATGAAACTGGAGTTTAAGAGAGATGTTAGGGCTGGACATAGAGATCTGGGAATCATCTGCATAGAGATGATCATTGAACCCATGGGAGCTGATGAGCTCACCAAGGAAGATGATGTGGTAGTTGAAGAAAAGAAGGCTTGAAGGAAACATGACTGTTGTCTTCCAAGTATCTGAAGGGTCATCTCATGGAGGAGACATTAGATTTCTCCTTTTTGGCCCCAGAAAGCAGAACTGGGAGCAAGGGGTGGAAGATGCCAAGAATTGGGCAGTTAGTCAGCATACGCAAATCTAACATTTACTATGTGGCAGGCACTGTACTAAGCACAACAGAGATAGAAAGAAAAGCAAAAACATGGTCCCTGCCCTCTAGGAGCTACCATTCTAATGTGGAAGACAATATATAAACAATTATGTCCATATAAAATATATATATGTATGTATATATATAATATGTATATAGATACAAATATGGTATAAATGGGAAATAACCTGGGGGGGGGAGGAGAGGAAAGGGCAGAGAGAGGGGGAGAGAAAGAAAGAACAAGCAAGCACTACCTAGGAAATGCCTATTGTTCAAAGTAGACTGGACTACATTGTGAAGTAGTGAACTAGCCCTCACAGAAAGTCTTCAAGCCAAGGCTATATGACCCCTTTTTAGACAACTTATGGTAGGCATTCTTTTTCAGGTATTAGGAGGGTGGGGAGTCTTCCAGCCCTCAAATTCTGTGACTTAATCAAAGTTTGAGCTCTGCAGGCTCAGACTCCAAGAGCCTCCCCACCTCATGAGGATTTTGGCGGATGAATTTTAAGTAGGAGGGGGGAAAAAAGGCAAATGCTTAGAAAAACAGAAAAGGCAAACATCTGCCTTTCCCAGCTGAATGTGGTGAAACAAGCATACACAAGTAATTATTGGAGGGTTTGGAAATGTAAAGCAGTCCACAGTGTCTTCTAGTCATTCAGTTTCCTCATATTGAAATGACTTCAACATAAGCAGGAGCCAGTTATGACTGAGTCAATATTTAGCACAAACTGCAGCCCAACAGCCCTGGAGCAGCCAAAGGAAATGGAAAATATTCTAAGAACAGCAGGAGTCAATCCCTGGAGCTCCTACCACCTCCATACTGTAATGCCTTCTGCTGAGGTGTCCAATCCAAGATTTCTCTGCTTAAAATGAGGAAATTAAGCAGGAGTAAACAAAATAGACAAAGACCACTATTTGTAGTGATTATCCATGTCTAGGTACAAGCAAAAACTTCTTTGACTCCAGTCTGTGAGATTTACTTTACTTAGTGTCTGCATTAACCCAGTCTGCTTCTCCATCTATGGGCCCCTCCACCCCCACACTTAGTTTGCTGCCCTGGATTTTTCCTTGGCAGTGCTTTCCAACAGCCTCCCAGCTCTCCCATACAAATAGTCGGATACAAACTGGCCATATGCCCAGTTTGTAAAGCTACCTTTGTATTGTGTGTAAATAGTGACCCTAAGTCTCCCAGCCCCACCAGTCTGGTAGGTACCTCAGAGAAGAGTCCCCTGACCTTTATTCCCCTGCTCGGTGTCATAGCCAAAGCAACTCTGTCCTGGCTTCTAGATGAGGCAGGCTCTAGAACACAAATTAAGAGAAGGATTCTCCCCATCTTTCTCATCCTATCTGCTATTCCTTTTCCTATTTACTATTTTCTCTTCATAATGTCAATTGATTTTCATTCCACTAAGTTCCAGCTCTTTGTCGAGCCCAGCCTCCACAAACATCTGAAGGAGTTTCCTGAGAGATCCTCTGATTCAGAAGTCTGGATATATGTTAGTTCAGGGTTTTGTTTTGTGCAGTGATGGCTAGGAATTTTTGTGGGGGGCTGGGAGAGGGGAGAGTGTGCCACAAACGCAGACCATGGCAAATGGCACAAAGGTACCCTGAGCTGAGGAGTACAGGCAAAGAGAAAAGCTTAACCACCTGATAACCTTCCAATTTTCACTCATTAGTCTTCCTATAAGGTGCTAAACCCTGCTGTTTCTACTGCTAAAGACAGAGCAGTAGAGAGAGTACCAGACCTGCAGTCAGGAAGTCTCATCCTCCTGAGTTCAAATATGGCTTCAGACGCTTACTAGCTGTGTGACGCTGGGCAAGTCACATAACCCTCTTTGCCTCAGTTTCCTCATCTGTAAAATGAGCTGGAGAAGGAGATGGCAAACCAGCATCCTTGTCAAGAAAGCCCCAAAAGGGTCATGAAGAATTGAACACGACTGAAAAATAACTAAAGAACAAGAACTGCAAGTGCTATCAGGCCCTCCTAAATTTGGTGTCCCAGGTCAAAGTCCCAGTTGCCCCCACCCTGGTTAGAGCCCTGATGCTCAGTCATGAATGAAAGTAATCCATTGCAGAAAATAAAAGTCATCTCAGCCTTTTTGGACAGCAGCATGGGAAGATGCTCCTAAATGGCAGAACTATCTCTGGATAAGTATGCTTAGCACCTAACTAACACAGCAGCCAAAACAGGTCGGAAATGAAGAAATTCAGCAAATTCAGAATTCACACACACTGTGGCAGTTTTATTAGAGATAGAAAAATCCTTCAATATTGAAACTCATTTGGTATGCAACATGGCATTATTCAAATGAAAATCACACTTCAATCACTGCTCACCTGGCAAATGCTGAGACAAAAATTATGCAATAATTGGTGGCAGCTATTCTTAACAAACTTCATAAGCTTGGCTTCCCCAAAGGGATGTAAATTCAGATATATTATATAGGGTTTGATGAGGCAAAAATATCATCAAACATGAAAGTAATGTAAATTTCCCTGTGTTCAAGTGGCCTTTGTTGCATTTACTTTGCAGCATTAATGTTACCTCTCAAACATCAAAGAATTCATTGTTTGTTTTAATAGAATTATTTTTATTCCTGGCCCAGCCATTTGCTGTTAATATAACACTGGACAAGAAATCCTCTTCCTTGGTACAGTATCTCATAAATAAATAGATTGCAATATCCTTGCAAATAGGAATCATGTCTTAAGTTTTCTTATATCCTGTTCAATTCCCAATACAGGGCAAGTGTCTGGGAACCACTGAATAAATATCTTCTTATCTGATTTTTCCACTATTCCAAATAAATGTATAATTAGTCATTAAAATCAAGCGCTACTATTCTGAGGATCATAATTTCATCCATTTCAAGCTGGAAAGAACCTTAAATGTCATCTAGTCAAACCCCTCATTTTTAAGTAGGAGGAAAATGAAGCCGTCTACAGTCCAGATACAAAGGGCCTCGACCTTAGATGTATATCTGAGATTTTGTTATACATTACTCACACGTCAAGCTTTATCATCCCGACCAGGACATTCACTGGCTGCTATTTGTTCCTACAGCATGTTCTCATAACAATCTGGGTTAAGTGATTTGCCCAAGATCACCCAGGAAACAAGTGGCAGAGTTGAGCTCCTCACCCAGCTTCTGTCTCCAAATCCAGCGTTCTTCACAATTCACTGTTGTTCATTCATTTTTCAGCCATATCTGACTCTCCATGGCCACATTTGGGGTTTTCTTGGAAAAGATAGTGGCGTGGTTTCCCTTTCCAGTTCATTTTATAGATGAGGAAACTGAGGCAAATTGGGTTAAGTGACTTTCCCAGGGTCACACAGCTAGTAAACCTCCTAAGGCCATATTTGAACTCTGGAAGATGAGTCTTCCTGACTCCAGGCCTGGCACTCTGTGCACCTATGCCCCGCCCTAGCTGCTCCTATATCATGCTGCCTCTCCAAGAAGGCAAAGCAAACAGTACATATGTACACAATGATAATGTGAATGTCACAGATGTAAACCGAGTAGTTGGGGGTGCATATGAAGGGAAAAGAGCATTATTGACTGAAGTCATCAGGGTTGGGAAAAAAGGTAGCTTTTGAGTTGGGTAGTATTTCAACAGACAAGACAGAAGGGAGTGCATTCCAGACATAGAGATCAACATGAGGAATGGCACATAGGTAATACAAGATAAATTTTATGGAGATAATGATAGAAAAGTAAGATTATGCCAGGCTAGAGAGGGCCTTGAATGACAGACTGAAGAATGTGACCTTTTGAACAAAGAATGGCCAAACCCAGGTTCTTCTATTAGGAAGATTAATCCACCAAGCATATAAATCATGATGGAATAAGTAGAGCATGAAGGAATCAAGACATATTTTGCTATTAAAAAAAGAAACAATTGCAATTGTCAGGATGCAGGGCAATGAGAAGCTTTACTATGAGAACGGCAGTGGGATTAGAGAGAAAGGGATGGATCCCAGAGGAATCTTGGAGGACTGGAGCATTGATATGAGATGAGAGTGAAACTTACTCATGGAAACCACCTTCCATTTCAGAAGAAAGGGATGTTTTTGACAGATGGGCTTCAAATTCAGAATTATGATAGTTTATCATTTCTTAAAGGTTGACTTTCCTTCATGGGAATAATCTACCTGAAAGAATCAGGGCATTATGAGCATTAAGGAAGATAATGTAGGCAGCATTGCAAAATTTAAGATATTCTTTTAAATATCAGCTATTATTTTTGTTTTCAATCAAGACTTCCAGTCCAGATACATTGATGTGATATTCTGATGGAAGTTCAGAATGTCTCGGAGGCTGCTGCTGGGAAAGCCAAGGTTGGGGTTTTATCTGCACAGTCCCGGGCTGTTGATTTGTTTTGGCTTTTGCTTTCTTTTTTTTCATTGACTTGTTTATTTACTTTTAGTTTATAAGATTCAGTTCCACAATCCCTTGAGTTTCAATTTTCCTCCCCTCCCTTCCCCCACTCTCCATCCCCTGCCATGGTCACGTGCAGTCAAGTATAGGATCTACAAATACTCTCACACTGTACAATAGTTTGGTTGTATAGAAAGGTTGTAACCAATGGTGTGGACAATAGGAAAGAAGAAAGAAAACCAAACATGAAAAAGAATGCTAGCATGTAGATTGCTTCAGTCCCAAGCTGTTGATATTTGCAGAATTTTCAAAATAAATTGAATATAGATTTAGAAACAGAAGGAACCTTATGCATCATTCAGGCCAAACTTTTACTGTACAAATGGGGAAGCTAAGTTTCAAAGTGATGAAATGACTTTCCCAAGGTCATGAAGCTAGAACTTATTTTTTAATAGAATGCAGACTCCTTGAGGGCAAAGAATATTTTGTTATTTGTAGTGGGACCACCCAAGGGCCAGCCTCAGGTGTGTGCTGAGACGTGAGAGAGAGAGAGAGAAAGTAATCAGAGGAAAGTTCAGGAAAGTACCATGAACTCCATTTAGTGATTACAGAAGTTTATTGTGACGCTATTCAGCGGGCAGGAGGGCTTAGGAAGCCTGCAAAGTACAGGACAAAGAAACACAGATTATATAGCCAGAATAACATAAATCAGGTATCAATTATGCTAACCAGGTGAATAAGGGTGGTCCTAGGAAGGAGTTAAGGAGTGGTCATTGCTTAAAGGGACATGCACTTTTCATGTCTACTGCGCAGGCGTATAACCCATAATTCAATGGTAAAAAGTGCGGGGGGGGGGGGGGGGGGG
>CM053597.1:39628313-39650055 GCA_028646575.1 Pseudocheirus occidentalis | reverse complement strand
GGTGTGGTTTTTGCCTTGAAACATCACCTAAGTCAACTAGCGGTCAGTTCTGACTGAGAAGTGCCAAGTCTGTTACCCTTCAATGTCCTGTTTGACAAAATGAATATTGGAAGCTAGACTAACTGGAGACTCAGGATGTGCCTAATTGAAGAGGAGTTAGCTTACTGATAGTGCATTGAAGGATTCATAGGTACGACTGACCACTAGAACAAAGGAGCTACACGTTTCTCTAATTGTTTATAGATGGGTGGGTGAAGGATTCATAGGAATGGCTTGTTATCCTAACAAGCAGGGATAATTGCAGCTAGGCAGAGTGCTGGCTTAGGGAAGAGGCAGAGTTGATGGTTTTATGGCTGGGGGGAGGTGTAACTTTAAAACTGAAGTTGCAGCTGGGTGTTACAAACCTAGGCACCCCAACACCCATCAACAGGGCCAATAATCTAATGGGAGACTTGTCCTCCTAAAGTGTAGGGGGACAAAAGCCTGGTTGGAGTCAAGATCTCAGACAAGAGTCTTTTGAAGTGTATATCCCAGGGCGCCAGCCTTTTCAGGCCGCAGACACCTGGGGGGACACATCAAAATCTCTGAGTCCTGACCTCCATTTCTGAGGCTCCGCTCAGTTGTTGTTGTCTTTGTATCCCCTGCGCTTAGCATAGTGGAAAAAGCACTGGCTCTAGAAACAAAGGACCCAAGTTCAAATCCTATCCCTGCTGTCCACCACCTGTATGACCCTGGACAAGTCACTTAGTGTTCTTGACTCTTGGGTTTTCTCACCTGTAAAATATGGTCTCAGACATTTACTAGCTGTGTGACTCTGGGCAAGTCACTTAACCCTATTTGCCTCAGTTTTCTTCATCTATGTAAAATGATTTTTATATAGAAGGCCACAGATTCATTCTAACTCGATAACTTTAATGTTAGCAATTCCTGACACATAATAAGAGCTTAATAAATGCTTGTTGATCTGAAGTGACACAGCCAGGATTAAAAACTTATTTCCTCTATGTAGCAGCCCCTCTGGGTTTATTTTCCAACTCCTACTAACACTGGCAGGCTGGGTCCCCAGAGGTTGACTATTTCTCCCCATCAGTAGTTCTTGAAGTCACCCTGAAGGTCTGAGTGTTTCTATCACTCGTAAGTCCCTATTGGCATTCTCCCCATTGATTACTAACCATCAAGCTGGTAACTTTCAGAAATGTTTATTTATTAAGGTAATATAGTAGGCACAGTTGGTATAAAACATTTGTCCCAAAAGTCTGGAACATGCCTTCTCCCAAGTATTTACAGAGCTTCAGGAGAAAGTGGACTCAGCCATAAAGTACATACATGTCAAAAAGGTAACTCACAGCTGCTGGGTTTCTGGAAGTCCTTCCCACCCTTTGGTGTATGTCCTTCTCTTCTGGACTCTCAGGGCCAATGCCTTTGTAGAATCCTGATGCTTTCTCTGCTAGGTGTGTCAGGTTTCCAATGGAAAATCCATTGGAAAGTCTTCTGACCTTTCACATTTCATAAAGTCCCCCTCTCCTTAAGAGAAGGGGAGGAGATGGAGACTGTACTCCTTCTAAGCAATTGTTTCTCAGGGACTTGAGTGGAACTGTTTCACAACTTGGTTATGCAGCTTTGAAATCCTAGATTCCAAATCTTCTTTTATCCAAACCCTACAGGGCATGACTTTGTATCTTCAATCAACCATAAGTTGATTCTATTCTTATGTTGTCATCCACTTTCATTCAGTTGTTACTAGTTTACACATTTGATTTGTGATTGATTCTATAACCCAATCGAACAGCTATTCTCACCTGAAAAAGATATCTGGACATAGAGCAGTGGTTCTCAACCTTCCTAATGCCATGATCTTTTAATACTGTTCTTCATGTTGTGGTGACCCCCAACCATAAAATTATTTTTGTTGCTACTTCATAACTTTTATTTTGCTACTGTTATGAATCTATCTGATATGCAGGATGTATTTTCATTGTTACAAATTGAACATAACCCATAGGTTGAGAACCGCTGACATAGAACGTCTTGCTAGTTATATTCATTGAGACTGAGTTATGAGTTCACCCGCCTCCTACTCCAGAGCCAGTGGTCTTTCCCCTGCAGCATGCTTTATTTCCATGCTTTGTGTTATGCTATTTTGCAAAGGAAACTGTTGTGTTTCTCCATGGGCTATGACTCCATTCTATCTAGGAACCCACATAAAAAATAAAAACCTTCTAACAATTAGGGCTGTCCATAAATAGAATAGGCTGACCTGTGAGGTAAAGAGTTTGCTATCACTAGAAAAATTTACAGCAAAACCTATATATTCAGGTGTTGGGGATATTGTAAGATGGATCCTACATTCAGTGATGAGTTTGACTAAATGAACTTTAAGCTCCCACCGTACTCAGATTGTGATATTCTGGATATTCTCACCAAGTGAGAACCAGCAACTCCTCTTCCTGTCTGAAAAACCAATATGGAATATTACTGCAGTCATACAAGCATGTTCTCATACATAGAACATGGCTTCTGCAGGAAATTGAAAGTATGGGAGAAGGTGATATCTCAAACCCATTTCACTATATGGAAAATACTGAACTTAAGAACAGGCTGTTAGTATGAGTCTGTTTCTTAGTTAACTTTCCAGGCCAGACCACAGAAGCATATTGAACTCACCAGACTTGAAATTGAGTATTAATTAATAGGACTACTTTAAGTATACTTATATTTTATGATATAATTTCTGTGGTAAAATGTTCAGAAGCATATTCTTTCCTGCCCTTCTCCTAGGTAACTGCTGCCCCTCCTGGATGCCCATAATTAGTTAAATCTCCACACCTCTGCATCTGTGGAGGAGAAGGCACCTCCTGACATTTCTGTAACAACAAAAGAGCAGGTACCTCTATCATTTTTTTCTCTGGATATTTCAAATTGGAGAATAATGGTCAGTTTGCAAGGGAATGGTGAGGGTGGGCTACAGTTCCTAATCTTTCACCATCTGTTCATGTGCAAAAGTAATTTAGGTTAAACAATCATCTATAAGTCAAAAATGCACATATACATGGATGTACATGTATTTTTATCATATACATATGATATATATGAGATATATATGATATATGAGATATATCTCATATATCATGGAGAAAGGAACTAAATCAGATTTCACTTGTATATGTATTTATATGTACATATATGCATACATATATGTCCATGTATACATATATACACACATTCATATATGTATCCCTATTTATTTGTATATTTATTTCAACTCCTGAGTGAGGAATTGCCCCTCCACCAATGCAGGTCTCTACCTCCTGTATAAGTAATACTGCTAGAGAGTTAGGTGCCTAGAGCAGTTGTATAAGAATCCCCACAGCTACAGATTAACTTAGTTTTAAAATGTACTGTTATCTGTATTGTGTTGTATTTTTATGTATTTTGTTATATATTTTCCACTTACATTTTAATCTGCCTGCTCTGGGGAGTTTGGGGATAGAGCACTGAGAAAAGGATAAGTGTCTTGTTCAAAGTCACATAACCAGCACACATCAGCAGGACTTTAACTCACGTCTTCCTGACCTCAAGCCTGGCTCTCTAACCACTACATTATATAACTTGTATAATTACACACAACCACATATACACAGAAATTTTGTTGTGGACCTGTGATTGGATTGATGTTGGGAACTCTTGATGGGCATTTAGGTGGTGCAGTGGATAGAGCTCTGGGCCTAGAGTCAGAAAGACTCATCTTCCTGAGTTCAAATCTGGTCTCAGATATTTCCCAGCTGTGTGAGCCTGGGCCAGTCATTTAAGCTATCTGTAAAATGACAAAGACAAGGAAATGGCCAGCTACTCCAGTATCCTTGCCAAGAAAACTCCAAATGGGGTCACAACGAGTTGGACTTGACTGACACAACTTAACAACAACAAGAAAAAAGAACCCTTAATGGAGAAATTCCCTTTACTAATGAAAATTGGCAAAGACTTTGCAACTTTAAGTCTCAGAGAGGTTCAAGGGACACTAGAGATTTCAGTGACTTTCCCAGGGTCATACAGTCTGTACGTGCCAGAGGCAGGACCTAAATTCGAGTCTTCCTTCCTCAGAAGCTAACTCTCCATCCCCACCAAGGCTCTTGCCCACATTGTAGTCAATATGACTCGATTGCCAGTTGAATTGCCATTTTTCTACCACAGTTTCTACAATGAGTTCACAAAATGATCTATCATTTTATTTTATAATAAAAGTTATTATTTTCATTAAGACATGTTTTTATTTCACTATGTGTTATACTGCAGATTCTTTCTAGGATGGAAAACACAGAAAATATCACAAACCAAGAGGAACTTTGTGAAATGAAGACTAGGGAGAAGATGGAAGAACATGATCACTTGGTAATAATAATAATAATGAATAATAACAATACAAGCAGGAACAATAATAGTAGCACATGTGGTGTTTTATGGTTCATGATCACATTACATATTATTTCATTCATTCCTCACAAAATATCTATAAGGTGGATAATATTATTAGCATCTTCATTGTTATAGATGAAGACATTCAAAGTCACAGTAAATGACTTTCCCAAGGTCATAGAGCTAACCAAACAGCGACAACAAGAAAACAGCTGACGCAGCAGTCACATAAGGAAGCCACAGATAATATTCTACACCTGTCTCTGGAGGCAAGAGTGGTCACTGCATTATCCAAGTTCATCTACCTTTGAGTGTTCTATTCACTTAGGTTATTGCCATCTTTTTTTATATATTTATATTATCCAGGGTCTTCTTTTTTTACTTCCTTATTTCATACCATGTTTCTCTGAATCCCTAGAATTCCTCGTTTCTTAGGGGTCAATAAATTCCATTGTATTCACATACTACAATTTGTTTAGACATTGTCCATTTAGTGGTATGGATATTATCTCTAGTTTTTGGTGTTTTTTTTTTACCACAGGAAGTACCGTAATGAATATTTTGGTATATATAGAACTGTTCTTTCTGTCTTTGTTCTCTTTGAGGTATATTCCTACTAAGTGGATCACTGGATCTCTTTAGTAATTTTTCTTGCAAAACTTCATTTTATTTTCCAGAACTGCTAGACAAATTCACAACTTCAGCCACAGTGCTTTTGTATGCCTCTCCTCCTACTGGCCCCAGCATTATTTCTGTATTCGCCTGTATTTTCTGTATTTCACCCTTTGCATATTTTGATGGGTGTGAGGCAAAACCTCGTTTGAATTTGCATTTGTGTTAATATTAGTGATTTGGAACATTCTTTCATATGGTTGTTGACAGTTTACATTTCTTCTTTTGAAAACTATTCACATCCTTTGATCACTCACCTACTGGGAAATCTTTCATCTTATAGATTTGTTTCATTTCCCTATATTTTGGATACCAAACTTTGATGCAAAGTTTTTTTTTCCAACTCACCTGCTTATCTTATTATACTTACATTCATTTTGTTTGTGCAAGAGCACTTACATTTTATAAAATGAAAATTGCATATGTTTTTTCTTTTGCAATTTCCTCTCTCCTTTATTAGGCAATGAATTCTGTCCTGAACCATAGTTGTGAAAGGTACCTTCCTCTGTTTTCCTATTCTTATTATTTTATGCTGGATCCTTTCACAATTAGGCTGCCAATCCACTTGGAGTTTATTGGTGTTAGCATCCATTCTGATAGACCATACCCATCTCCTAAGCAATCACTCACTTTTACTTGAAGGTTGCAAAGTGTTTTCCTCACAACAAACCTGTGAGAAATTATCTCCATTTTCATAAATGAAAAAACTGACACTCAGAGGTAAAATGACTTGACCAAAGTCACAAACTTGGCAAGTCATAAGAGCCAGGACTAGCACCCACATATTTGAGTCTAATTAGAGTGCACTTTTCACTATATCATCACACTGCCTCTCAACACATAAATATGATCCAGATATTGGCTTTCTACCTCCAGGGATATAAAAGTGACAGTCATTTTTTTCTCATGATCTGAACTTGTCATTATATCAGTGTGAGGAACTCTCTAGTGGAGAAACATCCTCCAATGGCACAAATAAGCAATTCATATATAATTTAGTCTTTCTTGGCAAGGGCCTGAGTTATCAAAAAGATAAATCATTTGTCCAAGGTCATGTCAGTAGAAGGACTTGAAACCAAGGCCAGAATTCTCTCCACTCCACCATACTGCTTCTCTTTGTTAACACAAACATAACACTTTAATAACACAAATATAAGAGCACTTTAAACAACTTTAATAACTAACTAAATATAACAACATTTTGAGTATTATCAGTCTTTTCTATAATCTTTAATGACTATTATGAGAAAAGGAAAAATACTGTCAACAACTTAGAGACATAAACATGCTCATCCAAGGGAAAAATAGGTTGAACCATATCCTGTTTTCCAGTCCTGCCAGTGTCATAGACATCGTACATGCCAGTCATGCTTTAGTGAATGGACTATATAGAGAAAAAACACTTGGATTGAGAGAGGACTGAATTTGAAGTCAGAGGACCTGGGTTCAAACTTCTCTGCAATTTATTGATGGTATGACCTTGGGTAAATCGTTTGACATGTCTAGTCCTATTTCTTCATCTGTAAAATCAGAGATAACTTTGTAATGCCCTTCTAGCCCTAACATCTGTGATCTTTTAAGTTCATCCATGAAAGATCACAAATTCTATCTCTACTGCATGTCCCTAAGACTAACTTTTCCCTCTCTGCAAGGTTGTTGGAAGGAAATGTTGTGGGGAATTTTTGAGGGAGAAGTGGATTTTAAAATAATTTAGAAATGTATATATTAACTGGATAACTCTATTAAGACACCACTGATACATTCTTCCTCAACCCTTCCAATATGCACACCTGCACTGATGTGATTTGCATTTTTAAGTTAATTATACCATATTCTGTCCCTGAATTCTTCTCAATCCATAAGAAAACCTGCCTGAGTTCATTTGCATACTTCTTTTTGATGTCCAGACAGGATATAAGCTTTATCAGTTGCTTTGAAAATGAAACACAGAGAAAACATTGAGTTTAACAGTTGTCAGGATTTAAATATTAGCAGAGATATCCCTATAGGACAGGTACTAGAGGTCATATATATATATATATATATATATATATATATACTTATAAATTGAGGAAGCTGACACTTTCTTAAAAAAAGAATACTTTCTACGTAAAATCAAAAGATTGGAAACAGTCTATAGCTTTAAGATTCTATAGGCCACAGAACAATGAAAAGACACCAGATTTAATTAATAATCTTGGCATAAAGTAGCAGAACAACAAGGAAAGGCAACAGAGGCTGGCCCAAAATTTTATCTGGGCAACTTCTAAAATGGTTGCTGCATCAGTTCATTGGGGTGGGGTTGAACAGCTGGGGGTACACAAAATTCTGGAATTCTGGCAACCTCAAAAGCCTCAGAGGTACACACCATCCATCACCCACTCTAAAACACATCAATTCACCCTGCGGAAGCAGGAAACAGTATTGACCTTCAAAGTCAGGAAACATGGGTTCAAATCCTAGTTCTGACATTTAGAAACTGTGTGGCCTTGGACAAGTCACTCATCTCCACATTCCTGAGGACTGATCTTCCTGACTCCAGGCCATGTGCTCTGTCCATTGTACCACTTACCTGCACCACATATACTGCTTACTGTGTATCATATGAGATTTTTGTAAATCACTTAGCACAGTGCCTGATATACAGCAAGCACTATGTGAGTGTTTATTCTCTTCTCTCCCCTTCCCTTCAAAAGGAATAAACAGTAAGATGACAGTGAAGCCTACACTATAACGGCATTAGCTAACCAGAATCAAAAAAATATTGGGGGTCCCCCAATGACAGTCTCAGCTATGATATGTAATAGCATATACCCACCAGTGCCTCCACCAAAGTCTTCCTCTGATGCCTCACTCTTTAAAAGCTATCCCAGCAGAACACAAATTCTGGCAGACCCTGACCAGCCTGGATCTGTGAGTACAGGCCCAATGACAAGTTATCAGTCTGTTTTTTTGAGGGTCTGGCTGTCTCAGAAGCTCCATGTGAATTTATCTATAGCAGAGATATCAGATTTATGTTCTGCCCTCTGCTTGTGGCCCACAAACCTCTTAAGTGAAGTCTGAACCTGATTAAAACAAAATTGGGAAATGTTTCACGAAATTAAAAAAATAAAATACAACATAGATGATGTTAACTTGTACTTTTCTAAGTCAGTATGGGGTGGGGAGGGGCACAGGGATCTGTTTCTATTCAAGCTGGACAACACTGGTCTATAGAGTAGCAAAGTTTTTCACAACAGCAATCCTCAAAGACCATTTACTGATTCATAGTAGAGGGGTCATGAGCTATATTGGTGGAGGGACCCACCCATGAAATCTTGGACCCCAGAAGTTATAAAATTACATATGAGTATATATGAATTATAAATAGTTGATGATGTGGGCACTTCACTGCCTTCTCTAATTTTCCTGAAGGTGTTTCCTTTTCTTTCTTTTAGACAAAGGACTCAAGAAATATCAGCACCCCAAAAACTCCTGACATTTTCCATTTGCATCACATGGCTGGCTGTGATGGGTTTGCGTGCCTTGCCGATGTAAAGCACAAGCAGGAGCTCTTTCCACAATGGCGTTTGCCCATTAAGATGGCAGCCGCCATAGCCCTAATAACCTTCCTTTATACTTGCCTAAGGGACGTCATCCACCCTTTTGTAATGACTCAAGCACACTTTTTCTATAAGATTCCAATCCTGGTCATCAACAAAGTTCTGCCAGTGGTGTCCATCACTCTCTTGGCACTGGTTTATTTACCAGGTATAATTGCAGCTGCTTTCCAGCTTCATAATGGAACCAAGTATAAGAGATTTCCAGATTGGTTGGATAAGTGGATGCTAGCAAGGAAGCAATTTGGCCTTCTCAGTTTCTTTTTTGCCTCACTGCATGCCATTTACAGTTTGTCCTATCCAATGAGGAGATCTTACAGATACAAGCTGCTAAACTGGGCGTATGAACAGGTACAGTTCTCATTGTGATATTAATACTTATTAATACTCTAAAATTCTGTATCAACTAATGATTCCTCCCTCCTATCTCTACTCCAGAACCCGCTGAAAATCTCTATCAAGAAAACATCTTGCCTTTCTGCTTTCATTTGAAACTTCTATTTTGTGTTTTTTGTGGGATTTTGTTTTGTTGGGGTTTGTTTTGGTCTTGATTTGGGGTTTGTTTGTTTGTTTGTTTGTTTTTGCAAGGCAATGGGTTAAGTGACTTGCTCAGCTAATAAGTATCTGAGGTCATATTTGAACTCAGGTCCTCCTAATTCTAAGGCTTGTGCTCTATCCACTGTGCTACTTAGCTGCCCCTCATTTGAAACTTTTAAGGGTGGTTTATATAGTGAGGTACAGTAGAGAGAGATCACTGGATTTGGAGTAAGAAAGACTAAATTCACATCCTTCCTCTGAGATATACTGGCTGTGTGACCCTGGGCAAGTCACTTAACCCTGTCTGCCTCGGTTTCCTCTTCTGTAAAATGAGCTGGAGAAGAAAATTACAAACCACTCCAGTGTCTCTGCCAAGAAGACCCCAAATGGGGTCATGGAGAGTAGGACACGACAGAAATGACTGAACTACAAACAGATTCTTCCTTTCTTCTTTGCCTCTCTGGTAGGTCCAACAAAAGAAAGATGATGCCTGGGTCGAGCATGATGTTTGGAGAATGGAAATTTATGTCTCTGTAGGAATTGTAGGACTTGCTTTGTTGGCCCTGCTGGCAGTGACCTCCATTCCATCCGTCAGCAACTCCCTGACCTGGAGAGAATTTCATTATATTCAGGTACATAGTAAAGAAAGCAGTAAGACTGTTGAGAAAACATCTCTTTACATTCCTAAGATAGCCAATGTATTGGTTTCTTAACCCACAAGATCATTTTTTATTTTCTCCTAACACAGTACCTGGAACATAGTAAGGTATTAAATAAATTGGTTAATTGAAAGCAATGCTCCACCCTCTTATTCTGTTAGTAAGTATAATTAAAAGGTACATTTGTGTCTTTTCCCTCCAGTTCCTAGAAACAAAATCCAAAACAAAAAATCTCACCAGATACAAAAAGACTAGGCTTAACACAACACAAACAAGGCTCTCCTTACATAGAACACTTTACAAGAAGGACTTGAAACTTGCTGGCTACTTTGTTCACATTGCTTGCTATATGCCTATTATCTATAAATATGATTTTGAAGAAAACTATCATAACTCTTTCCTTCTTATCAGGAAATAAAAACAGGCTTTCTCTGACACCTCCCCCACATCACATTTATCCATTCTTTTAAAGTGTAGTCCATGTGAAAATAATTAACCAAAAAAGACAACTTTCATGGTTTTAGATATGGAACAGAAGGGGCATGTAGGTGGTGCAATAAATAGAGCACCAGCCCTGGAGTCAGGAGTACCTGAGTTCAAACCCAGCCTCAGACACTTAACACTTACTAGCTATGTGACCTTGGGCAAGTCACTTAACCCCAATTGCCCTGCCTTCTCCTCTTCAAAAAGCCAAAAAAAAAAAAAAGAAATTGATATAGAAGAGACCTTGAAAACTATCTAGTCTTCTTATGTGTCATGAATCCCATGAATCTCAATCTGCTGAAGCCTGTGAAGCCCATCTTGGAATAATGTAATTAAATTCATAAAATAAAGTACATAGAATTACAGAGGAGACTGGTTATTTTGAAGTAGTTATATTGAATTCATTCAGCATTTATTCAGTCAATTGAATCAGCAGAATTGACTTGCTATATTAATAGTTAATACTAAAAACAATCACATACCTCCCCCCGAGTTAAGGAACATTGATCTGATACGATTTCCTTATTTTATACATAAGAAAATGGCTTCCTTAAAATTTCTAATGTGATCAGGGTCAAACAGAAATATTTCAGTCAACAAATGAACGAGCATTATTAGGCATCTGCTACATGCCAACCTCTCCTCATCTCTGCCCGTTAAAGTCTATAGTTTCCTTCAGATCACATCTTGAGTGCCAACTCTTACATGAGGCCTTTCATGATTTGTGATCTGCTCCCTTAAAATTTTTTGTGTATACTTTCTACTTATCTGTATAATGCTATTATCTTATCCTGGACTGCTCGAATCCCAATATAGCAAACTCCTCAAGGTCAAGGATTTCCTATTCCCTAATACCTGATGAAGTCAGTGCTTAACAAATGTTTATTGAATTAAATTGAATTATAGAATAAGATTCACCTCATCTAATTCAAACAGAGGCATTGATAGAATTTTTTCAAATAATTCTGATGTGTTGACTTGGGATGACCTTGAGGGATGACCTCATAGAAAGATATATCCCAGTCTCCCCTTCCACACACCCACACTTCCCCTAACAGGATTAGGCTGGAAGCCTCTGCTTTCTGCCAATAGTCCTAAATTCTCCACATTCCTGTTCAACTCTTCATTGAAGTCTTTTGAAACTCTTTAAGTCTTGTAGGATTTTTTTTTAATCTCCTACTTTGTCAACCCCCCTGAACACATCTAGTACTTTCCAGGCTTAAGTAAGAACTACAAAGCGCACCTTATGTCAGCTGAGGCTACACTTGATACTGAAGAACTGGGACAAGAAAACTTTAGGACTACAATGTCCTACTTCCCCCAGGATCCAGAAACTGATATTATTCTAACAGTGCAAATGATAAACTTCTCTTAGAAGAGACATTGATATAAGTTTTGCCACTGCAGCCTAAGGACCAGGGGACTTTTCCATCTGACTAGCAGCTGTAGTCTCTTCATTTGAATGTGAATCCTGCGAAAGCTGGGCCTATTAACTTCCTTGCCTATTTGAATGCCCAGCACTTAGCACAGTACTGTGCAAAACATAAGCACTTAATAAATGCTTTTCTCACGAATTTACCTACTCATCCCCCACATCACCAGACAACAATGATGCATGATCTCTTCTGCCAACCTGGACTTTTATTTAGTACTCAAAAAATGATTGCAACATAATTTGTCCTGAAGATTTTCTTCTGAAAAAGAGTAATATCCAATGATTGAATTGTTTGTTATGCATTTATAGTGCTGAATAAATGCCAGCTGGATCTATTCCTGTAAGAGTTCATCAGAAATACAGGCATCCTGAGTGACTGAACAGAACATCCTGAGTAAATCCCATTGTCGGGATGCCACACAGTGGCAGAGGTCAAGAAGTGTTCAAAAGAAGGGAGGGATGAAGTAAAGAATGAAAAAAGAAGGGAAATAGGAGAAATGAGAGTCCACATTTCATGGTCTTGGAGGAATCATTTCTCTGCATCTTGGTTTCTTAATCTGTAAAATGAGTTTTATAACCCTGAATAAATGTAAGGCAATGATCCTGCCTGGTAAATAAGTGATTAAAAAGACTAAAGTAATTCCAGAGTAATGGAACATTCCACTGTCAAGATCCCACAAAGTTCTAGTGATCAAGAAACAGTTCAAAAAAAGTGGGAGAGACAGAGAAATTAACTAATAGACTAGCTTATGTCTAAAAAGTCCCTTTTATGCCAGTAACATTATATGATTATATAATCCAGATTATAAACAAGAAAATCCTTTCCAAGGTTCAGCTGTGTGTCTCGGTCACTGTTGGATGGCATTTTTTAGTTTTCATTTGGATTCTAAATTCATATAGTATTTCAGAACTAAAAAGGATTTTAATCATAACCTAGTCCAACCCCTTCATTTCATAGTTGAGGAAACTGAGACCTCCTGAACCAATTTGCCCAAGGTCACCTAGTTGGTTGATGGTAGAGTCAGGATTCAAAAGCCAGTCCCCAACTCCAAAAAAGGGCCCTTTCTGCTCTATTATGGTGAGCACTAGAGAGTGTGGAGATGCCTGCCAAACTGACATATCTGTTCCATCAGCAGTATGACCAGAACACAGCAAACTTGATCATTGTGATTGTCTCCATGACCAATGTGGATCATGACAGCCAAACTGATCTTGATTTATTAATTTCCCATCAGGAGATAGCTGCCTATGCTGAGTAATTTGAAACTAAACTAGATCCTCTCCCACCCAAACCTTCAGTCTTCCCCCTCCCTATTATATAGTACATGAGGCTTCAGCACTGATGATCCTTAAAGAGCTTTTTGGTCTTTAGGAGACCTTGGTAAAATGAAAATAAATCTAGAAAGAGCATGATCAGTTACACCTATATTGGAAATAGAATGTTTTTTGAAAGTATCAAGGACTTCCAAGTTATGGACATCTGTGGCAAATGAGATTCATTGTATTCTTCTTGAATAAAAGAACCTTTTAAGAAATGTTATGTTTTCCCCCAGTCAATAATTTTGCAATTCCTCCCTACAATATTGTGTTTTCCTTCATTCTGAAACACCAGTAAGTACTTTACAGATATTAAATACACTAATTATTTCTAGTATTATAAAATTTTTTAACCAAACTAGATTAAAAAGTAAAAGTTAACTGAATTCACTATTCTTTAATAAAATTGTATTAAGATTTGTATCAATGAAGGGGGCCAATAGTTGCAGAGCACCTTTGCTAAGCACTTGGAAAAAGACGCGAAGATAACAAGTCCTCTTGAATTAATGGAATTCTTAATCCAGCAAATGAATGGACATAACCACAAGCCATTAAAAACTACTCTATGGTTATCAATTCTGTTACCAATAATGAATTTTTGTGCTATACCTTGATTTATGGCAGTAGAGAGTGGTAAGTTCAATACCTCTCAGATTGGACAATTGGCCATTGATGATTAATTATCATTGTACCTATGGTTGCTCGACTAATTTTTTTTTTCCTTCTTCCCTTGCAGAGCAAGCTGGGAATCCTTTGCCTTTTATTGGGCACGATTCATGCATTGATTTTTGCCTGGAACAAATGGGTGGATGTAAAGCAGTTTGTGTGGTATACCCCTCCAACTTTTATGATAGCAATTTTACTTCCTGTTGTTGTCCTGACATGTAAAGTCATATTGCTTCTTCCATGCTACAGGAAGAGGATACAGAAGATAAGGCATGGCTGGGAAGATCCCACTAAAATTAATAAAGCTGAGATGGCTTTCTATCTGTAGAGCACATGGATTTTTGCCAAATATTAAATTCTCCTATCACAAAGCATTGCATTTATATTTGTGTTTTATAAAGGAACTTTCTTTCAATTTCTTAATTAGAATGCTGTCTCTTTATTGGAAGTACACTTGAAGATTTGGGGTTTCTTCACCAACTAGATTCAGACCAAATGTGTGTGTATATTGTATGTACATAAGCATGTGTATATATGTATACACACAGACATATATACATATTAGACCCTGAACGGTGTTTATACATGTGTAGCAGAATAAAGCAAAACAGAAAGATTAACCCACAGCTTGCACTCTGTGGGTTCATGAAGCAGTTTCATGAGCCCCAGAAAAGGGGACTTGATGAATCTTCTAGTCATCTCTAGATTCACTGCATCCCTTTGGGATCACAGAAACTCAAGAGTTCATTACAAAAGACTTCAGATCCTTTCTGGTTCAACATCCACCTAATAAGGTTGTCTACAACGTAGCCATCTAGATTTTGCTGGAAGAACTCCACTGAGGTTCCACTGAAATTGTTAAGTCGTTTCAGTCGTGTCTGACTCTTCATGAGCTCATTTGGGGTTTTCCTGGCAAAGATCCTGCAGTGGCTTACCATTTCCTTCTCCAGCTCATGTCACAGATGAGAAAACTGAGGCAAATGGGGTTAAGTGACTTGCCCAGAGTCACACAGCTAGTAAGTGTCAGAGGCTGGATTCAAACTCAAGAAGTTGAGTCTTCCTCACTCCAGACCTAGCAATGTGGCTATGCCCTGTGGCGCCACCTCACTGCTCCTACTATCCAAGCTAGCTCATCCCTTTTTCAGATAGCTCAAATCACTGAAGATTTCTTGCTTATGTGAAGTCTGTATCTTCCGTTCACTGAGAGCTCCCTCTTTTCCACATCTAATACCGTCTACCATTCTTTCCTCCTTTAGTCCACTCTCTAATTCCAAGGTAGCCCTTCTTGCTGGGGGAAACCCATCTACAAGCATCTGTGCTCCCCTCTTCTCCATTACGGATTTCCATGACACAGCTCTCTCAGCTTTCCTCCTACACAGCTCTCTCAGCTTTCCTCCTACTTATCTGGACATTTTTTCTATCTGCTTTGCTGAATCTTCATCCATGTGATGCTCACTAATTGTGGATACCAAGCCAAAACCACCTACTATGTGCCAGGCACTGTGCTAAGCCCTAAGGATACAAATAAAAGGAAAAAACAGCCCCTGTCCTCAAGGAGCTCACATTCTAAAGGGGAAGGCAACACCCAAAACATGTACATGCAAGATATAAGCGGTGTAATGGAAGCTAACCTTAGAAAGTAGACATTAGCAATGGAAGACTAGGGGAAGGGGTCAGGAAAGGTCTGTTGCAAAAAATGGGATGTGAGCAGAGTCAAAGAAAGCCAGGAAAGCCAGGAGGCAGATGTGCAGATGAGAGAGCCTTCCAAGCATGGGGGCAGCCAGTGAAAAGGGACAAAAATATGAAATGGGAATCCTGTGCAATAATAGCCAAAAGGTCAATGTTACCATATTCAGTTGTAAACTGCTTGAGATCAGACACTGCCTTGTTCTTACACTGGAATCACCATTTCTTAGCACATTGGTTATCAATAGGAGGAGCTTAGTCAACATTCCCCATTCATTCACCACCATCACCTTCTGCTCCCTTAAAATACCTAAAACTCTGGGGAAAGGGACGGATATCAAGTTTAAAAGAAAATCACCCCCAGAAGTAATATATTGATTTAAGTCCACACCAATAAGGAAACTGCTGAGAATGCCTAAGAACAGGTTTTTCAGGAGGGAGGGGAATAAGAACACAAAGGTTTTGTATACAGGAAGGAAGATGTGTGCCATTCCCACGGGGAAGAAGAGGAAGAACAGAAAGATTAGGGGTGCCAAAGAGCCTACTTCACAGTCTGCCCTAGAAAGCCAGCTGCCTATACATTTTAGTTTCTGCCTTGGGAATCAAGAGGCTGGACTTCATGTCCTGGCAATGCCACAAAATTGTTGTTTGACCTTGAATACAAGCAGGTCATAACCCATAATGAGGCACGTTTCCTTGTCTATGCACTGAAGGTGAGGGGGCACTCTAGATGACCTCTAAAGTCCCTTCTGGTTCTATCACCATCTGGTCTAGTCAAAGGTTCTTAATTTTTTGTGGGACAGGGATGCCTTTGGCAATCTCAGGAAGCCTAGCTACCCCTTCTGAGAGTAACATCTTCAAATCCACGCAATAAAATACAGAGGACTACAAATGAGACCAATTACGTTGAAATGCCTTTTGCAATTTTTTTAAAGTTCATGTCCCAGGCTAAACACCCCTGATCTAAATGATCTGCAAGGTTCACAGGTTTGTAGGGAGTCTGGAGCCAGAAGGGACATTAGAGATCATTGAGTCCAACTCCTTAATGATGCAGATGAAAAAACAGGCACTGAGGAGTTAATCAGCTCTTCCAAAGTCTTACATATGGTCAGTAGTATCAAGATCTTAATCAAAGTCTTTTGACCCTAAATAGACATCTCTTTCAGCTGTACCATGATCCCTCCATCTTAATAATAAAGTATACTGGGGCCTAGGTGGCACAATGAATAGAGTACTAGCCCTGGAGTCAGGAGGACCTGAGTTCAAATTCAACCTCAGACACAGAACACTCAGACACGGAACACAGAACACTGTGTGACCTTGGGCAAGTCACTTAACCCCAATTGCCCTACCTTTCCCCCTCCAAAAAGCAAAAAAAAAGTATATTTAAGCAATATACTGTCTTCTCCCTTAAAAAAAATATATGTCTAAGTATTTTTTACATCTAAGATGCAGATGATATGGTGGAAAGTGGCCTGGTCTCAGAGGCAGAAAGTGTGGGTTCAAGTCCTACTTCTCCTACATACTGGCTTCATGTTCCTGAACAAGTCACTTAACCTCTTAGGGCCCTAGGCAACTCTTTAAATGATAATTTCCTCACTAAAAAGTTCTATGCACTAATAAAATCATAGGGCCCCTCAAATCTCCATATATGTAAGATCATAGACATAGAGCTGGAAGGGGCCCTAGAAGTCATAAAGGTCAGCCTCCTCAGTTTACAGATGAGGAAACTGAAGCACAGATCGATGATGCTAAACTGATGGTATATTCCAGTTCAATGTGGATGATTCTAATTGAAAAAAACAAAATATTTTAATCCTGAAAAGATCCAATGGAGCTATTTACCCCTGCAGAAATTACTAAGTGATTAGTAAGAGTAGGCCATGATTTAAAGCAAGTTTGCTAACAAAAACAGCCCAATAATACATTTTTTTAATTTTTAAATAACCCCTAGAATGCTGTTTCACATTCACTGTGATGAGTAGCTTCATATCTCCTCCCTCCCAGCCCTTTCACTGTGGAGTATCTGGCAGAATTGACCAGATACTTGCCCCGCTGATCCTACAGATAGTAAGGTGTTCTGGAGACCAGCTACTCAGACGTGTAGATTGAAACAGGATGTCTTAAAAATAGATTTTAGCAGAGTTCCTGTTAGGTTTAATGAGCTGTGGCCTCTGCTAATCGATTTTACTACATGTTGGAGACAGCTGGTTGGCAGAGACAGGGACAATCGTCATCTTTGTTTTTATCCAGAAAACACTGAGCAAAAGAAAACAGGGGGGAGCTTCTTTTTACCATGTCAAGAAGCCTTCCCCTTCCCAAATCAATGGACATAACAGGAAGGTACTTGGTTGTTGCAGCCATGCGATTACAGTCCTGCATGCTGGCATCAAACTATATAGAATTTCTACTTCTTAAGTGGGGCTTAAATACAGTTCAGAAACATGTTCTGTCACAAATTTAAATTAGTAATTGAGAGCCCTGGAGAAGAAAGAGGGTGGCCCATACCTGAAGTAAAGTGTAGGAGCTCTATTTTTTCTGGCTCCAGTTCCAGCACTCTGTCTACTGAACCACCTAGCTGCTTCCATATGCCCTCTGAACATAGTAAGTTCTATCAATCAATCAATAAACATTTTTTGAGTACCTACCATGTGCTGCTACATAAATATTACCTATATTATTACTAGATGGTGAGCCTATAGTCTAAGAGCAATGTCTTGTGTTTCTGTGGAACTCCTCTTGCACCAAGACAAGCACTTTGTCTCCATGGGACCTAGAGTGAGAAGTGATTTTAGAGGTCAACCAGCATAATCCTCTCAGCCACAGCTGTCTAGCAGAATTCTATTATATTCAAATATCAGTTTTCAAAAGCTCCAGCTATAGATGGTAAAAAAAAATAGGGGTGGGTAAGAGAAGAGATTTCATACACATACATACACCTTCCAAAAAGGTCAAATAGCAAAGGTATATTCTAGTTGGGAAAAGAGTTGTAAAGGATCATACAGAATTTTGTTTTCCTCTTTCTTCCTTCCTTCTTTCTTATTGAAGAGAAAAATGGCCTGCTTTTAGATAGAAGTGCTAAAGGGGAAATCAGTCTTTTTCATTCCCTTCTCCCATCTCCAGATCCTTTCCTGATCTCCTTCTGATATTGAGTGAGTTCAGAAATGAGACCTGAGATTCTATTCCTGAATCCCCTGATAGAAAAAGATGATTAGGAATCCTAAAAGATAAAGATTAGGAAGAAAAATGCCTGATTTTAACAGCATTGGCAATCTAATTCTATGTGGGTATTGTGCTTTTCTTATATTTTACTCAATATGAATACATTTTACTACATATGAATTTCTTCTTTTCTACTCAATCACAGGGGTGGGGAACCTGCAGCCTCGAGGCCACATGTGGCCTTCTAGGTCCTTGGGTGGGGCCTTTTGATTGAGTCCAAGTTTTACAGAACAAATCCTTTTATTAAGGGGATTGTTCATGAAGTCTGTGTTCAGTCAGAGGACTGTACTTGTTGATTTAGAGGGCCACATGTGACCACGAGGCCACAGGTTCCCCCACCCCTGATCTATCACCTTTACTATTTGTCAACTATATTTAGGTATTTTAAAACAATGTTAGGGTATATAGAGATAGATACATGTGTATACATAAGTTTGTGTGTGTGTAATATTTAATTAAGAGACATATGTATGTATCTCCTAAACATTACATACATATATACATGCATGTATATCCTAAATACTATTTTAAAATATATGTAAGTATGTAATATATGTGTGTATGTGTACATACATATATATGATGAAAACATGTGCCTTTTTTTCTGACTGCAAATCACATGATTGAAGCCTCACCAACACTGGATGGTGATTTACCCTAATTAATTGTAGGGAAAGCACCCAAGAGGTAATGAAGAGTCTCAGAATCTGCAGACATACAAAACAATACAACACAGGTGCCAACTGCAATTCTAGTTCCCAATTTGATTCAGCGATGTTTATTAAATTAGAGCTATAAATAGGTACTAATCTATGCTACCAGGGAAAATGAGACTGGCTGATTTCCTGAGCCCAGGAGTTCTGAGCCTCTTCTCTAAGCTGACTGAGCACCCATACAAAATTTGGCATTAATACAATGAGCCCCTAGCTACACTTAAATTGCCTAAGAAGGTTCTGACCAGCCAGCCATCAAACAAGGAAGGTCGAAGCTGCAGCACCAATTGGACTGGATTCAGGCCTGTGAATAGCCCCTGGGCCCTCAGACTGAGCAAGACAGAGAGAATCAGCCTTTAGGAGAAAAAAAAAAAGCAACATGGTATAGAGAACAAAGCTGAGGATCTGAAGTCAGAGGAGTTAATACTCAAAATTGGCACCTCTGACTTTAATCAAGTCATTTAAATTCTATGAGCCTACTTTTATTCTCTCAGCTATAAAAACTGAGAGGATTATGCTGGTTGACCTCTAAAATCACTTCTTACTCTAGGTCCCATGGAGACAAAGTCCTTGTCTTGGTGCAAGAGGAGTTCCACAGAAACACAAGACATTGCTCTTAGACTATAGGCTCACCATCTAGTAATAATATAGGTAATATTTATGTAGCAGCACATGATAGGTACTCAAAAAATGTTTATTGATTGATTGATAGAACTTACTATGTTCAGAGGGCATATGGAAGCAACTAGGTGGTTCAGTGGACAGAGTGCTGGAACTGGAGCCAGAAAAAATAAAGTTTGGAGCATCTAGGTAGCACAGTGAATAGAGCTCCAGCCTCGGAATCAGGAGGACCTGAGTTCAAATCCAGCCTCAGACACTTAACACTTACTAGCCATATGACCTTGGGCAAGTCACTTAACTCTAATTGCCCTCCAAAAAGCAAATAAATAAATAAAATTCAAATTGTGCTTCAGACATTTACTAGCTGTATGACCCTGGGTAAGTCATTTAACCTCCAGTTGCCTTAAACCACTGGAGAAGGAAATGGCAAGCCACTCCAGTACTTTTGCCAATAAAACCCCATGGACAACATTTATGTGCTATGGTCTATGAGGACACAGCGTTGGTCATGACTGAACAACAAATGTGTCGAGTACTATGCTGAGTATTTTACAACTATCACCTTATTGGATTATCACAACACCTCTGGAAGGTAGATGCCATTGTTATCCACACTTTATAGATAAGGAAGCTGTGGCAAGCAGAGGTTAAGTGACTTGCTAGCAAATTTCTGAGGCTGGATTTGGACTCAGTCTTCCTGACTCCAGGCCGGACATTCTATCCACTGCAGCACCTAGTACAGAAAACACAACATTTATTCAAATAAGTTTAATACAAAATTGACTGATGCCTACAATAAGAGAGCTGTAAAGCGCTATCAGAAGTCTTAAGAAAGAAAAGACAAGGGTGGAGCGGGAAGGGTGGAAGCACAAACTTGGTGTGAGCTCCCACTCCAATCATTTCCAACACATGTAAGAAATGACTCTAAACAAACTTTAGAGCTACAGAACCCACAAAGTGACAGAGAGAAAGAAACCTCCCGCTGAAGGAAGCCCGGAAGGAGGACAGGAAAGGTCTGTGGCACTGAGCTGGGAGCCGAGCCCAGTCCTGCATGAGCCCCATGCAGTTCTGGCCCCAAGGCAGCCCCAACCTGCAGCAGCCAGAGCAGACTTCAGGAGAGTGAGTCAGCGGCAGCTATGGCAGTTTCCAGACTTCTCAATCCATAAATGCCAAAGACAAAGTAAAAGGTCAGTGCGGAACTCTGTTGGAACAAAGGGCGATGGAAGAGTGTGGTCAGACCACTACCCTGGGGCAAGAAGTAGCAGAGGTATGGTGGCTGTGCAGCCACCACCACATGGTTACCTCAGGAATTCCAGTCCTGCAGACTGTAGGGAGAACCAAGCAGTCACACAGAGGGTAATCACTCTTGCTTTAACCTCCTTGAATCTGGATAGTGGTCTTTGGTGGTGGTCCTGGGTTGTGTGGCCAGTGAACCAGAGCTTGTGGGGGCTGTAGAGAGGGTGGCCTCTTAATAGCTCTGGCAGCTGTGAAAATCCCAGCAATTTGGGACAAAGTTCTCTCCACTCTGGAAGCAGAGTTCTACTGCAGCAAAGAGCTCAAAAGTCAAGTAATTGGCTGGCAATATGGGCAAGTAGAGGAAGCACAAACAGACTATAGAATCCTTTTTGGGGGACAAAAAGGATCAAGGCATGGAGCAGGAGGAAGACAATAAAGTCAGAACTCCTGCATCAAAAGCCTCCAAGAAAAATATGAATTGGA
>CM053597.1:39564195-39628213 GCA_028646575.1 Pseudocheirus occidentalis | reverse complement strand
AAATGAGAATGATGCAAGAAAATCATGAAAAGAGAGTCAACAGCCTGCTAAAGGAGACCCAAAATTACACTGAAGAAAATAACACCTTAAAAATTAGATTAACTTAAATGGCAAAAGAGGCCCAAAAAGCCAATGAGGAGAAGAATGCCTTAAAAAGTTGAATTTGCCA
Organism: Pseudocheirus occidentalis; assembly: GCA_028646575.1. Classification (NCBI taxonomy): domain Eukaryota; kingdom Metazoa; phylum Chordata; class Mammalia; order Diprotodontia; family Pseudocheiridae; genus Pseudocheirus; species Pseudocheirus occidentalis. The sequence goes on along the minus strand of CM053597.1, from coordinate 39,628,044 downwards.
GATGGAAAAGGAATTTCAAAAACTGAAAAGAATAACTCCTTCAAAATTAGATTGGAGCAATTGGAAGCTAATGACTTTATGAGAAATCAAGATACTATAAAACAGATCCAAAAAATAAAAAAATAGAAGGCAATGTGAAATATCTCATTGGAAAAACCACTGACCTAGAAAATAGATCCAGGAGAGAAAATTTAAAAATTATTGGACTATATGAAAGACATGATCAAAAAAAGAGTCTAGACACAATCTTTCAAGGAATTATCAAGCAAAATTGCCCTGATATTCTAGAACCAGAGGGCAAAATAGAAATTGAAAGAATTCACCCACTGCCTCTTGAAAAAGATCTCCACAAGAAAACTCCTAGTAATATTATAACCAAATTTCAGAGTTCCCAGGTCAAGGAGAAAATACTACAAGCAGTCAGAAAGAAACAATTGAATATTGTAGAAACACAATCAGGATAACACAAGATCTAGCAGCTTCTACATTAAGGGTAGATATGATATGATATTCTGGAGGTCAAAGGAGCTAGGACTAAAACCAAGAATCACCTACCCAGAAAAACTGAGTATAATGCTACAGAGGAAAATATGGTAATTCATTGAAATAGAAGATTTTCAAGCATTCTTTATGAAAAAACCAGAGCTGAACAGAAAATGTGACTTTCAAATACAAGAAGCAAGAAAAGCATGAGAAGGTAAACAGGAAAAAGAAATCATAAGGAACTTATTAAAGTTGAACTATTTACATTCCTACATGTAAAAATGATCATTGTAACTCATAAGACTTTTCTCAGTATGAGGATAGTTAAAGGGAATATATATGTATATATGTATACATACATATATATGTATGTATAGGAGGGTATATGTGTATATAAATATATATGTGAGTGTGGGCATATGTATATTTGTGTATACCTAGACAGAGGGCACAGGATGAGTTGAATAGGAAGGGATGATATCTAAAAAATAAAATTAAGAGGTTAGAGAAATTTATTGGGAGGAGAAAGGGAGAGATAGATTAGGGTAAATTATCTCACATAAAAGAAGCAAGAGAAAAGTGTTACAATGTAGGGGAAGAACAAGAAACCAAAAGGGAATGGGTCAACCTTACTCTCATTGAATTTGGCTCAAGAAGGGAATAACATACACACTCAATTGGGTATCTTACCCTACAGTAAAATAGTATGGTAGGGGATAAGAGTGGGCATTATAGAAGGGAGGTCAGATTGGGGGAGAGGGTAGTGAGAAGTAAACATTTTTGAAAAGGGATAGGGTCAAAGGAGAAAATAGAATAAGTTGGGGGCAGGATAGGATGGAGGGAAATATAGTTAGTTTTTCACAATATAACTACTGTGGAAATTATTTGGGTAACTACACATGTACAACCTATGTTGAATTGCTTATGTTCCCAATGGCAGTGGGTGAGGAGGGAAAAAGGGAAAAAAATCTGGAACTCAAAGCTTTAAAAACAAATGTTTTTTTAAAAAATTGTTTTTTACATGCAACTGGGAAATAAGATATCCAGGCACTGGGGTATAGAAATCCATCTTGCCCTACTAGAGAGTTAGGGGGGTGATGGAGAAAGATATGAGAGAACAGATTGGGGGGAGGGGTAATCAGTCGGCTTGCTGTTTTGGGGTGGGGGTAGGGGAAAGACAGGGGAAAATTATAATTCAAAATCTTGTGGAAATTAATGTTGAAAAGTAAAAATAAATAATTTTTAATGAAATAAAAGGCATTTTTCCTTGTCAGGAATAAAGAAGACTTTATGGAAGAGGTAGGGCTTAAGCTTCGTCCTGATAGAGAGCATTTCTCCAGGTGGAGAAGGAGAGAGAACATTCCAAAGGTAGAGAATAAAATGAATTCAAGCAAGAGGCAGGAAAGCACAAGACACATGCTCCTAGAAATGTGCTAGAGCCTGCTCAGTTGGGGTGAGCCAATTGTTCAATGTTCAGTGTAAACATTTACACCTCAGAAATCATCAAATGCTACAAATCAGGAACTGATTATTTTGTTGATTTCTGGGCTTGAGAAAGTGATGGGGAAAAGGTTAATAATGTCAATTAAACTTAAAAAATGTGTCTTGCTACATTCTTCCATTGGAAGGCCACTTTTAAAATATTTACCAACACATGGTGATTTAGAAGAGCCTGAAAATCTTTCAGTCTACTTAGAGTCTTGTGAGCTTGGGCAGAAGTTTAAAGAACCCTCGAAAGGTAAGCTAGCACCAGATCATGGAGGGCCTTGAAGGCCAGGGTAAAAAGTGTGCACTTTATTTGCCAGGAAAAGGGAACCACTATGGGTTTTTCAGCTTAGGAGTGGCAAGAACATAAATCTGTGATCTTTTTTAAATGAAAATTAACCAGAGGCATGAAATTCTTCTCTTAAGAGCTGTCCTTAATGACAATTACAAGATTATAATTAACCCAAGCTGGATCTGAACTAAGCTAAAAAGTTATTCTTTTGTAGAATGAAAATCTTTTATCCTGAAGATTAGTTTGTTTTAGATTCTGTCAAATGATCAATTTATAGACCAGTTCAATTATATAATCTCTTATTTGATAAAAATCAATCACATACTTTAGCTTAATTAAGAAATTATTAACTTTAGATTATTGCAATGATTTTTTTAGTAAAAAACAAAAAAAACTTATTCAAAACAAAGAGAAACCTTAGCAACAATGATGAGTGTTTTGAAGCAGCATGATACAAATGAAAAAGTATCAGCTCCCCAGTAAGAGAATCAGAGTTCAAATCCTTCCTCTTACATTTACTACTCATGTGACTTTGGGCAAGTCATAGCACTAACTTGATCCTGTTTCCTCATAGAAGGAAGAGGAGGAGGAGGAGGAGGAGGAGGAGGAGGAGGAGGAAGAGATGGGGAGAAAGAAGGGAACAAGCATTTCCGATGCACCAGACTTCATAGAGAGTACACCATTTGATAGCTACAGAATTGGCCTTGAAGCCAAGAAGATCTGGGTTCCAGTCTTGCCTCTGACACACACCAGCTGTAGGATCTGTGTTGGACATTAACCTACCAGTGTTCTAAGCAACTCTCTATGATCATTATTCTTACAGAATTTCAGAATTTTAAGGGAACTGATAAGCCACCTAAACCAGTTCATACCTATAAGGAAAAAGTTACCTTCTACAACCAACCTGATAAGGGGTCATGGGAGCTTTGGCCAAAGGCCTTCAGTGAAAGGAAATTCAGGACTCTGGGTACCTCAAAGAGTGGGTCATGAGGCAGCCAGATCACCAGGACAACCCTGGAGCTGGGTGATTGCCTCAGAACGTCCAGAAGCAGCAGGTTCTTAAGATGCAGGTGCATTGAGGAGATATACCAAACCACTGCTGGCCACCCTGTCCTATCCCTGACAGAACTGTAAACAGAATAGTTTACATGGACTCAGAAACCCAGGTTTGAATTCCCTTTATTTTGCTTACTACCAGAGGGGACTTTGGACCAGTCCACCACTCCAGGTCTGTTAAATGGAGGTAATAATAATGTAACCAAAGTGCCTTCTTCACAGAAGTACAGTAAGGACCAAATGAGAGAATGTATAGAAAATGCTTTGGAAAACTTACAGGACAGAACAGCCTTTGCCCTGCTCATAGTTGACCTTTGATAAAATATTTCTTTGATGTATTGATAAATTTACACCAATTTTTTCTACTTATTTTTCTTTCTTTTTTTTACTTTGAAAAAGTACCATTTATTATATGGGATGGCTCTCTGGGAGGAAGAGGGGGAGCAATATTGGGGGAAGCTATGTTGATGTAAAAACAAAACTCTTAAAAATATATAAAATTATTCTTTAATTCAGTCAATCAACAAGCCTTTATTAAGTACTCACTATGTACCAAGAACAAGTGCTACAGATATAAAGAAAAGTAAAGATTGAATTGAATTTAACTGAACCATGTCCAATGGACTCCTTTTACAGAAGCAGAAACCTTCCATGAAGTAGCTTGCTGAAAGGTCATATGACTAGGTTGATCACAGGAATTCTATACCTGCTGATTTAAACAAATCAGCTTTAAGGAACCTTCAATAATTCCTTCTTTTCTGTAGCTTAACTTTACACCCTACTATTACAGATTAAATGATCACAATTAATCTTACTTGTCTGAGGCTAAGAAGAAATTCAAAGCCTCTTATTTCCATATCACATCTCTCTCTTGGTCCCATGGAGTCTCTTCTAGACAGAAATTCAGGAGTAAAGAAGGACTTTGTACATCCAACCCTGGCCTTTGCACAGGTTTGGTAAACACAACCTGCAGGCAAACATACATTTCTGAAATGGACAGCTACCCTCATTCATTCATGTATTCAACAAATATTTATTGAGTATATTCAAAGTGCTGAGTGATAGGACGTTATGAGGCTTCAAAAGAGGCTCCCCTTTTTAGAAGAAAGAGATTTGTAATCAAAAGACTACAATGCAATAATAGCTTGCATTTACGTAATGCTTTATATTTCCTAAAGCACCTTTTTCACAATAACTCTGCAAGGCAGGCATCGTACCTAATATCTCTGTTTTACATGTAGCAAAACTGTCCCCCACATGTAGTATGGGGATGATATTGTATGGTTCAAAGGAAGCAGACTAGACATCTCTAGCCTCTTCGTCCACTGCCCTTCTCCAAGGAAGACTTTATTTCCTGCCAGCATGCAGGGGGTGCCAGGCTGGAATTTTATCTATCTGCTCCCTGATATATTGTTAGTTTATGGTTTTCAGGTTCAAATTAAACTTCTGATAGTTTTTTTTTTCTTAAGGGGAAAAGCAAGAGCCAAGTTTTATATCCAAGGCTTGACCCCTTTCCCAGTAAATACCAGTGCCACAATGAACACACATAGTAAGGAGCAAAGAAACCCACTTATCCAAGTCAAGTGCAAAACAGAAATCAGAGAGTATGCACTAGTGAACACACATGTGCACTCACAAATAATACGAAGTAAAGGAGTTCTCTTATTAGGGACAAACTAGCTCAGCTCACCCAGGAGAGTCCCAGATCTCACCAAAGGAGAAAATTCCCCAAAGTCTCTAGTATGGTAAACTGGGAGAGGAACATGATGGAGATTGCCAGATCCTCATATGTCAGCTTCTTTCCCAGAGTCTTTTCCTTCAGAAACCTGAAGTAGGGTTGACATTATCTATCCTTTCTTGAAGCCAGAAGTCAGAAGCAACCAAAGAGACTATAGAACCCAACAAAACTTGAAGAAAGTGCAAAGAGCACAGAACTCTCCTTCCTCTTTTTCTTGCCAATTCCATCCTGCCTCTCATTCAGGCATGGGGCATTGACCCAAACCAATGAAAAGAGAATCCCACACCAATAGGCTCGGGATTGGGGTTACGTTCCCATGAGGAAATAGGGGGGCAGCTAAGAAGTTAAATGACTGGGTCAGAGTCACATAGCTGTTATATTTCAGAGGTAGGAATGGAACTCAGATCTCCTGCCTCTGAGTCCATCACCATGCCAAAACAAACAAACAAATAAAGTAGGATGAGGGCTTTTCTATAATCCTACAAAATGCTAGGGAAGTTCAGAGTGGCAGAAACTATGAGGTGACTAGGGAAGTCTTGATACTGGATGGTCCTTAAACAGATGGATGAAGTGTGAGAGCTGGGAAATTGGGGTTGGGAGAGAAATCTTGCCAAAGTAAACCATGGGAGAAAAGGCACAAAAGGGGGAAGACAGGTTCAGGAATAGTGATTAAACCCATTTTTTTTAAAAGTCTAAGGTTTAAGAAATCTTTCTCCTGCTGCTTTTTACACAGTTGACCACAGTCTCCTTTTGGATACCATCTTTTCTCTGGGTTTCTGTGTCTTCTCAATTGTGGTTCTCTTCCCATCAACAGAAGCAACGCTTCTCTGCAGGTTCATCATCTGCATGTCCCATCATCAATTCATTGTGCTTCCCCAGGGCCCTTTTGAGGCCCTCACCTCTCCTCTCCCTGTATTACAGTGGTTCTCAACCTGTGGGTTATGTTCAATTTGTAACAATGAAAATACATCCTGCATATCAGATATTTACATTACCATTCACAACAGTAGCAACATTACAGTTATGAAGTAGCAACGAAAATAATTTTATGGTGGGGGGGGTCACCACAATATGAGAAACTGTATCAAAGGGTCGCAGTACTAGGTAGGTTGAGAACCACTGCTGTATTAGGTCTCAGTGATTTCATTAACTTCTATGCATTTGTCACACCTATCTCAAAGCCCATTAGTAGGGGGACTCGCTCCTTATTGATAGAGATGAATGCCCTGCCCTGTGTGAGGGGCAGGGTGGAATTAGTGAGAACACAGAGCTCCAGCTTTCCTCAGAAAGCTAGAAGTTACTTCACAGCTCTGCAGTGCTCTTGGTACATTTGGCTTCCACATTCAATTATCACCTTAATGGAGATGACTAGGAAACCAACATGTTTGACCCTCACTTCCCTTTTAAGCTCCAGTCTCCCACCTCCTAGGACATCTCCACCTCAACATGTTCATAAAAGACCTCGTTATATTTTTTTAAATAATATTTTATTTTTTCCTCAGTTATATGTAAAGACAATTTTTAACATTCTTTTTTTTAATTTGGACTTCCAAATTTTCTCCCTTCTTCCCTTACCTTCCTCCTCCCTGAGATGGTAAGCAATTTGATAGATTTATATACATTCAATCATGAGAAACACAGTGCCATATTAGTCAAGTTGTGAATGTAGACACAGAACTAAAGGAAAAAATGCACACAAAAAAAGAAAGAAAGTGAAAAATAGTGTGATTTTGATCTGCATTCAGACTCCTTCAATTCTTTCTCTGGAGGTGAACAGCATTTTTCATCATGAGTCCTTTGGAATTGTCTTAGATCATTATATTGCTGAGACTAGTTAAGAGATTCACAGTTATTCATCACAGAATATTGCTGTTAACTATATGCATTGTTCTCCTGGTTCTGCTCACTTCACTTTGCATCCGTTTATGTAGGTATTTCTGAAATCAGCCTGTTCATCATTTCTTACAACATGAATCTTTCATTACAATCATATGCCACAACTTGGTTAGCCACTCTCCAACTGATGGGCCTCCCCTCAATTTTAAATTCTTAAGTCACCACAAAAAGAGCTGCTATAAATATTTCTGTACAAAAAAGAGTTCTAGGCAGCTAGATGACAGTGGATAGAGTGTGGACCTGGAGTCAGGAAGAGTTGGGTTCAAATATGGTGTCAGATATTTACTAGTTGTGTGACCCTGGCAGAGTCACTTGATCATTCATCTCAGTTGCCTCATCTGGAAAATGAGCTAGAGAAGGAAAATGAACTAGCAGAGCCACTCCAGTACCTTAGCCAAGAAAACCCCAAATACGGTCACAAAGAGTTGGACATGACTGAAATGACTGAATAACAGTAACAAATGACTTATTCAAATAATAGCTAGCACTTATACAGCACTTTAAAGCTGACAGAGCGTTTTACAAATACTGACTCATTTGATCCCCATTTTACAAGTAAGAAGATTGAGGAAAACAGAAGTTGTGATTTATTTAGTCAAGGTCACACAGCTAGTAAGTATCTAAGGCTTGATTTGAACCCGGGTCTTCCTTGACTCTAAGGCTCACGCTCTCATCCACTGCGGGGCTTATTAGTCTGTCCCAGCAGCCCGAGAACGGAGAGGCAGGATTGCTGAAACTGAGGAGAGAGGAGGTGGAGAGGAAGCAGAAGCAGGCACAGAGAAGCAGAGGGGAAGGGGTCTTATTCTAAAGCTTTGATGATCAAAAATGGAAAATAAATAGGGGGACAGTTAATTGTTTAGCATTATAGGTAGTAAAATTTTTACTCTTTTCATAAAGCCTACTTCAGTATTTTGTACACAATAGGGGCTTAATAAGTGCTTGTGGCAATTGAATTTGTTGATATTGAATTTGAAAGTCACAAGTTCTTAGAAAAATAATGCTGGCTTTTCTTTTAGTTGGATTGGTGCCAAATAGTCTTCTCTCTCCTAGGACTGAGGACACTAGTATAAAATTAACTGCCCCGAATTTAGTTTTAATAAGAAGCTGAGCTAAAAAGCTTAGTAAAAAAAACTGTCTCATCTACAGTAACTTCCAAGAATTTCAATTAGTAGCATGATTTTTAATGTGAAAATCTCCAAAAGGTCAGGAGTGAGTGTGGAGGGGAAATAATGAAAATAATAATGACTAATTTTCTGTATACAAAGATGATACTTTGAATCCTATATTTGTAGGGCATGAAATTTAAGCTCTCATGTTGTGTTGAAGTTTGCACTAAACTAGTCATACTCCTGTGTATGTAGCACATTGGTTCCTGAAGTGGGCAATACCACCCCCTGGGAGGCACTGGAATGATAGGTGGGGCAGTAGTAGCCTCAGGTACCACTCAGGGACATTGAATAAAAAAAAGGGGTGGTGGAAGCATAAGGAAAAAAAAGAAGAAAATTTTGAAAAAATGTTTGTACATGTTTCATCTATTGTGTAACAAAGTTAAAGTTGTAGTGATTACGTTATTTTCCATAAACACACAAAATGAAAGTTATAACCAATCAGTGGTCAAGTCAGGCGGCCAACACATCTTAATAAGCAAATGTTGGTAGGCAAATGTGTGGCACATTATCGGGAAGTCCAGCATGCATCTGCAGGAACACGATTACGTGACACAATATTGTGCCCTCAAAATTTCAATGCAGGAAAATCCCTCACAAATTTATAATAAATTATTAAATTCAAGATATGTAATTTTTAAAAAAATATTTTACCTATTTTTGAAGTGACAAATTTTTTAAGTTAAAGAGTTAAAGTAGATTTCTGGAGGGGTAAGGGGTGCATTGAGTAATTTTTTTAAAGGGGGGCAGTAGGCCAAATAAATTTGGGAACTTCTGGTGTAGCATTTGCAACATGGTGGGTCCAAAGCCATCAGTAGGAATTCTTGTTCCTAGGGTCAATTCAGTTGCTCTGAAAGGGCAACTAGCTGGTGCAGTGGATAGAGCATCAAGCCTGGAATCAGAAAGACTCATCTTCCTGAGCTACAATCTGGCCTCAGACACTTAACAGTGTGACCTTGGGCAAGTCACTTGCTCCTGTTTGCTTCAGTTTCCTCATCTGTAAGACGAACTGGACAAGGAAATGGCAAACCATTCCAGTATCTGCCAAGAAAACCCCAAATGGGTTCACAAAGAGCCAGACACAACTAAAATAAATGAACAATAGCTAGTAGTATAGCAAAGAACAGTGCTGTTAAGTCAGGAGATGGAGCCATACATTCCCTGGAGTCAGAATGAGGAGAAAGGCAGGAGTGGATGCAGGGATGCCACAGAAACAAGACCATGTTAGTGTCAGCTTCATTCAAGGACAGGATGAGCAGGTTACAATGCACCATGAGGTAAAAGGTCAGGAAGTCTATGGAGAGAAAGTACTCCCACTACGCCCTTTGTGGGTCTCCCTGAGACTAGTTTCTCCCTGCTCCAATCCTTCTTCCCTTCAGCTGCCCCAGTGATTTTCCTAAAGTGCAGAAACAACCATGTCACTCTCCTACTCAATAAATTCCTATTATCTCCTTGATCAAATACAAAACCATCTATTTGGCATTTAAGAGTCTTTCATAACCTACACTACCACCAGTCATATGTACACCCCTCCCCAGTCTTCTCACGCTTCATCCCCAGCCATATATTCTGCAATTCAGTGACACCGGCCTTGCTAGTCAGACCATGAACTACACACTCCATCTCTTGGCTCTGGGTATTTCCTCTGGCTGTGTCCCATGCTTGGAATTCTCTCCCTCCTCATCATCACCTCCTGGCTTCCCAGGCTTCCTTCAGGTCCCAAATAAAATTATACCTTCTACAAGAAGCCTTCCCCAAACTCCCAATTCTAGTGCCTTCCCACCATTAATTATCTTCTATTTATCCTATACACATGCTTGTTCGTACATATTAGTTTGTTTACCCCATTAGATTGGGAGCTCCTTGACAGCAGGGCTTGTCTTTTGCTTCTTTTTCTGGCTCAGTTTCCCCAGTGCTTAGTGCTTAGCACACAGAAGATAAGGAACAAATGTTTGTTAACTAACTGATTAACTAGAGAAAGAGAACATCAGCACTCCTGGGCAAAGCCCCATTTACTCCGCATTGGTTACAGCTCTGGGCTGTAATAATGTGGCATCAAAGCCACATTATTAGCACCAGCTAACTGATCTAACCAGCCATAAATACGAAGGACTTACTAACAGAGAAGAGTTAGCTTTGTATTGTATAGATTGGGATGTAAGGATATCAGGCATCAGAATAAGCATTCAAGAAGAGCAAAGTCATGTCCAAAGGTCAGACGAGAGAGTCAGCAGAAATGGAATTGCTGCATCAAGGACAGCAATGTGGGGAGTCAGGAGGTCATGGGCAGGTCCAATACATAGGAGCCAAACAGACGTTTATTAAGTGCCTACTATGTATCAAACACTCTGCTAAGCTCTGGGGATACAAAGAAAGGGAAAAGATAGCCCCTTGCCTTCAAGGAATTCATGGTCTAATGGGAGAAGAAAGAAGCATATAAATGACACACAGGATTAATGGGAAATAATTTAGAGAGGAAAGGCACCACAACTGAGGGGTTAGAGGGAACTTCCTGAAGAAGGCAGGATTTTAGCTGGGACTCAAAGGGAAGCCAGGGGAGCCAGTAGGTAGAGTTGAGGCATGGGGGACAGCCAGAGGAAATGCCCAGAGCTGTGAGACAGAACGTCTGGTTTGTGGAACATGAGACGAGGACCTGGGACGGGTGAGGAAAAGGAGGAGAACAAAGAGAAGAAGACAGCAGAATTGGGACAGTCTAATTAAATAAAAAAAAAATACCAGATAACGGCTCTGAGCTTCACCTAAATGACTGTTTGCCCCATTCAGCATATGCCCTGGCAAAGGATCCTTTCGCTGAAAGGTTTTCGTGTCCTGTTTATGTCCTGATTCTTTTCTTTTGGGGAGGGAGCAGAGGGCAGGTAATGTACCTGTGACTTTATTGCTATAGGGAACTGCCCGGGGCACTGATTATAGAAGTAACTCTCCTGGTGTCACTCAGTCTGCTTCAGAGCCAGGGACTTGATCCCAGATGCTCCTGACTCTGAGCTCAGCTCTCTATCACGCTGCCCTGCTTCCTCTTTCCCTTCTGTCCTGTAAAAGGGCAACCCTATCAGATTCTGTGAGACCCACATGACATCCTTCTTCCTAGGCTGTTTCTCTAGACAGAAAGGCCTCACGGGTAATGGGTTGTTGTTGCTGTCCAGTTGTTTCAGTCATGCCCAACTCTTTGTGACCCCATTTGGGGTTTTCTTGGCAAAGATACTGGAGTAGTTTGCCATTTCCTTCTCCAGTTTGTTTTACAGATGAGAAAACTGAGGCAAACAGGGTCTAATGCCTTGCCCAGAGTCACACAGCTAGGAAGAGTCTGAAGCCAGATTTGAACGCAAGAAAATGAGTCTTCCTGCCAATAGGCCTGGTACTCTATTCACTGCTGCCCCCAAGCCATCTATATTGAGTTTTGTTTGGGGCATGTAGAGTTTGTCATGATTTATGAGATATCTAAATGGAGACACACAGGAGGCAGCTGCTGGGTTGCTTCAGCTGGAGACTCTTGTGCTTCGGCACTGCTGTTTGCAAGCTTCCTAGGGGCTTCCCAGATTTACTCATCAGGTCCATAGTCCTCTCAATCAGTGAGGTGCAGCATGAAGCATTCAGCACTCTTACACAACTAGTTCCTCCTCTCTCCTCGTTATGGCTGGGGATATTTGGAAAGTGCTGGGCGAAGGACCGGATCTAGGTATGTGTAATACAATAAGGACCAGGACAAGGAGAGAGGGAGACACAGGATGGATGTAAAACGAAGCTGACAATTGAAGGCACAAGTTTATAATTAAACATTCAGAAAGAAACTTGCGATCCTTCAAGCTCAGAACAACCAGTTCAAGTAGAGGCTCCAAGAAGAGTCCCCGGGGAGGTCCAAGGTTGGTCAGGCGCCTCTCTGTCTTCTAATTCCCTAAAGCGATTGTCTATCGTGGTAAACTCTACTCAGTGCGTAAGAATTAGGAAGATCACAGATGATTGCTTGTAGGCACAGATAAAATTTAAACAGAAGGAAATGAACACCAGATCCAGTCAGACGACCAAGCTCTGCATTTGACATCCATACCCGTGCGACGAGCGATTTGGACAGATAGCTTATCCAGAATCTGTAAAATATAAGGGCTGGATGAGATAGTCTCTGAGATCATGTCTACCTCAAGGTCTATGATTGCTGAATAAGTATTCTGAGTGGAGAAGTAAAATGAAATATTGTTGTTTTTTTAAGTTGGGCAGCAGGAAAGTGTGTGATCCAGTTGTCTTGATGGTATAAAATAGCAACCATAATTGTTATCCTAGGTTTGATTAGTGTATTCTGTCTGCCCATCTCAGAGGATGATGAGCTGAGCAAGCAAGCTCCTACTTGTAGAATAGTGAAGAGACCAGTCCAGAAACAAACAGTGATCTGAAGAGGTTTATCAGAGGTAAGGTGGAAGCAGGGATTCCGGAAGTGAAGGATAATGGGAAGAAAGAAAAGAACCACCCTAGTAGCAGGGCAGGATCTGAAGCAGGGGAAGAAATGGGCCATCTTGGTCACCACTGCTACTGCATGTAGGTTGATATCTTAGCCCTGGACAGAAGCAAGTCCGTGGAAAAAATGTCATGATACCAAGAACTGAGGACACAGGGACGTGGGCAAAGGAGTTATCAAGCCCAGCAGCCCTTTCTACCGGATTTTTGACCCTGAGACAAACTTCACATATTCAGATTTGTAGGATGTCATGACAAACGTGTGTCTACCCTAAACTATAAGTGATTATATGGAGTGTACTAAACATTCCCATGTGTCCTGACACCAGTCTCCCAGGGCATAGATGAGATATTTCTGTGTAGGCTTGCTGTCAGCTGCTGGAGTCTACACATGTGTAATAATACTATGGAAAAAAGAGCATCTAAGAAGCAACCCACTTCTTTTGTTGTTCAGTCATTTCATCCTATCTGACTCTTCACAACCCCATTTGGGGTTTTCTTGGCAAAGATAATATGGTGGTTTGGCTCTTTCCTTCTCCAGCTTATTTTACAGATGAGGAGACTGAGGCAAACAGGGATAAGTGACTTGCCCAGAGACACAGCTAGGAAGGGTCTGAGGCCCCATTTGAGCTCAAGTCTTCCTGACTTCCAGGTCCAGCATCCACTGTACCATTTGGGTGCCCTAGGTTTTATCTAATTATTCTGTAGTTGTTTCTCTGCCTTGATGAAGTCTCCCATCCAGAGCAGCTTGGTATAGTGGAAAGAATGTGTTCTCTGATATATAGAATATAAGCTCTCAAGAGCGGTCGGGGTTTTTTTTTGTCTTTGTAACCCCAGAACCTAGCCTGGCACACAGACAATGCTTGCTGATAAATTTGAGAGAAATTGCATCACAAAGAGTCAGACACGGACTGAAAATGACTCAGTGACCACAGATCGATAAATAACTATTAGCACACAACAGGGCGTAGATGCATTAGAGGGTTTAAAAAGAAAGTGCTATGAAGGGTATGAAGGGAGAAATGGCAACGGGGGAGATGAGGGAAGACTTCATGTAGAAGGTGGGATCTGAATGAGGAGGAATTCAGAGGATGAAGAAGGAGAATGAAGGCATTCCAGGCACAAGTAACTTTGTGAACACAGACGCAAAGAACAGAACATGTTCAAGTGGCCGAGTACTCTACTCTGATTGGAACACAGAGGTCATGGACAGGTTAATATGAAATAAACATCCAAGAGGGCTTTTGATGGGGTGCTTGGGTGCCTGTGCCTGAACCTCGGTTTGTAAAATCACATTTCTCCCTAGCCTCAAATCTCCCTGGCCTCAAAACACTGTCTCGGCAGTTTCTCTTTAGCTCAAGGGCAGCATACTGTAGCAAAATACTTATCTCTCTTCCTGATACAGTGTACAGTGGTCAGCTGCACCTATGAATCCTTCACTAAATTATCTATAAGTAACTCTCTCTCTCTCTTTCTCTCTTTCTCTCTCTCTCTCTCTCTCTGTGTATATATATATATATATATATATATATGTGCGTGTGTGTGTGCGTGTATATATATATATATATATATATATATATATATATATATCCTGAATCCCTCATTAGCTTGGAACATACATATATATATATACTCCCAACATCTATCTAGTTAAACATGACATTGATGGCTGGCAACTTGGTCAGCCCTGACCACTAGCTGATTTAGTGAAATTTCAAGCCTAAAACCACACTTCCATGTAGCGCCTCCCCACCTTGGTTTATTTCCCAGTGAATTCTGGGTAAAATACCTGCACAGTAGATATTAAAAGTATATGTACCTTTAAGAACTGACCACTTCTTAATTCCTCCCTAATCCCACCCTGACTCACCTAGTTAGCGTATTTGGCACATGCTTCATTATAGTTATTCTATATAAACTATAATATACCCCCTCTAAGGCTGCAGGTTCCCTAAGAACCCTTGCCCATTGTATGGCATAACAATAAATCTTTGCTACCTTGACTTAGAGAATGCTTGAGTCCATGAATTCATTCCAAACTGTTTTCCAGGGACTCTGGCTTTTGGGATTTCTGAGACACCTGTCCTCTCTCCTTATTTTGACTTCTAGTCAAAAGAATTTAAACTTCACCTTGTAAGCATTAGGAAGACAGCACAATTGTGTGTGTGTGTGTGTTTGTGGACACATGGGCAGTAAGGTGCATTGAAAAAAAGCAATTCTGCTCCTCCCCTACCCAGCAGCTCACAGGAGTCTTCCTTATTCACAAGCGACTAGAGAAGTCGAGATCAATTGTCAGCAAATACAAAGACTTGTCTGGATCAGAGACCCCATGATTATGTGAACCCTGAAAGACTCATTGGGTTTCCTGAGCAAACGAAATACAGGAGAGAACGTGAGAACTAACAACAATATAAATGAAGCTACAGCAAAGCACTAACTTCCTGTATATTTATGTCCCAGGCTTTGAACTACCCTACAATTATAATTCAACACATATGCTTAATCTAGGCCAGGGCTTTGCAGAGGTCCATGGAGTTTTAAAAAATATTTTGATAGCTGAATTTCAACACTTTGGGCATCCTTTGCAATCATGTGTAATTTATTTTATGTCTTTAAAAACATAATTCTGGAGAGGGGTGTGTAGGCTTCACCAGACATCTTAAAAAGCCCATGACATAAAACAAGTAAAGAATTCTTGATTTAGTTGAATAAGATTTGCTAAATAGGGGGAGAAATGTGGTGTACTGGCATTTATCAAGGTAAATTCACTGCAATATAAGCTCTTAACCAAGAGGAGGGGAGGACCTGTGTATGACCTCACTCTTTTTAAAATGACCTGTCTTATTGCTCAAGTAACTCAAGTTAAAGAAGAAATGGATAAGAGGAGACTTAGGTTGAAATTGCTACCATAGACACTGGCTGGATTTGTGTCTTATTTCTAAGAGGATCAACAAGAGTGTAAAGCCTTTGGGTTCTGAATAAATCCTGGCAGCTTCGTCTCCCACTTTGGCAGCCTGCTACTAAGGCATTGTCTGTAGGACAATAGCTCCCCTGCCCAAACCGACTATCACCAGATGTACCCTCAGGATACCAGTCTGGGGAGTTACAAGCCGGAGGGTGGGAAGAAAGGACACCTGCAGAGGCGAATGACTGTCCCACCCTCCTTCCTTGGTTTATTTGTCTATATTTGGGCAGATTGTGTTAGACAGTGAAATAGGCAGAGCCCTTAATCAGGTACACAGTGGCTAGAAATGTTTTGCTGAGAACTCCCCTGCTGAGTTTTCAGTACATGGGTGACATGACCAGATCTGCTTTCATCAAAACTACTTGGTTACAATTCAGCACATTAACAGAGTACACAGTACAAGATATAGCCAGAAATGTCCTAACTTTTCAATCTAGTCTGTACTCATGTCAGGTCAAAATAAGCATTTATTAATAGAAAGGAAACGAAATAAAAATGGGAAAGGAAATTGGAGGGAAAGGGGATGGGGGAACGAAGGTACCCCGGTCTGGACATGGTAGAGAAAATCCAGAGTCAGGAGTGCAGCTCAAAGAGGAATGAAGACCTACCTGCCCTGGGTACCCTCCTTAAAATGGAGATTCTGGGAGAAACCAGCCAGTTAGAGAATGAGAGATCAAAGTTTGCAGGGCCGAAGTTAATATCAGCACACACACACACACACACACACACACACACACACAAATGTATCATATGGATGCATTATTTTATAAGTACAAATTTATGTACATGGTGTTTATAAGCTTCATGAGGGCACAGGTTTTTGTTTGTCTCTTTGCCTTTGTGCCTCCATCATCTATTCTAGCACATAAAAGATGCTTAATAACTTTTTGTGGAACCACTGGTTGATTGCTCTTTTATCTTGTTCTCCATAGCACCAGGAGAATTTAGCAAAGAAAGGGATTTACATATGGATGGGATATTTGTTTTTTTTCTCAATCATCTTCATGAAAACCACCTCAGTTGGTTTCTTGATGAATATTTAATTGAATCAGCTTGATTTTATGTTCGACTTTGTTAAGTGGCAAAAGCAAACCCTAGAATAATGATAGAATGCATCTGTATGGTTTTAAAGACTTGCCAAAAGAAATTCTTACCTGTTTGTGTATTTGTTTGGTTCCTTTTCATCTCTAAAGCAAAACTTTTTCCTGAGAAAGTCTTCATTTTGAATTTCAGTGTTCATTTGGGTGAACACTGGGTGAAAGACAAATCCCTAAGACCTTGTGCCAAATCATGCAAGTAGAACAGCTTCCTCCAGAATTTTCAAGAAAAAAATAAAGCTAGCTCATTAAACCAGGATAAATAAAGTCTGATGAACCTGTTTCTTTAGCACTTCCCTACTTCCTTATTAGCTGGATTATACAAACTTTATTAAAGAAATTGTTTAACCTTTTGCCAAAAAAAAAGATTCCTAATAAAGACATAAAATTAATGTTCCTAAAGGTTAAACACATAATAAAGAAGTGCATTCAAAGTTCATTAAATCATTAAAGAAAGCTGTGTATATAGGTGTCATCAAAAATTGTAGAAAAATTATTCAAAAATTTCTTCTGCTATGCTAGGTAAAAGTACATTTCCTTGTTTATTGTTATTCAGGGGGAATTAACAAAGTCAAATATATTGCTTTTTGTTTGTTTTTTAGCACTAGGAATGGAGAAGGAAATCATATTTTCTCAAAAAATGAAAAAAGGACAATATTTTTAAAATGCAAGAGCTAGCTGGGAAGGTGTAGGATATTGAAGAGAGCAGTAGACTAGGAGTCAGAAATTGTTCAGCCAATTCAGTTGTGTCTGATTCTTCATGACTTTATCTGGGATTTTTCTGGCAAAGATACTGGAGCGGTTTGCCATTTCCTTCTCCAGAGGCAAACAGGGTTATGCCCAGGGTCACACAGCTGGTCAGAGGGAAGATTTGAACTCATGAAGATGAATCTTTCTGATTCCAAGCTCAGTGCTCTATCAACTGTTGAGTCAGGAAACTTGAGTTCAAATTCCCGGCTCTACCACTTAATTTCCTGTATGATCATGGGCAAGATACTTATCTTCTTGACATTTCCTCATCTATAAAATGAAGATGACAGATTGGCAGACAGACAGATGGAAACACAGATATACATATAGATAATTTAAACAGAGTATTCAGTAATCACTCACTAGGAGCCAGGTATCGTGCTGAGCACTAGGGAGACAAACAACAAACAAACCAGTCCCTACATTCAAGAAGCTTCTCTTCTAATGGGGGGAAAAACATCAAGAGGAGAGCCAGCTGGCAAGGGGGAGAAGTCCAATACATCAAGGTGTGAACAAAGTGAAGCAAGGCTGGGACCCCTTTTGAAACAGTGTTCTGGAATGTCTCACCCAAACAGGGAAACAAGCCTTGTAAAGGTTTCTCTAAGTAGGGAAGGTAGTTGGTGAGGAAGAGGAATAGGGAGAAGGTCAAAGAGTAGAGGTGTGACAGTTATATTAGAAAATTCCTAATGTTCTTTCCACTTCTAGTTTACAATGGTCTATTATATATGATGGGCTCAGAGAAACTACAGTAAAAGATATTATATAGGATTTATATTAAATGATCTGAGGTTCATTTAAGATATCTTTGTGTTCCTTTAAATTTTACTGTAACTCTTAGAAATATCCATGCATGGAAAAAAGCAACATCAACCAACAAAAGCAAAATGGCAAGGAATTCTTCTGTTTGGCCTTTATTTCCAGATGGTCCCTTCACATATCAGCCAGCTGTCCAATCATGCCCCTGGGTCATCCTGCCCTGTTACCATAGTCTCACTTTTCCCCACCTGGTTCAGACATCCCTCTCTACCATCCAGATCAATGCCCCAGTCCATAAGAAACACGAGGTAGAATTCACAAGAGCTGTTAAGTAACAACAGAGGCCAACAAGAAACACCTTGTGTTGGAGTTAAGTTCTTTCTGTGGACCTTGAATGGACCTGGGGATTCCAAGAGGCAGAAATGAGGAAACAGCCTTCTTAGCATGGAGGACAGCCTTTCTATCAGCTGATTTGATGTTCCTATTCCTTATACTGCATAATTCCCTTGCAAAAATTTCCCAGAGAGCCTGTCTTCCTTGCAAAGCTACCAATACAAAAACAAGCAAACAGATACATTGAGTTGGAGAAAGCCATATGATCTTCTGAATGAATGAATGAAATAGCATTTATTTATTAAGTACTTATTAAGTGCCAGGCACTGTTCTAAGAACTGGAGATATAAACATCCAACGTGAGATTATCTCAGCCCTCAAAGAAGTGAATTTCTCATGGAGGGATATCCTTTCTGGAGGTTGGGACCAGAGAGAACTTTGGTGAGGAGAATGCAGACATGTGTGAGGCTTTAGGGGGATAGCAAGGAAGACGGCTAGGTGAACAGTTTGATAATTTGATATTGCTTCTAGTCTTTGTGCCAATAGTAAATCAGTGTAACTATGAGGTCTGAATGCAGATTGAAGCATACTATTTTCACACTTTTTGTTTTGTTTTGTTTTTTCTTTCTTGTGGTTTTTCCCTTTTCTTCTGATTCTTCTTTTACAACATGACTAATGTAGGAATATACTTACTACAACTGTACATGTATAACCTAAAATAACAATAATAATAAGTCAGCAACCTGACTGTATATAAACAACTGATTGGGAAAGACTTGCTGGTCATTTCCTTTCTACTAAAACAGAATGGATCTCACCCTGATCAGATTAATGATCGGTGACTTCACAGGGCTCATGGTGAATGTAGGACACCTCCTACCCCTTGTCAGAGGGGTGGTGGCCTGTAGGAGCCAACGAGGCAGATATTGTCAGACAGCTCACCAGGCATACGAGGTCAGTTATTCTCCATTCTTCACTTTCACTCACAGTCCATGTCCAGTGAGTTGCCATGTCCTGTGGTCTCTGCTTCCACAATATCTCTCACATTCATTAGCTTCTCTCTACTCATCTGGCTATGGCCCTCGCTCAGGGCCTCATCCCTTTTCACCTATTACATAAGCCTCCTAATTGGTCTCTCTGCCTCAGGTGTCTCTCTTCTGTAATCCATCCAAGCAGACTGCCAAAGGTTTGACCTTCTCATTCCCCTGCTCACTCATTAGTTTCCTGTTGCTTCTAAGATAAAACACAAACTGCTCTTTTGGTATCTAAATCCCTTCCCAGACTTATTACACAACATCCCCCGTGGTGAACTTTTGTTCCAGCCAAATTGGCCTTCTTGTTGTTCTCTATACTAAACATCACATTCACATTCCATTCTCTACCTCTTACGCCTTTCTACCCACTATATACTCCCCTACTTGGAATGTACTCCCTTCCTCACCTCTGCCTTAAAGGATCCCTAGGGTCCTTCTAAGCCCAGTTCAAGCCACCTCCTAGATTAAGCCTAAGGGACAGCTACACAGCACCTCCTGACTCATCATCCTGAGTTCAAATCCAGCCTTGGACACTTACTAGCTTTGTGAGCCTGGGCAAGTCACTTAACCTCATTTGCTCAGTTTTCTGAAAATGGAGACAATAACTGTACCTGCCTCACAGGGTTGTGAGGATCACATGATATAATATTTTTAAAGCACTTTGTACAGTTCATGGCCCATATTATCACAGAATGACAGATTCTCATGGCGGGAAGAGGTCTTCTTTTCCAAGTTGAGGCTGAATAAAAAGTTGCTTTGCAACATCTTGTATAAATAGTCAGCCAGTCTTTGCTTAATGTCCTTAAATAGGGGGAAACCCACCTCTTCCTAATGCATCCCATTCCAATTTATGATGGCTCTAATTGTTAAGTAGATAAACATATTATTCTTTTTATACCATAAAAGCAGAGAATCATAAAACCTTAGGCCCAAAAAGTATCTGAACAGTCATCAGGTTCAAGTCTTCACCTAATGACCCAGAGAAGTCCATTCCTCTCTCATAGTGCTTCTATTAGACCATTGGTTAGGTTTCCTTACTCTATTAACCAAAGGATCACAGAATTAGAGCCAGAAGGGAACTGAATGGCCTTTGAGTCTGTCACTTTGCTTTACAGATGAGGAAACTGAGTGACATGAAGTTAGTAGATTTCTAAGACAAAATTTGAACTCAGGTCTTCCTGAATCTAATTCCTGGATTCTATCCATTGCCCCCTGCACTGTCTCTGTACCCTTGGTTAGTAAAGACTATGATTCCAAAAGATCCTCAATATTATGAAACTCAAGTTTATTATGAGAAGAGAATTGAACATTTTATGGCACCTACAACCTTCCTTGCTCTTGTTAGCATGTAATTAAGACCTTGATTCAGCTCGCAGATGGAACAAAAATGTATTCTTATTCTTTGGATGTTTCAAATGGATTTATTTTACCTCCTTAACTAAAAGAGATTTTTTTTTAATCAAATGGCCTTAAAGAATCAATAAAGTACCCTAAAATCCATTCCTTACTCCTGGAAAAAAAAAGCTAGTCACTGAGCATCTGACCCAGGAAATACCAAAAGAGCCTATAAATGAAATGTGATGGAAAGATTTTCATCCAAGTCCCAGTGATGTTAAACACGAAAACAGGCATCAGCAGTCTATGGCGTGGACAGCAGATGATTCTTTTCAGTCACTTGGGGAGTGTCTTTGGCACACTCTCATGGTCCTTTCTTCCCCATCCCATCTTGTATTTCCATGAGTTCTTCTTCTGCCTCTCTCTTGATCTTCTCCCTCTGCTCCATCATGCAATGCTCCCATGACTCCCCAAACCCTCCCTTCAGCCCTCCACTCAGGCCTATTCTCCTCCACTCCACCACTATCTTCCACAAATGTTGCTCTTCTCTCTCTGAACACACTCACCATGCACCTTCCCCTTTACCACTATCATAACTCCATCCTTTCTTTATAGCTCCTATTCTTATACAACAGGGTCAGCTAAGAGGAAAGTATTCTGACTGTCTGATTAATTATTATCTCTTGATTAATGGCTATTAGGGTGAACTGTTCATCCATCTACTTCCCTAGATGTATTTTTAAAGCATCACTTAGGAATCCAAATGAATTTTTGATTAAATTTATGGAAAAGATCACAAAATTCTATTCTGGTGATTCATCACGACATGGCCCTAGCCTGGGTTTTTCCCAGGCAAAAATTCTGGCAGGTTTTCCTGTGATGAAAAAACTTCAAGTATGAACTATAACTGTGTTTTGAGCATTATCCTAGCTAAGTATAGAAAAATTCATCACTGGTTTGACTAGCTACTTGGAGGTGAATTCCTTGGCCATGGCAACCAAGAAATGAAGAAAGATACCAAATGGCCCTTGGTCTCACATGGCCCCCTTCTTCTGCAGTAATGGCAGAGGAGTAATTCAAAAGGGGTCACAGGATGCTGAAAATCTTATCATTTTTTTACTATCTATGAATGTTAACTGAGCTATTATCACTCTAAATATGATCCTTGTTCCATGACCCATGAGCTGACATACCACTAGAGAAGGAGCCCTTAAACTGGGATCTGGAAACTTTTTAAAAACATATTTTGCTAAACTATATTCTAAAAAGTCCAAGAGACATGATTCCTGGGACATTAATCATTTTATCCATTATGGCTTGGAAATAATTAATAAAGGGATGGTCATTTCTCTTGTAAATCAAAGACAAATCTTGGAGGCCTCTGAATGTTTAAAAAACCTTTAGAAAAGGGGGTATACCTGAGGGTGGAAATCAACTTTGAATGGTAAACAATCAATGAGTTGGACGTGTTAATGAGGAGTTGGGCAAAAAGTCTTGAGCGCCTCCTGCAGAGATTGTGACCTAATCATGAGACTTAGCTACCTTCAGCCATCTGGGCAAAAGAATCCATCTCTACCCAGACCTCACTGGTTGGTTTTTCCCTTTATACACTAGGTCACCACAAATTCTAATTGAAAATTCTAAGGACAAAGAAGAGTTTATTTTCTAGGGGAAAGATCTCAGACTGGAATCTGTTTGTAAGGTCTCCTAGTTGGGTAAAGTCCTACCAGAGATCAAAAAAATGTACCCCAAGGATTTGGGCAATCTCATCTATCAGCAACACTCTTCAGATGCTGGCTGAACCTACAAGGGGTTAATTCCTGAATGAGGAAATAAAAAAAGGAAATTCTTAATCTCAATCAATAATTGGGTATTAATATAATAAAGAAGTAATCATTTCTCTTATTTCCAATATAATTGGTTTCCTTTGTAATCCTATATATTTTATTTTGCGCCTTTAGAATTATGATTCTGAGAAGGAATTCATAAGCTTTACAAAACTGCCAAAAGGGTTCATGACACAAAAAAGGTTAAGAATTTCTACATGAGAAGAACTGAATCACATCAACTTAAATGTTCTTACTGGAAATAAAACCAAAAGACAAAAAAAAAGGTTGCAGTTAAGGATAATTCAGTTTCTTCAGGAAAGGCAAATAAAGGAGTTGGTAAAGTTGGTTTTGTGATGCATTCAAGGGTAACATGAAACATCATTTCATGGGACATTTAGTCATCTTGTAATGCTGTCATCATGATATGCATTTACAAGAAGACCCATGAAAATAATGGTGGCTTTTGCAATGACATCTGTTGGAAAGGAAGGGTTAGAGAAATTCAGTAAAGTTAATAAAATCCTCTGAATTAAATCAACATATACTTAATATAGCATAATATTCAGTCATTTCAGTACAAAGGCCAGAGAAGAATGACATAAAAATGTAAGAATATATGATTCATGGGTAAAAAAATAAGAGAAGTTAGAACCTTGAGGCTAAACAGAAGTCTACCTATATACCATGAATATTTTCTTCAAAAAGAAAGTGAAGAAACTCTGAATATGACAAACAGCAAATAATAAAAGTAACAAATACAAATGTGTATATTTTAGTCTTTTCTTGATCCTCTTTTTTGTCACTCTCACTTCCCAGTGACTACCTTTTATTCCGTTGTGATCAACAATAAGTACACATCTCTCGCCTTCCAATCTATGCTCCACAGAGTTGCTGAAGTGGTGTTTCGAAAGTAGAAATGTGATCAAGTCATTTCCAGAATCAGTAAACTCCAGTCACTCTTTAATATTTATGTGATCAAACCTAAACTTGTTTGTTTGACATTTAAAGTGCTTCACAGGTTTTTCCCAAACTGCCTTTCCAGATATATCATACATTAATCAAACACCCTACACTCCAGTCAAACTGGTCTTCTTGTTGTTCCCCATATGCAGCATTTCTTCTCCCATCTCCACATCTTTCCACTCTTTCCTTCCTTCTTTTGCACCATCTCTTTCCCCCTTTCTTCTTCCCTTCCCTTCCTTCATTCCTCACTCTTAGAATCCCTAGGTTTTTCTTCAAAGCTCAGATCAAACATCACCTTCTATATTACGCTTTCCTGTTTATATTCATATGCACCTATTGTTTATCATAACAGAAAGTAAGTTCTTTGAGGCTAGAAACTGTTTCATTTGTCTTTGTATCCCCAGTAACTAGAACAGTGTATGACACATAGAAGACAACTTATAAATGTTTACTGATTAACTGGCTGATTATCAATCATTTGTAAGATCTTTATGGAAGAAGATGGTAGAAGACAGAGAACAGCATCACCTCATGCTGATGGAGTGGAAGGAAAGCAGTGGAAGCTGCCACAAGCAGTGGAAGGGAAAAAAAGAAATTTATGGAAACCTTGGTGATGCTCACTTCAGTATCACATACATCAAAATGGAAAGTTTGGTGGAAAGACCCAAAGAAGAAGTCACCCCAATGACATTTAAGTACAAACAGAAAAAAATTCAAAAGATCTGTAAAGAGCTCTATAACAAATTCTCTTCACCATTTGTTACAGTGACTCTACCACATTTGGCCTCTACTATCATGGCCCTAAATGTGGTACTCAAGAAAGTAGGAACAGTACTTGTCTTGTTCAGTCCCTTTTGGGTTTTTCTTGGCAAAGAAGTGGTTTCCCATTGCATTCTCCAGTTCATTTTACAGATGATGAAACTGAGGCAAACAGGGTTGAGTGACTTGCCCAGGGTCACACAGCTAATAAGTGCCTGAGGTCAGAAGATCTTCACTGGGAAGAAAAGTCTTCCTGACTCCAGGTCCAGCACTCTCTATACTTTGCCACATAACTGCCCCATGTATCCTCCCTTGTTAAATGTAATGACCTTGAGGGTAGGTAAATCTTAATTTGCATTTTTGTATGCTCAGCACTAGAACATAGCTGGAATTCCGTAAGTGCTTGTTAAAGTGAATTGCATTAATTTGAATTAAATTGTACTGAAACAAAGTGAATTATGTACATTTACAACTGGATGTCCCCTATTGTACATGTCCAACAAGCGTGTAAGTGACCACAATGTGCCAAGTATTGGATTAAGCACTGCAGATAACAAAAAAAGGCAAAAAGTCTCCTCTCTCAAGTAACTCACAGTTTAATGGGGGGAAACAACACGTAAACTAAATTCCTTATTTCCACATAGAATAAACTCATATTATTTCTCACAAAACACAACCCTCTTCCTAATTTTCCTGATTCTGTCAAAGATACCAGCATTCTTCTAGGTACCCAGAGGCACAGTCTCAGTTGTCCTTGACTGCAGTCTCCCTTCCTTCATACATACATCCAATTGCCAAGTCTTATTGATTCTACCTTCACAATCATGTTTACAAATATCATCTTTTATCCACTCATCAGCCATCATCCTTACTCAGGCCCCAGTCCTCTTTCACCTGGAGTATTGGAGTATTGATATAAGCATCTACCCATGCCTCAAGACTCTCCTGAACTAATCCATCCTCCATAGAGCCTGCAGACTGAAAGCCCTGCACCACAAATCTAACAGTGTCACTCCCTACTAAAGAAGGTCCAGGGGTACCTTTTGCTAGACAAAATGATAGGATAAAATCCTCTGCTTGACATTTGAATCCCTTCACACTCTGGTTCTATCCTGCCTTTCCTGGCTAATTATACTTCATATCATTTCACACACTCAGCCAAATTGACCTTTTTCATGTTCTTCATTCACAACATTCCGTCTGTCTTCTCTATGCCCTTGTAGAGTCCATCATCTTTCTTATGAGCCTGGAATACACTCTATCTTCACCTTTACCTCTTAATCTCTAGTATCCCACCTCTTACACAGGGCCTTTCCAGACTCTAGGTGCTAAAACCCACCCCTCAAAAACAATCAGTCTCTCTCTGCCCCCCTCCCTGTATATGATGTGTATATATGTGTGTGTGCATATATATAATATATATGTATTATATATATATATATATATATATATTATCCCTCCCCTTCCTCCTCCTTGCGACAGTAAGCAATCATACATAGGTTAAACATATGCAATTATGTAAAACATTTCAATATTAGTCATTTTGTACAAGAAAATTCAAACGAAAGTAAAAAGAAAGAAAGTAAAAAATTGCATGCGTCAGTCTGTATTCAATCAACATCAGTTCTTTCCTGGAGGCAGATAGAATGTTTCATTAGTCCTTGGGATTCTCTTGGATTATTGTATTGTTGAGAAGAGCTAAGTCAATCGTAGTTGATTGTCCCACAATGTTGCTGTTACTGTATACAATGTTCTCCTGGCTCTGTTCACTTTACTACACATTAGATCACGTAAGTCTTTCTGTAAAATCATCCTGACTGTCCATTCTTATAGCTCAATAATATTCCATTACAATCACATACCACAGCTTGTTTAGCCATTCCCCAATTAATAGGCATCCCCTCGATTTCCAATTCTTTGTCACCACAAAAAGAGCTGCTATAAATATTTTTGTACATGTGGGTCCTTTTCCCTTTTTTGGATGTCTTTGGGATATGGATCTAGATTATTTCATTTTTCTCTTTGTATTCCCAGTGCCTAATGAAGTTCCTTACATATGGAAGAGGTTTCAGAAATGCTCATTGATTAATTTATAAAATTATCTGATGAATGCACGGGGAATTGGAAGGATAACAATGAGAAAATAAAGGGGTTCTGTCCAACTTTTAGATCCATCTGAAATGCTGATGTGGTTAATAAACATAGCTATGGAAAGAATGAGAGATAGCCACTACCTTTTGGAAGCTTTGAAGAACTGTGAAGGAGAGATAAGAACCACCTGCTGGTAACTATGGAGAAGCCAATAGGAGCCAATCACTGAGACTGAGAAGTAATAGTTTCTGGGGGGCAGCTGGTGGGGCAATGGATAAAGTACAGGGCCTGGAGTCAGGAAGACCCAAGTTCCAATTCAGCCTCAGACACTAGCTGTGTGACCCTGGGTAAGTCACTTTGCCCTGTTTGCCTCAGTTTCCTCATCTATAAAATGAGCTGGCAAAGGAGATGACAAACTACTCCAGTATCCGCGAAGAAAATTTCCCAAATGGGGTAACAAAGAGAACCGGAACAATGGAATGACAGCAGTACTTTCTGGGAGCCCTACATAATGCATGACCACAGACAGGCAAGGCTATACAGGTGTATAGAAAAGGGCTGTGCTCACTAGTGGTTGTTCACACTTTCCATGAGATGAAAAAAGCTATTTATTACCAATCATTCAAAAAACATTTATTAAGCACCTACTATGTGCCGGGCATTGTGTTTGTAACTTGAAAGTCATATTTTTTCCTCGAATTTTTGAAGTGTGTGCTTGCAAGGGGAGTTGGCAATGCTACAGTAGGCAATGCCATGTAGTTTAAGCTCCCACATTTTCTGGGTGGAGGCAACAAACTAGAGACGTGGGAAATCCCCCGAATCGTACCCTGTATGAGAGCCTCTAACTCAAGAGCCACTGAAGGAGTTACAGAATAATTTTTTGATAACTGTTGCCTTTTTTTCAGCTTAGAATCATGGGTTTAGATCTGGAAGAGACCATACAGGTCATTCTGTTTAACCTATTCACTTTATAGAGATGTGCCTTGCCCCAGGTCACACAGGTAATAAAATATCAAAGATAGGTTCTGAGCACCACATCCAGTGCACTCTTCACCATACCACTACACATTTCCACTGTGCTTTTATGAACATTTCATTGCCCTTTACAAACACTGATAAGTGTGATAATTAATTCTTCTAACATCTTTGGAGCAGATCCCCAGTTTTCTACACACCCCAACACTCAGTCCTGGGCTCTCTTCTCTTTTCTCCCTATACTCTCTCACTCGGCAATCTTGTCAGTGCCTATGATATAATTGGGCTTTTAATGTAAATGACTCCCAGATCTATGTTTCCAGGAGCTGAGTTCTAGTTGGGTATTCCCAACTGCCTCCTGTAGAGGACCACAGGCCAGTGGAGCTCTGACCCTGCTGGCTGAATAAGCCCTCTCAGCTAAAGACCCTGCTACCAGGCCCAGATTGGTTCCCCACCCCCCAGGAAGGCTCATAGGCATGAGCATCACATCTTCCTGAGAAGTGTGGTATGCACTCCCAGTTTGGGAACAAGGATGCACACAGTGTTTTCAGGGGAAAATATCATACTGTTGCAATGTAGTACTAACTAGAAACCTTGGGCTCACTCAATCCTGTTCTAGGGAGTTTTAGGGAGATTTGGAATATCCTGCCCGATACTTGCACCCTAATAACCAGGACAGAGTACACCACTGCCATGTATGAGGCAAATGGGAACTAGGGCAATGGTGTAACTCCAAAGACAGTGGCTTATGATGACTATGCAGGTTTTCACTATATATACTGGACTCTTAGCTGAATAAAGTTGACTCTGTTTTCCACCATTTTGGGGTCCTGTCTCATTTATGATTGTGAACCTCTGGGTAAGTAACTCTTTTCAAGTATCTCTTTTCCACCTAACTTTTCTTTCTTGGCTCTGCTGCTGGTCAGCAGGGCTCTTCTAATACCATGTCAGCTCCGCCACAGAAGGGCAGGGGTCCCCTGAGCTTGACTCCCCATAGCCTCCTGGACACTTCTAACTAGATGCCCACAAGTATCTCAAACCCATGTCAAAAACATGGTCAAAACAGAATTCATTCTCTTTACCCCAAAACACACCCATCTTTGGATCTTTTCTGCTTCTTTTAAGGGTCCCACCATCTTGTCATTCACTCAGGTTCATGATCTTGATGTCATTCTGGCCTCTTCTCACTCACATCTCCAATCCATTGACAAATCCTGTTTCAACCTCCCCAACATTTCTTGCATCTCTGCACTCACATAGTTAACCACCTTCGTCCAGGTCTTCATCACTTCTCACCTGAACTATAGCAATAGCTTCCTTAAAGGTCTCCCTGCCTTTAGACTTCCCAACTGCAAGCCACCAAGGTGGTTTCCTTACAGCAAAGAACTGACTATATCACTGCACCACTCAATCAACTCTGGGGGTTCTAGGCCAAAGGATATTCCCTCCAGGATCAAATATCAAATGCAAGTCTGAACTCAAGCACTACCTTCAGCAGGAGGCATTTCCCAGTCCCTCTGACTATCAGTGCCTTCCTTCCAAGGTCAACCTGTATCTTCCTGTTATATGTTTTGCATACACCTATACAGGAGCATGGTGGTCTCCCATCAGAATGCAAGATCCTCCTTGAGGAGAGGGGCTGCTTCATTTTTGTCTTTCTAGCACCTAACACAGTAACAGGCATACATTAGGCACTTAATAAATTCCTGTTGAGTGGATTCAGTGCATTCCCAACAACTATTTCTATTTGACCTAAATGTGTTTTAAGATGTATGTTCCAAGTGGAACTGGATCAAGGAAAGAAGAGCCTACTTTGCCATTGTCTAGGATTCTGGAGGCTTAAATGACTCTTGCTCTGGCCCATAAGTTCTTCTCACCAAGTAACACTCACCTCCCAAATTCCCTTTGACTCTTTCAGCAGCACGTAAGGTTAAAGGTTTTTGTTCAGTCGCTCCTGTTGTTGAGTCAGGCCATTTAAAGCCAGTGAGAGTTGTTTTGGTTTTTTTTGTCAGTTATTGACAACAGACCTTGTGCTGTTCTGCTGACTCAATTATTCCAGAAATCAGCACACTTAAGTTAGTAATATGTGTTTTTAAAAAAACAAAGAAAGAAAACCTTACAAAGAAATGATATAAAATTAAATTTTTGTCACGTTAAAGTAAAACTTCATTATAAAGAATGTGTTTGAGCCCCAATAATGCAGTTTAAAATTGCTCTAAGACTTTTAGGACCCCTTATATAAAACAAAATAAAAAATAAGTACTAGACAGAAAATTATTTGACATGCATGAGGGCTTTGTGGACATTTAAAAATTAGCCCCTACCTACTTTTTCAGTGCAGGTACAAAGTCATTCGGAACAAAACTCAGGACCTCCTGTCCTCTTTTCACCTTGTTGTTACTAACATGGTACAACTCGCTTATTTATGCTTCTTCAGAGGTTCTAATTCCATGAAAATAAAAAAGAAGTTGTCAAGAAAACAGAGTTCTTTCTCTGAGTCTGTAGAGTCAATTCTCCATCATGTCAGGAGCTGATTATTCTTTCTGTCAATTACCCATCTGTCCCCATTTCTATTCTTCCTCTTTCCTACTATTTTAAGCATCTTTATTGCATTTTCAAACTGACACCAGAGGGTGGGGAAGCACTTGAAGCCAGTCTCTCTCCTCAGGGCCTAAAGTCACTTAAGAAAAACATTAAAACTTTAAGAGACCTAGAACTCCCTTTTACTGTTTTTTGTTTTGTTTTGTTTTGTTTTGTTTTTTGCTTTTTGGAGCAAGGAAGGCAGGGCAATTGGGGTTAAGTGACTTGTCCAAGGTCACGCAGCTAGTTTTGTGTTAAGTGTCTGAGGTCAAAGTTGAACTTGGGCCCTCCTGACTCCAGGGCCAGTGCTCTATTCACTACACTAGAACTTCTTTTTAGTTTGCGAATTCTTTTAATTTATTGCATTATTGCTATAGTGTTTAGAATCTTAGAGCTAGAGGGGAACTTGGGGTTCATCTTTCATTTTACATATGAAGAAATGGAAGAAAATTGGAGTTAAGGACCTTGTTGAAGGTCAGAGGACCTGAGTACTCAGAGGCCGATAGTCTCTATACTCCTCTCTCAGGGCTCTGTCTACTTCTCCTGCATGCCTTTCTCCTTCACTGAACAGCCTCCCTTGGCCCCTAACTAGCTCGCAGGCCAACAGACACGGCTACATGGCCTATAGATGTAATAGTCAGTTTTTGTCATTCTGGCTGACTTAGACTGAGAACTCTAGGGTAGGTGGGGAGAATGGTACAGAAAGAAAAGCTTTGACTTTGTCTCCCATCCATGATGAAGGCAGCTCCTACCTCACTGGTCATCAAGCTTAATTCTCTTGTTTCATAGAGCAGGAAGCAGGCTAACCAAGGTTAAATGATTTCCCCAAGAGGATGGGGTAGTACACAGCACAGCTTTAATTCAAACCCTCATCCACTGACTCCCAGTTCAGCATTCTGTATTGCACAGTCCAGAACCTCCTAGGACTAAAGAAGCAGTGGGATATACCAGAAAATGGAGGGCAAAGCTGTTGAAGCCCCACTTCTGACCCTTGCTAGCTAGATGACCTCAAGTAGGTCACTCTCTGAGCCTCAATTTCCTTGTCTGTAAAATAGGATTATATCATATCTATTCTCACAGGGTTTTTGTGAAGAGCAGCAGACTTCAATAAACCATACTGGTTGGTTCAGAAGGGCACTGGTGCAAAATAACTAGTTGACATCTGCTGCCACTTGACACATTCACTCATCAGTTGTCATTGGGGAATATGAGCCAAAGCTGAAGAGGACAAGTAAAGGACAACCACAAGGCCTGCCTTCACTTACATGGGACATGGGACCCTTTCTCAAAAGCTCCACATTCTTCCTGGTTATAGACTAACCAGTAAAACAAAACCATTCAACCTTATGGTAGTATTCTTTCCAAAATGCTGGTTCTCGAACACCTGTATGCCTCTAGACATCCCCAACTTAGGAAAATGTTTATCACATGCTTAAATCTCAGATTATGAAACTATAACTGATTGTTTTGATTCCAGTGAAATTAAGTTAAAAGAACTCATTAGTGAGACAAATATCTCTGGACCTTAACTCACTCATTACAAAGTGGCCCAAATGGCATTAAATAGATTAAAGGGCTTTTCTGAATTATTGATAAAATATATCTCAACCCTTTGTTGAATCTGTGATCTTGTCCATGTGAGTACCCCTTGTACCGGTGTAGATTCAAATCCTTCCATGCCTTCACATCACATGCAATTATTGTCCATGTTGTCCTTGCTAGGAATCTGACCAATATGCTGGATGCTTTCCTCTGATTCTTCTAGTATTGTGTAGATACCAGTGCCACAAACACAGGTATGAGCCCATGACATTGCATGTTTTTGAGATACGGTACATTCAAGCCTCCAAAGAATTCCAGTTGAGGATTACTCAATGGACAACATGGCCTCTTTGGACAGACATGAGCACACAGTGACACATTATCAACAATTAATTATGTAAGAGAATCACTGTAAAATACATCATAAAAGAAATGTATGGTCAAAAAAGCTAGGCTGGTCTCATAAGATCAATGGAAAACCAATCAGTTGTCCATAATGAGAAACGCATTGGTTTCCTAAAGATTTTTGTTGTTTTGTTTAGTCATTTTCAGTCTTGTCTGGCTCTTTGTGACTCTTTTGGGATTTTCTTGGCAGAAATACTGAATGGTTTGTCATTTTCTTCTCCAGCTTATTTTACAGATGAAGAAACTAAAGTCAATGAGGTTAAGTGACTTGCCCAGGTTCACACAGCTACTAAGCGTCTAAGGTCAAATTTAAACTCAGGTCTTCCTGACTCCAGGCTGTGTCTTTTCCACTGTGCCACCTAGCTGCCCCTTCCTAAAGACTGCTCCTCATTAAAATGATATTTGTGTCATATTTTTGTATACAAGTCATCATTGCTTAGACATTGCAGTCACTGCCACCTTCCACACATCTTTTCATTGCCCTTTTGGTCACCGGTAATGTGAATTCTTCTGAGATTCTGTTCTTCTTACATTTAGTTCATATAGCATCACTGGGAGAATATTGGTATAAAATGTGGTTTGATGGCAAAAAATATAGACTCAAATCTCACCACTACAATTTTCTCAAGTATAAATTTTCTACCAAAGAAGATATTAACACAGATTTGAAATTAAAAACATTTAGGGAAATATATGTGACCAAAAAAGGGGAGAGGGATCAGCCCTTTAAAAAAGTCAGCTATCAAAAATGAGATTGAAAATAGAAAAACGAAGCAAGGCATTGGGGATTTGAGAGCAACTCTTTTTAGTTCCCCCAACACAATTTTTCACCTTCCATCTTTGTGCCTTTGCTCAGAATGTTTCCTAAATCCAGAAGCCTATACCCTCTACATCTGCCTCCCCGCCTGTCTTCAAGATTCAGCTCACATCTCAGCTTCAACAGGAATCTGTTCCTGGTTCCTTCTCCAGTTACTGAAGCTTCCCTCTGTCACATCACCTCCATGCACTTCCTCTATGTCTTGTAAATCCCTAGAGATTTACATGTTGTCTCCACATTAGACTGGGAGGGAACTCCTTGAGAACGGCAACTGCTTTTGAGTTTTCTTTGTATTCCTAATACTTTATCACTGTGCCTGTGGTAGCAGGCATAGCAAGCATTTAATAATAATAAGACTTGTTGAGTGAGTGTGAGTGACTAAAATCTTAGAAGAGAAAGGCTTCCAGTGTGCCAGATGGCACCTACTTGAAGGTCTAGGGGAAAATACAAAAAAGAATCACCCAGGATTAAAAGGTATGTATGGGTTTTGATCTGTAACAGTGGAGATGGTAACCACCCTGATGACGTTGGCATGCCCAGGCCCTATAGGCACTATAGAGTAAATGAATGTTATATACTTTAGCACAATCAATTGTCATTCTGTACCTTGAAAACGTTAAGGCCTCTTCTAAGAAAATACCTTAGACATGACCTGGAAGGATCTTGCAACAGTCTTCCATTTTACGCTACAAAACTCTAAACATTTGAAATGGTATTTAAAAGAACAGTTACTGTGAAAAGAACAGAAAGAATTAAGTCTTGCAAAAATTCTCCCAATTTTTTGGATTAAAATAAATGGAAATGGAGCTAAATAATCCTTGAGCCTACCTCATTTTCTCCAAAAAACATTAGCAACATCCTACATGTTTTTGGAAACCCTTTGGCTAAGTGGGATTTCTTCTTATAATGCATTTATTTTAAGATTTCTCAAATTAAAAAAAAACAGATTATCTCTCTAAAAAATTACTGATTTCCAAGACAAATTGATTCATGTATTTGTGGAATGTCTCTGGATAGTCCAACACATGAAAATAAAGCTAAAGCTATACATAAATACTATAAATGTATACATGTTTATACATGTATACATAAATACTACAAATGTATACATAAATGTATACTCATAAATATTACACAATTAGAAATATATCCTAAAGATGACATTTTTAGTTTGTTACATCAGAGTATTCAGTGGTTGGGATGAAAATAATTTGAAAAGCCACATAGCTTTGGGGTTCTTTTTATGCTTATAACTGCATCAGCATCTAAAATTCACTAAATTTAACAAAAATTAAAGTTGCTTTTAATAAATCTTCGAGAGAGCTAACAAAGGTTAGCTCTTTTAGGTCTTTTCTTGGAATTTCTATGTAGCAGGATTTAAAGAAAGATCTTGTCAACCTTATTGTCTGACCACCAGGGCTTCCAAAAGGGGGGGAGAATAATGGGCCATTTGTAATGGTTAATCCGAAGGTGGTCACCAGCATAAAAAGTGAAATACCTGAGATATCAAAAGAAGATTCTTTTTCGTATTCCTGGTTAATAAACGACCTGGAGACATGATTTTAAAAGGATGATCCCTTAAATAGGATGGGATCAATACAAAGAAAGGAACCAAATCCAGAAAGTACTGAAAGATTCTTGTTGGACAATCTCTGTTCTGTTTGGAGGCTTCCTAGTAGGCAGATAGCTAGGCAACACTAAGGGGATGAAGGGGAAACAAGCAAATTAGCTGATAATCTCAAGATCAAGGCGCTCACACAAGAGCTGGAGTCAAGGTCGTACAGCAGGGATGCTACTCGGAGTTGGGCTGCCAGCTTTGGGAACTCCTGGCCTAACCGGAGTCCGAATGTGCTAGGAAGAGGCAATAGGGTAAAATGCAAGCCAGGGTTGCAGTTGGGAGGGTGGGAGAAGGCAAGCCTGGGGGGTGCAGGGTGATGGTTTAATTCTAAACTCGAAAAAGAGATTGAGAAGGTGGGAATTATAAAAAACGATCGAGGCAAGGCTGTAAGGAGAAACCACACGTCACTGAGAGCCAGCGAGGGCAGAAGAAAGCGCAGCTTTCCAAGGGACCCAGGGTTCCCCCTCCTTGGGCCCGGGAGCCTTGCGGGCTGCACGGGCTTTGGATGCGAGATCCGAGTTGCTCTGCATAGGGCTCTGCCCCAGCCAGCGCTGCTTCTCCTGGCCTCCCCTGCTGAGGACGGTCCCACGGACTGTCCCCCTCTTCCTCCCTCTGCCAGTCACAACCTCGTCCAGCGCAGCGGCCGTCCCTGTGGGCTGCGCAGCCCCGCTGCTGCGTGGAGGAGCGTGGCCCCCCTTCTTCTGCTGCCCACCTCCATCTCCCTTTCCATCCCCGACCTCCCTACCGCTCCAGCTCGCCCTGCTCCGCCTCTGACCCTCCTCCCCCTCTGCATGCTGCGATCTGACCAGAGGAAGGGGAAGGAGCAAAGGCACCGCGGAGCCAGGCCGAGCGGCCACCTGGCTACCAGAGGGCGGTAGGCCCCAGCCGGCCAGGTGCACCCACCGGGAGGCAGAGTACCCGGGGGAGGAGCCTGAGAAGCAGCAGCGAAGGAGGAGGAGGAGGAGGAGGAAGAAGAAGAAAAAGAGGAGGCAGGAGATGCAGTTAGACCTCCAGCCTTCGCCGCTGCCGCTACGCCTGGGGGAAGAGAGTGCATCCATCCTTCCTGGGCTTCTGCTCCGGGGGAAGAAGAGGGGACACTGATTCCCTGGCCCATTTGGGGGAGGGAAGAAGGGAATTCCCATCCTACTCTTCTCTGACCGAAGGACCCCCGTAGAAAAATCACCCAGGTGGGGTACACCCCGCACCATCACGGACGTACAGGTTGTATTCGCCTGCATAACAAATACTGTGCTACTTTGTGGCTAAAGCTCCGTTCTTCGGGATATCGCTGAGAGTGCTTTACAAACAAGTAAGTATTGTAGTAAATATTTTGTCTGTTATCCGGTAACGTGGGAATGGTCTTTATGCCATCTTGTGTTATGAAATCACTGGCCAGCCTCTGCATTGACTGTCCTGAATTATCTTTGAGCTCTGTACCCAGACTAATCCAGGGCGTCTTGCAAATTATGCCCTTAAAATAGAGCAGAAAAAGTGAAGTATTTTCCGGAGGCCTCTCCTTATTATCTCTTCCGATTCCCGTGGGGAAATAAAAAATGGGGGCAGTTTTTATTCCCTTGGCTATTTAAGTTGCTGATGGGAAAACTTCTAGGACGTAGTTAAGAAGGATTCTAAAGAACTCTGAAGATTGGGGCAAAAATCTGCTGCAGAATAATTCTTTAATACCTCTCTGTGTGGGGAAAAAAAAGAATTAAGAGTCTAATTCAACTTCCAGGAACAGGTCAATAGATATGGACCTTGTGAGGTCTTTACCCACTCTTGCTTCTTTCCATTCTATTCCATTGGCCTTCATCCTCCTTCATTTCTCTTCCTCCATTGCTTATGTGACTACTTCCCCCATCCCTCCCTTAATGGTCTCAGACCATAACTGTTGAAAGAACACTGGACCTGGAGTCAGTGAGGGACCCTGCATTCAAAAGCTACCTGAGTTACCAAGTATCTAAGTGACTTTAGGCAAGTCACTTAAACCCTCTCAGGGGCAGCTTCATCTTTTAAATGAGGGGGCTGGGCTACTAAATGGTCTTTGGGCTCCTTTGGACCCTGGGCCGTATGATCTAGAGAGTCTTTTGCTGCTTTGTGACCTCATGGCTAGAGCTGTAGACTTGAAGTCCAAGGAAGGACCTGAACCAGAATCCTCAGGCCTGCTGGTTTGTGACCCTGGGCAAGTCACTACTTTTTTTTAGACACCTATTTTCTCATCTGTAAAATGGGTATACTACTGGCACCCACCTCCCAGGGTGGTTGTGCGAATTGAATGAAATCATATATTAAAAAAATTGAAATCATATATTTAAGATGTTTTGCAAACCTTTATGAATGTTAGCTATTATTATTTTGCAGAGTCCTTAGCAGCTTAATATCTTCCAAATCAAACATTATTTCTACGTGTTTCTCCCACCTTTTATCCAAGGGCAAATATCTAATTCCTAAAAGGGAGGAAGGAGGGAGAATCATAATCCAGCCGTGATGAGTGTATAAAACATAAATGTTACTGGTGGGCTCGCTGGCTGGGAGTGAGGGGGAAAGTTTATTTGCTCTTTGCTTTTTATCTGTGTAGATCTCACTGGCATTGTGGGTGGAGAGATGGCCTTAGAGTGATGAAAACTTGGGAACTCTTAGGGCTCTGCATGGGAGAGATCATGCCATTCTCCTCTGGTAGAAGAAACTCCCCACAGTGATGATGTCACAGGTCCAGTTTGTAAAAAGTATTTCAACTCAGAAGTGAGAATTTAAACATGTGACAGACATACCCTAATGTCAATTTGTTCTTTGAAAACTCAGGGTTAGGCAAAATAATATTACAGGGGGCAGTTAGTGCTGTAGGAACAATGTTAAAAATCTTAGGAATGGATGGATAATGGCTCATTAGGGTCTCATAGCACAGGAAATGCCCTTGTGGCAAATGATTGACCCAACTGACTTGTTTTTTAATAGTGAAGTCCTCTGGCTCCCATAAAATACATTGAAATAATGGGAGAACTTGGGGGAAGCTGAAAAGATGGGGGGGTGGGCAGGACAAAGAGTATGGAAGAATGAGCTCTGTCACCTTTCTTTTGGTTCTGGGAAGTAACTTGATGTAGAGGAAAGAGGCCTAGCCTGGGAGTCAGAAGCCCTGGGTTCAAGATTCTGATGGATAATCTCCAAGATTATTTACAAATTTAAAATTCTCTCACATTAATAAAAGCTCTCCAGGCTCTCCACATCCACCTCTTCAGGCAATATATGTCCAAGTTTCCTGGGGTAGGCCTTTAGCAACTATTACTAGCCAATTCCCAGGCCACTCTGTACAATGCAGAGAAGTGACCTGTCTGCCTTGGTTGAGGAATTTCCTCACCAGATGTTCCCTATACAAAAGAAACCACAGGTCTGTTCCAAAAAGAGCCGGTTATTTGCTGTCCTAGAAGCTCACATGCAAGGAAGAAAATTATAGATCACCTTTTGAAGAAGATGAAAGAGTACAGACTGACAAGCTGTCCTTAGAAAGTTGGAAAAGAACCACAAAAAACAGAATTCAGTTCAACAAGCATGTACTAAATTACCTCTAGGTAGGCCCCATGCTGGGGATTAAAAAACAAAATCCAAAAAAATGGTCCCTAAGTACCTGCCCTCACAGAGCTTACATTCTACTCAGGGAATATAATATTTAAACAGATAAGTAAATAAAGTAGCATTTG
Source organism: Pseudocheirus occidentalis (assembly GCA_028646575.1). Classification (NCBI taxonomy): domain Eukaryota; kingdom Metazoa; phylum Chordata; class Mammalia; order Diprotodontia; family Pseudocheiridae; genus Pseudocheirus; species Pseudocheirus occidentalis. The sequence continues at coordinate 39,589,923 of CM053597.1, read as the reverse complement.
AGGAGGGAGAGCACACTAACAATGAGGGGCATCAAAAAAGGCTTGAAATAGCAACTAAAATAGAGGTAAAAAGGAAACACGTTTGAGCTTATAAAAGGCACAGAGCTGGGGAATCATGTTGGATCCCATATTGAAAGTTGGAATAGCCCAAGGTCACTCAGGCACAAAGAAGAAGAGACAGTATTGGAGCCCAGGTCTTCCTCACTATGTGTCCAACTGTCTAGCCACTGTACCATACTGCCTCAGATGAAATACTGAGTGAGAAGGGTAAGCAAGTTCTTTGGCTGGAGGGGAGATTGGGAGAGGGAGTGGTTATAGACTATTAGTATGGAAAGGCAGACTGAAGACAAACTGTAAGGAACTGTAAATGTCAAATCTATAGGGCAATAAGAAATCATTAATGATTCTTGAGCAAAGGAGTGATGTTGTTAGACCAGCGTTTTAGCAAGATTTTTTGGCAGCCCTGGAGAAAATGTATTTGGGGAGGGGAGATGATAAATCTAGAGTCTGGACAGAAGACTACTACAGTGTTTTCCATGTTAGAGGTAATCAGGAAAGGGACTGAAGAAGGAACTATGTGAGTGTGAAGAAGGCAATGAATGGGAGACATGTCATAGAAGGTGAACTGATAAGACATGGCAGCTGATTGGATATGGAATGAAAAGTTAAGGATGACAATGAGATTGCAAACTTAGTTTTCCTCGACGTAGATAGAGAAATTTGGAAGAGGGAAGGCTTTGGAGGGAGTAGAGAAGATGTGTCCGTGTCAGACGTGTTTTGTTTGAGACAGGTCCAAGACATTCATGTGGAGATATCCAGCAGTCAGCTGGTAAAGTGGGATTGGAACTCAAGAAAGGGATTGGTACTGAATATATTGTCTTAGCAGTCATTTCCATAGAGGTGATAACTGAATGTGTAGAAACTGATAAGATCACCCAGAGAAAGAGTATAAAGAGAAAAAAGAGCCGGGGGACTCCTGTGCTTGGATGGTGAGGCATGGATCTTAAAGAGGAAAGAGAAAGGAAACAAGCATTCATTAAGCACCTGCTGTGTGCCAGGAGGGACAGCTAAATGGCTTAGCAGATGGAGCACTGGGCTTGGAGGAAGACTCAAGTTCAAATCCTGCTTCAGACATTTGCTGTGTGACTTTAGGCAAGTCATTTAACGTCTGCTTGCCTTAATCCACTGGAGAAGATAATGGCAAACCACTCCAGTATCTTTGCAAAGAAAACCCCATAGACAGTGTGGTCCACGGGGTCATGAAGAGCTAAACATGACTAAATGAGTGAGTAACAACAATATACTGGCCGCTTTGTTAAGTGCTTTACAAACATTTGATTCTCTTAACAAACCTGGGAGGGAGAGAGGGAGGAAACTAAGGGAAATAGAGGTCTGCCCAAGGTCAGACACCTAGTCAGGCTCTGAGGCTGGATTTGAACTCAAGCCTTCCTGACTTGAGGCCCAGTGCTCCATCCACTGAACCACCAGCTGCCCAGCAAGGGAGGCTAGGGAGCAGTCAGGCCAGAAGAGAACCTGGAGTTAAGTGTCTTGGAAGTAAAGGAAAGAGGAAGTACCTGAGACAAGCTTGAGTGATCAGTTGAGGCAAAAGGCCCTTTGGTTTTGCAGTTAAAAAATCCTAACCTTGGCTGAAGTAATTTCAGTTGGATGGTGAGGAGTGAAGCCAGATCACAGGGGGCTGAGAAATGAGCGGGAAGTGTGGAAGTCGAAGCAATGAGAGTAGTTAGGTTTTTCCCCCTTGGTGTTTAGCTGTAAAAGGGAAAAAATATAGTCCAATAAATTGAGAGACTGGGAGGATACACTGAAGGAGATTTACAAATGGGGAAAACCTAACCATGGACAGGAGCCAGCAGATATAGAACTCTTGGTGAAAGTGTAGACCTTTATGAGGTAGTCATTTCCACTTAACAAGAATGCATATATTCAGCTTCTGCTATGAGCAAGGCATTGTGCTGGGCACTAGGGATGCAAAACTAAAAATGACAGCTCCTGTCCTCAAGGAACTTACATTCTTCTTAATGAGCAAAAAAGCAAGGAGATAACACATATGTATTAATAATTAAATTCAAAGTAAATGACAAAGAGTTGAAATTTAATTGAATTATTTAACCTTATTAGTTCATTGTTTGGTTCACTACCTGGATAGATAATAAGAGTCAAATACCAATTTTTAGAAAACCTGCAAGACACTAGAGTGGCCCTCAGATCATATGACATCAATGTGGTATTTTGTTTTTAGAGAGAGCCCATCTCTATAGATCAATGATCACATCTAAAATATGGTATGGGACTCAAGACTTACCGGAGACAGGACATGGAGGTCATAACCATCAGTGTTACCCAGGAGTTATATTTTTAGCATCCCCTGGAGCTCTGAGATTATGTTCCATACAAGCCAGCTCCACATAAGCTGGCACTTGCTCATAGTTAATTGGAGGCCAAAAGATATTTAGCCATATATATATCAGATTGAAGAAACTCCATAAGGACCCCTCTGAATGCTGACCTTTGTAAAATAACAAATAAAGATAAATTTGCCTATACAGCAGTGAAGGTGGAATGTCACCTATTAAGTAACATCCAAAAAGTGGAGAGGAGTCACAGAATGTAAGAAGGTCAGAGTCTGTAGCTTCTCAAAATACTGATGTTAGTCCTGCATCTGTGTGTTCAAGAGCATTCAGGAATGCCACCTTTGAATGGTCTACACAGAGGCAGGACTGAGCAGTTGTGACATAGGCTCATTCAAAAGCTCATTACACACTTAATCTGGCCCACTTAGTAGGTGCTTATAAAACATGATAAGAGGTCTAAGGAGGCTCTGCAGTGTAAAAAGGACGCCGGCAGTACCTGAATTTGGATCCAGCCTTCATTATTTACTAATTCACTATTTATTTGCTTTGGCTGGGCAAGTCACTTATCCCCTCTAAGCTTCATAAATGGAGCCAGTAATACTTGAACTACTTGGCTCATAGGAACTCTGTGAGGCTCAAATAGGACATTGTTAACTAATAAGTGCTACATAAATAAGTGGGAGAGACTGGACCTCTGGCTTAATTGATATTGGGAATTCCCATATGGGGAAACTCTCTTTCTCAATACAGGCTGGCACTTTCTCTGCAACCTATAGACTCAGAGAGTCACCCAGACATTGAGCAGATAATAGACTAAGCCTGGGAGAATACCAGGCTTCGCTTAGGAGAAGGCAGGCTTCTGCCACAGAGGAAAAACATACTTACCTTGCTCCAGTTGCTGCTTTCTCCTCCTCAGAAAAGCTGTCTGCAGCATGTCTGCTGGATGGGCAGTCGTGGCTGCCAGTCACTTGAAGACCCAGCACCCCATGCTTTATGTTGGGCCCTGTGGGATGGGAGAGGGAATGAGCTTCTTCTTCCCCTTCTTCTACCTTCATAGGGGACAAAAAGACGTTCTGGGTGATCTTGCATGTACATGAAAGGAGAATGAATTGTTTTATTTTTCATTTTTTTTAATCTGTTGAAAGTACAGTAAAGCTTTTAACTGGAGCCCCTGGGGAACAGCGTTAACTTTTCTGGTTAAGTCTAGCTTAGCCAGAGAGTTTTTTTGCACCTACCTTCATGTCAAGTTTCTTTAAAATGTGCAGATGTACTCTGCCTAAAGGGTCAGTTAGGTGCCACAGTGGACAGAACACTAGACTTGGAGCAGAAAGAACTGAGTTAGAATCCTGATTCAAATAGCAGTTAAGGGACTTTGGGTGAGTCACTTAAACTCCATCTCAATTTCTGCAACTGGAAGATAGGGAAAATAATAGTACCTCCCTTTCCCGGGTTGTTGTGAGGATCCAAAGAATTATTACACATAAAGCACTTTAAAAACTTTAAACAGCTGTGTAAATGTTAACTGTCATCATCATTAGGGCATCATCCCAACTGATGTCATGATAATAATGCAGATTGATATAGAACTCCCTCCACAATAATCCTGTGTGAGGATTATTACCCTCATTTTGCAGATAAGAAAACAGAATAGTGTACAGGTGGTATAAAACTAGTAAACCCAGGCTCCGGGTAGAACCCAGCTTGCTTTCCATTATATCTTGCAGTATCCTTCAGCTTTGTCAAAACATAACCACATTCTGTCCTAACGCCCTCCACACACACACACACACACACACACACACACACACACACACACACACACACACTCCAGTCCCTTCAGACAAGGTTAGGATCATAGATTGGAAGATTTAGAGCTGTCCAATCTCCTCATTTTACGGATGAGGAATCTGAGATATTCACACAGTGGGAGAGGTGCCAGTCACCACATTGGCTCAACTTGGGAACCTACTTTCTGGTTCTTGATGCCCCTCACATGCCGTACTCTGCCAAATGTGGCCTCCATCTAAAATGGCTTAAGCCCCACTGGCTTCCCTCACCCATCACCCAGCAGCTCAACCAGAACAAAAAGGATGATTCCTAGTTTTATCTGTTTCCTCTGTTTCCCCTGCCACTATCCCTGCCAGCTCAGAACTGTCTCCACCTGGCATCTGGCACCCCTGTTTCCTCCCAAGTTTAATCTCTGTTGGAGAAAGCAGCTCTTATTTTCTCTGTCCCTAATTCTCCTACTCTCATCCTCATCTCTGAAATTCTTGTGAAACCACTGACCCAAATAACATCATTTCACCTAACATCATGCTTTTGTGGCATCAACTAAGGATGTTAAGCAAGTTATTACCTGTATTGGGATGCTTTCATACTTCAGATGTAACATACTAAACATGGTATAATGGAAAGAGAACTAGATTTAGAATCAAAAGACTCCAGATCCCAGCTTAGGTATTATCTCTGTAACTTCTGACAAGACAATTAACCAGGGGGGAAAGGGGAAATTTCTGCGATCAAATTATAGAATATTAGTCTGATTGTATGTATCCAAATCCCAGGAAGCACATTGGAAGTGGCTTCTCTTGGACAGATCTAATATTGTTTGCTGGTCATTTGACTTTTTTCTCCTAAAAGATGATTGTTTAAAAAAAAAGAATTTTTGATAATTGAGTATTCCAGTAGGTTTAGTTAAGTGAAATATAACTATATTTCTTCCCTTGAGATTATGTATAGAATGAACCAAAGAAGCTTTTTAAGGAGTTTAGGTATATGTATACAAACCATTAAGAAATTTACTGAGAAACAAAAAATTATCTTGGAGGCTGGCCCGCTAGTCCAGTATAGTCCAACCCTTTCATTTTTTACCAATGAAGAATTCTTATAATAGCTTGCAGTTTTGGAATTTTAGAAATTGACATTGTTATGATAATGTATTTTCATGTTATTCTTATAATGTATAAATGCCTCTGTAGTTCAGATTATTAATGGTTTTGTCTGTGTGGCTGGATATCTGTGTCTCAGATGCCATTCACAGCCCTTTTCTGAACCTTGTTAGGCAGGGCCTTAGGTGACAACCATACTGCTAACAATCACTGAGCCTGTACTAAATGCTCCCTATTCTTCACTTCTTGGCCTTCTGGCTTCCTTTGTGTCCCAGCCAAAATCCTACCTTCTGCAGGAAGCCTTTCCTGATTCCCCCTTAATTCTAGTGTCTTCCTTTGGTTAATTATCTCTAATTAGTCCTGCACATGGCTTATTTGTACATAGTCATTTTCATGTTGTCTCCAACATTAAATCTTGAGCTCTCTGAAGGCAAGGACTGTTTTTTGCCTTTTTTTTTGTATCCCCATTGCTTAACCTAGGACCTAGCCCTTGGGAGGTGCTCAATAAATGCTTATTGGCTGACTAGCAAGAAGCCTTTTCACATGGTGCAGGGCCTACCAAAGTTTATGCTCCAGTCACAGAGAGGCTGGGGTGGAACACCAAAGTAGGACTTCAGCAGAGGAATTTTAAAACTTAAATTTAGGGGGAAATACTTCAAGTGAGGATGTGTAATAAATTACCAAAATGTTTTGGCAGAGTCAGTGCATTTCATAATGTGACTTTCATAGACTTGAAACTGTAAATAAAAAGCCAAGTAATACAATCGTGCTTCCGCATATCACATTTCTTATTTCCCAAAATGAAATTTACTGTTGTTCTTACTTTATAGAAAATGTCTCACTTGTTAATAGACTTCTTCCCATAGGTCCACAAATCCTTTACTAAGATATTAAATTAATTTAAAATGAGTTAATGTCACATGTGTAAAAACTCACTTCATGTGATGGGTACAAAAAGGCATTCAGCTCCAGCATAGCCCCCAAATTACCATACTACAAATCACCATCTAACCAAAGGAAACTAGCAGAAAACAATTAAGTGAGTTTAGGATTTATCAACCTGCATTACAAAATCCCAGAGTAACATGCCTCCCAATATCCCCTAATTGCTCAGCACCCTGAGTCAAAAGGTGATTCTTCCCTCTTAATTAGAGGCTTTCATTAGAACAAGCTTAGGAAAACACTGCTGCACATTAAAAGCTTTTCCCAGTGTCTAAAGCACATTGAACGGAGGCCAGCAGTAGCTAAAACTCACTTGAATTTTGTATCTCAAAATCTGGATCTCAAAATAAGACTTTTATGGATAGTGAGTGGTTTGGGAGTCCACCCCAAGCTTGGAAATGCGTAAACGCAGGAGTGACAGGACAATACAAACTCATATTTATGTCATGCCATGAAATTTGTAAAACACTCTCATCATCAGGGTTGTGAAGTTAGAAGCACAATATGATTATTGTCATGTTACTAAAGGTCTTAGGAGATTGGATGGCTTGTCCACTACACACAGCTAGTAAGTCCATGAAGCCAGATTTGGAAGGCAAATGTTCTGTTAGCTTCATGTAGCTTTATGCATCATCAGAAAGAAACAAGTTCAGGGGATGGCGAGTGATCCAGTTTGGCTAAAACAAAGACTGAGAAGGTGGGTCAGAGCAAGATTTCAGAGGGCCTTAAAATGCCAAATGAAAGACATTTATATTTCATATTGTAGGTAATGAGGAGCCACTGAAGATTTTTGATGAGGGGAAATCACCTGTAATAAAGCATATATTATGATGGTTATAATGGCCATGGATGAAGGATAGATTGTAGAGGGGGAAATGCGGAGTAAGGGAGCTCCATTCAGAGGCTATTAAAAAGGTCTAGGTGAGAGGTAATGAAGAGCTGAACTAGAATAACAGGAAATGAGCAGAGAAAGGAGGGAATTGGCAGCAGGCTGTATTTCAGAAGTCAGTTACTATGATTTGGCAGCCATCTTGCTGGTAATAAGTAACAGGGAAAGATGAAAGATGACTCAGGTTTCAAGTTTAACCGACTGGAAGAACAGCATGCCATCAAATGGAAACACCACGGAAGACCATTAGGAGGAGAGCTGGTTTCCAAGAGGAAGGCGGTGATTTTGAAGGTCAGCAGACGGTTAGAGATGGAACACCAGGGCTAAGGGGACAGGTCAGAGCTGGAGGCAGAGAGGAGGAAGAGGAGCCACGGAAGGTGACTGAGAAGATGTGTAAAGGTAGGAGAACCGGGAGACCGGCATCATGGAGGCAGGCCCAGAGGAAAGCAGGTATCTAGCAGGACAGCTCGGACCCCATGCTTCACAAGGCTGACTCTTCCTTATCTTCTCAAACACAAGGTCCCCAGTTAGATGTTTGGAAAATTCAAGGAAGAAGATGCCTATCATCCATTTCTCTGACCCTTCACCTCAAACCCCAATCCCAGACAAAACCAAGAATAACTGGATAGCATATACTAGTTTTTTAGAAATATGAAAAGCGTCAAAAGGTTCCTTCATATATCTGCAGACAGTTGTTGGAGGGAAACACAGTGATTAATTATGCTTTCTTCTTGTAGTATTACTAAATTTACTACTCAGGTCAGTTTTAAAATTGAAAATTAATTTACTTATGCTGTAGCTATAGTTTCCAAGTTACTCTTTTTTTTGATTGAACTAAAATTCCCTGAGTCAAGATTTAGATTTTAGATACAAGATTTTAATTTCATTTTTAGAAACATAGTAATAACTGACATTTAGAGATGAATTAAATTAAGGCTTCCTTTAATCAATCAATGAGTAAACATTCTTTGAGAGCCTGCTATGTGCCAGGCTCTATACTATGCCTTGGGAATACAGAAAGAGGCAAAAGACAGTCCCTGCCCTCAAGAAGCTTACAATCTAATGGGGAAGACAGCATGCAAATAAATAGAAAGCAAATGTATATACTTGTAATAAATAGGAAATAATTATCAGAGGGAAAGCACTGGAATTGAGAGGGGTTGAGGAAGGCTTCCTGTTGAAGGTGGGATTTTAGTTGGGACTTAAAGGAAGCCAGCAAGGTTGGTAGTCTGAGAGCAGGACAGTTAAGTTCTGCACTAATACTGTCTCCCAGATAAATGTAATTCTTCCCCTTCCCCCCATGCATGGATTGCGTCACATTTTTTGATAACTTTAGTGAAGAAAGGGACCTTCTATCATTAGCCACAACCACATGGTTATTATCATGGTTAAAAGGTTCAATTAAAATTTGCTATAAGAAACACAATATAATCGAAGCCCAAATGAGGTAGATTATAATTACTCATTAATACTTCTAAGTATTATAGTATAAAAAGGTGCTAGTGGATTACTGTTGGTTGGTTCTAATGCAATTTAACCCGCATATATAGTAATAACTAGCATTTGTACATATAACACCTTAAGGTTTACAAAGTGCTTTATTTATTTTTAAATTATTTGATCTTTACAAAAAAACCCTGTGTGGAAGGTTCTATTGTTAGCCCCATTTTATAGATGAGGAAATTGAAGCTGAAAGAGATAAAGTAATTTGCCCAGAGACACAGATTTACAGAAAGCACTTGGATGCGCTTTGTGAAATATTCACACGCCTAACCAGGCTATTATATAACATGGAAGAGCCTTTTTTTGAGGCAGCTGGACAGTACGTGCAGTGGATAGAGGGCTGAGCATAAAGTCAAGAAAACATGAGCCCAAATGTGGCCTTAGATACTCACTAGCTGTGTAACTCTAGGCAAGTCACTGTTTGCCTGTTTGCTCAGCTGTAAAATGGGGATAATAATTAGTACCCACCTCCTGGGGTTGTCATGAGAATCAATGAGATATGTGTGAAGCACTTAGCACAGTGCCTAGAACTTAGTAGGTGCTGTATAAATGCTAGCCATTATTTTCCCATTTTTAAACTCCTCCAATATGAAGGAAGCCTCCTTGCAGCCACATGAATTCATCAGAAGACCACTTAAGACTGAGCCTGGGGTTCTCAGTGTGAGTCCATCTCTCTCTCTCTCTCTCTGTCTCTGTCTCTCTCTCTCTGTCTCTGTCTCTCTCTGTCTCTGTCTCTCTCTCTCTCTCTCTCTCTCTCTCTCTCTCTCACACACACACACACACACACACACACACACATATGAATAACCAGTTTTTGAAGCCCTGAGGAGTGGCCAAGGGGATGAGGAGGGATTTCCTCAAGCTGGCAGGTGCCTGTGTTCCTCAGCTTACACTTCTGTACCAAACCAGGGTAAACCCGATAATTGCCAATCTTCTTGGCATACATACTGTGAAAACTGTTTTGTGAAATGAAATTTATACCAAGAAATAAGACAGTACTAGTCGGCTTTATCCTCCCTAGTATCCACGTCATTCCCCTCCTCCCCTTCACTCCTCTGCTTGCGGTGGGGTTAAGTCCCTAAAGTAAGTTCTTGATGTTTTCTTTCAGCTCATAAGATGCTAACTGAGCCCTGAGGAAATCTGAAAAGTGCCCTGCCCCAGATCTTTACTCATTTTGTGTCCCTGGGCAAGTCGCTTCCTTAACTTCTTTTAGGCTGCTTCCTCACCTTTAAAATGGGGATAATAATCATTTACCTCACAGCATTGTGAGCATCAGATGAGGAAATAGATGTAAAAAGTTTTGTAGACTTAAAAGACTTAAAATCTTAATTCTAACTAATCTCATTCACAACAAGCATTAACTATAGGTATCCTTATCACCAGAACAGGTTCCCTTTTCAAGCTTCTTACTTAATATTAAAGAGTAACATTGACATTAGGGAGAAAATGACTTCTTAAAGGTACATTTACTAATTTATTAGATGGATTAATTCCAGAAGGTCAATGTCAGGTGTACAGAAATAGATAATTCCTGGTTTGGGTTTCACAAAGCCAAAAAAGGACACATCTCCCAGTGTTTCACAATACTCAGACTCTGGCTACACAATCCATTAATGTGTTGGATCCTTTGGAGTGGGACACATCAGCCATTAGCATTACAAGAAGTTATGTAACAGGGAAAGCAAAGTGGATTTTAATTGGAAAACACAGGTGCTCTTTCCGGGCAGCCTGGCTTATTTTCTTAAGTTGAATTATTAAAAACAGTAAACTTGCACATTCAGATCATCACTCAGAAAGAAATATATATATATATATATCTGACTTACCCCCAAAAGAAAACCTCATTGTGATTTTTATGTTCAGGAAATGAAAGTGAGTGAAGAAGCTTTATATCTTGTAGCAAATGAAAGATCTTTGGTTATATTTTAATTTATCATTGCAAATGCCTCCCCTAATGGAACTATGAGATGTTTTGTTAGCAGCGACAAGAAAACCAAGTGGACATCTGAAGAATGCTGCAGTATAGATGCCTATTTCTATAGAAGAAAACAGCTAATTCATTAACTAAAATGTTCAGTAATGTGAAGCCTTGGCCTTCTCTAGGATTTTTCAGCTATGAAAACGTCTATCTCCCCATCCTTCATACTCTGATTCTTAGGACCCTTAAAGGCCAAGCAGTTAGAGAGGTACAAGGGGAGTGGTGTATCTCAACCACAAGAAGAATCACCATAATAACAATAATAATTACTTTGGGTAACTTTTAAGTGAAGAAATGAATGAAAAGAATGTATTAACTGCTTACTTTGTGCCTAGCATTTTGCTGAGCACTAGGGACACAAATGAAAATGCCAAGCCTTGCTCTCAAGAAGCTTGCATTCTAATAGGGAAGTGATGGTCAGGGGAGGGAATTCTGGTTTGTGAAATCACAAAGATGGTGAGTGCAACAAGAAAGTAGTCCATTAGCATACCATTTCCAGAGGCTGTGGTAGTATTGATATGATTACAGTTCTCAGCCCAAGAGGCTTAATGGGTAAGCATCAGTTGAGCATAAGAGCAGAAAATGGTGGGGATGAGAAAGTCTCAGGCGTACCAAGCCCACTGACCTTAGCTCCTCCCAGAGACTTCTGCCTCTGGCTCTGTCTTAGGGCATGAAAGGAATGTGTTAACTGCCCATTAAACACAGCTGAACATTTATGCTAGCCCTATTGTCAGAAAACATTGCCATAAATACAGCCTCACTCCAGAGCTTCAGGAACTGGCCCATCTGTGCATGTATCAAACTGGCCATTTGCCACCGTGATAATCACAAGGGTTGGGCCAAAGAGTCACCAGAAAGAAAACAGGCCTGAGGAATTCCGAGCAGCTGGGGAGGACAAAGGAGAAGTGACAGAGATTGTGGTATGATGTTTCTGGACGTACCAAGTGTATGACAAAAGCACAGGTAGGGGAGGTAGAAGGGCTGAAGGGATATATTTCTGCTTCTTGGCTTATCCCAGAGAATGAAGTATTCCAAGAAAGAATGAAAGAGGCATTCCAAGGCCGGGGTGGGGGGGGGGGAACCAAAGGAAAAGAGACAGGGAAATTTTAACTTTTATCAGAAGGATAGAAGAATGTGACAGAAAAGACAGGGAAGGTCTTACAACCAAACATTTAGAACTAAGTAACAGTTAGGTAATAAGGCCCTATATATGGGGGAGATGGACTGTCTCAAGAAGAAGCTTCTTATATTAGAAAGAATGATGATGTGAATCCATAGGTCTCATCAGGGAAGATACCATCTTAAAATAAACAGCTCATCAGAAGCACTAATATTGTTAACTCCCCATTCAGAAACACTGAGGTTCATTTCATTCACTACCCCAAACCATGGGTGTCTTCCCAAGACACGTACCCGGGATGTGACAGAGCCTCTCAATACTTAGCAAACTGGATTATCACTACTTCTGTTTATTCAGGCAGAGACAAATAATACCATGAAAAAGAGCCTAGAAAATATTGCTAAGCCATGAGGAAAAAATGAGGACTTTAAGGGAACAGGTGACATTTTCACCACTACTGACCATAGATAGGGAATTCAGAAGCATAAAGTTGATTCTGGAAGTCAGTTGGTTAAAAAGGAATTGTCTGAAAAGGAAATTGGATTTCTGGACACAAACACACACACACACACACACACATTCATATCATTTTCCCAGAATCTAGTAAACCAAAAGGATTTTAAACCAAAAAGGGCAAGGAGGGAGAGGCTGAAAACTGCCTTTGTAAATCTGACAAGCTTGGTAACATAAAAAGAAACAAGTACAACGTGCAAAGAATAACGACAAACAAGAGAAAAGGCCTGGCAATTCATGGTAGGTAACATCACATAAGAGAGCATGGCTTTAGGTGTCTATCACAAGTGCATAAAGTATGCTGAATTAACAAGGTGATGCAGAGACCCTAAAGCAAGGAGGCAAATATTATCATACCATCACTGAGAGTCAGTAGAAAAGAATATTCAGAAGGAACAGAATATAGATAGCAGAGCAGCATCATAGGTGAAGATGCAGAGTCATGCATAGATCACGGATCCATGTTCTCTTAATTCCTTTGTCAAGATAATACACTAATATATGATAAAGTCCATGAATTCAAGGGCAATGAATGTCATGTTATGTAAGGGTCAATGGAGGAGAAAACAGAAGTGATATTGATCACTTGGGTATTTTATAGACCAAAATAGGCAAAAGAAGGAAACTGACAGGGAGCTAAGAAAACGTCACAAAACTGTCATGGAGGGATGGTATTGAAGTGATTAGAGATTTTCACTGTCTGGACATCTGCTGAAGCTCTCTGTCAAATTAGACATTTATGACACTTAAAGGTGCTTTCCTCTTTTTTTGAAAACCTGATTCTGACAAGGAGGAAATGGCAACTTAAATAGCAGTCATGGAAGCTTTAGGGGCAACGATTGTGCTTTTGTGTTAGCCCATAGTATGTGGTTAATCAATGTTTATTGATTATGAAAGAGAAAGAAATGAAAACTAGAAGTCTGACATATGCCTTTGATTAGCAAAGAACAGATTTCAAAGCTCAGAGAAGTGATAAGTAGGATCTACTGGCCTAATAGTTTTCAGAGAAGTTGGCCAGAAAGAGATAGAAGGCTCTCAAGAATGAAATTCTGAAGAAGCAGCAAATGAATATAATATTTGTAAAGCATTTAGCACAATGCATGGTACGTGGTAATGACTATATAAATACCTTATCCTTTCCCCTAATAAGAAGGAAAAGGGGGAGCTTCAGCCTAGACTGCAGTGGTTCTCAACCTTCCTAATGCTGCGACTCTTTAATACAGTTCCTCATGTTGTGGTGACCCCCAACCATAAAATTATTTTCATTGCTACTTCATAACAGTAATTTTGCTACTGTTACGAATCTATCTGATATGCAGAATGTATTTTCATTGTTACAAATTGAACATAACCCACAGGTTGAGAACCGCTGGCCTATAGGGTAATGTGGACGCACAGAAAACTCATCAACAGATCAGATTTCTTCTTTATTAAGATATATATAAAACAGCGGGAAATATTTTCAGGATCTCTAATGCCCACAGTAAACTGAGACAGAAGATGGAAATTAAAACAATTTTTAAAAACTTCGTGTTTGCATGTGTGTGTTTGCATGTGTATATGTGTGTCTGGGGTAGTTATATTGAATGAGAAGAGTCCTAGTATGGGGAGAGGAGTTTTCCACTGTGCCTTATAAGGATCATTTCAAAGAACTAGGTACATTTAGCTCAAAGGGGAAGTATGTATTTGGGAGACTCTCAAGTGGAACTGGGAAAAGAGAAATTCTATTTGGTCCACTTGTCCCCAGAAATCCCAGGGTTGGCCAAGTCACTCCCCTGCTTGAGAAATATCATTGGCTCCTTCCTGCCTCAGGTATAAACTCTTCTATTAAACAGTATTTAAAGCCCTCCACAGTCTAGCTGAAACTATCTTTCCAAACTCATTTGCCAATACACTTACTCCCCCATTCCTATCTGACATCATCCATACATAGCCTCCTCAGTGGTTCTACCAGCTCTGTTCTTTTAGATATACTGTTCTTTAGTCCTGGAACACTCCCATCCTTACCTGCACCTGGTTCCGTTCCAGGCTTATCTCCTATGGCCTTTTCTGACTCCTGGTAATTAGCATTCCCTTTCCAAAAAGATCTTTGTATTTATTTTGCTTGTGTTATAATCTCTGTGGAATGTAAACTTCTTGAGGACAGGGCCCATTTTTACTTTTGCCTTTCTATTTGCAACAAACGATGGTTGGCTTGGCACACAGTAATAAATATTTGCTGTATTAAACTAGGGTTGACATTTGAAATTTACAGAGAGGCAGATTTGGAATTGAGACAAGGAAAACCTTCCTAAGAATTAGGGCTTTATAGTAGGTTTCTTCTCATTGGAGGTCTTTAGGCATAGGCTGGTTGACCATTTTTAGATGATGTAGAAGAGATTCTTGTGAATAACTATAGCTTGGATTAAATGGCCTTCAGTATCCTTTCAAACTTGGAGATTCTATGATGTTCCTTGTCGCTGGTGATTACTATGAAATCTGCCACTAAAGCTAGAAAATAACTAAGGTTTCAGCTGTAGCTAGCAGTATCACAATGAAAATCTTAAAAAATTTTAGAGAGGAATTAGGAAAATTAGGGATTTTTATTAGATTTTGTTGTTTTTAGTTGTATCCAACTTTTCATGATCCTATTTGGAGTTTTCTTGGCATAGATATTAGAGTGATTTGCCGTTTCTTTCTCCAGCTCATTTAATCATGAGGAGACTGAGGCAAACAGGATTAAGTAACTTGCTCAGGGTCCCACAGTTCAATGAGCACCTATGTGATTCGGCACCCCCAAAAAACTAATGTGATCTTAAGCTTCACTAAGAGTGGTCTGAGATATTTGGAGACAAGGTTTGGAACAAACCCTGTAGGGAATGAAATATAGGTAGGGTAGAAAGAAAGAAAACAATTGTCTTATTGCTGGGTCGCTGGGTCAGTCTGTTTAAGAGTGAATAGCATGTTTGCAACAGAATCAGGAAAGTTTTGTAACTTTCTCCAGTACCATATAGCATTGAGCAAAGACAAGCAGAGGAGATGAGTGCTTAGCATAATCTGAGGTTGGGGTTTTGTAAGGCACCAATGGTGGGACTAAGGGGCAGAAGAGTAGGGGGCAGTGTATAGATGAAGTTGACTGCTTACTAGCAAAGCCAGTACCAGAATTCAGTTGTGCCTACTTCATCATATCCCTCTACCTAACATAGTGTTTCCTGATCCCAACAGCTAGTCCCTTCTCTCCCTAATTACCTTGTATTATTTTATATTCTCTTTAGCCATATTTTGCACATATTTTAAAATGTAAATGTCTCCCCTGATAGAATATAAGTTCCCTGATAATTGGAATTTTGTATGTTTTCCTGGTGCTAACTGCTTGTTATTGAGTGACACAGATGAAAATCACACTGGCAAAAATGTGGACATTAGTAAATCTTATGCATGCAAGTAAAATATTTTTGATACTTTTAAGGTTTATTATCTCTATCTACAAAGCCAGTTATTTAGTTATAATTTTTAACTCTAGTCATTGTCCAAGAACTAAGATCGGTCTTACCGCTCTCCCCATATATTTGAAAAATAGACAGATGAGTAAAATGTGACTGTGCTATATGAAGAAAGGTAGGAGAGCTCTCTTGAGTTTTATCTCTCTGAATGTGGACCTTCTGCAGAGCTCCCCTTCTCTCAGCCCTCCTTTCCACTCTTCATCCCCCCTTAGTGCCTGACATTTCCTAGGCTTTCCCCTCCTCCCTCAATTTCCCATGCTGAAATCTTTCTCTTCTAGCTCAGGTGCTACTTTCTCCAAGAAGTTTCACAGGATCCCCTCCCCCAGGTGAAAGTGATCTCTCCATCCTAAAACTTGCCATAGCACTTTCTCACTTCTTCTTTGCCCTCATAACACCCTGTCTTGTATTATAATGTTCTGTCAGTATCTCATACCCACCATGTGTTTATACACTTCTAGAGCAGAGAATGTTTGAATCTCCATTTGTACCCAGCTTCTAGCGTGGCATTTTGTATATAGTATGCTCTTGGCAAATATTGGGGGAATGGAGTGATCAAGAAAAGGGGGAAAAGTCCAATTATTATGAGATGTAGTCTATAATGAAACCACACTTTTAAAAGAGCTTGAAGCAGAAAATTTTCTATTAAAATAGTGACTTATTCTGTACCAGCAGATGTTCAATAGAAGTGAATTTGACATAGATATGAAGTTTACTCATTCAAGAGTAAAACTTTTCATCTATAATCATTTTAAAAGAATTCATTTCCCTTTTCTCTACCTTCTTAAGCAGAGTATACAGACCATAATTTTATATTTCCTTGATGATGCAGGATGATTCTTGTTGCCACCAATTATTGCAGTGGTCCATAATATATAGTGTAGTGCAGAAATGTCACACTGCCCAAGGACCACCTGTGGCCCACAACTTTCCCCAATGTGGCTCAGACCTGATTAAAATGTAATTGGGAAATATTTGACAAAATAAAAATAAATTAAAACATAGATAATGTTGACATGTGGTTTTCTAAGTCAAAATACAGCTTGCAGGGATCTTTTATGTATGGTTTAGTGACTGCTTTTTCTCTTTGGGTTTGACACAACCAGGGTAGCTACCAGAGTATATTGGATCGTATTCTAAATAGTTCTAGTCTACTGCCTTTTTTGTGATTCTTGTATCTTCGTTTTATGGTTGTTATTTTTCCCCCTGGCTCCTTTCTTGATGTCAGCTGTTAATTCTTGTTTTTATTAGTTTACCCATTTCTCCTAGGCCTTCTCATACAGTGATATGTCTGGGAAATCAGGTAATTGTACTTGTCACAACTGTATAAAAATAAGTCAGTAGGCTCATGGCATCTCCTGCAGTTACAAAACTTGTGGGTTTCATTGCATTAGCACTGTGACAGCTATTTCAGATATCCAAAGGCCTATTTTATTTCTAGGATCTTGACTTTGTTCCCAGCTGATTTAGAGTGGCCTAAATTCAGTCTTACTCTATGTGGAGCCACTTTAAAGTTCTGGCTCTAAGTAACTTTAAAATGTTTTCTTTTCTTTTCTAGGTTAGTACTGTACAAGTCTTCAAATCATGGAGTCCATATCAATGATGGGAAGCCCTAAGAGTCTTAACGAAACATTTTTACCTAATGGTATAAATGGTATTAAAGATGCAAGTAAGGTTACCATAGGTATAATTGGAAGTGGAGATTTTGCCAAATCTCTGACTATTCGGCTTATTAGATGTGGGTATCATGTGGTTATAGGAAGCAGAAACCCCAAATTTGCTTCAGAATTCTTTCCACATGTGGTTGATGTCACCCATCATGAAGATGCCCTCACAAAAACAAATATAATTTTTGTTGCAATACACAGAGAACATTATACCTCTTTGTGGGATCTCCGACATCTTCTTGTTGGTAAAATCCTGATTGATGTTAGCAATAACATGAGGGTAAACCAGTACCCAGAATCCAATGCAGAATATTTGGCTTCACTGTTCCCTGATTCCTTCATTGTGAAAGGATTTAACGTGGTCTCAGCGTGGGCACTCCAGTTAGGACCCAAGGATGCCAGCAGACAGGTATGCATTTGTTTTGGAGGAGAGATGTAATGTGTGGGTGTATGGACATATATGTACTGATTTTCAGACAGATTCTTACCAAGTGCTAAGACTCCACTGAACCATAAATAGTCGCCATAAGTTTTTAACAAGCAATTTTCTGGCTCTATAAAGGCACATCTCCACCACAAAAGCAAAGAGCTGAGGCAGTTATTTGCCTTTTCCCTGAGGCATCCAGGTAATTCAAGAAAAGGCAAGTTTTGGGGTCTCAGTTCCCCAGCCAGTTGCTTCAGTTCTCCATTTCACTTTGATAGAGATAAATTGGTTTCACAGTACATCAGTCATTACGTTGTTTATGAGGGATCAGTGGGCCTATAAAACATGAATATGCACAACCCACCTCTACATATTTTAAAGTGCCCGAACTGGAAACTGCAGGTGTTATAATCCTACCTAAAAGCTAATTAAGCCTCCCATTCTCCTTTGAGGCTGGTATTATTATTATTGAGGTGCCTGTGCCTGTGCTCCATATACTTCAAGGAATTACTGTTCCCAGTTCCAAATGTAGTTAGTAGATCTGTTTAGTAAATGTAGTATTCTAGATGCAAGATATACTGTGTAGCACAGGCAAATAAGTAGAAAAGAATCAATATGTAATGCAATGATTTGATTTTGTCTGGGACTGTGATTTCATTAGTATTGATCAGAAGTGTTAAACTCAGGGCCCCTGCCCATGTACCACCAAAATTCCACAGTGCTCTGACTCAGATTTAAATGTAATTGGGAAATGCTTAACAAAATAAAAAATAGCAACATAGATAATGTTAATTTGTAGTTTTCTGAGTTGATACACGTGCAGGAATCCATTTCTATTTGAATTTGATACCACTGGTGTAGACAATCCCAGAGAGGAAATTCCTTCTAACAGTGCAATTCCTGGTGTTCGCTATCTAGGGGTACTGAGAAGGTAAATTATCTGCCCAGGGTCACACAGCCAGTAGATGTAAGAGGCAGGCAGTAAACATGGGCCTCCCAGGCTTTTGGCCAGCTTTCCATATGCTCCATATATCATCTCTCAAAATATAGTGTAATACAGGAAATAGTGCATGTAATTCTGGAAAATGTGTATACTTGGGCCAGTACATCTACCCCCTGTGTCAGATGGACCCTCTGCCCTTGGACAAGGGTTGACTTCCCATGTTGAGGGGCTTTATAGATGATTCTACATCAGTTATACCATAACAGGCCAGTACTGAAGCACAATTTCTTTGCACCTTAGCCTGAGAATTCTGATGGTCTAACTTCTAGTATGGTATCTAGTATGTTCAGTCTGGGACTCAAGGTCTGGGTCTGGGACCAGTGAAACACCCCATAGAGAATACCACGTTCCTCCCCACTCTCCAACTCTTAAAACTACTACCAGGCCCTCAGCGATCCTGGATTGCAGTTAGTCAACCCCTTATCACACAGCTCCTGTCACCCCAAAGGCTTAATAAATTATAATATGGTAACAGGAGACAGACTCACAGAACTGGCTTACGTCAGCCTCTGTTCCAGCTTTGCTAGCACCTGAAGCAGCATGGCTATTCCTCAAAAAGCTATTCTAGCTACATGGTCTCCTCTACCACATCATGTCACATGGGAACCCCAAATTTGTGCCTTTTAAGGCTGCTTTATTTACTTCTTCTCAGGTTAAAGTTCATCTCTCCACTGCCTTTCATTCAAAATCCAGTTGCCTGGTAGAAAGAACCAAATGGCCACTACAACAATACTTCCACTCTTAGACTTCTATCTCCCAAATAGTTTATTAAACCCTTCTACAGTGAACAATATCTTGTACTCAAAATTTGGTTTTCACTTTTCATTTTTCCTGAGCTATCTCCCTACACCATGGTACCAACTGTAGATACCTCCTGAGGGGAGCTAAAGATAGGACAAGCCACAGATTTATTAAAATAGCAAAAAGGGTATATAAAAAAGGTGAAATAATCAGTCACCTAATCTCAGGGCACAGGCCTCACAAACAGAAGTCTAAGCATGGCTGTGTATCTGGGATCTTGTAGGCAAGTCCTCAGAGCAAGATTAGGCTTCTGTACCTTCTCTACCATCTGTCCCACAACTGTCCCACTTCAGTGTACACTCACCAGATATTTTCCTGGTCCCAGCATACACAGACCTGGATCAACATAAGCCAGAATCATACTTTTCCTCTTTCCTGGCTTTGGCAGAGGAGCAGAAAGAATTATCCTTGAATTATAATATTAAATGAAGAATTCTATCCTTTGCTGTCTGAGCCATTCAGTTTCATCTAGCCATTGGTTGGTTTGAAATAAATGTAGGCCATAAGAACTTTCAGCTCCTGGCATTTGTGGTGTTCCACTGGCCCCTGAGGGAAGGAGGGGATGGATTGGGAAGGGAATATTTTCTGATGTCATTTAAGAGTCAGCTGGTGGACATGTCAAAGAATGAGGGTAACAGCTGCATGGGCTATTCCACTGAAGACAATTCAGAAGAACATGAAGGGCAGGGCCAGGTGCACAAGGTCAGGCACAGAAAAAAAAACATGCATATGCCCCCTGAACAAACTGACAAGAATTCTATCAAGTTCAACAGTTTGTTACTTGCTTCCCTGGGCACATAACCACTATGATCCAGAATGGGGACCTTCCTAAGTCTGCTTCTGCTGAAATTTACTCCTTCTAGTCCTCTATGTCTGCAGCCTCTATGCCTTGGTGCTGATCTCATCTCAGTCACCCAGTGATACCATCTTGATCCAACCTGTGCTGCCAGCCATGCTGCCTCATATCAACACTCCCCAAACTGGGAAGGCTTTGTTAGACATATGGAACCAGTTCTACTACAGCCTAAGACAGGGCCTGACCTCATCCCCACTTGGGGTGGGGAGTCCATTAAGCATGAGTTGCAAAGGATAGGGATTGGAGGAATTGTGATACATACATAAGTGGCAGAGATATTCACAGTTATAAAATCAAGGATCTATCAAAGGATTAAAATAAAGTTTTAATATTAGTGTTTAGGAGTGTGTAGGATTTAGAGCCATTGGGACCCTTTTCAGCCATCTTCTTCCGCTTGCTACCCCTTCAGCACTTCTTAAACTGACCCCATGTAGGGTTTCGACCTAGCAGTATAACACCTAATTTTACAGATGAGGAAACAGAAGCAGAGAGGATAATCGATTTGTTCAACCACAAAAGTATTCAGAATTTGAACCCAAAGACATCTTACTCCAAATCTAGGGTCAGCCCATTCATTAGATGAGGAGTAAGTAGTTCCAAGTACATTGCAGGTTTGTACTTGTAAGATTCAGTAAGCATTTATTAAGCACTTCCCACATTCTAGATGCGTAGCTATATATTTCCTTGTAGATGCTTGGTCTGCAAGTAGGTGAAGCTGCCATGAGCTAGACCGTGATGTGTTAATTATAGGTTCATCAGTAAGACAGCCAGGCACCATAGGAATGGTTAACTGAATGAAAGGAATAGCGTGCTTTTTTATTCAACTGAGCTTTTTATTTAGATAACACATAATTTCTAAAAAATTAAAATAGGCTAAGAATAAACTTTAAGGAACTCCATATTTTAAAAGATGTTCTACCATGTAATATAAGATCTAATGCATTTTGAGTATTTGAGTATGATTAGATGTCATATTATACTTAACTGGTTATCAGTCACTGTTAACTTAAGCAAGCTTTTCCTCTCCAGTGTTTAAACAGGACATTTTTTAAAAGCTAATGCTTGGTAGTTATATGTAAAGTCAAAACCTTTACAAGTCTTATTATTCTTACATATTATTTGAGTGTGTCTGTGCTTTAGAACAATTTGGTGTCAGAAGCTCTTGAAGGAATATTTCTGTTGCCTCTGACGTTCTCTCCAAACTCCATTGACTCATTTTAGGCTGTTAACTAATTGGGAGAGACACTTTTATTACTCCTAGCATTCCTGATCAATTATTTATTATTTGGTTCCCTTGAATCTTCATCTTGGAGCTAACAGAGGAAAGAATTGTGGTATAATATTATGTTTGTGTGAGCCTCCTATGGACTGTTTTGACAGTAATCATTTTCCCTATCAGGTATTTGCTATAAATTTACATACATTGCTTAAATTGACTCATTAAATATTTCCCTCAGCCCTGCTGTAGTGTAGATTAGCTGCTGACAGTGATCTCTTTTAAAGGGATCACATTCCTTTCCATGGAACAAACACTTAAGATAATATTTTAATACAGTCACAAAATATCTGGCACAATATCTTACATGATAGATCTTTAATATATGTTTAATGCAGTGTTTTCCCACACATCATTTCAAAATTAACTTATTTGAAAACTATCTTGGATGTGATTATCATTTTTCTACATTAACTAGAAAAAAATTTCTATGCTTATTCTAGATGTAATAAAAATAAATATACTTACAAATAACAAAAGTAAGCAGAAAAAGCTTCTTGTTTTTTTCAAAAACAACAACCTTTGATTAGTAATTAGTAATAAATTCATTTGATGAGAAATATGTCTACTGATTAAGCATTTGGCTTGGAGACATTTAATACTAGCATTTTACCTTTAGGTGATGGGGCTCTCAATAAAATTTTGCAAAAACATGAGGCTTTCTACTCCAGGAGAGATACTTAGAGATACTTAGAAAGTACCTTTTCATTTACAGGAGGATTATGCAGACACAGTTTTTAAATATAGATTTTCATTAGCCTAGAAGTTGACAGAGTATGTTTGAGAAAATATTAATGACAAAGCTATTAATTCAGTTCTGCTTTTAGATAAAACTTCCTTCATTACTCATAATAGTGTCTATCTAACTACATATTTGCAAATGTACACCAACTACACCATATGCAAATGTATACCAAATATCTGGTAAGGAAAACAGTTACTAAGAAAACAGTCCTTTAAAGACACTTGCTCATACCACTACAGAGTTCTGTGAGATTGTGTTAGGGTCTGATCCTTCACCCACAGGTTGAGAATAACTGACCTAACCCAGACATCCAGGCTCCTTTAGTTGGTGCCAGATCTGGAAGCAGAGCCTAGGTCTCTTACCTCCCAGTCAAACCACTAGTGGTGCAGTGGGTAGAGAGCTACGTCTGGAGACAGGAAGATAAAAGTTCAACTGGGGCCTCAGATACTTCCTAGCTGTGTGACCCTGGGCAAGTCACTTAAATTCTGTTTGCCTCAGTTTCCCTCTCTATAAAAATGGGGATAATAACAGCATCTTCCCAGGGTTGCCGGGAGAATCAAATGAAAAAATAAGTATAAGAAGGACACAGTGCCTGGCATACAGTAGGTATTATATAAATGCTCATTCATTCTTTCCCTTTCATCTCCACCCCACATGTACAACAGTTCTTCCCATTACAATGCCTCTCATTTCTTGGTGTGTGACTGCAAGAGAGATTAGATATTGACTGAGAACTGAAGGTGGGAACCTGGGAGAACCTACCTAAATTAAATCCTCATTCCACCTCTGACCATTGCACAAAAATTTTTTAAAGTGAAAAAATAAAGTGGTAAAATCAATTATTACAGTCATTTACTATAGAAATGGTCTCACTTATAATGATTTTATGTTAGTTTTTCTGAATGACTGCCTAAATTGGTCTGTTCCTTTGAAATCATTATTAAATATGTAAAATGAACTATTACAAAACAGAAGGAAGCTCTAGCAAAGAATAGGCAATGGATAAGATGGATCTCAGTTGTCATCAACTAGGAAAAGTGTTTTCCTTCAAATAAATCAAGATTTTACTCCTGTCACAGTTAGATTGTAATAGATTAAATCATCAAGGATATTTTCCTGGGAGTTTTTTTGGTATAAAAAGTACTACAGGTTGTAGAAAGAGAAGAATTCTAGGAACCTCACCTTATATAGTGTTAAATATGTAAGAATTTTGAAATACATACTTTTTCAAAGCACTTATTTCATTAGTATCAATGGTAGTTGCAATGAATGTTTGTGGGGCATGTTGTGTTTTTAATCTCCTAGATTTGAGAAGTCTAGAATTTTCAATATCTTTTTATATTGTAGTTGCTTTTCTTTTTTTCACATTAGATTAATTCTACTCTTATACAATACCGAACATAAAGCACTTATACAACACTGAACATAAAAATGGCTTTATTGTCTTTGTTAGCTAAATTTGAAATATCCTATGAGCTATTACCATTAGATATATGAGAAATTAAGACACTGAATGATCATGCTAAAGGCCAGCCAGAGAGTTTTAAAACACTTTTGATGTATCAGTCTTCAACAGCATTCATATAAAAAGTATAAGTCAAGAAGCATTAGTAAGAGCCTACTATGTTCCAGGCATGCTGGGGATATCTCCTCCCACAACTTCAGATTAAAAGTTCACAAGATTTTAGGAAGATTTTCCTTTGCCTTAGGAAAGGCAATTGTTCTTAGGAGGCTGCATAGATTTCTCTCTATAATACTCTTCCCTCTGACTAATCTACATATATTATCACTGACATCATCTTTGTTGTTTGTATGATATTTTAACTTCCGTAAAAGTCCCACACCAGTGCCTCTTTCTAGTACATATATGGCCTTGGGTTCTTAAAAGACATGCCAACAGAGTACAAACTCCATTACTAGATTTAACCAAATGATGCCTGCTGTCCAAGGACCAGACCAACAAATTTAAAGATATTGTTCTCAAAGCAAGGTGTTCATCAGTTAATTAACTCACTGGCCATTAGGATACTTTAGAAATTAAAAAATACTCTCAGTCCTGTGCAATCTCTTTTACCTTTCAGTGACCATGATGACTTAGAAAAGGGGGAATAGGGTATTAACAATCATAGAGATTTCAAACAAACCATGAATATTCATTTAACTCTTAGGATAATGTGTGAGACCACTGTCTCAGCCTCTAATGATCTGATATGTTCTTGGAAGAATTGAACCACATTCATATTGAAGCTGAATGGCAGAATGACTTACAGTTTCTTCTTGGAGAAATGCCTTCAGGAGTCTGTGGAACTGTTTCCATGTGCCCAAGGACAAGACATAATTGTATTGAGCAGCCAGGCATCTCACTTTCCAGGGTTCACAGTGAATATAAACAAGGGGGACTATCATGCAGATAGCTCTAACATATGTTCCAAAACCTATTGAAGATATGAAGAGAAATTTTATAGTGGCTAACAAGATCCTCAAAACCAAGTGCAAATCTATAGTAATATTTGGTGACCTGAATGTAGATAGGGAGACTGGGGCGGGGGGGGTGGGGGAAGGGAGGGAAAAAGATAGTTTGGAAAATATAATTAGAAATTAAGCAATTAAAGAGAATAAAGATGCATGGAATATTTGAAAAACTCAGACCAACATATTAATATCACTGGATATGGTGAGCATCAAACAATATAAAAAAATAAAGTTGACTTTGTGTTAACAGACAAAAAACAACTAATTACTGACGTGGCAGTCGTTTTAGAATCAGCTATCAGCCTTCATATCAATAACTGTTTAGAGAAATTACTACTAAAATACTATATTAGTATTGGTCAGCAAGAATTTAAGTGCCTACAATGTACCAAGCAACGTGCCAAGTGTGGGGTGATAACAAAGACAATATAAAGTAGTCCTTGGTCTCAGGAGAGAGGACTAGTGTTTACAACAGTTCCAACCTGACCATAAACAAACTGGTGACTAGGGAATAGATAAAGCAAAAACAGTGGTTTTCATACATTAGTCATACAATTATAAGAGACGCAGAGAATACTAAGTCCTGTTGTGATAACAGTTTGATGAATACAAAGAAGCATTTGACTTGGTAAAGCAACATACAATCTAAAGAGTCTTTCTTTTTTTTTAATTTTAATTTATTTTCTTGGTTACATCATTCATTTCCACAAGGTTTTGAGTTACAGATTTTCTCCCCTTTTTGCTCCTACCCCCCAGCCCAGAACATTGATCCCACTCTAAGGCCCCTCCCACAATCTGTTCCC
>CM053597.1:39480559-39563695 GCA_028646575.1 Pseudocheirus occidentalis | reverse complement strand
TGTATTCATACACATATATAGCCTCCTATATAGACATATGAGTAGGTATACATATTTATACATTTGTTTTCCCTTCACCTATCCTTCATACTAAGAAAAGATTCATAAGTCATTATTATTGTTTTTCCATGTTGGCATGTAAATAGTTCTAAATAGTTCTTCATTCTAAAATGAAGGATGGGACTGGAAGGGGTGGGGAGGACTAGATGGTCCCTTGACTTCTAACTCCTTGAGCTTTAGGATTTTCTCTGCAGTTCACTGAGTGAATACATCAGTTCATCTTTCTTGAATGGGCACTGCCTGTAGACAGTGAGCTGGGCCACAACTGACTTGCAGGAGACAGAGCCACATTTTCCACAAGTTGTGCTGTAACTTCCTCACTGATTACCAGCTTGCCTCCAGCTCCAGACCTTGGTTTTGTATTATCAGCCTTCTTTCAGTAAAGCTCATATGGCTGTGAATGATGGAATTCGTCGGTTTTTGTTCATTCATTTCAGTCATGTCCAACTCTTCATGACCCTTTTTGGGGTTTTCTCGGCAGAGATACTAGAGTGGTTTGCCATTTCCTTCTTCAGCTCATTTTAGAGATGAGGAAACTGAGACAAACAGTTTAAGGAACTTTCCACAAGGTTACACAGCTAGCAAGTGTCTGAAGCCAGATTTAAACTCAGGGACATGAGGCTTTCTACTCCAGAAGAGATGCTCTTTGCGCTATGGCGCCACCTAGAGGCCTGAATTATGGAACACACAATAAAAATGGCAGGTGACAGAGAAGGTGATGGAAAGGTACATGGGGGGAGCATATTAGTACCAATAATGTCTTGTGCAGAAAAAGTTGCATAAAAGGCTTGACCGAAAACACAAGGACCTGTAAAACAGGACGGGTCAGTCACGTAGCAAGAACAAGGAGTAACAACTGGATAGTTCACATGTTGAACTGATAGACAGCATTAGAAGAATCAGACAAAAGAATACTGGATAGATTCTTTGTAGGATTTATACAAGGAAATGAATGAGAATCACACAGGACGTGGAGGTATGATCTGCATTAGCAGAGGGAGTACTCATTCATCACATCAAAGATCCCTGACATATATACATATATGACACATACAATGAATGCCTTTGTACGTTACTCCCTAACATTAGCTTCTTTTGTCATTCACATCTTCTAAAACTAGCAGTGCTACTCTATAGTTTGAACACTCTGGGACAAATTATCTTTACAGATTTTTTTGTTTTTTTTTTTAACCCCAAAACAGGTCTATGTATGTAGCAACAATATTCCAGCTCGACATCAAGTTATTGAACTTGCTCGTCAACTGAACTTCATTCCTATTGACCTGGGATCATTATCATCGGCCAGGGAGATTGAGAACTTACCTTTGCGACTGTTCACCCTGTGGAGAGGGCCAGTAGTAGTAGCAATTAGCCTGGCTACTTTTTTCTTCCTTTATTCCTTTGTCAGAGATGTGATACATCCATATGCAAGAAACCAGCAGAGCGACTTTTACAAGATTCCTATTGAAATTGTCAACAAGACGCTACCCATTGTCGCCATCACTTTGCTCTCGCTGGTTTACCTAGCAGGACTCTTGGCTGCTGCTTATCAGCTATATTATGGCACCAAATATAGACGATTTCCTCCATGGCTAGAGACTTGGTTACAGTGTAGAAAACAGCTTGGATTGCTAAGCTTTTTCTTTGCTACAGTCCATGTTGCTTATAGCCTTTGCTTGCCAATGAGAAGATCAGAGCGATACTTGTTTCTCAACATGGCTTATCAACAGGTAAGAAACATGCTTTTTATTTGTCTGATTTAAGTGTAAAGTGCTATGTCAGGGTTACTTATGTAAAATAAGATCTTAAGTGATCTAAAGACGATCTAAAAATGATCTAAAGCCTGCTTTTTAAATTCTGACATAATATTTTCATACATTTAATTAATGAGCAAGAGTATTGAACAAGAAAAGCAAACATGACTCAAGAGCTGAAGCTTGATTATCACTAGTTTAGTAGTGGCACAAGCAACAGAGAAACTGATTACAATTACTCAGCACCCCCAAGAAACCTACCAAATATCATCGGGGACCTGTGAAAACAATACTCTTTATCAATGAGACCTTATTTTTCAGCATTGCTTTTGTAGGGTTATCTTTTACACTATGTTCATATATAAATACACTAAAGCTAATAAATATATGTCACGGTAATGATTAATTTTACATCATATCTAAAGCATTAAGAGAAGCAAGATGAGAGTAGTGAATGAAGGGACTGGCATTGGAATTGGGGGCCTGGGTACAAGGCTTTCTCCTAATGCAAACTATCCGAATGACCAAGGGCAAGTCACCTAATGGCTTAGTGTCCTAGAGTACTCTCTAAAACTATAAAATAGACATGAATTGCCAATATGAACTGGTGAAGGGAGTCCCCAGAGCTGAAGCTTCCTACATGATGAAAGCCTTTAATACACCAAATTCTTTGACAAAAAACCTACACCAAACTTCTACAAATACAATATAATTCTCCTTCTGATAGAATCGAAGAGCAGAACAAAAGATTATCATTACAGAAATAATATTCTGGTTGTTAAAAAAAATTCAGGAAGCAATAAAGGATTGATCATATATCCTCTCTCTTGAAATATAGTACTTATACAATAATACACTAAGACTATCATCCAGTTATTTCACAAGAAAAATCAGATACAAGTTAGACATTTTTACTAAAAATATGTCCATATATACTTCCTCTGATTATACAAAGAATGCCCTGCTGAGTGGTAAATGTTCTACCAAATAAAGGAAATTCAAATTACTTTCTTGTCAGGTTCATGCAAATATTGAAAACTCCTGGAATGAAGAAGAAGTGTGGAGAATTGAAATGTATATCTCTTTTGGAATAATGAGCCTTGGCTTACTTTCTTTGTTAGCAGTAACTTCTATCCCTTCAGTGAGCAATGCCTTAAACTGGAGAGAGTTCAGCTTTATCCAGGTATGTTGTGGGGAATGGAGGAAAAGTTTAATTCATCCATCACTATATTTCTATTTTTTTAAAGTGTATTGTTAAAAATAAGTTCCTCTCCAGCTGTCATACACTGCTTACTTATGTTTCATGAGTTGTTAAATCCAGATCAATTCAACACCGCCTTAGATTAAGTGAAAAGATGAGAGCAGAATATTGAACATCTGGTGACAGTTATACTAGCTGACATCTATATAGTGCTTTAAAAGGAGTAAGCATAAGGTAGTGGAAAGAGCCCTAGTCTTGGGAGTCAAAAGTTTGAGCACTCCCTATCCCTTTAAGCATCCCAATTCACCATGTCAGAAACAGAACTGTATCTTTTCCCGCAAACCCATTACTCTTTCAAGCTTCCCATTCCTATCAAAGGGAACCACTACACTGTCAGCACCCACTATTCACAACTTTCAGTGTTTTCCTTGGCTCTTTACTTACCTCACATACTTAATTTTTCTCCACTTGCAAAGTGGTTTAGACCAACTCTAGTCTGTTCTTTACACAGCCCAGGTCTGATCAGTCTCATTTTTCCCCAATACACTCCAGTGGCTTCCTATCACCTCTACAATCAAAAAGAACCTCCCCTCCTTGGTATTTAAGCTCTTTATAATATGGCCCCTTTCTGCCTTTCTAGCCTTACTTGGTGTACCTCACATACAAAACTCCATCTCTCATCTCAGTGACATTACACTGATGATCCCCTATGTTTTGCACCTCACCTCTACCTCCAAGAATTCTTGGGTTTCCTCCAAGACAACTCATGTGCCACTTGTAAATGACACTTTTTGTGAAAGTCCTGCCTTCTCTCCCCTTCCTTCCCTTAGCCACCTTCTATTTATTTTGTTGATTATATATTTATACACATAGATGTTGTCTTCCCTCTTACAATTTCTTTGAAGATGGAGAATTGTTCCATTTTTGTATTTATATCTCTAGCTAGCATTCACCCTGCCACATAAAAAGCATTTAATACCTAGTAATTGATTGATTTCAGGCAAGTAGGTGGCACAATAGATAGAGTGCTCATTCTGGAGTCAGGAAGACTCATTTTTTAAGTTCAAATCAGGCCTCAGACACTTACTAGCTGTGTTACCCTGGCAGAGTCACCTAACACTGTTTGCCTATATATCCTTATAAGAAGGAAATGGCAAACCACTGCAAAAAAAATGGAATTAAGGAGAGTTGGACATGACTGAAAAACAACTAAACCACAACAAAACTTGATTGATTACTACTTATCAACATAAACCCCCTTTTTCTTACTTTCTTACTAGATATATAATTTCATTTCTTTAGGCCTGCTACCTCTTCTGTAAAAATGAAGGGTTAGAATATGTAATCTAAAATTACTTTCAACTCGCTCTAATATTCGGTAAAGTGTTCACAAGTAGCTATCCTTAAGGGTCTGCTTTATTAGCATATGTAATTCACGTATCAGTTAAATACCATGTGATCTTAGATTCTGAGCTGAAAAGGACCTGAGGCCAATCTAGTCCCTTCATTTTAGTCTCAAGAACGTTAAGTGACTCATCCAGGATCAAATAAGTAATGAGTGTCAGAGCTAAGACTCAAACCTGGGTCTTCCAGCTTTAAATCCAGTCTTCATTCCACTCTATAATGCTAGTGCCACCAATTAGAATCTTAGAAATAGATTACTATGGTAGGACATCATTGAATTTACTATGCAAAGTAGACATTAATTTGTGTCCTATTTAAATTTCCACAAATTATGAATTAGATGAGTCCATATGAATTTTTACAATAGAGTGTAAAAAAGTGTGACTGATGCTTTTGTATAGCAGTAAGTTCATTCTTGTCTGCCTTCCCTTTTGTGAGTCTACCCAAACAGAAGCCATGGCCCTTGTCTGAATTAATTTTCTAGCAGAGGGTAGGGAAATAGAAAGATTTCCTCAGCTGAGATTTTCATCACACCTGGAAGGTGTTGGAGGCCTTTGAATAAAAAGTGGTAGACAGGTGCAAAATATTTTAAATTTATATAGTTGAAAATAGAGGAGTCTGTTCTGGTTAAGGAGCTAACACTAGTAGCCTTTGTCAGTAAAAGTTAGTTGTTATATCATTATATTGGTGTAATACTACTTTTTATGTGATAAATGTAATGTCCCAAAGTATAGTAATCCTAATCAGAGAGACTTAAGAATTCTAACTTGTAGATTTTGAAGCTGTAAACAGCCAAAGCAATCATCACAATGCAGATTTCTTTGTATTACTTCATAATATTCTTAAATGATGTGAGGCTTTCAAAATGAAATTTTAAATAAAGTACATCTTCAAAATAGTTGAATCTAGCTCATAGCAAAGAGCAGTTTGACACATTTCGAAGTTAGAAGCAGCACAACTGATAGGCCTAATAGGAGAATCAAGAAAGTTCATTTCTTTTTCTTTTTTTTCTCTCCCCAAGTCTACCCTTGGATATGTGGCCCTGCTCATAAGTACTTTCCACGTTCTGATTTACGGGTGGAAGAGAGCTTTTGAAGAAGAGTACTACAGGTTTTATACGCCACCAAACTTCGTTCTTGCTCTCGTTTTGCCCTCTATCGTCATTCTGGGGAAAATCATTTTACTTTTTCCATGTATAAGCAGGAAACTGAAAAGAATTAAAAAAGGCTGGGAAAAGAGCCAATTTATAGAAGTAGCCAGTGGAATAATCCCACATCTTTCACCAGAAAGGGTTACAGTAATGTGATGCTAAATGGTACTTAAAAGTGTCGTACGGAATTATATTTGAGTTATCATTTCTTTTATAACCTCTGTTTTCAGAAGTTTATCTAACTGGGCTACAAAACTTGCTAAGGTTGAGATCTAATGAAGAAGGTCAAAGCCCAATTCATCTTAGCCTTTTTTTTTATTAATTTTCATAAAGTCACGTTAGGCAATTTGGAATTTTTTAGGGAGTCAACCATATTTGTTGGAATTTTAAGTGCTCTTACGCACAGCTGTAATCATTATTACTGTCACTTTCTCAAAGCTCTATTTTGTAATCAGTTCAAGGTATATGCTATTTACATTCAGTAATGCCAACGTTGATATTTATTGATATTTTTTAAAAATCTTTTTTCAGTCAACTAGCATATTAAATTTTAACATAACTCATCATATATGTATATTACATTTGCAACGCTTTAAAAAAATGCTAATTATAAAACTTCTGTGATAAGAACTTTTAATTACATAGAGTAAGAAAACTTAATTGGTTTAAAAAAAAGTTGCATGGGAAATTGGACATAGTTGAGTGGTCACTACCCTCTAACGCTCACCAACACCATCCTATAACATTTAGGAAACATATACATATGGATACAATAATTCCTTCTAAAAGAAAAACAAGTAATTTCATTAAAATATTAAGAATGTGGATTGATAAAATATTTATATATAGATTTAAGTACCACAATCATGTAATAAACCAAAAATGTTCACTTCATGAGTATATTATTAATTCAGTTCACAAGATAGCAATTACTTTGGCATACTAATAGACAAGACAGAAGTCTCAGCAATATTCTACCTCCACAACTGAACATCTCTAACAAAGCCAGGATGAGGCTGTAGGCAAGGTTTGAACATCATGTCCCCTTTGTTCACATTAACACATGGTATTTGACCTAAAATAAATTATGTTACATATAAAGTTGCCTTGTCATAAAAATCCATTACTCTATCCCACAGTCTACATCAACACAAGCTCCCCCTTTTTCTTCTCATCTTGGCTTCAAGGGATATAGTAATTACAGGCCTATAGCCTAGAGGCCAACTCTATAATACCATTGGCAGTAGCCTGTCTCTTTTTTACATTTTTGAGGGAGGAGGAAGCAGCAAGATCCTGTTGAACTTGGAAATTCTGCCTGGTAGTCTGCCATCATAGGAATTTTCTTAAATTAATTTGTGGAGAAAGTCTGCCAGTCAACGGATGACTTTAGACCAGGAAGATTGAACAACCCATGGTAACTCCCCCCACTCTAATCAAAGTCATAAGCCTGTGGACCAAGGACAAGGCTTGTCCATTAATAGTCTCTTCCCAAAAGGCTATGTTAAGAAGACAGTCCAAGAAGTATTATTTCAATTTTTTCAAGCCTTTGAAAATCATTACAAAGCTGGGCCATTTCCTGCCCAAGCATTCATCCATGCAATATACATACATGTAAACGATGTACAGAAACAATTATTTATATACTGGCTTTAGAAACTGCTTCTGTAAATTGTTTCCAAAATTTTTTTGTTTTGATTTTCCATTACACTCACTTATTTCAAAATTTGATTAACATCTTATTTTGTACATTTTCTCCATACCTACTGAAAAAGAAGGGTAAGGTTATTGCTAGTAGATCCTTTGTGGATTTTCAGAGTAATGCCCCATAATTACTTACTGAGGAATTCTTGCTCAGTGTAGGCTTCATACAAAAGGAGGTTTTCTCCCCCCTTTGGACAACTTCCTAATGCCACTTTCCCAACTACTGCTTATGTGCATACTGGGTAAATCATTAATGTACTATCTTTTCTTCCTTCTTCAGCTTTTGTCCTACCCTGTTATAATCTGAGCTCCTAAAGAGCAGGGACTGGATTGCTTAATACAGTGCTTTGCACATGATAAATGGCTTATTATCAATTCCTTTTCATTCATTCATCATATCCATCTAGCACATCTATCCATCTATCCTTGGTGAGTTTCAATGTTGTCTAAAAGCTCTTCATTTTAGTTGTAAGTTACTTTGTTCTCCCCTCTTGGTAGTTTTTTATTACTTCACAGCAGCTTTGTGTGAAAAATTGTGAAGGCAAAACCATGAGAATTACTTTAGAATAACAAAAATTTCAAATAATTGCACTTGTTCATTCCATGCACCAGACCCCTTTGATCTTTATCATTAGAATTCTAATATGAGGAAGTTTCTCTCCCTCAGAACCCAAATCCTGTGGTTCTTAATGGAATGTTAAAATACCAAGTGGCCAATAGTACAGATAGATTCATCACTAATATACACTAATGAAATCTTTGAAGATTTTTTAAGCTTTTGGGGGGGTGGAGAATACAAAAGAACGAATGTTGAAACAGTGTTTCAGATGCTAATAAATCTGCATTTTGCACAATACATCTGCTAATACACTGTTGAGAATCACAAAGCAAAAACAGTTTGATAGTACAATGTAAGAGTATATTATTCACAATACAATATTATGAATTATATTCAAAAGTAATTTTATAGAGTTCTTTAATGTTTCTTACTAACTAGGTTGTTTTTATGATTTTCCACCATCCTCAAAAATTATACTAAATTTTATTATTTCCATCTTGCCAGATGTAATAGAAACAAAGCTATTTGTTATGACAAAATTGTGATGTTGGATTGAATAGAGGTAATACTTTTTTTTCTCTAATCTGGCTGACATAAAATCTGAGCAAGGTCCCCAAGTGTGAAAATGCTCTATTAGCAAAAGAATGGCAGTGCAAGTGATGAAGATGAGAGGAGTGATAATAAAAATAAAACATCTTTATTTAAATTTTTGAAAGTTTAAAATTTTTTCAGACTTATGATAAGAATTTTGCCTAAGTATTTTTCAGTAAACATCAATATTTGTTTTCTATTCAAAAAGTTATTATTTTGGCTTTGCATGAAGTCCATATTTTGGAGTAGCTTAAGTTTAGACTAAGGATTTATGGTAATGGAAAGCAAGCAAAGGAGACTGTCCGTGGGTCTGTATTTTATAGTGTGTCCCTATATCTGAACCAAAATAGAACACTGAGAAATCTATCAATTCTTATTCCTATGCAATAACTAATTTTATTCTTAAAGGAAAATAACCATGATATATCATGCTGCTTAACCTCTGTGTATGAAGATTTCTTAATTCTTTCAATATTTAGAACCATGCTGAATAGGAATATATTAATATGCTATCATATATTTTTAAAAATATGTGTGGAAATTACACCCTTTGGTTAAATGTAAAATTTTTATTTAAAATAGGAATAGATTATATTTGTAGGTATTTATCAGATATAATTATTTTGTGCTACATATGGGATTTTGTAATGAGTTCCATTATTAAAATACGTGATTAACTTCTTATAAATTAACATATCAACTTAAATTTTTATGTTAAAGATTATATTTAATAATATTCACGTAATGCCTAAAGTAAAATCTTACTTTCACTATAATCAAGTTATTGAAATTCTTTGTGCACAAGGGCTGCAGGAATGTGGGCCACATATTGTTTTATGCATCATAGTCATAGTTTTTATTGGTTATATTTTATGTAATACAAAGACTGCCTTCCCCTTTATATTACATTTTTCCATGAAAATGCAATACTGCAAACATCCTGTCAGACAATACATATTTCTATGCATATATCCTTTTAAAAAGAGGCTGTATGGCCTAAAGGAAAGACAGGGCTGAACTCAGAGTGTAGAAGACTTGACCTCTGACACATACTGGCTGTGGAACCCTGAGAACTTATATCACTTCTCAAGGCCTCAGGAACCCAACTCTCTAAGGCTGTGAGTCTAGAACAGTTGTAGATGGGTACTGGGAGAGTGTGTGCCTCATCCTGATGAAATCACAGTCTGGATTCCACCCTGCCCCCCAAAACTCTTCTTCCAAACAAATAGAAAACATGTTTTTGGTTTTTGTTTAGCACTGAAAGTATTGTTTTTCTTATGGCATTTTAACCAGTGCCGATCCATACATGTTTAAGAATAAACACTGAGTTAATTTTATCTATATCCAGTCTAAAATCTCTACTTTTGAAATGTGAATTTTAAAACTTGTAAATGTCTTGGTTTGTAACCGTGTTCATCCATATACAGTATAATGTTACAAAATTCAGTTCAACATTTGTATTTGTGGTGCGCCAACATGAAATTTTAAAGCCAGTTTCATTTGTTCACAAATACAAAAAGAAATCTGATATTAGCTTAATGGTTATAAATATAACAACAATTTTTATGAAGATATTTTGTCTGCATGCTGGAATAGTGATATACATAGGACAAGTAACTAAGTATTGAGATCTTTTCTTAAAAATAAGAATACTTTGGAGTATATATTAGGAAGAAAATTAAAATACACATCTTAAATAAAGGCTATGTCTATATGACAGTAAAAACCACGAGTCAAGTTAATCAATCAAATTTTATTTGTTGAGTACCTACTATATAAAGACTCAGACCAGTCTGTTTAAGAGTCCTGTGAACAAAAAGGCTGACATTTATTTTTTTTCACTTTCCAGCTCTCTGTGTATGCCTTGTTTAGACAAATCCAAAATTAATGCCCAATCTGTCAAATATCCAAAGAGAATTTTCATAGCTGTGCTAAATGACACTGCAGATGCAGACAAGTTGTATTATTTTATAAAGTGTTTTTTCAAAGATATACTCTTCAAAGAAGTCTATTGCTCACTTTGTAATATTCTCTTTAAATATGATGAGTTCATCCTGCAGCCAACCAGCAGTGCTGTGTCAGAACATGACACTGCGAGAATGAACTGGACTGCAATAATTCTTACCTTTAAAAGCCAATACTTTGAAGCGGCAATGTGTGATTTGCAAAAGAACTGACTTTTTAGTTAATTATGTGCTGTTTCCTTGTCTCATCTAGTCTGACGCTGGGCAGTGTGTTTACTCTGGATGTTTTACTTACTTCTTCTCTGTGTAACTGTGTACCTGACATTTGCCAGTTCCTCTTGCCGTCTCTCTAAATGGGGATATCAAATTAAAAGTAGTGCTTTTACATTATTTCCATAGATCTGCCTTACATGAAACTAAATAAAAAGTAACAAACCAAACATTTTGACTTTTCATTTGAAATACTTTGCTATTCCTGTTTCTCTTTACAATAATTCAAACCGATTTGAAAGATTCTGCATATTTAATATTTTTTCTGATTTCTTTGAATCGAAAAGCTTCCACTGTACTATACATTAATATAGGTATTTTCTACAACACGGTGGTTATTAACAAATATTTCACTAAAATTGGCATTTGTTAAAGTTAAAACTAAAAATAGTTTTGAAATGTAAAATTTGTAAATTAACAATGATGATAAATTATGCAATGCTGTCAAAAAATGGAAACGCTTCAGTTTGGTAAGTGGGATTCACTTATTCGTTGTGTTATTGTTAATGTTTTTTCCTAATAGCTGTTCTTTCATCACACCAAGAAAAATTATGTTTCATTTTTTTCCACCCTCTTATAAAACATCTCCTGTGTCCTTCTGTATACTTGGTCCTCTGTGGTTTTTATATTTATATCTCAAGCATAAAACTCACTAAAATGTTTTTTGAAACTATAAACACCTGACTTCAGCACTTTCAAAGTAACTGGTAACTGTGTACTTGCTAAATTGTGTTAGCATCACTTTGCACAAAACAGGTAATATGTAAACTCTTAGAAATAAATGCATAATGAAGAGAGAAGAAAGAAGTGAACTTTCAGCTATCCTACAAACAGGGAACATGAAACATTTTCACTCTCTTCCCACTTTTTTGGGTGAATGTGCCAAAAAACAAGTCCTATAACAAATCAAGAAGGATAGAAAATCCATAAATGAGAAGAGTAATCCTCAGTAGTAGTAAACCAGGTTTATAGGGTTGTCAAAACTTTAACATACCACTTAAAAATTCAGTCTAATCACCTATGCCAGCTCATTCATGAACTACCTAAATTTGACTCAAAGACAAGAATTTTTATAAGCCAGCATGGTCCAGTAGAAAAAGCTTGGGAATTAGACTCAAGATGATCTAGGCTCAAGTTCTCGAACCTTCACTTACTCTTCATGAGCCAGTGTTGTCCAATCTGCTTTGCTATCTGGGCCTCACCAACAAAAAGGGCTTGAACCAGACATCCCCTGTGTTTCCCTTTGATGTCTATATCAAAAGATGCTATGGATGCCCAGACACACAACTTTGGCCTTTGGGACAGATCTGTTTTGTTCTTAACTATCCCAAAGGCCACTTATTAAAGATCCCTTAAAATTTCTAACCAAATCTTAGATATTAGAAGGTAATACTTTTAAGGCTCTACATCTCCTCATATCTATCTCTGCTTCTTTAGAAAGAGATTTAATAATTCCAAGCCATCCTTTATGTTCCCTTCTCTGTGAGGCTATCATTTCCTCCCTATTTCAGTGGATTCGTTATCTCACTGATGTAGGCATAGACCACAAGACCTTCATGCCTTCCCGTGCTATTCAGTTCTTGCCCATATTGAGTCCTCCAAAGTCTCCAAACTGTTGAGTTTGGAGTTGGAAGCCTTGATGCTTTAACGCTGTAGGCTCTAGCACAACACTGAAATAGCATATGCTATTCCTTGCTCTTCTGGCCCATCTCTTTCTGACCCGACAGTTATTAAATGATAACCTTTACACTATGTCTTGAGTACATGTTATCACTGGTTACAAGCTATTTATCCTACTTTGTATTTCCACTGCTCTTTGGTCTGCCCACAATTCTAGTTCTTTGGAGACAGTGATAGTCCACAACTGTCCACCAAGTAGCATCAACAGGAGAATTATTTTAAAGGATTTTCTTTATGTTAGGAGCAGCTGACAAATTATTGAAAGTACCACACACCAGCAGCTTACTGTCTTATACTCCTATCCAGTTCTCAGCCTATCAGCGCGTAGATAAATTATGTTCTAATGGGATATCAGGGTTGGGGAACCTGTTGCCTTGAGGCCACATGTGGCCCTCTAGGTTCTTGGGTGTGGCCTTTTGCCTGAGTCCAAGTTTTACAGAAAAAATCCTTTTATTGGGATTTGTTCTGTCTAGTTTAGATTCAGTCAAACAGCTGCACTTGAGGACCTAGAGGGTCACATATGGCCTGGAGGCCAAAGGTTCCCCACCCTGGGCTAACTCAATGGACTGCTCTGCCAAGGGAGTATAACAGTGTAGGAAACAGGAATTCTGTAGCTATTACTCCTGGATAGGTCATTTTGTACATTTTTTGTGGATGTGTTATCACAAATCTCGCTGAGTATTCTGGGTCTGAATGCAATTAGCACAACATGAACCTCAAACAGGTTTATGGGGAGGATGTTCCCAATGGCATGGAATGCTTCTACTAACTCCCACTTAGTAAAAATGGAAACAAGAAATGAATTATAGTCTGACTCCTTCCCTTTATCCATTTCATACTTTTCGGTATTTTATTTGAAGAGATCAGGTTGAAATCATAATTATACAATAAACATCTCACATGTTGTTTTTAAAAACTTGCTGTTGATTTTGGCCTTTACTTTGGCTAGTCAACAGCTCCACAGCAGATGAGATTTCATCAATAATCAGTCATTTTCTATTTGATGTGATAAAAGCCAATTTCACTCTTTTTGTTGCTTAGTATGTATTATCTGCAGCACTTTTTTATTTTGGACAAGAACTTCAATTTCATTGGTGTGAGAAGCTCCCAGTAACTAACCCTTTCTGCCAGCTTCTCTGCAACCTGAGTTACCCAGGGTACTGGGAGGTTATAAGTGACTTCTTTAAGTCAGACACAGGACTTTCTTAGTCTTTCCAAAAGTACTGTTCTAGTTGGGACTTGTACATGATGTCAAATCTGACATTCTTAGAGCGAGCTGAGAATCCTTCCTTCACAATTGGGTGTACCAGGAAATGGCTTAGGGAATTTTTCTTTATTCTGTAGACATCATGGAGTCTCTGAAGACTTTGGGAACTGGGAGTGCTGTGATCAGAGGTTTGCTTTACAAAGATTAATCTGGCGGTAGTAGGAACAACATATTGAATGGAGGAAATGTGGTTACAAAGAGACAAGTTAAAATCTTCCTGCAATAGTCCCAGGAATTGGTAAAGACACAGGGAACCAAGACATCAATGCTGCCCACAGAAAAGGGAGAAAGGAGGCATGAGAAGTCTTGGAGCTGGAACAGAGTGAATAAGGAAGCAACATGTGCAGTGGAAAGAGGCCTTACATTTGAATCCTGACTTTGCCACTGTTGGCGTGACCTCAGGCAAGTCCTTTCGTGTCTCAGCCACAGTTCCATCATCTGAAAATGAACATGATAGATAAGATACCTTCTAGCTCTTGGTATCATGAAGTTTTCATATGCTCCTTTCCTGTCTGCCACAAAGAAGGTCCCCAGGAGGCTGAGAACTAGGGAGTGTGAGGGGCTCCAGACAAAATGTTTTCAGTGGAGAACTCCTGATGTGGGAATTCCTTCCACGAACGTACTATAGAAACTCATCTATAATATCATTTCAGAGTTGTCTGTAACTTATTTTAGAGAGCTGTCTGGGGCATTTAAGTGACTCGCCCATGATTATGCAGTTAGGATGTGTCAAAAGCAAGACTTCTACCCAGGTCTTCCAAGATAGCCTTCCATCAAATAATAATAACTAACATGAAGATACAGTGGTGCCAGGTACTGTGCTAAGTACTGTACTGTTATCTTGTCTGGGCCTCACAACAATCCTTGGATACAGGTGCTGTTATTATCCCCACATTTTACAGAGAGGAAACTGAGGCAAATGGAGCTTAAATGACTTGCCCAGAATCAAATAGTGAGCGGATGAGGCTGGATTTCAACTTAGGGTTCCTGACTAAAGGTTTGGTGCTCTACATACTACACCTATGCAAGGACATATTCCTTCTGATGATTAAAACAGCATTTAAAATTTGGAGCCTTCTGAGCAATAAAGAGACACTTATTAAGCACCTACTGTGTGCCAGATGGTACTAAGTACGAGATATACAAAAAGAAGTATGACAATCCCTGCCGTCAAGAACTTTACAATTTTCCTTTTCTATTTCTAAATCCTGTAATTCCCCCAAAGTCCTAAATTTGAGATACACACACTGAACTTTGGCCTTAGGATAATGCATCTTGGATTGTTATTGAAGTAAAACTGTTTATTCATGTTATCAATCACAAGATCCTAGATTTAGTGCTAGAAGGATCCTTGCAGTTCATCTACTCAACCCCTTCATTTTACAGATTACTAAACTGAGTTACAGAAGTTCAGTGACTTGCCCAGGGACACACAGGTGACATATCAGGCTTGGTCTCTGAACCCAGGCCCTCTGGCTTCCAATCAAAGTTCTCTCTATGGCATCAGTAGGTTCTCTTCCATTTTCTAGCCCGTCTTAAAAAGTGAAGAAGTTAACATTTCTTTGAAACTATCCAGATTTTAGGTAAGGAGTCCTTTCTCATTTCTCTCTTTGCATTTTTAGCAACCCTTTGGGAGTTCCAGTCCATTTCTTCCATTGGTCCTTCTCTAAGAGATCAGTGCTAGAACAGATTAGTGATGTGGGCAGCGGGTGACATCACCCAGCGCTGGTCCTCACTCCCACCTCCTGGCTTCCTTGGAGACTCTGCTCAAATCTCGACCACTGAGCCCTTGAAGGATCCCCTCTTTGTCCGAGCTGGTCACCTCATTAATATTAGTGCTTCCATTCTTTTTGTATACCAGAGACTGACACAAAATAAGTTAATGCATATGTCATAAGATTAATATTATTAACAATACTGTCATAGATGAATAATAATTAAGTGCATGATGATGCTGGTTGTTCCCTCCTATTCTGAAAGAGCATCTGTTTTTTTCAGGCATTTTCCATAAAATTTAAACAGGTTTTTAGGAGAGTGGAAACGTTCTTCACTATCAAGTCAAAGCCCTGGGATCAAATCCTGCTTCTGTCACATGTCCGACCCATTTAGACAATGACTTCCTGGAGAGCAGGGACTGTCGTCTGCCTGTCTTTGTGTCCC
Source organism: Pseudocheirus occidentalis (assembly GCA_028646575.1). Classification (NCBI taxonomy): domain Eukaryota; kingdom Metazoa; phylum Chordata; class Mammalia; order Diprotodontia; family Pseudocheiridae; genus Pseudocheirus; species Pseudocheirus occidentalis. The sequence goes on along the minus strand of CM053597.1, from coordinate 39,547,934 downwards.
CAGACTGTGCCTGGACCTCTGTGTCTGGCCCCTGATGGACAGAAGCTTAATAAAGGCTTGATGACTGAATGGCTGACGTCGGACAAGACAACTGAGTTCTCTGCAAAGTGAGGTGGGTTAGACGAGACCTCCGAGGTCCTTCACCCTCAGCATCAGAGACAGCGCGGTTCTGTACAGTGGAGGGACTGCTGACTCTGGAGTCTGAGGTGCTGGGTTCCAATGCTGCCTCTGGTACTTCCTAGCTCTGTGACACTGGGCATGGTTCTGTAAGATGGGAATAATAGCAACACCTGCCTGCGGGGGTTATTGGGAGGATTATACACATTAGTGTTTGTGAAGCTCTCCATAAAAGCCAGCGGTCATTATTCTCTTAAGACGCTTCTCTTAGGATTTCTGCAAAATAAAGAGGGCTGGGGTGGGCTTTATCGTCCCTGCAGTCTTGTCTCCTCACTGGAGGCAGCATGGTATAAGGAGGAAGAGAGCTAGAGTCCTGGAAAAAGCGGTGCTGGGTTCAAATTCTGCCTGTGTTAAGGCCGCCTGCTGACGCCGAGGAATTACCCCTCCTCCAGGCCAGTTTCCCCCTCTATAAAATGGGGGAGGGGTCGACTGTCCCCCTGGGACCCTTTCGGAAGTCCTGGAGAAGGGGACTTATATACTTTTTCCCTTAGGGTGTTTCTAGGCCGGGACGGAGCGAAGTAACGCGAGGCCCCGGATGTACCCGACCTGCCAACACTACCTCAGAGATGTCTGACGCTCGCCTCCCCTCCAAGGCCAGCTCCACCCCTCGGCCCGAGCCGGGCATGCGCAGGGACTGCCGCGCTCTTGTGTTTCCCCGCCCCCCCCCCCCCCCCCCCCCCCCCCCCCCCCGCTCCGAGTACTGCGCTCTCTGCGCGCGCAGCCCAGACACGCGCCCGTTTGATGGAATGACTTTCTAGGGTTTCCGTAGGAGCCTCGCTTCCATCGGGACCCGTCCTTCCCCGTCCCGCCCCCTAGCAACGCGGCGGCTTGTGTTGGCAACGCTGGGTTCCCGTGCAGCCTCAGCTCGGAGGTGGACAGTGGCGGCGAGGGAGGCTGAGGTTGAGGCGGCCACCCTATGGAGGAGCCCCTGCTGCCCCGATGGCCGCGGCCCGGCCCCCGACCCCCGGAGGCCCCGTGACCTCGGCCATGTTGCGTTCCAACACGCGGACATCCAGTGGCGCTAGCCAGCTCAGGAAGGATTCGAAGACCCCGAGCAGCGACAGCAAGAGCCGAGTCCGGCTAAGATCCAGCCTGACCATGGCTGCTCTGGACGTCACCCCTCCCACCCCGAGCCCCGAGGCCGGCGGCAGGCCCAAGTCTCGCGCCAGCCCCCGCCCTATCCCCGTGGTTAGGATCAAGGTGGTTACAGACACTGACTTGGGGTTAGCCCAGGTGAGGCTGGGGCTCGGCCGGGGGAGTGGGGGTGGGAAGGAGGAGGCCGAGGGAAGCCGAGGTCCTGGTCAGAAAAGCCATCGGGCGTGGGGGGCTGCCGTGTGAGAGGCCGTGCGACGTAAAACAGCGACAACTATTATCATTATCTTACAGTTAATTATTATTTTAACTTCCACTTTGAACCTTAACCCACGGAAATCGGGGCTATTTATCACCCCCAATTTACAGATTTTTAAAAATAGCCTGAGATGAAAAATGAGTGCACCTGATTACAGATAGTAAGGACTTGTTTCAGAATTTGAACCCAGACCTTCATTCTTCCCATGTGCACGTGGTCGTGAGTAGAGCTAGCATTCTTAATTCTGAGTGCTTCCAGACCCTTGTGGGTGGCCGGGAAGCCTAGGGCACCTTCTCACAATCATGTTTCAAAAGGGCATAACGGTTAAGTTCTTGGTTTGTGTGTGTCTTGGACACACTCACACCCTTGGCGGTTTTAGTGAAGGCCATGGACCTTCTTCTCGGAATAAGGTTTTATTGTCTACAGTCATAATTAAAGGAAATGCAACCTTTCAGTTAGAGTTTAGTGAAAATTAAAGATATAGGCTTGGGTTTTTTTTTCCCTTTCAGACTCTTTGAAATGTATCCAACGAGCCCCCTCTCCCCATGTTCTGTGGACCCCCAGGTTAAAAATGCTTGGCTTCTAGGGGCAGCATTGGAGCCTGCATGTCTTGAGAGACCTACCTTTGTTACATACTGGTGGTGTGAGGAGCAAGTCGAAAGCTCTCTCAGCCTCAGTTTCCGAATTTGAAAATGAAGATAGTGGTGCCTACCTCATGAGATAATAAATGTAAAACACTTTGCAAAGTGCCATACAAATGTTAGTTGGTAGTTGGAGTATTACTTTCCATTTCACCTAAGAGTCTAAAATACAAGGGAGAATACCTGATAAGCTTTGGAGGAGGGATTTTCCTTACCAGGAGTTACCTTCACCAATGAAATCACAGACCAGTACCAAGATCTTAGGAAAATGCAGCCAAGTTCAATACGTACTGCTTTGGTGTAAGGAGAGCAAAGAGAAAATATTTTCCATCTAACTAGACCTGGGATAATGCTCTTGTGATCTTTAATCAGTAGGGTTAGAATCTTTACCTGGGTGCTGCTGTTCATTTACTTCCTTGGTTTTTTTGTTTTTCTTTGGAGGGAGGAGTTGTGGAGGAAGGATTTGCATTCTTAAATCTTAAACTCAGAAAGAGTTTTAAGACAGAGGATGACAGAGAGAGATGGGAGAACTAAGGTCATCTGGTAGAAATCAAATTTCAGAGGAAAAGCTGACCTGACTAGGTTGAATTGATCAGTGGGATATTTTGGTTCCACTGGACATTTACATACAAATCTCTATCCTCAAATGATGCTCTTTATCCATTGATCTTCCTCTGACTAAACTTTTGACTTCTAGGAGGTAGGGAGCTGAGAAATTACATTAAAATCAGGGAGAGTTTGCATATTTTAATATTTCTTGTTACTCTCACTTTGATTCTTAACAGCAATCTATGGAGCAGAAGCAGTTTTTTTTTTTATCTTTGTCTATAAATTTAGTTAATTGCTTCAAATTAGTATGTGAGAGTCATTCCACTTTAGAACCCTCTGCTATCCCTGGTTTGGACTTTTACTTTTTTTCCCTTAAAGTGCAGGCCTCTCCGTTTCTCAAATTATCCTTGTCTCATATCCCCAAACCCAGAATTCTTTGGGGGGGATCCATGCACTGCACCCTCACCCTAGACTATGGAGCTACTGTGAGAACTCCCTCCGAGGCTTCCTCAGTCTCAAGATGCGTCAGAAGCTCCACATTCTATGTCCGCATCATAAAGCCTCAGGGAGAGCTGAAGGGTAGACAAGGGACATCCTCCTGCTTCAGAGATGAATTTGCTGTAAGCCACAGAGAAATCAGGAATTTACCCAGCAGCTTGTACTTTTTTACATACGGAGGAGTAAGTGTCATGGGGATTTGACCTAGATTGTAGAGATATTCCAACCCAATAGGTACTGAAACTTTGAGGGCACAGAATATTCCATTACCAATGCAATAGGGAATCCATGCTCCCTCCTCATGTTAGTGAGGTCTGCCTGAAGTGGAAGCTGACTGCAGGAAGGTGGTGGTACTGAAACAGAAAGGAACCACTCCAGGTTGTAGTTTCTTGAGTGAGAGAAACTAATGAGAAGCCAGAGAGGTGACAGTTTTTAACTTGGGGCATAGCCCCAATCAGCACCACCTGGACTGTCGCTGTCCAGCCCTGATTCTAGGGAGTCGACTGAAATTCTGTGAATCACAGGTAGACTCCTGATGTAATTTGGGAGCTCAAATTAGGGTAGTTTATAAGATTCCTGAGAGCATTCCTCTGCCCTTCCAAAGTGTAGGTGCCTTTGACAGAACAGTCCTTGGATTAGGGTTTGAATCTGAGTACTTAAAGCCTGTGGAGTCAGCACCATTCCTTGAGCTGGGCTGGCGCTCAGCCGAGTTACTGGAGGTGTGATCTCTGAGAGGATGGCCTTTTACATAATATGTATATATTTATATACATATATGCATATGTATATGTATGTGTGTGTATGTATATGTGTGTGTGTGTGTATCTCAGACCGGAAGTTTACCTCACTATCTTCATCTTTAAAATGGATCATTCCTCAAAGGATCAAATAAGGTCGCAATTGTCAAGTGCTTAGCCTAGTTCTAAGCACGCAGTAAGCCCTCTATGAATGTTATTGTCATTGTTGTTGTTGTTGTTATCTGTGTTCAAACCCTGTGGCTCCAGAGTTATAACCTGTGTAGTCACTGACTTAGGACACTGGAAGAGACGCTTGAAGGCTGGTGAATGTTACGGGATGTGAGTCCGAGGCAGTAAATAAACAAGTACTGCCAATTTTCTTCTGTTTTTCGGCTGCTCTTCTTCTTCCGTCATAGCTGGCACCATTCATTTTGTGAGTTTTAAAATAAATAAATCCTTTGTTATCTTTTAAAAGTAAAACTGATAAGGGAAGTAATACTTTAAGTCTTTTCTAACATACTGAATAATCAAGTTTCAGATGTTTTTATAGCTATAGTATAGTTATAGTAAAATTGTATTTTATATGTAATTATAGAAAATGCAAGCATTTTTATAGGGTTTATGCTTATGAAATAGAATTATTGGCATATACCTAAGAATGGCCTCCAAAAAAGTATTTTTCAAAAAGCAGTATTCTGGGAATCTGAAATCTTTTATTCTTTCCCTTGTTATATCACAACTCATAATTGATTGACAGAAAGTCTGCTTGAGCTTCCTTTTCCACCTATAAAATTATTATTATGTATGATTATTATGAATTATTATTCCACCTATAAATGATTATTATTATTATATGCCTACAGTCTTACTAAATTATATAGGTGGTTGATGATTTATAAGTTGAGGTTTCTTAAAACACATTTTCCCTTTTATATGCTTTTTGGATTGCCAGCGACTATAAAAGTACCCAAATCTTGGCAGACTAGTGGTTTTTGTCTTGATGGCTGTTTTTAAACAAAAATTTTTTACATGATATTTATATTAAGATGTTGGCAAATGTTAATGTCACTCAATAAGACATAAGAAAGCAAATTTCAGTTCTGTTAGAATAGGAACTCAAACTGAGAGTAGTAAGAAGAATCAAAGAAACTATCAGGAATATTAAAGAGAATGTCTTTTTTAAGTATGAGTTAGACTAAGTGGCCACTGTTGTCCCTCATACTTAGAAATTTTCAGAGATTTTATTGTGTGAAAGATAGCTAAACTGCTGCTATGAGAACCATTGGCACAGCATGGAAAGAACAGAGAGCTTATGCCAGACAGGGACAGAGGTGTTCACACCTTTAAACTGAAGAAATTGTTTGAATCTACAGAGAAGTGGATTTTAGATGCCTTTGTCTTCAAAGGTAAATGTAGCATGTGGTTTACCAAGGAGCATCCCTTGTGCAATGTCTGGTTCACAGGCTTCTCATTTCTAGTGTGAGTGCTGTGTGCCCTGGCCCTGGCAGTGGTTCTCAGAAGGGTGATCCAGGAACCCCAGAAGGTCCCTGAAACCCTTTCAAAGAGTCTGCCAGGTCAGAAACTATTTTCATAATACTACTAAGACATTGTAATTTCTAATATGGCAAATATCAGTAGATATAACCCATATCAACAAAAGCTCATTGGGGAAGAGTGGTTCTTAATTTTTAAGAGTATGTTATTGGGTCCTGATGCCAAAAGGTTTGAGAACTGCTGGTCTAGGTTGAGACCCACAGTATAAGGAGTGCCAAGGGATTCTCAAGTGGAAAAAGTTTAAGAAGCTGTGGTCTAGAGTAAGCATATCATAACTTCCATATATCCCTATATGGCATCCTGCCTGTCTGTGTGTGCTATTTGGGGCTTGAGGAAACTGGAACTTCCATCTGAGCTAACAGAACAATCAATGTCCTGGACTGAGACTTGGTTCCTAGGCCATACTGTTTGTAGGCTCCTGTCTGATCCACACTACTCTGAGACCCATTAGTAAAAGGAGTAAAACAGGAAAGGTGATAGCTGGAAGACTCTTGCCAGATAAGGATAGCTCCCTGATCCAGTTAGTCAATAAGCATTTATCTTTAGATGCCTGCTGTGTGCTAGGCACATTAACCAGCAGGATTCACCCTGCTCACGCAATATGACACAGAAGATAGCATTTGCCTCCCCAAGGCACTAGGGGTAAGATAGACACAACTCACTCTAGAAATGAAAGAGCAGGGAACCCGTCACCACCAGAATGAGACTTCTCTGTGAGGCAGATTCTACAAATACATATCCTTATCTTGCTCACCCACAACTTTCTTCTCCAGAGGTTAAACTAGTGAAATCATAGTGCTTGCTGATGCCTCAGAGCTGCTCTTCTCAGTGACCCTAAGGTATTGACAGATTGTGCTTCTTTTGTCTAAGTACCTGAACTTTTTTTTTCAATTTCTTTTTAGATTTTTAAAAAAATTCTAAACTTACCAATCACTGCCTCTCTCCTCAAATGAGCATTTTGATATACACGTTCCTGGAAATTTAATGGATTGGCCATGTCAACCCTCAGAATGAAATAAAAATTAGATGTCGAATTTTGGAGCTTATGATTCGCCCTCATGTTGTTATGCTCCAGACGGGAGTCTGTTTGGCTTCCACCCTAACTTGAGCCCATATATTTCATATGAGGTTATCTTCTCCAACCTATAACTTCTATGTTAGGCTACTGTAAATGTACAGATGGACATTTTCATGATGGTTTACTATAAAAGTAAAATAGTTCAGCTTCCTACCCTAAAGGAAATGCTGAATATAAGGTTCTTGTCCTTCACCTTAGAGATTTCATGCAAGTTGGTAATGGTCATGGAAACTCTCCACCTGAAGGAAATTTGTGAGTCTGGTCTAAAACTCATGCTCTTTGAACTGGGCACTTGGAACAAGCTGAGGTCACCGTTTTTGCTATTCCTGCCACTGAACCCTTGCAGCCTAAACCTAACTAGAACCTAAAGTTGGCTCAATATTAAAGTCAAATTAAGTGTTTCTTTTCACAGCTACAAAATTTTGAAGGAATTTAAATTATATTTCTCACATCAAATTACTTAATTTTTTACATTTTTAAATTTTTTTTAATTTCTAATTTTTTTAACGTAAAAAAATGTAAATCTAAAAATCTCAGAATCAGAACAGAGATTAAAAGATGAATGTAAAACTCACTGAGGATATGTCAATGTTACAAAGACACATAAGGGTGTCAGAAGGAAATATGACCACCCTCCCTTACCTGAGCAAGCCTAAATCTCAGCCACAGACACTGTCCCCCCACTAGTTCTCTCTTGGGCCTCCTGCAATTCCTTGTTCCGATCCTGCTTCATCCCAGATACCACTTCCCATTTCTAATTTTTTTCACCTCTTCCTCTGCTCTGCCTCATTCATGTTTATGTGTTTGATCTGTATTCCTGAACCCTGCCTTTATTTCAGCTGTTAAGTTCTTCCTTCCTCTCTCTCTTCATCAAACTAGGGAGGGTTCATTCAACACTTTAGTTCCGAAAGATGCATCTTTGTACCCTACCCAGAGAGGGAGCACAGAGCTAATGTTCTTTTAAAGACTTTTTTGTTTAAATCAGATACTTTGAATAATTAAGGAGTTTCTGACTCCATAATACATTGAACCTAAAGATTGTAGCACATATGCTTTCCATCCTCTCACAATATCACTTAGGTATAAAACACTTTTCAAATCACTCTGAACAACAGATATTTATTGAACACCTATATGTGAAGTATTACACATAAAGATGAAGAAAACATGATATTTTATAAATCTTAGAATTGTGAAAAAGTAAGATTGGTATTTTTTTCTAGGGTGTACAGTTCAAGACCATGGATCTTAATAGCATCATCAAACTACTTAAGGAACACCCCAAAGTAAGTATCCCCTAAGAAAAAAATATTTCATTACATCATAAAATATTGTGGTCCTGGAGGGTTATGTTGCATTTTGCCAAATATAAGTCAAATTTCTCCATTTTATATAAAGGACAAGAATTTTATCCTAAATCCAAGGGCATCTTTAATACAATATATCCATATGCTGCCAGATGCTAAATGAAAGAAGGATGGTATAGGGTTAGGAATAAGATTAGAGTGGGGAAGGGCTGGATAGAGAAAGTAATAGGAGGAATAATTGGAAAAAATCAGCTTCTAAAAGGAAAACCTGTTGACAGGGTTTGCTGCCCCTAGATAAAGATCAAATGTTAGACAAATGATTCATTTTAGATTTTCCTGCTTCAGAAGCAAGGTGTAGACTATGTTAGCAGAAAAATCCTTTGATGATCCTTTTATAAGGTTTCATAGCAACAAAATTATTGCAGGCATAAGAAGCAATACTCACAATCAATCACCATACATATTGTGGTCATTGGTCAGTATCAACTTATACATTGTACATAGTATGTGATAAAACAGTGGTTAATCTCTCACTGAAAAAATCATTTAGATATAACTGAGGCATTTTTATCAAAATTCATGAACAACATGGAATATCTTTTAAAATTGTTTTAAGTAGAGACTGTAATCATGGGTATTAAATTTTTTAATGTCTAAATTTTAACAGATACTTACAATCATTTACTAAGATAGCATCCAAGATTTTTATCAGAGGAAGGAAGACCCTTAAAACTCTGGAGGCAAGGTCTCATGAGACCAAAATGACTTGCTTAATAAGGAAACAGTTACACTTAACAAAAGAAAATACTTGGGATGAACGTGTAACTTTTATTTCCAATGAAATGGTTCACATAGTAATAGGATACAAAAAAAACTAAATTATATATAAATTGAAGTATATATTTTATATCTAAATTAAATAAAAATAAATTTTATATATGTTAAATAATTTTTCTTTTAAAAATATATTTTATAGGCATAGTATATAGTCCAGACCAACAATCTTTTAATCTCTTTGCTGTGCTTTATCATAGTAATTTAAGCAAGTAATTTATCATAGAATTTATTGTGAAAAAAATCTTTAAAGTCCTTAATAAAAATGTCATTTGGGGACTATTTACTTAATTGTTAACCTTAAACTCTACAAACTTTAAAGCATTACATAAATGCACTTTATTATTACTAGCCCTAGATTTAGTAATCAAATTGTATAGCATTTTCAAATTTTCAGAAAAAAATTGAAATAAAGTCTAGATGAGTATGAACAGTGGCAGTTTGTCTCCAAGCTCCCTTCCAAAAGAAAATTCTAATTGCTATTTAAAATGATGGCCTAATTGTGGGTCCCTATTTCGAAGATTATAGTTACATATTTTGACAGTTACCAAAGATTGTCTGGTATAATAGCATGGAATCCAATCATTTTTCAGGCAGTTTTAGGAAAAGCTAATTTGGTCATTAAAACTCTACTGCAAATTGTCTCACATCAGATTTTAGTATCTAGAAATGCTGAGTTTGTTGTGTGTAGGGAAGCTTACATTTTTAATGTAATATAGTTTTGATATGTTAAATTGTTACGTTTCTTTTTAGCACAGTTTCTGCCACTGATTTCTTTAAAAAAGTACAAATAGACTATTTCAAAACTACAGTATGATGAAGTCATAAAAAGCATTTTGTTTAGTAGCACTGTATATGTGACATCATGATTTATCAATGATTGTGTAATTTTTAAAGTTAAATAACCAAAGAACATTTCCAGTACCTTATCAGCACAAAAGAATTATTCCATATTATTTGTTGTAGGATGGTTTAGAAGAAAGGCAACTACAGTGTATTAAGATGATGGTGCAGTGTTATCAGAATGGATTTGTATCCTTTACAAATTAATTGTTAAATTCCTTATCCGAAGATAGACAAATGATAATCAGAAAATAATTTATATTATGTGCTTTTATAAAATGTTTTCATTTTTTTGTTTTCTGAATAGAAATTATATATAAATTAATTATATAATTATAAATTATTATATATAAATTAATACTGATACATTTTAAAGCAAGTCCTGCCAATTTCCATGGAATCAAAAGGATCTAAGGTATCTTCCTTAGTCAAAGAATCAGTCAGTCAAACAGGCATTTATTAAGCACTTACTGTATGCTAGGCATTGTGCTATGAGACCTGGAGATGGGCAAAAAATGGTCCTTTCTGTCAAGGAGCTCACAGTCCAACAAGGGAGACAATCTGCAAACATATATGCACATATAAGATGCATACAAGATAAATTGGAGATGGTCAGCACGGGGGAGGCACTGATAGTGAGCAGAGTCGTGAAGGACTTCCTGCAGAAGATGGGGCTTTAGCTGGGACTGAAGGCAACCAGGGTGCCAGGAGATAGAGACGGGGAGAGAGTGCATAACAGACACAGGGGACAGCCAGTGAGAAAACTCAGACTGTCCTGATGGTGGAACAACAAGAAGGCCAGTCTCTCCTTATGCTCTTCTGAGTCACAGATTATGTGGAGGGGAGTGAGGGGTGAGATAACTGGACAGGTGAGAGAGGGGGCCTGAGCTCCAAAAGCAGTATTTTATATTTGATGCTGGAGGTGTATGGGAAGTCTCTGGAACTTATTCAGTAGATGGTGATGTGGTCAGACCTGCCGTTTAGGAAGATCAGGCAGGGTGGCCACCCAGCCAGCTATTAGAATAAGTCTGAGGGGATGAGAGCCTGCACACAGTGGTGGTGATGACAGTGGAGAGGAAGGAGGGGAGGCATAAGAGACATGTCATGAAGGTAAAATTGACAGGACTTGGTAGTAGATGAGCAGGAAGAAAGAGGGAGGAATGGAAGGAGACACCAGCTAGTCAGCTAGGGAAGTCAAGCAACCACGCAACTCCTCTTTGTAATGAAAAGTGGAAATCAGAAGACCTGAGTTGTGGTCCATTCTCTCATTCCTACTAGTCTGGTCATGGTTAAAGGTCACATCCTCAATGGGCCTCAGTTTTCCTCTTTGTGAAATGGGGGTATCAACCTACTTAATTTCCAAGCTCTCTTCAGCTCTTAAAAAATGAGTAAAATTCAATGATGTTTGTTAATATTCAAGCAGAGCTTTTATAACAAAATAATAGGGCTCTTTTTTTTATTCAAAGGCCGCTTAAAGTTGCATTTCCTGAACACTTTTATGAGGTATAAGATTTTTCATCTGTCTCCAGCCTGCCTTCACAGACTGATTTCACAACCTTTCCCTTCATGCACTGTCGGTTAAGGACCTACTTGCTGGTTTTCAATCTCAGTGTTCCTTTTCTCACTCTGTGGTCGCCCCCCCCCCTCCCGTGCCTGGAGGGCGTTCCATCCTCACCACTATCTGTTAGCTTATTTCGGGGCTCAGCTCTGGTGCCATTACCCAGGAGAAGCCTTTCCTCGTCTCCTGTACGTACTCTCTCTCCTTCCTTAAATTATCTTGTATGTGGTTATACATATCTATATTATATCTCCAAAAATCTCATCTCCTTGACAGCAGGAACTGGCTTTTGTTTTATCTTCCTATCTCTAATGGGTATGTACAAGGGCAAATAATAAATGTTTATTAGGTGAATGAATAGGGAAAAAAGGCATGATATCACATAATAGTTTAGACTGTGAAATAGTCATCTAAAGTTAATTTTAATAAATTAAGTATATTTTAACAAGACAGTTTAGGACTTGTGTTACTTTGTTCCCTAAATACATACATATATGAACATATTATGTTAAGAAATGTAGATGAACCTCTAAGTAGCTTTGTTCAATAAAAAATGCCTCATTGATCCCAAAGGTCTGATATTCTAAAAATCATCTAGGCAGCTAGGAGGGTGGCCTTTCTAACAATCAGGCCTAAGAACATCACAGGTGACTCCCAGGGTAGGGATTGTTTCGTTACCATAGGTATTCAATGGATGCCACAGGCTCATTTCTTGGGGATATTGGAGAAGAAGTTCATACATCTGATTGAACCAGTGACCTCTGAGGTCCCTTTACAGTTATGCTTCTATGAAAAATTAAATGAGCAAAGCAATAGTTAATAATCTAGCTGCATATCTGGACTCTGGAGCAGATGTGAACAATTCTTAATTTGAATAAGAAATTTGAAACAAGATTAGGTAACGTGCAAATGTAGGTATATATTTTCAATCCCTCCTATTCAGTTCAGCAGCCTGCTGTGTGCCAGGCACTGAGGTAGGCACAGAGAATGCAAAGGCAAGAATGAAAACCGCCATGCTCTTGAGAAGTGTGCGTTCTTTCTCATACGATGACGACAAAGTAAATGTAAGAATCAGTCGTTATTTGGGAATATACTTTTCATCAGTCTTCAGTCAGTCAAATCTGCAAGCATCTTTAAGCCCCTACTGTGTGCCAGGCATTGGGGTAGGCACTGGGGATGCAAAGGCAAACAGAAACAGTCCCTGCCCTCAAGGAGCTTACATACCATTGAGGGAAGCAACAAGCACATAAATAATTATCAGATATATGCCAAATAAATACAAGATTCTTATCATTATTTTTCCAAAGAAATTATCACATCTAATTTGATCTAATTTCAGAAACAAGGAAAGGCAACCCAGGGGGATCAAGAAAATCTTTATGTTGGAGGTATTAGCAAACTGAGCTTTGAAGGGAGTTAGGAATACTCAGAAATGGAGGTGAGGAGGGAAAGCTTCCCAGGCGTGAGGGACAGTCTATGCAAAGGCTTGGAACTGGGGCAGCAGAGGCTGGGAAGGGGAGCAGGAGTGAGTGAGTGAAGATCTCCAAGTTCCCAGCAGAGCCTAGGTCTTAGAGAGCTGACTGGACCCTGGAGTGGAATGTCACCTGTGATGGGCAGATAGCACTTTGGCAGCAACTGCACAGATTGGTATTTTCAGAGCAACAGCCAAGGTAAAGATAAAAAGAATCATCTTATAAGCATGTAGCATGTTTAAGGACTTCTTCCTTCAACAAAAGTGCCATTAGAACAGGAATTGTTGTCATTCTGAAAATGTGTATTTTCTTAATGAAGACTACTAAAAGCCTCTCAGGGATTTGGTGCAAATATTTAAAATCATGAGTCTGTGTACAGAAAAGATTGAAAAACAGCCTAATTTTTTGGATACTGTATGTGAAATTCTGAAACTATGCCGGTAAGTTATTTTTCCTGAGTTTTATTTCACATCTGTGATGTATTTTATCACATCTTATTTTTTTCTGTGGCAAATAGATTGTGCATCATGGTGCTTTGATGAAGTAAGTAGCAGCTTGCTACAACACTGAGAAAACTTTAATTGATCCCTTGATTCCAACAGCTAGGATTCTCAGGGGCAGTCAGTTACCTGCAGCCGATTGGTCTGAGACTTGCAACACCAAGGGATTAAACAATAAGTATTGTTAAGGTGTGTTTTCTTGTTACCAATGGCTCTCAGGTGAGGTATAAACTTTAGATGAAGCTGAGGAACCATAATACCTTTGGAGAATTTTTGTGGGACAACATACGTAGATGAACTGATTGACAAGATTTAATAAGTAATTTTAAGGATAGTAGTTTTGAAGGATGACTCTTTTCTCTTCATTTAGAAAAAGAAAAATTAATTCAAGAATTTAATGATTTTTATATCTTAGATTTTGTTCAAATTTATAATTAGTTATTCTCATTACAATGAGAATGATAATTTTTCAGAATAAAATTAAGTTGGCATATATCTTGAAAGATGCAAATTGAATTTCAAGTTGAACTTGACATGCATATTTTTCTTGTTAACAATTAAGACTCTTTAGACCAGCAGTTCTCAACCTGTGGGTCGTGGCCCCTTTGGGGGTAACAGGGGTCACCTAAGACCATGGGAAAACACATATTTCCGATGGTCTTAGGAACCGAGACACTGCTCCTCTATCTGTCTCCAGGTGGGTCCACCCACATGCAGATAGGCCCACATACGAGTATTAAAGGGTCACGACATTAGGAAGGTTGAGAACCACTGCTTTAGACAGAAGAATGAATTTCTTCAGATTTCTCAGTAGATAGCTAGGAACCAAGTGTACTTCCTTGCTGCCACATAGTGGCAAATGAAAGCCTGTTTTTCAAAAGTCATTGTTATTTGTTCCACAATACAGTATAAAATAATCTTCATGAAGTTAGAATAAATCTTTATGTATTCATTTAGAATCAAAAGTGGAGGTTCATTTTATTATTTGATGCAGTCTATACATTTAATACTTTTTTGATATACTTAAGAAAGCAACAAGGATTGAATGAGTACTATGTCTGGGGAATGAAGAAATATATGACATGGCCCCTTCAAGAAGTTTACAATCTGGTTGAGTGCTGTACAACAAAATAAGTTACTGTTTATGTAGTACAGTTTCCTCTCTTCTAAAATCCTTTACTTTTGTGCAGATATTTAGGATGTTTTGTGAAGATGGTTAGGAAAATCATGTAAATAGAGTATATTTTTTTACTCTGATGTTCATATAACATCCTACCAATTTAATAAATTAATCCAACTGATGCTTTTGGTTTTCACTTTCCTCATTCTTATATATAAAGAGCACTTTTATTTTTTAATTTTTTATTTAATTTTAATAATTTTTTTCTCCTATACATATATGTATGTATGTGTATATATATATATATATATATACATTTATATATTTGTAAAACTGTACCATGCATACTTCTGTTTATCAGTTCTTTCTCTGGAAGTGAATAGTATCTTCCTTCATAAAATCCTTTATAATAGATTTGAGTATTTATAATTCTCAGAATATCTTAGTTATTCACAGTTGTTCTTTGAACAATATTGCTGTTACTGTATATGACATTCTTTTGGTTCTGTTCATTTCACTCTCCATTGTTTAATTCAAGTCTTTCTATGTTTTTCTTTTTTTTTAATTGATGTATTTTTATTTACTTTTAGATTACAACATTCAGTTCCACAATCTCTTAGGTTTCAAATTTTCTCCCCCTTTTTTCCTTCCCCTTCCAGCCCCACTCCCCAACAGCATGTAATCAAATATAGGTTCTACAAATACCTTTACAATGAATGTTAGTCATTTTGTGAAGGATTATAACCACAGATGCAATGAAAAAGAAGGGATAAAACAATATAAATCACAAATGAGAGAGAGCAAAGAGTTTGCTTCATCTGCAGGATCTGTAGTTCTTTCTCTGGTTGTGGATATCCCTTTCTACCATGAGTCTTTTGTAGTTGTCTTCTAACCTTGTATTGCTGAGAGAAGTCCAGTCTATCAAAGTTAGTCGTCACACATACAATGTGTCTGTGATTGTGTACAAATTTCTCCTGGTTCTGCTCTTCTCACTCAGCATCAGTTTATGTAAGTCCAAGTTTTATGATGTCTATCTGCTCCTCATTTCTTATAGCACAATAGTATTCCACTACATTCATATACCACAACTTGTTTAGCTATTTCCCAGTTTGATGGGCATCCCTTTGACTTCCAGTTCTTTGCCACCACAAAAAGACCTGCTATAAATATTTTTGTACATGTGTGTCTTTTTCCCACTTCTGTGATTTCTTTGGGATACAGTAGCCACAGAAGTGGTATTGCTGGGTTCCATGTTTTTCTAAAATCTATCCGTTCATCATTCTTTACAATATACTAGTACTCCATCACACTAATCATTTTTATACCTTTTTGTTGTTTTTCTTAATTTCTGCTGATATGTGGCATTTGCCCCATAAGAGTCTCTTCTTCTAGGTCATTTTGGTCACAGAGAAACTATTTTTTTTAACTTTAATTTTGACTCTGGAAGAGTGAGCTTTTCCCACTTTATCCACACCATGACACTGATTTTTTTTTTCCATTTTCCTGTTCAGTTGCAAACTATTTCATACCAAGACTGTTTTGCAGCTTTGTTTTCCTGTAAAAAAGGATGAAAAGTTGGGGCAAGAAATTGTTCCTTGTGCTTTTTATGAATTGAATTGGATATAAATATTAGAAACTTCTCAAATCATAAATGCTAGTAAATACATCATGAAATTTGCAGAAGTTTCCTTTTCTTGATAAATAAGTATTTTTCATTTTAGTTAGTTCATATGCCATAAATATTCTGTTAAATTCTATAGACTTTGTTTTTCTCTAATGGACTTCTTTTTAAAGTACTATTTAATAGTCCCTATTTTTAACCACAGCCTAAAATGTTTTTTTCTAAGACTCAAAACTGGACTATTTTAAAAAATCCACATACTAAAAGCTTTATGTAGACAAGGTATGCCTTGTGACATTGATATTTGTTTGTTAACCTGGAGTTGCAAAAGACATTCATCCATCCATCCAGTATAGGGATGGATAGCTTGTCCAAATGATAAAGGAAAGGACACTGACCTTTAAAGAACAAACAAGGCATTGATCCATTCACCAAAACTTACAGTACTTTGAGCAAAAAGCTCTTGATGGACTTTTAAGTTATAAATAATCCAGAATCTGTTTCATATCAGATAACCCAAGGTTTCCCTGACCTTGACAGAGTTACAATTAGTCTTTTTTTTAACAGATTAATTCTACCTAAGTATATTCTATAATGTGTTAAGTAAAAGGCTTTCTTTTCTAGCCTACACATTCCATTTATATATCTTAATCTTTTAAATAAGCCTAGCTAATATCCCTGCAATAAAGTATGGCATGACCCCCGTTCATGGGGTTGTATAATTGTTTTCTAGTGCCAAAGAATAGTATACTGAGCCCAATCCTTACTTATTGAAAAGCAAAGATTTTTTTCCCTACTTTATAAGTATTCCTAGGATCAAGATATAGATTAAAAACTTGCTATTACATTCATCATTTTGTATTTCAGTTTACCATTTCTGAAAAAAAAAACATCGGATGAAATCACCTACGCAAAAGAAATCTCAGAGGCAGTTTCACTTCTAGGTAAGTCTGAGTTTCTTTGAGACTGTTATATAATCCGTGGAACAAGTCACACAAAGAGGAAATCATAAATATAATAATAAACAAAATAATGAAAATAAATTTGATGCAGACTCACAAGATGTTCTCTTTTGACAGTTTAGGAGAAAGCAGCCATACACGCGAGTAGGTGGGCAAGTAACAGGCTTGAAAATTGAGCTTTTAAAGTAATGAGCAAAAATGTTGATACCAGTTTACCAAAGCATGAGTGATAAGGCCTTTTTTTATTCAATAATGTTATTAATGACCTAGATTGTAAACTCAGAAATATAAGTTTAGAGTTTGTTAGACATTGGAAAGATTCAAAATGGTATTAGGAAATTAGAAGAATAGTTACATACTAAAAAGAATGAAACAGGAAGCTAAAACAGTATGCTTCAAGGAAAAAAATTATGTATATATATATATATATATATATATATACACACACATATATACACATACACATATGTATATAAATACAAATTGGATTAAGAACGGCCAGGCACAATTATTGTGAAGGAGAAAAAAAACCTAGTGCCTGTACTTAATCATGCTTCTTATTAACTGTTACTGTACCATTATAAAAATATAGAATTTCGGAGTCAAAAGAGATGGCCTTAGCTATCAACACCAGTGAATATCTGAAGAGTTCCTTGTTCTACATCCCCAACAAGTCGTCTAGCATTTTTTGAAGGACTTTCATGATAGGGATCCCACTCCCCACTGCAGCAAGCCGCCCATTCCACTTTGAGATAGCCATTTGTTAGGAAGATTTTCCTTATGTCAGTCCTACATTGTTTCTTTGTGTGATCCATCCCTTGTTCCTAGATCTCTCCTCTAGGGCCAAACAGAACAAGTCATATCTCTCCTACCAGTGACATCCCTTCAAACACTGGAATCCCACTAGCATGTCTTGCTCCTTTCCCCCCATGTCTTCTCTTCTGGCGAAACATTCCCACTACCTTAAACCAGTCCTACCTACAATACTACCAAGGTCTAGGATCAACTATAAACTCCTCTGCTTAGCATCTGAAAAGCCTTCACAACCTGTTCCCACCTCCCTGTAGGTTACTTCCTTTCCCACCTTTACAATCCAGTCAGTCCAGCCCTGCTGCTCCTCACATTCAACCCTCTACCTACCCCTGCTTTACACAGGCTTCGAGCCCAGGATCAATCCACTGTCTCCTCACTTCTGATTCTGAGTCCTTTGCTTCCTTTGGATCTCAGCACAAGTACCACCATCTACATAAAGCCTTTACTGAAGCCCCCAGCTGCCAGTTCCTTGCTCCCTAAATCATCCTATGCTGATTGTGTGTATTTGTTGTTAAGAGGTAATGTTGAGGAATGGACGCAGAACCTGCCTCAAAACCCAGCAGACCTGGGTTCAGATCCTCCATCCGACATATACAGGCTGTGTGTCCCAGGGCAAGTCACTTAATATCTTAGTGCTCTTCTAAGACTATAAACCATTTGCAAGATTCTGACCTCCTTTGGTATTGAATTGTTTAATAGGTATTAGGAAGCTATTTACAAAGTTTGGGTAAAATAGTAGATAATCCAAGGGTGGGGTGTGTGTGTTTCAGATTGCTTCGCTAGTGACCCTTACTTAGTGTAGGTTGTAGCAGGTGAAGGAAGACTGGAGAAGGCCTTCTTTCTGCTTGTCTTTCCTAATCTGCCCTCTACTACCAGCCCAGGCCCTCAGATGAACCTCATCTTCTCTCTGCTTCTCATTGTCCCTGCCCAGCTCTAATAATACTGTCTAATCTCCTTCACTCTGTGTTCTGTAGGGAAGATGACACCAGGAAACACACACTTGAACCAAATCAATAAAATGTTTGCTAAGTAGAGTGATTGTGGACAGGAAACTTGTCAACTCATCTAGTTGGCAGGGTTTTGGTAGGAAGGCTCATCCCCTGGGACATGGAGACCTCCATAAAATACATTTGTTCCAATAGTTTTGCCTATAACAGAGAAATAAAGAAGCATCTCCCCACTAAACAGAGAAGCAGGGAATCGATAAGGCTCTAAGTGCCTTTCTCCTTCGCATTGTGCACATGAATGCTGTATTTATTGTTGAGCAGTTTTCAGTCGTGTCCGACTCTCTGTGGCCCCATTTTGGGGTTTTCTTGGTAAAGATACTGTAGTAGTTTGCCATTTCCTTTTGTAGTTCATTTTACAGATGAGGAGTTTGAGGCAAACGGGCTCACACAGAAAGGAAGTGTCTGAGGCCATACTTAAACTCAGGTTTTCCTGAATCCAGACCTAGCACTCTGTGCACTGTACCACCCAGCTGCCCCATGAATGCTATGTAGAGTGTAACAGCTAAGTAATGCGGCTGATTCTTTAAAAACAATCATCATAAATATATCAGAATTTATATGTGCAAAAGTGCTTTAACTTTTTTAAACTAACCACCTAGGACATAGGGTTGATCCAGTAATGCTATTGTTACTAAAAATGTTTGGAGATGTTCTGAAAATGAGTCACAATTCTTTTGAATATCTGTTAGAGCAGCGGTTCTCAACCTGTGGGTTGCGACCCCTTTGGAGGTCAAACGACCCTTTCACAGGGGTCACAAGGGTCACTTAAGACCATTGCAAAACACATTTCCAATGGTGTTAGGAACCGAGACAAGGCTACTCTATCTGTGCAGACACACATACAGGGTATTAATGGGTGGAGGCATTAGGAAGGTTGAGAACCACTGTGTTAGAGCAACAGTAGTGGTAATTGTACTACTGTTACAACACACAAATTCCTCATTCAGAACTCTTAGTGATTGCCCTAGCAGAGAGGTGGGGACTGCAGGGACAGAACACTTCATGTTTCATACATAGTCAAGCTCAGTCATTATAGTAATTGTTTTTCTTACCTGATTTTCTTTGTTATAAATTGGCGTTGCATAAACCCTGATATATACATGTTATACAAACAAAAGACACCGATAAATCTTGTTTTGTGTTTGTTTGTTTTTTAATGTAGCATTTAACTAATGTATTTAAGAAGAGAGGACAGTTGTCATTGCAGGCAGCCATAACACCATCTATAACCTTTTTGTCTTTAATCAGAATTAGCCTAATAACAAGAAACTGACCCAGGCAAATCTTCAGGGTACAGGGAAAGACACAGCTGGTATGCTGACCCACTGTGAAGAGAACCAAGGCACGTGGTAACACTTCTAGGGTATCTGGGTGCTACCTCCCGTGCTAGATGTCTTAACCAGTCTGTGATGGGATGGATGCTCATTGTGATGTAGCCTTACCTTCATGTATGATAAAGGCAGCCAGGACAGGGCCCCTGACATCAGAGTACCCTCACCGTTTTGTATTCTGAGGACAGATTTGGTCTTTTGGTTTTTTTTAGACTCAAGGGCCAGAACACAAATAGAGAATGGAGAAAAGAAACAAAAGCATATCATAAACTTAAATACAAAGAAAGAAAAATAAAGCATGCCACGTGCATAGCAGAACATAAGAGAGGATTCAAAATATATAACAATAAATTTTCATTTCAAGAAAACCCGTATGACAAATAATATACATATTGAGAATCGTCCATCTTTTCTTTGCTTCCTTGTAAGTTTTCTTTTGTTCTCTGCTGTGCACTTTTTTACTTTGTTCTTCTTTTCCCTCCCCCAACTTCCCCTAGAAGGCCACAATAAAGTTCACATATGTTTCTCTATAGCTATGGATATATACATATGTAGACATATACTTCCCCAAATGTATTCTACTCCTGATCTTTGTTTTTATGTTTGTGCATATCTCTTGTTTCCTATCCCTCCTGCCTCCTCTACTTTACTTCTACCCACTACTTTGCCCTCCTATTACATAGCCTACCCTCCTCCAAGGATCCCTCCCTTATCCACCTGTTCCCATCAATCTAAACACCCTTCTATAGCTCCCTATAACTTATTCCCTTACCTTCCCCTCTAGAGATCCCTCCTTTATCTTCCCATTTCCATTGATCTAAGCATCCTTCTATATTCTGCTTTAACCTATTCCCTTACCCTCCCCTCTAGAGATCCCTCCCTTGTCCTCTACCCCTTCCTTAGCCCCTTATTGTTCCCTCTTAAACCCATTCCCAATGAAAGTAGGTTACCAGAACTACCTGTCCTCCTCCCCCATCTAATTCCTCTGCATCAATTCTTCCTCTTTCATCTCATTTGTATAAAATGATTACTCTTTTTAGCAGTTCCTAAATGGTTTTACTTTTTAAATTCATATCATACCCAGATTTACCCCAGTCTTTTTTATGAGTTACCACCCAGTTTTTAATAAGAATCTTAGACATACATTTTGCATTTTACATATATAAAAAATAAACAGTCTATTCTTATGAATCCCTTATAATCAGTCTTTTGTAGGTCAAATTTTCTATTCAGGATTTTTTTAACAAAGTCTTGAAAATCTGAGAGTTTATCAAATGTCCATTTTGTTTTCATTCAGAATAATACTTAGCTTTGCATGTTATGATATTTTTGACCTGAGACCCACTTCCTTTGCTCTTTGATATGTTGTGTTCTAAGACCTACAGTCCTTTTATGACTCTGCTACTAGGTCTTGTGTAATTCTAGTTGTGGCACCATCATATTTAAATTTTTTTTTATTTTTGAGCTGGGGGGGTTTGGAATTTGACTACGATATTCCAATGAGTTTTCCTTATAGAATCTCTTTTAAATGGTAATTGATGAATTTTCTCTATTTCTACTTTCCCCCCTTGTTCTCATGCTTCAGGACAATTTTCTTTAATTAGTTCTTGTATTATTGTATCAAGGTTCTTTTATTGATCATAACTTTCAGTTCAATTATTTTTATATTTTCTCTTCTTGATCTATTCTCCAAATCTGTTGTTTTTCTTATAAGATGTTTTACTTTCTCTTCTTTTTATTTTCATTATTCATATTTTGTTTAATTATTTCTTAATCTCTTATAATTTTACTGACTTCACTTTGCCCAGTTCTAATTTTCAAGGTGTCCTTTTCTTCCTTAAGATTCTGCATCTCCTTTTCTAATTGGTTGATTTTCCTTTCATACCCTTCTTGGTTTTCTTGGATTATTCTTATTTTCTTTTTTAGTTTTTCCTCCATCTCTGTCATTTGATTTTTAAAGTCTTTTTAAAGATCTTCTATAAATTCTTTTTTGGTCAGGTTATCATTTGACAAGGACTCTTTGTGGGTTTCTTTACTTCAGTATCTTCCTCTGAAGATGAACCCCAGTCTTCTCTATTCCTATAATAGCTTTCTATGGTTGGATTCTTTCTCCTTTGCCTGTGCATTTTTGTAGTAATAGCTTAATTTTTGTAATCACCTCTAACCTTGGGATATGGGAAACGGTGCCTTTTGCCCAAGATCTTCAGTTCCCCCCACTAACCTGAAGCCAAGCCAAACCTCCAATCTCCTGTAGGTGCCTACACCCAGGGGCTTTTTGCCCCACTGCTTCTGCATTCACCAGGTATTGCTGATTCTTTCTCGCCCCTGCTGTTCTTTGCAGTGCAGCTGGGTCTGGCATTCCTTGTCAGCAGAGGTTCCCTCGATCTTCAGACTCCCCTCACTATCCCACGGATAAAAGTTCTGGTCACTGGGGCCAAGCACCCTCTCAAACCAGCTAACCCCAGGGCTTGCCACTTGCTGTTAAAGCTGCCCTTAGCCTGGAGTTGTTTACTCTTTACTGAGGACCAAACCTCCTCCTGGGATTTTTCTTCTAATCTTCTCAAATTGTCTAAGAAAGACTTGGGTTGTGCCCCTGTTCTTATTTATCACCACACACACTTTGTTTGCCCTATGGTGCTATTCTAACTGTTTTGTGTGGGCAAAAAAATCTTGAGAGCTTAGAATTTTCTGACCTACTCCACCATCTTCCCAGAATCCTCTCTAGGTTTGATTCAGAGCCAAATGTGATGAAATAGGCAGGTGCCAGCTGAAGAACAGTGTTGGAGTTGTTTGTATTTGATTTGGTTTTTAGTTTAAGTATAATTTTACAGTATACCGAAACTTACTTTTTTGTGCTCATCAATTCTTGCTGGTAATTCCAATAACATTTAAACTATGGCAGAGTTACTAAAACAAATGTATACAAAGCCTGCTGAGGTGACTATCTGACAAATAATTTGAATATAAAAGTTCACATGTATTTTGTAAAATTAGCCTTATTATTCATATAATATTCATTCTTACCAGACATAATAATAAGGCAATATAGCCTCTGCCCTCAGAGTCAAAAGTCTAACTGAGGAAACAGACATTGAACTATTAGAAGAAATCTAGGGGGCGGCTAGGTGGCGCAATGAGTAGAGCACCGGCCCTGGAATCAGGAGTACCTGAGTTCAAATCCAGCCTCAGACACTTAACACAAAAACTAGCCGTGTGACCTTGGGCAAGTCACTTAATGCCAACTGCCCTCCAAAAAGTAAAAAAAAAAAAAGAAGAAGAAGAAATCTAGGCATAGCACCTTGTATCAAGAAGATCTGCAATGTTGTAAAAATCTAAGAACCTAGGAAATCATGGTAGAGAAACTTTGGGTGAGAATAAAAGACAAGACAGTGGGAAATGAGATCATTATGTAAGTAGACAACATGACCCCTTGGAGGATGAGTTCTTGATATAAATCACAAAAAGGGAAGATTCATTATTGATAAAGAACTTTAGCCCTTAAACTCACTCTGACGTATAGGAAGAGAATGAGGGATTAGTGGTTAGCTGCTACAGCCGGGAGGATGGAGACATGCCACGGCCAAGGGGAAAGATGAAAGGAGAGCCATTTTGAAAGTAAAGGAGAAAAGCTGGCAAGTTTGAGGTCAATACCCTCTGTGTAAGTCTAGGACATGTTATTAAGAAAATTAATTTGTGAACCATTAGAAAAGGAAAAAATGGTGCTAAGTATGTGTTTACTGGAAACATCATGCTACACTGGTCTCATTTCCTTTTTGGGCTAGCCTTGGAGGTCAGTGCAATGCCCAACCCTTCCATAAAGAGGTCTTTGATCTCTGTCCCTCCATTAGTCTGTAATAATTGGTTTTTAATCTGGACTCACGACACTTTTTGCCTTTCTGCTTACCTTGTTATTCTCTAATTTGTATTATAATTATTTGTGTGCATGACTTCCTTCGCTAAAGTCCTGCTCCGTGCCTCATTGTGGCCTGGAGATGACGCTGGACTTCTGCAGTCAGCAGAATGAAAGTTCCAGAAGCTCCTATGAAGCTGAAAAGGCTTTCAGTTGGATCCCAGTGATAGACTCTGTCCCTTTTATCAGGTCTAAGCTTAGTTAAGTTCAGAGAAGCTCATTGCCAGGGTGATCACATGGTAAGGAATTTTTCAGCCATTAAAATTCTCAGAGACTATCTGCCGAGTCAGAGGAGGGTATTGATATGTATTGGTGAAGGGATAGCCTGTACCTAACAGATTACCAGTCCTTAAAATACTTAAGTGAGTGAACAGGGTTTATCTCTCCTTCTAGACTATAAACTCCCTGAGGGTAAGTACTTTCTATCTTCACCAGTATCTGTTATAATTAATTATTATCTGTTATAATTAATTATAACAGATGCTTAACAAATATTTGGTGAGGGAATGAATAAATTCAGAAGACTCTGATGGATCTGAGAGGTTGTCTGCATCATTGGTCAATAAGTATTTATTAGGCGCTTGCTGTGTACTGAGCTCTGGGGGATCCAAAGAAAGGCAAAAATGTCAGTAGCTGGCAGGAGGCTTTATTAGTTCAGCTAAAACTCCCCCAAGGATACAGGTAAATGTGAGAGGCTAGGAGCAGCTGATGCTTAGAACACACAGAAGGATCACCTTCCCCCTCAGGCACGTCTCCTTCCTGAAGCTGGCTATAGCCAGAGTTGGGGCACTCTCAGGCTTCATAGCAAGGATATCTGAGAAAGTCCTTGTACTCTGAGAAGCTCTGTCCCCACAGGGCCTAAGAGTCCTTCTTCCGCTGACCAGATGCAAAAGTGCTAGTGACTTCTACTGATTCAGGTAGTAGCTTGAGCTCTGTCTTGTGGAAAAGACTAGGCTGAGACTCAGTGAGCTTCAAAGGTTGAAAGAATAGACTACCAAAGACCCATTGATGGGCCTCCATTCCAGAATGTGTGCACAGCTGAGCTGGCGGGGGCCAAGCCTGAGTTACTTGCTTAACTTCCGTGAATCGAAGGGAGCCGAGGCCCATCTGTGAGGCCACTTTCAGAGGTGGACTTGGTAGAGAGGGGAGAATGTTTCATGGCTGGCGACTGCTTTCAGTTTGAGCCTTTCTTCTCAGGGGCTGCAGGGGTACAAGTGAGCTGTGCCCCTCAGATGCTGGGGGGCAATGTTTGTGCCTCTGTTCTTGCTCTGTCTTCCAAGTCCCCTTTGGAGAAAAGAGGATAAAGGAGAGAAAAAAGGGAAAGAAAGTCTTGTTCTTGTTTTCCCTAAGACCTGCAGGAGTCTATGTCTCTCTGGGTGGGCATATGGGATCAGATTGCCAGTGGATGAGACCTACCTTTTACACTAGGCTAATTAGTAGGCTGTGGAAGGAAAGCATGACTCTGAAGCGCCTCCTTCCTATCTGTGATAGAAAGTGCATCTTCAGTGGAAGATAGGGGAATATCCCTTACTCCCTGGATGACGCATGTTGTGGCTAAACCTCTCTTGGCCTCAGTTTTTTCATCTTCAAAATGAGGATGGTGACCTAGATGACCCCTCTAGATTGAAATCTGTGATCCTATCATGAAGGTACAAATCCCACGGATGTTTCAAGGGAAGAAACTGCAGGACTCATTGCTATAGAGGAGAAAATGTTAGGATTAGAAGAAAATAGCCCTTTAAACTTAGAAGAAAGCATTCTTCAAACCTCTTAGTTAACAGTCAGTGGCATAGGAAGGATGAGGTAGGGCAGAGTTTAGAAACGATTTGTACCAGAGAGAATAACATTTCCTTGTTTTCATCTGGTTTCATGAAACTCGGTCTGTCTCTTGTATGAGCCTACAAAGGGAAGCCAGAAGAGGTATTGGATAATCTAAAGAGTATGTAGAATATAGATTTTCTGGAAATGTGCATCGCCCCTTTCTAGAAATATCACTTGTGGCAATGTTGCCTGTCATTTATTAGAAAGATTAAATCCCTTGATCTGTTGAGTGTGTAGCCAGCTTATTCTTCTGTTGAGGATACCAAATCTTTACTCTTATATTATTCCTCCATAGTCAGTCACCTGCCTCTGTGGTCTCTCTCAGATCTATCCCCTTCTCTCCATTCCTACAACCATCCTTCTCCTTCTCCTCGTCTTTCTACTAGACTGTTGAAATTACCTCCTGTTTGTCCAGCTGGCCTTGAGTAGGCCACTGTCCTTGTCACAAAGCTTTAGTAGCTTTTCTGTGTCCCTAAGATAAAGTAGAAGCTCCTCTTTGGGCATTGAAAGCCCTTCACAGTGTGAAAGTCTAAGTCAAAATTAGTTTTCCAGACTGGTCTCCCACTCCTCCTTGTCATGAATTCTACCTTCCAAGCAAACTGGCCCGCTTGCTCTTCCTCATACATGACAGTTCTCTCTGCTGCCATCAGACCTTTGCACAGGCTGACCCTCTTGTCTGGAATGTTATCCCTTGTTACTTCTGTTTCTTAAAGCCTTTGGTTTAGCCACCTCGAAAGTGAAGGTCAAACACTACCTCCTTCAAGAGACCTTTCAAGGTCTTCCAGTGCCTAGTACCCCACCAATCACTTTATATTTATATATGCATGTATTTACATGTGTGTGTGTATTTATATATGCTCATGTATATAATATATACATATGTATCTCTGTGTACATATAGGTACACATGTGTGTGCTCACACACATATACACATGTAGTATTCTAAAAGCCTTAGTTCATTTTTAAGTTACTAAAGCTTAAAAACTGCACAGAGACTTTTGGGACACCCCATATATAGTCTGAATCTACCACTCTAAGAATATGCTGGATCCCACCCCACCCCCAGTAGAGTGTAAGCTCCCTGAGGACAGAGACTGTCTCACTTTGGTACTTCTAGCCCCAATACCTGACACATAGTAGGCACTTAAGAAATGATTAGAAACAATGATTGAAAGCAATTGAGTTTGTACTTGTGATGATCACAAAAATGGTGACTAGGATATCACTGGATATCACTGGAAATGAATATTATTTAAGATTTGTAATGATTACATTTTTAAATACCGTTTTTCTCTTTATGACAGGTAACTTAATAAATGTACCAAATTCTGAGTTGAGGATACAACTTTGTAAGTGTATTGTTGACTTTTACCACGCAGAACCACCAAAAAAGCAAATTGCAGGTGACGTATATCATTGATGTTTACCATGTGGCGCTGTCTGTCTACTACGGTCCCTTTGAGTGGAGGAAGGCTTATCATTATGGTATATACAGATCAGGTCATTTTCTAGAGCCTCAAGATCTTTGCTGGCTCTAAACAAAAAATGGATTTTTATGTCCCTTTTATTTCAAAATGTTTTTACGAAATTTAACATAATTTTAAAATGATCTACCATTTATATATCTCCTTACAATTGATATTATCCAAGTATGTAGGATATGTTTTTTTATCATATAGGATACTTTACAGTCATCCATAATGTTTTTATCATTTTTTATTAATGTAGTCACATCATCTAATTTAAGCCCTGTTATCAGATATTTTAAAAATAGAAGTGGTTCTTGATGCTCTTTTGGGAGGAGAGCAGTAGAAGAAGATTGGAGATGGCAAGCAGAACAGAGATCATTATATAAAAGCAGGACTGGTAACCCAGGTAGAGCTTAAAACCTGATCAATCTTGTAGGATCTGGCAGGCCTCATAAGTCAGTAGGTAAGTCAAAAAGCTGTCTTGAAGGAAGATGAAGAAGTCAGGAGGGAAAAGATTCCAGGCATGGGAACAAGTGCCAGTGGAAAAAAAAGGCAAGGAGAAGAGAGTATTGACGTGTTGCTGGAGCATGGAGGGCATGTAAGAAGACCAGAAGAGTAGGAAGGGGTCTAGTGGTTAAGGGCTTTAAATGCCAAACAGGAATGTGTATTTGATCTTGGTAGAGATCCCCTGGAATTTATTGAATAAGGAAATGACATGGTCAGAACTACTCTTTAGGAATATCCCTTAGGGGCTGAATGGAAGGTAAAATGGAGTGGGGAGAGCCTTGATGAGTAGAAACTAAGTAGAAGGCTGTTATGATAGTCTCTCTGGGAAGTGATAAAGCCCTGGACCAAGACAGCACCTATGTGAGTACAGAGAAAGGAATGTACAGAGGAGAGGCTGTGAAGGTAGATATCATCAAGATTTGGCAGCTGCTTAGATATGTGGGGTAAGTGAGTATGAGGTGTGAAGAATGACATCAAGATCGCAAAACTTGTAGGTGGCTAAAAGGATAGTGTTACCTTCAACAGTGATAAAGAAGATCAGAAAAGGAAAGGGTTCTGGTGGGGAAAGATAAGATCTGTACATGTCATCTATGTTGTCTATGGAAATCTACTTTGAGGTGACCAAAAGACAGTTGCGTATGTGAGACTGACCTCAGGAGAGGAGTCAGGACTGTAGATTTGGGAATGATCCACATCAAAATGATGATTGTGAAATAGGAGAGGTGGAGAAGAGAAGAGGGTTCAGAGGAAATACAAGGGAATGCCCACAATTAAGGAATATGACATATGGAAATCCAGTAGAGGAAAATAAGAATTATCTGATGCTGCAGAGACTCCATCAAGAAAGATGGAGACTCAGAATGGAAGAAGTCTACATTCAGAGAAAGATCTAGAAAGACCAGAGTTTAAATGGAGACTGAAGCAATCTACATGCTATTGCTCTTTTCCATGTTTGGTTGTGTTTCCTCTTTCCCATTGCTCATTCCATCGGTTACAGCCCTTCTATACAACCAAACTAACATCCAATGTGAAAGTATTTGCAGACGCTCTACTTGCTTGCATGGCACCATGGGGGGGAGGAGAAAGAGAGGGGAGAAAATTTGAAACTCAGGTGATTCTGGAACTGAATCTCGTAAACTAAAAGTAAATAAACAAATCAATTTTTAAAAAATGAAAAAAGAGAAAATATATGTTTATGAGGAAAAAAAAGAAAAAAGAAAGATGGAGACTGAGAAAAGTCTGTTTGATGCGGCATTTAAGGGATGACTGGTGGCTTTGAAGAAGGTGGTTTCAATTGAGTAATGAGGTTGGAAGCCAGATAGCAGAGGGCTTAGGAAAGAGTGAGAGGAGAGGAAATAGAGGTGCAGAGAAGAGATAACTTCCTTTAGGACCATGGTTAGTGGGGATAAATGAAGTAAGGGAGGAGAGATGGGCATGTTTGTGAGTATTAGGGAAGGAGCAAGGAACTAAGGAAAGGTTGAAGATAAGAGAAAGAAGGGATTAGGGGAATAGTAGGGAATTGCCCTCTGGACTTTGAATACTTCCTGCCAAGCATTGTCAGTTTTAGACCTGCTAGTGTTCACAGGAGGCAGAGACCATCAGAGACTGAGTCTTTCAGGTACTTTCTGATTCTGGCTCAGCATGACAGTAGAGGACCTTATAAAAGTGTAAATTTGAAATATGGAGCAAATCTCCATTTAAAAAGCTAGCACCTGGGGCCACTAGGTGGTGCAGTGAATAGAGCACCGGCCTTGGAGTCAGGAGGACCTGAGTTCAAATCCAGCCTCAGACACTTGATACTTACTAGCTGGGTGACCATGGGCAAGTCATTTAATCCCAATTGTCCTGCCTTCCACCCTCCAAAAATAAAAAGCTAGCATCAGTAGATGAAATTTCTGCTTAGCATTGTCATCTATAGTCTGGAATGGGGCTTTCCCAGAAAAGACATCCCTGTTCTGGGTTCAAATGGACCTGGGTTCAGTCCTGGGAGAATTCACCCTCCAAGAGAAAGGATCTGGATTTTCTACCCATCCTCTCTCTCCCCCCAGCCCATACTGTTTTTCATTATGGCCTCACTCTGGTGTCCTGAGGAACATCTCTTATGTAGACTTAGTTATGTTCATTCCCAGAGTCTCCCCAAAAAGGAGTAAGAGAGTTGCTTCCTGAAGTATTCTCAGTACACAAAAGTGAAAACATGTATGAGACAGCTGTATTGTTTCCTTCACCATAAAATAAGTGCTTAAAACACATTGGCACACGTTAACACATGGTCACGACATAACATATCATCTCTTCTCTATTTTACTCTCCTGTGAGGTAAGATAGACTCCTAAGAAACTCAGGCAACTTCTGAACACATGTTATGTCCACCCCAGATCTGTACTGTCTCATAAACAACTCAAGGTCCATATTGTCTGGTGAGCCAGCTGTTCATGGCTCCAGGTCATCATCCCAAGAAAGTTATAGTTGCATAAAGCTCTTCCTGCCAGGCAACTAGTGCCTGACTCAGAGATCTTTGGACCTCTCTAACTTACTAGGTAGCCACTGAGGCAGGAAATGTTCATCTCTCAAGATCACTCTTAGAGCCCTGTACTAAGGGAAAGAAATGCAAAGAAAGGCAGCCAAGGACTTAAGAACCAGTCTCCAATTCACCTGGAAAATCACATGTCCACAGTACCATGTGCTTGTAGCCATCCACATAGCTGCAGCTGGGAAGCCGGGGAAAGAAAACCCCCTCCTCCTTGTCAGAAGTCTGTAAGAGAGACACTGTCAAGAAAGGGTGAGAGAGAAAGGCAGAGACCTTGGCCTTTTTAAAGTTTCGTCAAGTCACTCTTCCTGACTTGGTTGTCAGACTGCAGCGCAGCCCCCAGTCACAGAAACCGATAAGGAATTACTGCGTCATCCCAAAATGTAAATCCACAGGAACTGATAAGGGATAGTTTCATCTGGCTTGTGGAAGATGCCCCATTCTGGTAGATCAGAGGGGCTTTTCTCATCCCCTGCTTACACAAGGACAACCATTAGATACGTCTCAACTTAGGACAGTGTGAACTAGAGAGCACACTGCGCCCTCCACACAAATGTGAGACCTTGATCGCTTTCTAGTCATGCATCTGTCTCATTAGACAAACTGCTAGGCTCTATATCAGGTGCAAATTCAGGATTAACAAGAGGATTTTTTTTTCCTTTTTATTCCTAAAGTTCCAAAATTTCAGGAAATTTTGGAATTATCTGTTAGAGTAAGATTTTTTGATTTTTAAATTTTACTATTTTCCACCCCTCTCTTTAAAAAAAACAGGTATTTATTGGCCAACTGCCTGCAATTATGTTTGTATATACACACAATACATATATACACATATGTATGTATTCTTACATGTATGTATATACTTATATATGTGTGTATATCTACCTGTATCTGTAGATAGACACTCTGCTGGTATATGCAATAACTAAGTGCCCATTTCCTCACTTTTTATAGGTTATCAGCAAGTTAGTTCAACTTACAAGATCCAGATGATTGAAGCAGGGCGTTTGGCTGAAATCTTAGTTCTGTCATGGGACCTCCTTCAGGCTGAACTCCTTGAAAAGCTATGGCTACTTAAAACTTTGCAGCATCTCTCTACTTCTGGTTTGTACTTATTATTAAAATAACCAACTTTCATGCTGCTCTCTCTGTTTCTGACTAACAAACAAGGATTTCACACTACAAATAATTCATGCAGGAGTTTTTGTGTGTTTTTTGTATATTTTCAGAAGTTAATTGTAATTTAATGATAAAAGCACAAGCTGCCAACAAAATCTGCTCCTGCCTAAACAACTCAGATCCTTCTGGACAACTTCTGTTCCGTTCATCAGAAATCCTATGGAACTTAATAGAAAAATCTTCAAAAGAGGAAATCATCAAACAGCTTAGTAACTTGGAATGTTTATTGTAAGTCTTTTCTGATAACCATAAGAAAGCCTAGAGATCTCAGAGGCAGCACAGTGTAGTGGGAAGACCACTGGACTTGGAGTCAGAAGACCAAAGCTGAAGTCCAGGCTCCAACACTTATTAGTCATTTCAGGGAGGCCAAATGACCTTTCTCAGCCACAGCTTCCTCAGCTATAAAACTGGAAGAAATAGAGAACTCTCAGGGTTGTTATGAGGAAAACACTGTCAGCCCTAAAGCATTATCTATCCATCCATCTGTATGTGTGCCAGCAACTGTGTTTATATATATTTAGATAGCCCCATTGATTTTGGAGCTAGAAGTGACCCGAGAGGTCACTGAATGTCTTCACTGCATGGACGAGGTCACTGAGGCCCAGATCACTTAGAGTGCAGTTAGAGAGGTAAAGTCTCCCAGGTCCCTTCTGATCCTGTGTCCCTCCTTTAATCATGTGTTCTTCCATCAGACCACAGGCACCCCAGCTGGTGGGCCCTCTCTTTTTTGCTCTCTGTACTTTGTCTCGGTGATTTCATCCACTTTCATCTCTATTTCTAGCCCTTCTCTCTCTTTTTTGATATTTCATCCTCTTTGGATCTTCATATACTGTTCTCTCCTGGTTCTCCTCCTACCTATCTGACCACTCCTTCTCCGTCTCCATTCTTGGCTCTCCATCCCCATCATCCTCTGGTGAGTAGCCCTCAAGGCTTTGTATTTTGCCCTCTTTTCTTTTCTCTGGACTGTCTCTCTTGGCAACCTCATCTATGCCCCTGGATTCCACTAACAGCTCTGTGCAAATGACTTCCAGGTCTCTGTATCTAGCCTTAACCTCTCTCCTGACCTCTGGTCTTCCATTTCCAACTATCCTCAGCTGTCCATTAGGTATCTGAAACTCACCATGTGCAAAATGACTCAGAGAAGGATGTACAGCGGGCCCAAAGTAACATGAAAAAGGTGCCAGTAGGGAGTAGAAGAAGAGACTGAATGTGGAATAAATGTCTAAGTCATACTGAGCCGTTTGGAAAAGGGGGCGTGTCAGATGAGCGGGTTGGCTGAAAGTAGAAGTAAATGGGCAACATATAAATTAACATGCTTTGAGGGGCCTCAGTGTCCTCATCTGTAAGAAGGTTTCTGGCCTACTTTGCGGTTCTAAATACATCACCCTATGATGATGAACACATGTTATCTAGTCGTAGTAGTAATAGTAGTACAGTTTAATGATTCTATGTAATAAGGGCAAGAAGAGCTGCTTAAAGGAATGTATCTACTGAAGTAGAAATTGACATTGTTCAAAATATGACAGAATCGCAGAATGATCCCAAAATGATTAGGTTTCCTGCGTTGCTTTGCTGTTGTTGCCGCAGTGTGGGAGGCGGAGCCATTGTCTTGGCAGAAAGATAGCAGCTCCTCCCAATGGCCGTAAGAGGCTACCAGCCCGTCTCCTACTGACCAGGCAGGCGAGGATGAAAGCAAATGACCCCAGTGAGGATGCAGGGATTTCAGTTCTGTGCCATTTTTTACAGATCTGGTGCATTATTTTAACCTTGCAGAGAGGTAAATGAATTTCACGGTGAGGTCACTAAAATAGGTTGGACTTTTCTTGGTGTGACGCATAAACGTTGGCTATTCCATGACATTTATATCTATTGTCAACAGGTGGCAGCAGAAGCACAGACAGTATTAGACAAAGAGCCTCTCCAGGCCTGAACAGAGGAGCTCAGTCTATCAGTCTCTCCATCTACATTTTTTATATTAAAAATCTTGATTATATCACAGTGTGAATATTTACTAAACAATAATTTCTTGAATATAAGGAGTTTCCCTGAAAAATACTACTTAAGACATAGCTTAGCCTTGATAACCTGATAGATATCTTAAAACTAGTTTTTGTTACTGTTTAATTTTATTTTATTGCCCTTCTGACCTAATTAGAATTCCTGCTGGAGTATTCAGGCATTGAAAAGTCATCCCTCGGCCCCTGCAAACTCATGAGAATCCCTCTCAGGCCTGATGTAGCCATTTGACCTTATCAAAACTAGGCGTTTCAGTCCTTGTTTTAGAACCTTGAAGAGCAAGACCTGTGAAGTCCATTTGCTCCAGAATCTAACTTACCTAGCCCATACCTGCCTCCTCAACTCCTAACTGGGATTTCCTAAGATCACAGAATTAGAGCAAGAAGGGACTTTAAACATCACATCCAGTTTAGAGAGTTGCCTGGTGCACAAAGGGTAAAGGGACTTGCCCTGAGGCCCCTTCACGGCAGGACTCCACCCAGGTCTTCCCAAGCGGCCACCTCTTTATCTACTGTGTCATGCATGTTCAACCCTGGGGCTGGACTTTGGAGTTGGAAAACACCGTTAAAAAGGAAAGTGCTATTGAAGTGATATTTTACAATTAAATTATGTTTTATTTTCCCCCAGTTATATGTAAATATAACATTTTAGCATTCATTTAAATATTTCATTTTTCCTAATTACATGTAAAAACAATTTTGATATTCTTTTTTTTAAAGTTTGAATTCCAAATTCTCTACCTACCTCCTTTCTCCCCCTCTCCCCTCTCTGAGATGGTAAGCAATCTGATACAGGTGACGTGCCTTTCACTGTGGCAAACATATTACCATATTAGTCATGTTATACAAGAAGACACAGACCCTAAGGGGGAAAAAACACACACAAAATCTGTAAAGTGAAAAATAGTGTGTTTTGATCTGCATTTAGACTCCAGTTCTTTCTCTGGAGATAGATAACATGTTTCATCATGAATCCTTCAGGATTGTCTTGGGTCTTTGTATTGCTGAGAATAGTTAAGTCCCAGCTGGTCACGCTCCAGTATTGTTACGGTCGCTGTGTACAGTCTTCTGGTTCTGCTCTCTTCACTTTGATTCAGTTCATTTAAGGAAAAGCGATACTTTTGTAGAATATGAAAATGCATTTTTTCCTAGGGCTTTGAAGGAAGTGTTTAAGAATCTGTTTACCAAAGGTTATCGTCATTATGATCGTCAGCTTAGGAATGACGTCTTAGTCATCACCACAATTATAGCCCAAAATCCTGGAGCACCGATGATTGTAAGTATCACTGAGTCTGATGCCCTTTGTCTTGCTTCCACAGTAGATTTGTGAGGATGCCAGTCAGTCCACTGCTTAGTCTTCCACATGACATTTCTGCGCTCTTCCATAGGCTGTACAATGAATGACATAATCTTTGTTGGATTCCCTGTAGGTGGCACAAAGTTTCGCAGTTAGGTGCTAGAGATTCTGGAAGCTTTCCAGCTCTCTTTACCCTCCTGTTTTCTCTTTCCCCTGTTAAATTCTATAATCCTTCTAATAGTCTTTCTTCCGAGACTGTTTGTGATAGATAGCATGTGACCTCCTCCTTAAGAAATCCGCATAACACTTGGTTTCTGCCTCTCTTTGTCAATCAAGGCATGCTACAGTGTAATGCGGTTATTTGTTTGATTGTGATATCTCCCTTTTAAACTGTAAGCTCCTTAGGAGCAGGGACCATCCCTTACTCATCTTTATATTACTTGCATATACTACTTGGGAGTAGTTTCTCATATGTGCAGCTGTGGTAGTTCAATATATAGTTGTTAAATTAAATTTAATCTGTGAATTTAATTATTACTTCAAAAGAGAGTATAATAGCTAGCATTTTCATTGTGCTTTTCAGGTTTACAAAATACTTAACATATATTCTTATCTGATTTGAAACTTAAAACAACCCTCTGGGGAGGTAAGGGTCTATCATTACCCCCCACTGAGGAAACTAAGACTGATCCAACCTAAATGACTTGCCCGGAGTTACGTGACCAGAAAGTTCTGGGGTAATATTTGAACTCAGGTTTTTCTGGCTACCAAGTCTAGCATTCTTTCTATCCACTGTGCTACCTACTTCTGGGCAGCACATCGAAGAAGCAAAGGGATATCTACATATGCTAGCTTACTTTAATAGGATGGTGCTGTAGCAGGTAGGCTAGCTCAAGCACTGGTATTAAAATCAAGAAGACTCATCTTTGTGCGTTCAAATCCAGCTGTGTGACCCTGAGCAAGTCAGTTTACCTTATTTGCCTCAGTTTCCTCATCTGTAAAATGAGCTGGAGAAGGAAATGACAAACTACTCCAATGTCTTTGCCAAGAAAACCTCAGAATAAGGTCAGGAAGAGTTGGGCGGGACTGAAACTACTCAAAAATAATAGTATTCTATGTAAACTTTTCACGTGACTCTGGAAACCCCAGGCTAACTTAGGAAGCTCTAGCCCCCAACATCGAGGTCAGCGGCTATTCAATTTTATCTCTGTATCCCTGGTGCCTAGCAGAGTGCCTACCACATACCCGGTAGGTGTTTCTTAAATGCTTGTTAACAGATTGGTTGCTCTTTTTAACCAGAACCTCAGTGGTTTTTCATAGGTGTCTGAGATAAGAGAAGATAATCTTAATACATTAGTACTACATACACTTATAGAGACTCCAGGGTATGAATTGGTCTTGGCTTTGTCATGCTCCCACAGCCCTCATTAAAATTAGAGTTGAGGGGGCGGCTAGGTGGCGCAGTGAATAGAGCACCGGCCCTGGAGTCAGGAGTACCTGAGTTCAAATCCGGCCTCAGACACTTAACACAAAAAACTAGCCGTGTGACCTTGGGCAAGTCACTTAACCCCAACTGCCCTCCAAAAAGCAAAAACAAAAAAAAAAAATAAAGGACAGAAAAAAAAAATTAGAGTTGAGAGAACTCACAGTGTGCTGCTAGAAAAAGCTAGGCAAGAATATGTTACCCTAGGACTAAAGTACTATTTCACATCTTCTTTCATTCATCAAGTATTTGCACGTTAAGTAGATCATTTCTAGGGCTTTCTTATTTAAGAATTTGGTAGTGGAAAAAGCACTAGTAATGAGAATAGTTCTTTCAGTGGCAAAAATAATACCTAGCAAGAGGAGAGCCAGCTTGAAACTAAGCTGCATTTCTTCCTTCTTGTTCCCTCTTGGTGATACAGATAAGGATAAAGTAGAAGATAAGTCAATAAATACCTCTCCAGGCCAAACCCATTTTGGATAGTAAATAAATTTTGGAAAATAACTCATAAAGTAATCATGTCCTAAAACAGCCTAGAAAAAGTCTGAAAAGTAGAAAGTAAAATTTTGAAAATGACCAAAAATCAGTTTCAAAAAAAAATCACAAACATATTTGACCACTTGCCTTTCATTTCCTATTTATAAATGGATAAATTATAGGTACTTTTAAGAGTATGTACAAGAGGCTCTGATATATCCCTACCCAGGATGTTATTTTCCCAGTATTTACGTCTAAATTGGGATTTAATATTCTATATATCGCATTGATTTTTTAGGAAAGTGGATTTACCCGAGATTTGATACTATTTGCAACATTTAATGAAGGTAAGACCTTGAATTCTTTTCAATTATTTATTGTAATGTCAGTGCTTCAGATTTGTCCTTAGTCCTATAACCTGATCATGATTATTTTGATAGGATTTAGTTGTAATGTTTTTATAATTTTTTTTTCAGTTAAAAGTCAAGATCCTTTGGTAAAAGGACTTAAACTTTCTAATAGCTATGAAGACTTTGAGCTGAAGAAATTGCTGTTTAATATCATTGTGGTTTTGTGTAGAGATTTGCCAACTGTACAGGTAAGAAGTAAAATATGCATAAAAGTTGTTTAACTTTCTCTGAAGTCTAGATCTATATATGGACTTTGTCCCGTTCTCAATTTTCTATCTTGGTATCCTTGAATCATAGGTGCTTAATAAATGCTTCTTGATGAATTGGTTTTTACCATAACAAGTAGAAAAACTTACTGATGTAAATTTCTACTTTTAAAATTTTCTCAATCTAACTGCTAATAAAAAATGTTAGGCAGCAGACGTCAAGGAAAAGGGAAAACCAAGACCTTGATGGGTTCATAAATAGTACCAAGTGTTTCATTTAGACAAGCAGTTGATTCAGTTTACTCATCCTCTGACAGTGGAAACAGAGGGTGATTTGTAGGAAGGGGTGGCTATATGACATGACTACTGTCTTGAAAGCCATTCTGAATTGGCCACCTCATGGACCAACAAATTTATTTTTATGACTTCTTTATTCCTTTCATTTGTCCTAAAGGCCCTTCTTTCAAGTTTTATGAGATACTTCTTAGTTCTAATACTCAGGCTTTGTAAGTCTGTGTTTACCCTATCCACATTTTTAATGACTCTGTAAACTTCCATCAAGCTGCCTCTTGGCCTTCATATTTCCATGCTGAAGACTGCATCTCAACTGTTTCCTGTGAACTATCCATGGTATTTCAAGTGAAAATGCTCCTTTTTCTACAAACCTTGGACCATGTTTTCTGTTTTGTTTCAGATATTATTCTTAACAGCAAACTAACAATCATTTGGTAGCTTTTCTCCTGCATATTTTAAACTGTTATTTGAGAATACTAGGATAAAAAAACTTCAAAACTTGATTGCAAATTTTCATTACGGTACTTAAATCATGAAAACTGTGAATCATATATACTCCACATCTAAGATATCCACCAGTATCCAGCACACTGTTTACACACACATAAAGTCAGTAACAGTGAAATACAACATATTAAAATAAATGTTGACTGTCCTTTATATCCTAAACATCTTTACTGTCTATGAGGTATAACAAATAAGCAACCACAATTTTCTAGGACAGTCCCAGTTTCAGAGGGGGAAAAAGTACACTTTTAAGAAGACTTGGGATGCGTAGGTGGTGCAGTGAGTAGAGTACTGGCCCTGGAGTCAGGAGGACCTGAGTTCAAATCCGGCCTCAGACACTTGACACACTTACTAGCTGTGTGACTTTGGGCAAATCACTTAACCCCAATTGCCCTCCAGAAAGCAAAAAAAAAAAAAAAAAGACTTTGTGAAATGGACATTTTTTATCAGATCATTTGTCTCAATTTTGATTAAGAAAGCATGATCTCTGAATGAAAATTTCTATTTTATATATATAGATATATATGTATAGTCATATTCAGAATAATGATGTTTTTAACAGATGTGTCATAATTTACATATTCAAATGAGCATTTCCTTCAAAACAGTCACTATGGGAGACAATGTAAATATGCCAACAACTCCTACAATTGCTTGAAATGTTTTTAGAGTTCCTATTTGGAATTATCTTCAGAACTGGCATCATATTATTTTAAACATCCCAAGAAATGGTAAATGTTTGTCCCCTGAACATAGCTTTGAATTTCTGAACCAGCCAAAAGACATTCAGAGCAAAGTCTGTTATATTCATAATCAAACTTTGGGGTCAAAAAGTAAGTGTGACTATAAAGTCATGAGACTGGGTGTCTTGGCACAGAAACTTCTCTGAGGGCAGTGGCATTGAAATGAGTTAGCCACTCTGGTCTGTGCATCTCAAATATTATATTACTTTATAGTAATACTTAATAGAGTACTATGATTTTTGTAATTTGTTCAGAGCAAAGCACCAGAAAATTTTTCATTTTTAACATATTGGGTATTCATTTGGATGAATTTTAATTTGATTCCCCTAAATTTTATACTTCCTATTGATTTATTATTAAAGGATAGGCAAAATGTATGTGTACATCATAGACTGCCCCAAAATCTCTTTGATATTTGTTTACTACTGCTGTTTTCATTTCAGGAGAAACTAAATGGTTTGTCGTCATTTTGGTTTGTGTATCTGTACTTGGAGGCTTTTGAAAGCAGTCTGCTCAGAAAAAAAAAAGACAGAATAATGACTAATGGGAAGAGGAAAGAAAAAGGGTTAATATTTCTACAAAGATAATGCCTTTAAACTTACATGTGCCTTGCCTTTTTTTTATTGTAGATATTAATTGAAGGCAAAACAGTGGAAGCTTTGTTTACATATGTTAAAAAAACTGAGAGACACAAAGTGATTGAGTGGTCTGCCGCTCAGCATGAAGAGTTACAGCTCCACGCCATCGCAACCTTAGCATCAGTGGCCCCTTTGTTGATAGATGATTACCTGGCTTGCAATGGAAATGCTCGGATTTTGATGTTTTTAGAATGGTGTGTAAATGAAGGTGAGTGGACCTTGAAAAGCCTACTGTGGTGTGATGTTCTCATAGAGTGAGTAGGACTGAACTTTCTCATGTACGGGATAGAAAATGGCAAAGGATCGATCATACAAATGCATTGTTGGCTATAGATCATATCATCTTAGTCCAGGTCTGTAGCACAAGCTACCCAGCTTAAAGATGAGGAGTCTGAGACCCAGAGAGAAATGAAATCAGTTACTCTGTGTCACACAGCAAGTTAGTGGCCCAGCTGGAACTAGAATCCAGGGCCCTTAATTGGCAGGTCAGTGCTTTTCCCACACTACCACACTATCTCTTTAATGGGCAAACAATAAGTTTATTTTCCTTTGGTTTTATCTTATTCAGAACTCAAGGATTGGGACCAGAGACTGACATCTGGGCCATAATTGCAGGTGATACAAGTGAATTAAAGTTTCTAATAACAGCTCGGTCATTTTTAAGTATTAAATTTATCATCTAATTTGTCTGATCACATCTTATCCAGAAGCAATACTAGATACTGGCTGTT
The DNA here is from genome assembly GCA_028646575.1 of Pseudocheirus occidentalis. Lineage (NCBI taxonomy): Eukaryota > Metazoa > Chordata > Mammalia > Diprotodontia > Pseudocheiridae > Pseudocheirus > Pseudocheirus occidentalis. Next base: position 39,507,766 of record CM053597.1, on the reverse strand, counting down.
GTTCTAAATTATAACCTGATGACCTGAAGACATTTACATGTGTTCTACATTTGTACTAACCTTTTTCTTCAGGCCAATGTGTTGTCACAAATGAGATTATTTTTTACTCAAATTTTTGTTTGCATTGTCTTTTGTGGAAAATGTTATTGTTCTTAAGTATTAGAAGAGTAAGTGCTTGAATGGTGTACATTAGGCATGTCCTGATCAAGAGAAATTTAAGGGAGATAAAAATGTCCAGATAAGCTGTAAAACTTGATACTATAGAAGAAAAGAGACATAACATAGAAAAAAGGAATAACCATAGAGCAGGTTCAATGTCCTGATCAGGGATGAAATTAGTAACTGATAAGAAAAAATAACTTAGAACAGAGATGGCAACATTACGTAGATGTAAAGGTACTAAAGCATAAAATAAGGAAAGGAAAGGAAACCTGATATTTTAACCTGAGGAAGACTTTGATTCCAGTTTATGAAAGAAAAATCCTGGAATACAATACAGCTTTTAAAAATTATTTTTATTTCATTAAATATTTCCCAATTATGTGTAAAAAAATTTTTGGAAATCTTTTTTTTTTTATTTTGACTTCCAATTTTTCTCCTTTCCTCCTGTCCCTCCCACCTTAAGAAGGCAAGCAATTTAATATCGGTTATACATGTGAAGTCATTTGAAACATATTTCCACGTTGGCCATGCTGCAAAAGAAAATACAAATGAAATAAAATAATAAAAAATCAAGTTAAAAAGTATGCTTCAGTTTGCATTCATAGTTTATTCTGTCTCTGGATAGCATTTTTCATCATGAGTCCTTTCCAATTGTATTGGTTCATTGTCTTGATCAGAGTAGCTAAGTCTTTCACAGTTGATTATGTTTACAGCATAAACTGCTACTGTTTACAATGTTCTCCTGGGTCTATACACTTCACTTTGCGTGAGTTGATATATATCTTCCCAGGTTCTTCTGAAACTATCCTGCTCATCATTTCTTATAGCAAAATAATATTCCATCACAGTCAGGTATCACAACTTGTTCAGTCATTCCCTAACCATTGAGCCTCTCCTCGATTTCTAATTCTTTGCCACCACTAGCAGAACTGCTATAAATATTTTTGTATAAATAGGAACTTTCCCTTTTCTTTTTTCTCTTTGGGATACGGACCTAGTAATGGTATTGCTGGGTCAAAGAGTATGCACAGTTTTATAGCCCTTTGGGTGTAGTACCATATTGTTCTATAGAATAGGTGGACTAGTTCACAATCCCACCAGCAGTGGTTACCATGCCAGTTTGTCCACATTTGCTCCAGCATTTGTCATCTACCTTTTCTGCCTTGTTAGCCAGTCTGATAGGTGTGAAGTGATATTGCAAAGTTGTTTTAATTTTCATTTCTCTAATCAGCAGTGATTTAGGACATTTTTTCATGTGACTATTGATATTTCTTGGTTTCTTCTAAAAACTACCTGTTCGTACTCATCAATATCAGGCATGGCACAAAGCAGGGAGAGAGATGTATACCTACCAGAGATGTTTGCCACTGTTGTGGGAGATATCCCATGAGGAGTGCACATGGAAGAAAGATTCCCTTCTTACAGTGAAGTCTGTCAGATTACCTTATTTTCAAATGATATTGTGCTCACCATATCAAGACGCTACAGAGTTCGCTCAATGAGATCCATGGCCACACAAAAAAGCCTGACCTAATAGCATTTGCAAGAATAAAAAAAAACAATGGGTGGAGAGATGTCTGTGACGCAGGTTGGATAGGTGGATAGGCAGCCCATTGAATTAGTCTTTCAGTATACACAGCTTAGACAGCATATATAAATAAATAAATGTATATGTGTATGTATAGATAGATTTTACTAGTGAAGAACAATAAATCGGACCCAGAATTAAACAGGAAGAAGAGATTGGTACCTAGCACATAGTAAGTGTTTAATCATTGCTTTTCATGGATTCCAAGCTTCTCCATGCCTCATCTTTTGGGGGGGAAATGTGTGCTTCCAGCAGTACCATATGACTTAGGAATCACAGAATAACACAATTTTGAAGAATCAGAATTATAAATGAGCTAAAATACAGTCGAGAGAATCATGGAGGAAACATATTGACCCTAGCCCATTATCAATGATGACCTTTGTATAAAAACTGAAATCCAGCAGAAATAAGATTGGAAAATGAAACAGGACTATTAGGTAGCAAGAGAGCAACACAGCAGATCTGACTGCCTGCGTGCTACAGTGGTATTCACAGAATCTGAAAAAAATCTCAAGGAAGACTTCCAAGGGCAGTGGATGGGAAAGATATTTGGTTATAATATTCCTAGGAGTTTTCTTTTGGGGATCTTTTTCAAGAGGCAATCAGTGAATTCTTTCAATGTCTATTTTGCCATCTGGTTCTAGAATATCAGGGCAATTGCCCCCAAAAATCTCTTAAAGGATGATTTCTAGATTTTAGAACTTACCATAAAAGGAATAGGCTGTTTCAAAAAGTGTTTGCTGCTGAATCATTTTGCAGCTCTGGCTGACTTCTTTGGGGTTTTCTTGGAAGAGATACTGCAGTGCTTTGCCATTTTACAGATGAGGACACTGAGGCAAAGAGGATGAAGTGACTTGCCCAGGGTCCCACAGCTAGTAAGTGTCTGAGGCTGGATTTGTACTCAGGAAGATGAGTCTTCTGACCCAGTGCTCTATCCAGTGTGCCATCTAGATGCCCCTCATTTCAAAAAGTAGTAAGCTCCTCACCCCTGGAAGTGTCCCAGCATCAACCACTGTCAGGGTGGTAAAAATAATAGCCAAAGGGAATTCCTCTGCAAGGAGTGGGGGTAGGGGTATCAGGACGAGGGGTTAAACTGACAACCTCCAAAGTCTCTTGAAACTCTTTAGATTCTTCTCTGTGAAAACTCAGGGTTTACCTTGATTCTTCATATTGACACGGAGGGAGGTGACTTTTGGATCTTAAATGCTCATTTTAGTAGAGTGTATGCCCTCCCAGATGCCAGCAAGCCAGAAAAGCTTTAAGTATGGACCAAGTAATGTGTCAGCCATCCCAGGCCCTTCCTAAAGAAGTTAATGCCTTTTTATCCACCATGAAGATAAGCTGTAAGTACAGAATGCAGGGTTTGGGTTACGATCCTAGCTCTGCCACTAACTTACTGCCTTTTCTGGGCAGATCACTCAGTTCCTCTGGGCCTCAGTTTCTTTTTCTGTCAGATTAGGGGGTGGGGAGAGCACCGTGGGGGCGTAGCAATGGTCTAGTTCCTTCTAGCACTAAATCTGTGATCCTGTGGTTAAGGCATTGTCTTCTGCTTGAGTGCCTCACAGCAAAGAAATGACAGGTCTCAAGCACTGCAATTGAAAACCGGCCAATCACAGCCCGTTTCCATTTATAGGCTGCTGGTTACTATGCTGCTAGGCTGCCTCATGAAATCTCATTAAACTTCCATGGGTTTTTCCATTTGCAAATTGCTGGCATTATAAAATTCTCTACCCTTAAGGTATTGATTTTTAGCTTTAAACACACAGCTTCTTCCCAATGACAGCTTTTCAGAGAGTACACAGCATATAACAAAATCATTTTTTTTGGTTTTTTTTGTTTCTCCTTAGAGACCTTCTTTAGTCAAGGTAACAGTTTCCATGGCACAGGTGGCCGTGGCAACAAATTTGCCCAGATGCGCTACACTGTGAGGCTTTTGAGAGCCATGGTATCCCTTGGTAACCAAGTCGTCAACCAAGATCTCTGCGGTCACGGAGCAATTAAGCACCTGATAGGTGAAGTATAACACAATGCAGTGTTAGTGAAGATGATTTTTAAAATGTACGGCCATACTTACTACTGTATATGTATACATACATTTATATTACCGTATGTACACTTACATATCCGTAGATATATATAGATATATATATATATATATATATGCATCTGGTATTTTTGCCTTGATAGCTAGAAAATTTGTACTGTTTTTATAGTATTTGCCATCTCTTTAGGAATAATAGGTAACTATCACTATACTAAGTTACAGAAGCTGATAACTATTAGTCTTCTTTAAATTATTAAGCAATATTTATATATCTATGTATATGAATAAATTTAAGTTGCTTTATTTCATGTGTTGATATTTTTGGTGTCTACTATAGTTAAGTCCCATTTTTCTAACCACATGACGTCACCTCTTAATGATGCTATTCAGATTTTTTTTTTTTTACTAATTCAGAAAAAAGAAAGAGAAGGCTTGGAAAACACATGAATTCTGCATTTCCATGTTTGAAAGAATCCCCCACAATTAGGTCCACCCAGAAGTGGAATGGGATGGCATAGGAGGGGACCATCTTCCTCATTATGTGATTTAGCTTCAAGATTCAAAGGGGCAGAAAGCCTCATGCTCAAACTTCAGTGTTCATTGAATGACATACAAAACTGTATGGACCAACTCATCTAAGATGGTGCCAAAGAGAAATGTTCTCTTCCACCTCATTGCTGCCCCCGGTTACCTGACTTTCTCTAACCCAGAAAAATTAAACTATATTGTTTAATGTGTGTGTGTATACAACTCCTCCCAGGAAATCAGCTCTATCTAGATAGCAACCTGATCACCAGATGACCTGCAGATATCAGGGACTTGTGCAGTTTTGTCCTGAGGTAAACAAAGGGAGCTGGATCTTTCAGTCTAAGGGAAGAAAGCTGCAGCCACTTTTGAATACACAGTAAGGTCAGATAAAGCTAACCACATGGTACTGTTAGAACTCCTTTGGAGTAAGGGGTTATACTGTTGCTAGTTTTTCAGTCACACTTGTCTTGCCTCATCTGGCTGAGGAGGCCTGATCTAAATTTGATACATCAGGAAAATTTCACATAGATCCTGAATCACTACTTATCTGGAAGGTTATAGATAATATTTCTGCTCAGGAACAAGTTGTACTAGCTGAAATCTAAAGTCTCTTTCATTTGTATAATTCCATGAATAGACTACTTGGACCCCAGCAGGATAAGGGAATAGTCAGAGATAGAGAGATGGACTGAAGTTGTTTTATGGAGAAAGAACTTTTAACTGGAAGAGACAAAAAGAAACTGTGCCCTGAAGTGCTCTTGCTTCATGGCTCCCAAAGTCAGCAGCTCTGTTCCAAAGGATTTAGAAGGGATTGGTTGTTCATTTTGTCTTTTACTGCGGATAGTATCATATAAAAGGGCTTCATTCTCAGGAAACATGTTAATCAAGTTACCCTTGTAACTTGTTAATTCAAGTAACATCTAAAAGTTTCAACCTTTTAAATTTTATCCTACCAGGAATCTTAAAAATCGCAGTAAACAGGCTTAAGGAAGAGGCCATTGTTTTGGAAATTAAGTCAGATATATTACTTATCTTGTCTGGCATTTGTGAAAATCATAGTCAAAGAAAGGTATGTATTCCCCTAAATTAATAAATTATATATTATATGACTACATGACTCTTAATTATCTAAAATAATGGAGGACAGTATTAGTACAGGTCATTCAGGCGTTTGCTCACTCTCACAGTGAAGTATGAATCCCAAAGCCTGTTTTATCAAAGGGGCAGAGTACTCTGACAAAAAGTCCTTTTCTCATATAAAAACAGTCAATCAATTAGCAACCACGCTAGAGACCATGGAAGCAAGAAATAGTAGAAAGTGATGGGTTGCAAAGTGATTGGTGCAGGGAGAGACAGCCCTGTGGCAATCAGATAATCCATGCTACAGAAAATCCCTTTATCAATGATCAAAGATTGTTTCTTTCATAATATTTGTATTTAACGGTTATTAAAAAACAAAAACAAAACTCCCAAGGTTGTAGAATTTTAATCTTAGGAGTCAATTGAACTCAGCAAAGGAATAAGATTATAATGGGGGGAAAGGAGGGAAAGAAAAAGGGACAAACATGAATTAAATGTTTTATTCCAGAAACATTGTCATGTAGTTTAATCCCATCTCTTGAAGCTATTCATTTGCAAGAACTGGTTACAATATCTATGACTGAATAGCTACACATTTTAAAAAATCAACATTAAAAATGTACCATTTTCCCCACAATGTTTTGTTGAGGGCAGAAAAACAGGCTAAGGAAAAAAAAGAAACAAAAATGATTTTAATAAACTTTTTATAAATAGGAAACGTTTGGAACTGAGGGAGTGGATATAATTCTTCATCTAATGAAAGTAGACCCTAAAAAGTTTCAGAGTGGATTAGGTCATAACCGACTTCTTTTCAGTACGTTGGACTGCTTGTGGTAAGTAGTTTGCGGTAACTGTGGCTTGGTCCTGTAGAATAATAAAGGTGGAAACAATCCCTAGTCAGTTCTTTGACATTTAAACCATGCCAGAAAGATGACTCTACCAACTTTTTAAATTCCAGAGAACCTTCTTCCTTATGCATATGGTAAAGCAGTTTAGTCTCTCTTGATCTTAATTTCAGAAAATTCTTTCCATATCTATCCTAACTCCCTCTTATATCGTTTAAGCACATCCCAAGAGAAACAAAGCTATTTACCATTACTCATACTTCATATACTTGATGTCTGTTAAGTCCATTATCAGTCTTCTCTTCAGGAGACTAAAGAAATTCCTTTAACCTCTCTTCATAAGTGCTATTTCTCAAATGTTTTAATGAGATTTTTGTTCTTAAACAATCTTGCCAATTACTTCTCTAAACAGTCATTTTCTAGATGGAGAAAATGACTTAATACTTATTTAAGACTTAACATTTCCTTTTTGACTCTTCAGTGTAGTAAATCCACATGAGCTACATGCAAATAAACTGCATATGGCAAACTAATGCTCATCACACCCTTTCACATGCGCTGTGTACAGTGGGTGGTAGGATTACTGAACGCATTTACAAATGTACTTGGGCAAGGGGCAGGTCTTAATTGTAGAGAAGAGAGAGCACTTTGCTCTAAAGTTTGTCATAACCCGTGCAGTGCCTGTCATAGTACTCTGTGCAGAATTGTACTACGTGTTTGTTAGATTGTATTGGTGAATTGAGTCTCTGTATAGAATATCCACGTAGATTTAGAGGACAGTACAAACCACGTCTTTGTGGGCTTATGTAACCTTTTCATTTTATTCTACATGAAAAGCATTATGTCTTATGTCCTGTTAGTATAGAATGCAGAGTGTACGATACTCTCTTGGGGGTAAAGATTACCTTGACTGACAAAGGCAGGGGCCCTTCCCTGTCAATTCATTGGCTTCCTAGTAGTGTGTAAAAGGCCTGGACAATATCAGACTAACTACTTAGCCCACAGACTCACTCTAAAATGTATCTCTTTTAAAGTCTTTTGAAACGAGAACAACCTTTTTTTTTTTTAAACTCATAAGTGCATAATTATCTTCTCCTTTCAACAAGCTGGAATAGTAAGCCTGGGTTCACCCCTTATATGCCTACCTGCATTGTGATTACTATGTCTTGAGAAAGTAAATATTTATTTCTTAAAAGATAAAGCTATCTATCACTTTGTAATAAATTAAAAACACACATTGCATCACCTACATCCAAATTTTATTTTTACATCTTGAGAACATCAACTCTGGCGTGAGAGAATGACTTAGATTTCCTTTGGAATGCCTATTAAATGAACAAAATAGACCCTAAATTGTGTTCACGTCCGTTTAGGTGCTGTGTTTTGGGATGTTATACCTTAGAAGACTACTTTCTTGAAAAAGAAGGTATTTTTCTACTTTTGGATCTGCTGGCTGTAAGTATTACAGTAATGATCATCACAGTAACAACAGCTAATACTTATTTATATAGTGCTCACTCCGTGCCAGGCACCGTGCTGAGGGCTGTACAAGGATCTCATGTGATCCTCACAACATCCCTGGGAGGTAGGTGCAATCATTATCCCCATTCTTCAGACGAGGAAACTGAGGCAGAGGGTAAGTGCCTTGTCCAAAGTCACAGACAGCGCCTGAGGTCAGAGAGTTCCGATCTTCCTTCCTACAGGCCCGACGTCGGCTCTATCCGCTGCACCTCCCAGCCGTTAAGAAATCCAAAACGAACAAACAAAAAACTGTGTTCAGACACTCTCAAAAAGTGTAGCTCATGGGTTTTTCCCCCAGAAAACCTGCAACAAGAGAGATGTCTGTATTAAGCCATAGAAATGCGCGAGAGGAAAGAAGCCGGCTGTTAGCGCATGCTGCAGCACGCGCAGGACTGTTGTCTCCATCTGCCCAAGTAATCCTGGGTACAGATTTATTCTCACCAAACCCACAAGAGAGTCTGTTTTAAATTAGATTGGCAATTTAGTCGTTGTAGTAATTATATAAATATATTTGTGTATATTTATTTATATATATGAGATACACATACATATACACACATATATAGCATGCATGTATACTATGTGTATATGTATAGTATACATGCATATACATATATTATGTATGTATGTATATCATATACACATGTAAATACATACACACATATACATATATCTGTGTATATATACATACATACATACACACATATATATATTTATACTTCAGAGGGAATTGAATTCTCATATTGACTAGTCATCTCAGAAAAATCTACTTAGAAACCAATTAATAGTCTTAAGTTTTCTGATGAATAGTCTCAAGTTTTTCAATAGGTAAGTATATTCCAACAATAGTTAAATTACCTCATTTTTGTTCCTGTGACATTTATCATAGGATCATAGGATTTAGAAATAGAAGGGATCTTAGTGATCACATAACACAACCTTTTTATTTTAGAGATGAGAAAATTGAAATCCCAGAAAGTTAAATGCCTTGCCCGAAACCATTTTTTCTCTCCAATTTTTCATGTTCAGGAATATTTCATGTTGTACTGCTTGCATAATTTCTTTCCATGTAAACAGGAGATTATCCCAAATATTATTTAATCAGATTCTTTTATCTTTGAGAAAATCATTTAGAAAAAAAACATATGGGGTGGCTGGGTGGCACGGTGAATAGGGCACTGGCCCTGGAGTCAGGAGGACCTGAGTTCAAATCTGGCCTCAGACGCTTGACACACTTACTAGCCGTGTGACTTTGGGCAAGTCGCTTAACCCCAGTTGCCCTCCAAAAAGCAAAAAAAAGAAAAAAAACATACAGAAACTTGCTTCTAAAGACAATATGTCCTTGAATTTCTCTCAACTTTTTCTTTTTCTCTTTTTCTTGATAAAGTTAAATGAAAAAAACTTCTGCAATCTAATTCTTGGAATAATGGTTGAATTCTGTGACAATCCCAAAACCTCTGTTCATGTCAATACTTGGCGAGGGAAGAAAGACCAGACAGCTGCCAATCTCTTAATTAAGTTGTGGAGAGAAGAAGAAAAAGACTTAGGAGTAAAACGTGATGAAGATGGGAAAATAATTGGTAAATATAAGCATATTTTAATATTTTATTTTTCTCCAATTGCATGTTAATTTTTAACATATTTTTAAGAGTTTTGAGTTTCAAATTCTGTTGTTCTCTGTTTCTTGTGCTCCCTCCCTGAGACAGTAAGAAACAGGATACAGGTTGCACATGTACCATCATGTAAAACATTTAGTTTTATTCAGATTACTCATTTTGTACAAGAAGACTCAAAAGAAAAAGAATGAAAGAAAAAATGAAAAATAGTATGTTTCAGTCTGTTTTCAAACAATATCAGTTCTTTCTCTGGAGGCGGATGGTTTGCTTCATCATTAGTCCTTTGAAATTGTCTTAGTTTATTGTATTGCTGAGAATAGCTAAGTCATTCACAGTTCTTCATCCTGTAATATTACTGTTATTGTGTATAATGTCCTCCTGGTTCTGATCACTTCATTTTCTATCAGTTCATGTAAGTCATTCCAGGTTTTTCTGAGATCAGTCTGCTTATCATTTCTTATACCGCAGTAATATCCATTACAATCATATACCACAGCTTGTTCAGCCATTCCACAATTGATGGTCATCCCCTCAATTTCCAGTTCTTAGCCAACACAAAAAGAGCTGCTATAAACATTTTTGTACAAATAGGTTTTTCCCTTTTTTATATCTTTGGGATACTGACATACCAATGATATTGCAGGATCAAAGCATGCACAGTTTTATAGCCCTTTGGGCATAGTTCCAAATTGCGCTCCAGAATGGTTGTTTAACTTCACAACTGCACCAGCAGTGCATTAGTGTCCCAATTTTCCCACATCCCCTCCAACACCCATAATTTTCCTTTTTTGTCATATTAACCAATCTTATAGGTGTGAGGTGATACCTCAGCATTATCTTAATTTGCATTTCTCTAATCAGTGGTGATGTAGAGCATGTTTTCATATGACTACAGATAGCTTTGATTTCTTTGTCCAAAATCTGCCTGTTCATGTCATTAGGCCATTTATCAATTGGGGAATGACTTGTTAAATACAAACATATTAATAACAGTAAATGGATTAAAAGAAAAGTGAACAAAATATACATTTTACAAAAGAGTTCTTCACAATATTTCAGAAAAGTATGAAGGAGCTTCATCCTTGTTAAGGATGAGTTGAAAATACAGTCAATCTTTCTTCCAAAGTGTTAGCAAAAGCCCGTAGTTATTGGTGAATCACTTGTGTTTGGTCCTTTACAAGTTTTCTTTCCAAGACAAGACTATGTCACCCTTGGACGGGGTCTTAATTTCTGGAAAATTTTCATTCTCTCTGTAAAAGTGGAATTTTGGAAATGGCAAGGAGCTGAAATATTAATCCACTGCCCCCCAGCATGTAGATGAGGAAACCAAGAGGAATCGTTGCTCAAATTAACGTTTAGAGTTTTAAAGGCTATAAAATTCTCCTTCCAACAACCCTGTAGTTAGGGAGTACAAATATTATTACCCTCTATAGATGAAGAAGACAAGACTCACACAGTTCCAGCCAGTCAGGATCAGAGGCAAGTTCAAACCCCAGATCTTCTGACTGAAGCCCAGTATATTCTCCACAATACTGCCCTGTTGAATGAAAAGTCATTTGTCTTCTGAGTGTTTCCCCTAAAAAACACATGGTGAATGTGTAAACCCAGAATCCCCTTTGTTCTAGCTTGTCATATGCTTAAGATTTGTATTAGGGCCTACTGCATAAGATCCTGAGTTGTATGTAGGGCACCAGCCCCAAGGACCAATCAACTTAACACCCTAGCTGGACTCCTCAGTAGGCTCCTTTGCTTTTAAACTCTCAGCGAGAGATCAGGAAAAAGTTTGTTGCCTTTGTGAGTTTTCTAAATCTTACAAAGTAAAATAGACCTTTCAAATATCTTTACAAAGTGCAGCATGAGTCATTAGTGAGTCACTAAAAGTCTGAAAGGGGTTTTGTGCCGTACTTATGCTATAAAACCTCTCAAGAGAATTTGGTCTTTTTAGGGACACCTCACTTACCAAATAAATGTGTTCTTAAAATTAATTTTTGTAAATTGAACCAGGTTTTCTTATTGACGTATATTATTGTTTCAAATGTGTTTTATCATTGTTTTAAACTTTGTCATTGAATTTGTCATTGAATCCTAATACTGTGACTTTAGACTTTTCTGTTCCTTCTATCTCCCTGAAAATTATTCCCTGACTTTAACTTCTATGCCCTGTATTTAATGATAAGTAAGTCAACATACCAATTCATTACAGCAGTTGAATTAAGGAATCTTTTGGGCAATGATGAGTCTTTTCACAAAAACCTCTCGCTTGATTTGTTTTGTAAGTTTAATAAATGAATTTATATTACATTCTAGTTACTTAGTAACCCAAACTCTAGTGTTACAGAGTAAAACTAGAACTAATAAGTATTGCCTTTATAGTTAAGAAAGTGACTTGCATATAGTTAGCACTAAACAAATGCTGAATGTAATTGATTAAGAATGATTCTTATTTAACATATAAAAATTTTCGTAAGTGAATAAAAACTTCAAAGGAATATGAGAACATCTTGAAACATTTTTTTCTCTGGAGCTTATTATTCCCTCTGAAGCAATGCTTCCATAGCTAATTAATGCTCAGAAAGGGTTGAATCCTACAATCTTGGGGTTGTAAATTTCCTCAGAAGTCATCTTGCACAAGCCCAACCGCAATTACCAATGACTTCTGCAACCATCTCCCAATCGTTAGAAAAGTTTTTTTTTTAGGTTGGAATTTACTCATGTGTAGCTTCCACTCATTGTTCCTAAATTTCTTCTCCAATTCCAAGCCAAAGAAGTTTACTCTCTTTCTCTGTTGGCAGCCCTTCACACTTTAAAGATGGCTGTCATCTCCCTCAAATGTCTTTTTTTCTCTTTCCAAACATCCCTAGTTCCTCCCACAGACCCCTACCAACAGTTTCTAGTCCTGTATAACCTCAGAACCCTGGACCTTAGCACCACACTGAACCCTATAGGTTTCTGAGCCTTTCCATCCGCCCTGCAGCTGAACTTTATTTTGTGTTGCCCACCCCATTAAAGTGTGAGCTCCTTGAGAACAAGGGATTCTCCAGATTTTTCATTCTCTTTTCCCGGCACTTAGCACAGAGGCTGAGTCCACAGTAAGCACTTGATGGGTGCCTTCTCATCCATCTCTTCATTAATTCCCATCACTATCCAGGTTGTCCCTCCTTGGATGAATTTACACTTTGCAAAGCAAATTGTACTTTGCCCACATTCCTCAAATCCCACAAATCCCACAGTGATAAAGTACAGATCAATGACATATAATATTTATAAGAGTTCATTAATGATATCCCACTATATATATAATATATATTTCATAGTAATCTTTTTATTCTTATTATAGTTTTGTTTAAAGCCTAATTACTTATTCATCTTTAAATAGAATCATTTCCTTTTGACAAACTTTGAGTTCCTCCTCTTAAATTAATAAGTTAGTCATCTTTATTAGAGCTTATTTTTGAATTATTGAATCATAAAATAATTTTTATTTATATTATAGCACATAATAAACAAAAGAAGAGATTATATAATTTTTAATCTGACATTATTTAATAAGGATCAAAATCAGATAATTCTATGGAAGTGCCCTTTTAAATAAAATAATTTTGAAATCAGTTTCATGTTTTAAAGAGTAAAAATGAACATTCTCAAATTTTCTCCTGAATAATGAAAAAAAACAATACAGATTTTAAAATTTCTTTTCTTCATGGTATATATTATATATCTATTAAATATATTTCATTAAAAAGCAGATAATTACTCTAATAACTGAAACTCTCTTGTTTTATTTTCCATGGTATTCAACAAATAGATGCAAAGAAACCTCTAATTACTAGTTTTCAAGAAGAACAAAAAGTCATTCCAATGCCTGCCAGCTGTCCTACTACTTCAATCATGGAGGTCTCCGAAAATATCAGAGCAAAAATTTATGCTGTATTAGGCAAACTAGGTAAGAAGTTAGCCAGACTCATTGAAATGGCCCGGTGGTAAAAGACATTGCAGAAGATCACAATCCAGGGAGCTTACATCTTGGCCCAGTAACTTGTAACTGTTCTGCCTTTGCCTCTGTCCACTGCCATCCCCACAGCTATGTGGTTCCCTGGAAGAGCCTAACATTCGTCCAATCATTTGCTCTCGTTTGCATTCTCTGTCTCTCTCTGTGTCTCTGCCTCTGCTTCTCTCTCTCTCTCTCTCTTTCTCTCTCTCTCTCTCACTCTCTCTCTCTCTCTCTCTCTCTCTCTCTCTCTGTTTCTGTCTCTGTCTGTCTGTCTTTCCCTTTTCTCTGTCTTCCCCCTTTCCCTCTCTTGTTCCCCCTACCTTGTATTCATCTCACCTAACAGTTATGGGCCTAAGTCCATGTTGGAATGAATGTTGTCTTTCAAATTAATTTCCATCTGTCCTGTTTTTTTATCTCCCCCAATTAGAATGCAAGCTCTTTGAAAACAAGGACTGTTTCACTCAACCCTTAGCACACTGCTTGGAAAATCATAAGTTCTTATGAAGTACTTTTCCATGCCATGCCCTTCCATCTAATTGTACTGTCATCTAGCCCGCATCTCTACATCTTTTCCAAATAATAGCATCAAAATCTTAAGATTTTGTCAAGTGCTTTGATGATACTGTCTAACATTCTTCACTCTACCCATCTGCCAAATATGTTTAAAAAAAAGAAAATGTTATTATTCTGTAGACCTGTTTTTCTTCAGAATTATACAGGGTTTTTTTCTGTGATCACTACTTCCTTTTCTAGATGTTCATTAACCATTCCTTTAATGATACCCATTAGAATTTTGCCTGGAATCAAAGTCAATCTCACTAATGTGTGTTCCGTGACTGCATTTTCTCTTCCCTTTTATGAAATTCCGGATAGTTGCCCCTCTCCATTCCCAGAGTTCACCTCACTCTCCAGCATTTCAAAGATCACCAACATTAGATCAGCAATCATACCTGCCACTTCTTTCCGTATTCTAGGATACATCTTGTGTGAAGTGACTTGCATTTATCAAAAGCATCTCGGTTCCCTTTTACTTTTTTCTTGCCTATCTTGGATATCAGCTCCATTTTTAGCCATTTCAGACCTTGTCGGTCTAAAGATCCTTCTCCTTGGGAGAGAAAACAGAAGCAAAGTCAGAGCTGAACTGCTCCGCCTCCCTGCCATCATCAGTGTGTGTAACCATTCCATCTCCCCTGGTCAGCGTATCTATTCCTTATCTTTCTCCTTTCCCGTGATAGAAAACACCGCCGCCGCCGCCGCCACCACCACTTTTTGTTCTCCCTACTTTTCTTCACCAGCTTCAGGTAATTATGAACTCTAGCACTTCTGACACCGACCTTACGGGCCGTGCTGTGCTTGTCTTTGCTTCCGCCTTCTGTGCGCCTTTTTGAGATCTAAGTTTCTAGTGGCTGAATTGTGTAGACTGTTCATGCTGGTCTCTTTAGACAGCTCCCCCTTTTCCTTCTCATCAGAATTGTTTCTCTTTGTGTCTTGGGATTTTCAGTTGTGAAAACTTCATGGGTTAACCTTCTCTATCAATTTTTTTGTCTATGGAATTCTACCTTCCTCTTTTGAAATCTACTCTTCTAAAATTGAGGGTGCATGCAGAACTCTTCCTCAGTTTCCTTTTCTTCCCTATAACAAATTGGAATGTAGAGTAGTCTCTTCCCCCAAAAGTTACCACTCTTTTCATCACAACAGTAATTCCTCCTTGTTGGAAAATCAGATCCAGAACAGAATTTCTCCTTCTTGGTTCCCGCAACTTTTGAGAGAGAAAGCTAACAGTATGGCCAGTTCAGGCAATTATTAGCTACTTTGCACATGACAGCAAGGGAGATGTCCAGATTCTTGAAAGCCGCCTCACAACTCTGTAAAGTCTCTGCCAGGACTGTAGTCTCCTTCCCGAAGTCTTCATGTAGTTCTTCTTTTTTGTTCAAGTGATCTGTATTTTACTCAGCACAACACCGTTTCTTGCTCTGCTCCCGCTAATCTTCACCATGCTTGTCCCCTCTGGTTCCTAACATTCCTCTGAATGGGCAGCTCCTCCTGGTTCAGTGGCCATTCCCTCTGGCACTGGCCACCAAACTTGAGGACCAAGGGGCAAGTAACCCAAACTTGAGGACCAAGTCACACATGCCCCTTAGCAAGCAGTCAGAAAACCATTGTGGAGGAGGAATTACATGAGAATTTCTTCTTGACATAGAATACTCTACCCTGCCACAACTCTGAACTATTTTGCTTCTTTTAAATAAACAGGATGCTTTCCAAGTCACGTGAGAGGCATGAGTCTCATCCCAAGTCTCAGTGAGGTCAAATTTGTCCCCTTATGGAAGGATTTCAAATTCATCTTCCTTTTTCAGGGAATAGGACAGTGGTTCTCAACCTTCCTAATGCTGCAACCCTTTAATACAGTTCCTCATGTTGTGGTGATCTCCAACCATAAAATTATTTTTGTTGCTACTTTATAACTGTAATTTTGCTACTGTTATGAATCGTAATGTAAATATCTGATATGCAGGATGTATTTTCATTGTTACAAACTGAACATAACCCCCAGCCTGAGAACCACTGCAAAAGGAGAAAGGAGAAAGGACTCTTCCCCAGCCTACCTCAGCACACCCCCTCTGTGTGTGATATGATGTTGCTCTGCCTCCTAGATGTCTAGTTTATTTCCTGCATCCCCATCTGCAACTTTATTCCTGTCTTTTCTCCCTTCCCCCAGTATCTATGAAATAGACTCTTTACCTTCACCGTTGCTTCTCTACCTACACTATTCTAATCCACGGTTTCCTACTATACTTTAACCATCACCCCAGACTTTAACAGTTCCTAAGCCTGGCTCTCACCCGCTGTCCTTTCTGTCCTCTTGCCCTTCCCCTGTGGAATGTTATTAGAGACTCGTGCAAGTGTGGCCCACTACAAATTATTACTGTCCATATTCCAACGCAGCATCTACCCAACCATCTCACTGTGAGAATCAAATGAAGTAACGTGCATCTAAAGCAGCTAGCAAATGTAACCAGGCTCCATCTTCCATCTGACCAGACCATGTACAGTCTTATGCTGTCTTATTGCATCTCCCCAAACAGATCATACCCTCCTGAGGTCAGGGATTCTACTTCTATTCCATTCATACACTTAGAAGCCAGCAAGCATTCAGTTGAATATGTGAATAAATAAATGATGCACATTTAATTCATTGTACTGAGTGGTAGAAGCCAAACCGGGGTAGCCTTCTTCTGTAGGGAAATTCCCCCTACACTCAAGCATCTGCCCTTCTATCAGGGAGAATGCTTCTATCCTGAAAAATTAATAGTGAGGATCAACTTAGCAATTATAATAATAGTAACCATGCCACTGAAGATTCTGTACCACCCATCCTGTTTGGAATCACAGTCGTGAACTTAGATTTGGAAGGAGCATTAGAGGTCATCTGATCTGACACCTTCATTTTTCCTCTGGAAAAGCTGAGATCCAGAGTAGTCAAGCAGGCACCCCGGGGTCACACAGGACTTAAGTGACAGAACAGCTATTCCGATCCAGCTTTTCTGATCCCACGGTCAGCACTCCTAGAGTCCCTGGACTAAGTCTGTTGGTTGACAAAGGCTCTTTTGTACTAATAAGCTGCAGCAAAGCCATCACACCCTCTTCCTCTTCTAAAATAGCTCAGAAATATTCTCTTATTTTCAAAACTGAATCACCTAGCAGAAGGAAGACTTCTTCTCTCCATAGTTACTGTATAAGAAGGAACTGTCAGTAGCTAAACAGCACAGATTCATGGGGAGAAAGCAATCAGTCTCACAGAAGTGAGGTGTTAAATTGAGTTGAGGCCAAAAGTGGCTAGTGACCAATCTTCATTTCCGTGAAAAGTATATATAGTTCTAATATATTCTCTCATGCTGTTAAAGTAATTCCTATTTTATAAATTTCATTTAGATTTTGAAAATCTACCAGGCTTGTCCGCTGAAGATTTTGTCACACTCTGTGTCATACATAGATATCTTGATTTTAAAGTGAGTATCTTCTTAATGATCCTACAATTGATGTGTTGCATAAAAATCAGCACTAAAAGAAGCCTATGGGTAGCTGTGAGTACTAGATGCTGGCAATATGGGTATTGCTACCATGTAATTATTAGCTTCCATAGAATATTTGATAGTGTTATAGAAATATATCTATATTCATTGACATCCTCTTCACAGGACAACCTTAGTTCTTTGTCATTCAGATTAATGGTTTATGTAAGGATGTAAAGAATTAACATATAAAAAGCCTAATGACAATTATAGACTGGGCTTAAAGTTTTTTTAATTAGTTTTTTGATTGATATGTTGGCTTTTTTCTATCACCCTAATTTCCTAAAATATCCCTCCCCACCCCTCCTAGAGAGCCATCTCATAAAAAGTAATATTTTTAATGACAAAAATAAAAGAGAAAGAAGAGGGAACGGATCAGACTAACTGATCAGCACGTCAGAGAAGTCTGAACGTTTGCAGTGTGGAGAACTTGTGGACCTCCTGCCACCCTTCTGCCAAGACAGGCTTGTTATTAGTCATTTTGCAGCATTCACTTTGGATTTTTTTTTTCTGGTGGTTCTTTCTGTTTCTGTTGTTGTAATCCCTGAGAGTATTATTTTCTTGGTTCTGCTTACATTACACTGGTTCTGCTTACATTACACTTACATTACATTACTTACATTTAAGTTCATAGAGATCTTCCTACGCTTCTCTACATTTTTCACATTTGTCATTTCTTACAGCATAGTAGTATCTCCTTACATTCATGTACCACAGTTTGTTTAGCCCATCCCTAACTGATGAGAATCTGTTCCCAGTTTTTTGCTATCACAAAAAAGTGCTGCTATACGTATTTTGATATGTCCATGGGAACTTTCCTGTTGTCAGTGGCCACACTGGGGTATAAGGCTAGTCATAGAATATTTAAAGGGCTGTAGGTGGTACAGTGCATAGAGTGCCAGGCCTGGAGTCAAAAAGACTCATTCTCGTGAGGTTCAAATGTGGCCTCAGACACTTACTAGCTGTGACCCCAGGTGAGTCACTTCACCCTGTTTGCCTCAGTTCCTCGTCTATAAAATGAGATAGAGAAGGAAATGGCAAACCCCTCCAGCACGTCTGCCAAGAAAACCCCAAATGGGGTCAGGAAGAGTTGGACACGACTGAACAACAACAACAAAATGGAATATTTAGGTCAAAGGATATATACATCTTTAAGTCACTTTATTTGATTTCAATTTCAAATAATTTCCAAATTATTTCTAATATAGTTCTATTGATTGACAGCTCTAACAACAAGGTCCTATGGTGACAATCTTCCCACAATCCCTCCAGTACTGACTATTCCCATCTCTTGTTATCTCTGACAATTTGCAGGGTGTGAGGTCCATCCTCAGTGTTGTTTAGACTTTGTTGTCGTTATTCAGCCATTCTCAGTCATGTTCAACTCTTCATGACGGCATTTGGGGTTTTCTTGGGAGAAATATTGCAGTGGTTTGCCATTTCCTTCCCCAGCTCATTTTACAGATGAGGAAACTCGGGCAAGCAGAGTTAGGTCACTTGCCCAGGGTCACACAGTGTCTGGGACCAGATTTAAACTCAGGTCTTCCTGACTCCAGGTTTGGCTCTCCATCCAGGAGGAGGAGGAGGAGGAGGAAGAGGAGGATTAATTTGCTTTTCATTAGTAACATTGGTAGTGATTTGGAGCATTCTTCTAATTAGCTGATAATAGTTTATAATTCTTCTTTTGAGAACTGTTTGTTCTAATCTTTTGACACATATCTTGGAAAATGGCTTTTGCTCATTTATATCCCTTGTACTTGGGTGTTTTGTTTTGTTTTTAATTCTTTTTAACAGCCAGTAGTTAGAACTGAACTCTAAAAGGTTTTCCACAGTTTTACATTCATTATTTTATGAATAGATAAAAATAATACATTTCATTATTTTGCTATCACTTCAGAGCACCAACCAAAGACTTTGCCTTCTTTTCCTCATTTTTTTCCCTTTTTTATTATGTAGTTGTTTGTTTCTTTTTAAGTAAGTACTCTTGAGGTACTAGAAAGTTATTTGGTTCCTGTAAAAAGTCTCCTTTCCTAAGCAAATCTAAGCAGCATCTTCCCTGTCCATTCTCCATCAATTTTAGAAGAATTAAAATTAGATTTCTTTCCTTTCCTGAATTAATGTGATTTTATCTTAAGTAAATTTTCCAATACTCCACAAGTGTAATTGTAAGGGATTTAATCTGCCTTATGAATAATTTGCTCTCCTACCTGGTATAAGCGCATTTCCCCAGAGCAGAAAAGGAAGCAAGTGCTGAGTACCCTCTAATGATCATTTTTAAATTTGCCTCCATTTAACCTGGACCCTAGTCCAGGTCTTACCTGTGACCTGGGAAGTGAAAGCAAGGTAACAGGAGTCTGGCCAAAGGTTGGCTGCTACTACAGTGCAGAAAATAGTGGGAGTCACAAGCCGGAAGGCAATAGCAATAAGGTTGGAGTAGGAGTTATGTGGCTGAGGTTCAATTAGCTTATTCCCTTGACCCTATGCAAACCATTTAATATGTAGCACCCACTTCTGTTACAAATAGATTCCTACTAATCTGTAACTGCCATAAAAAGTACCTAATATTCCCAAGAGATAGTAGATGAAAATCTGACTGAGAACATAGTACTGCTAAGGAGTCAATTCTCTAACAAAGACTGGAATGAAATGGGATAAGATCCAACATTGATTTATACTCATCATAAGGCTTCATTTCTTACAAAAGACTGGAGAAATATGGAATGAAATAAATGACGAACTAAAAGCTGAACGATTCAGACCCATCAGTGCTGATAGAGAAACACTGGAAATCATTACAACAGCTTCGGAAAATATCGGGAAAATGGTGGCTACACTGCAGAATGAAATGGTTGAAAGCCAACGAAGCCAAGACATGTACAGTGAACAGAAAGCATATGTAAAGGTGAGCTAGAGAGGATGCAGGTAAAAGGCCATTCTCATCTAAAACACAACCATTCAGTACAAAGCTGCTTTATTTAAGATGTATATGAAGGTTCCTTTTTTTTCTTACTTTTTTCTGTGTCATACCTCAGTTTTAAAGGGAAAGCTTTGGAGCTGAAAACTCTATTTTCAGTGACTAATCAAGTTCATTTCTTATTACAGATACATGCCACTCATAAGCAAAAAGACATGGCTAATAAATCTTGGGCAAAATTCTTGACTAGAACATCAAATGCTAAAGCATTAAAGGTAAGGTTTCAAAAGAATTACGCTAGCCTCAGAAGCAATTATGTTCATTCAAAGACTAATTAGACTTCAAAAAGCGGTTTTTGTTCATATTTCTGGTAGCATTTTTATACAATAATAATATAGCCAGAATATAACAGGTTCATAGCAATGACTTTCACCAGAGAGTTCCATGAGTTGCATGGAATGTATTTTTCAGAGGGAAATACAAATGGCAGGAGTGACCTGGAGAGAACAGAAGGCAGGTTGTGGTAAAAGCATTAAGTGAGATGGCACAAGGGATAGAAAGAGCATATTTCTGTTTCAGCCTCATCATGCTCCTGCGTCTAGGCTCATTTCTCTGCAAAAAAAAATTGAGGTGAAGGGTAGAGAGTAGGGAACAGTTCTTCCATATTACCCTGTCTCCCCAACTGTTGGTTACTTCTGTGATCACAAAAAGAAGGTGTTCAATGAAATACAGTAAAGGGACCTATGGGAAAAACTGATCCACACACTGTCTGAGACTAGCAAAGCTTTGCTTCACTTCTGTTCTCTGAAAGCTAAACACAAGTGGCACAATTCAGACTGATGGCTGATGTTATTTAAGTAAGGGAGGCAGCACCCTCAATTTCAAAAAGATGCATTCTTTTCTTTTACACCTTTTCCATTCAATTTTTGGAGATGTTGTATTTCAGCATTGCAAATCTGTCTCCTGCTATGAGATTGCAAGTATCAAATCCCTGTCTAAAAGCAACAGGCCTAGTCCAAATTTGGGCATTGTAAAGAAAGGCAGTAAAGTAAAACAGAGCTACCAAGCGTACCTGGTTTGGGGAACAGCCCTTCCAACCTTAGTTGCAAATCATCCCCTGCTGTTCTTTCAATTTTGAGAAACAATCTTGAGGAGTTAATACTCAGCTCTACAGATCAGTCTTTACCTTCTCCCTCCCCCACTTCCTTCAGTGAATGTTAAGCTTTAATTTGACCACAGTAAATTAAATTGATTTAGTACATTTTAATTAACTTTAGGCAAATCATATCAATTTATGCAAAATAGTATAAAAATCTACATTAATAGATTTAAATCCAAAACCTCACAGAGCCATATTCCATGAATTAAGCCAGATTCCCCTTGACCTACCCTACTCCTTGATTTTCAAGTCAGACAACTTTACAAAAGGCATTAACTTCTCCAGATTTCTACAAACTTATATAATACACTGAGGATAAAACTTTCTAATAAAATCCTAATGCCTTTAGAAAAAAAAATAAATAAAACTTCCAGATGTACCTAAGGAAGAGCCAGAGAATAAATTTGACATGTATGAAATAGCGTCTTTTTGTCATTCTGAGCACATGCTAAAGTGATTACTGTTGTGATCTTATTTATCTTCTTTCCTTTTTTGACTTTTCCATATCTTCAGAAAGCAAAGAAGCTTCAGGAAAAGGCTATTGAGTCTTCCAGACCCAAAGAATACCCACAGAATGCCTTAATTCACTCAACGGACATCAAAGGCCTAAATATAACAGTAAGATTTTTCTCCCTTAATGCAAGGAACTTATTCTCTTACATAAATTTAGGCAAGCAAGTTAGCAGTTACTTCTGAACAGTTTTAAACTTTGCTGATGTTTCTCTTTTAATCTCATAAAGGTCAGATTGGTTCGTCTCTGGAGCAGCACCCCAAATTCAAATTACAAGAGTAGCTAGTGGTATATGTTTCATAGAAGTGGAAGTGGAATCCATTTGTATGACTTTTTTTTCCTATTATAACACACATTTCTTAATATACCTATGCCTGTGAAAGCAAAAATTAGTTTTGATGATACAGAAGCCTATTTAAATGAGCACATCATCCTAACAATAGTGGTTGACAATACTTTCTCCTCCCCTCTTCCCTCTCCCTCCCTCCCCCACCCAAATAATCCCTTTTCAGGCCAGGCCATTTTCTTTTGAAAATACAACTGTTGGGGCAGCTAGGTGGTGTGGTGAAGATAGCACCAGCCCTGGAGTCTCCAAATCTGGCCTCAGACATTTAACACAAAAACTAGCCGTGTGACCTTGAGCAAGTCACTTAACCCCAATTGCCCTACCTTCCCCCCTCCAAAAAGCAAAAACAAAAACAAAAACAAAAACAAACAAAAAAAAAAACAAAAAAAAGAAAATACAGCTGTCATGTGCCATAACAATTAGGTGATGCTTTACAGATTAACTAGCAGATTTCATCCTCATTTTAATCCCATCCGATGCATGATTCTCACAGCTGCCATTATTGACATTCCTAAAGCACAGGTATGACTAGGGCTTGACGCTCTCTTTTTAGTTGTATTTTTATAATTTCTGCCTCAAATCATATTAAAGTATTTACAATACTTGTGACTGATTAAAGTACTGAACTAAATACATTTTATTAAAAGATATTTACAGTTATAAGCAAGGAAACATTTAGAAAAATACCCATATTTATAGGACAGTAAAAAGTTACAAAGCCAAAAACTTTATGCCTAAAACCTTTGTACACATTTTAAAACAGGAAAACAGTGATGGGAAACTCTTTGCAACAAAGATAGAACAAAAACCAAATGGGCGAAGCACTTTAAAGAAGGCCTTAAAAGACTCAGCTCCTCAACAGGCTGTTTCTGTGAAACATGCCAACCACGAAAATTTGACACGGAATCTTCTCATGGATACATCAGAAGCTCAGACCAAAAAGCTAAAAAAAAAGACAACAAAAGATAGTCAAATCACAGCAAAAAATGCTAAAAGCACTTGAAACTGAACAATTCTGTCATAGTTAGAAACAAAAGTTTCCACTGATGAGTGAAACTACAAAGTACTGCCAAGGGCAATGTATGTGTCTATGTTTAGTACACATGTGTACATCTGTGTATATGTATATATGCATACATTCATATCTACAGAGAGAATTCAGTGTAAGAAAAATCACATAACTGATGCAAGAAGAATCTTCTGTAGTCTGATATCACATGGCAAAAAAAGGTTTAACAGATACAGAACTTTAGGAATAGTAACCTGGATTTAGTCCCAGTAGAGCTTTTGTCTTAGAGGCTCCCACATATCAGCTGTCACCCCCAACACTTCAAAGATCTGTGGATTCTTTATTATGGGTTCTGCTTCCACCAACATCAACTTGAATGTTTCTGTAATTTGAAACAACTCTTTTAGAGTTACTGTGGCGAAAAAGTTCATCATTTTACAGCCAACCTGATAAAACCAAACCAGGTGAACCTTCTGCCAGCAAACATCATCATCAGGCCCTTCCTCAAAGCCTTTCCAGCTTGGTAGACCCTACCAGCACATATACCTGCCGACATGGTCTTTTAAGAACCTGGGTCACTACCTAGGTCCCCGCAAAAGAATATATGGGTTAGCAGACACCCCTAACACCATCAGTGACTTTTTAAAAGCACTTGAAAACTTGTGAAAGCATAAAACATGAAACTTTCTTCATTTTTTTTTTAATCCCAGCTTAAGTTGTCAGTAAACTGGGTCATATCCAGAGATTCAGCTTCATATTCACAGCTTCTTCAAATTGAATACAAGTTGGGAAAAGCACTCTGTTGCTGAAGTACAGCTGAATACTTGCCATAAAACAATGGGGCCTGCATATACGTGTGTATATACATATATGTGTGTGTGCACATATTTGTATTTGTAGATTTATGTGTGTGTGTATGTATGGATATGCTACACAGAGCAAAACAAATGCCTCTTTGGGAAGACTACTCAGCTAATCCTGTGTGGGTGCCGAATTGTATCAGCCTGCACCACCTGCCTTCCCCTTCCCCCTCGCCGCACACACACTCTTACCCTATCTGCCATAGGCCTCAATAAGGAATCATTTTTGGCATGACTTCACTTTCTACTTTATCCTGCACATGCCAAATATTTGACCTCATCCAGACCCGGACCCATCTCCCCTTTTGTCTCCTCTGGCATAAACTAATTCAAGTTTTCTTCAAGACCTCAGCTTTACCCACTGTTCTTCCTGCTTCTCCAACTTTGGGCTCTACTTCTCAAGATCCTGATAAGGGATTTTTGGGTACCCAAAGGCTTCCCTCCAAGCCTGTGGTCAGAATCACTGTAAAGGAAAATGTTTTTTGCTTAATATTTAAATGGATCTATGGGCATTTCATTGTGAGGGGCTTAGATTTAAACCCATTCTTGATCTATCTTGTCCGACTCTTATCCATGTCCTTCCTTCATAGGGAGAACAATGCAAGCCAATATGCCAAGAGACTTTTTCTTGGCCCTTTAATATTACCTGGGTACAAATGCAGCCCACAAGCCCTCTATATTTTATCTCTGACTCATTACATGAGTGACTCACCTCATGTTCAGATCATACATCTCAAATAATATCTTTTATAACATTTGCAGATAATTCATCCTTGGCAATATTCTGCAGCCTGTTTATACTGCCATATGCCTCTCTACTGCCTTTTGTTTGACCTGAAATTTTAATTCTTTGGAGATTACAGCATTCTGTGATTGACAGCCAGAGAGCAGGAATCCCCAGGGACCTTTTTTTTGGAGGGGGGGGATGGGGTCTGGTCCTGTGATTCAATCAGTGTAGAGAGCTCACAGGAAGCAAATTCCACTTAGTAACACAAATCAGCAATTTTACTCTAACTTGTAGTCTTGCAAAATTACCTTAACTAGAAGAATGTGGGGTCTTGCTTTAGGAAAAAGCTTGGGCTCATTAAAACTATTGTGCAGCTTTTCCAAGTGAAGGGCATTTGCTTTCTGTCCTCTATTCAGTATGGGGCCCTGTCCATCATCTGACTGCAGTGTCTGTCCACGACACACATACTGATGAACCAGCTCCGTGAAGTGTCCATCCAGCTATTGTCTGGACAAACAGGCATTCATCATCTACTTGGTGTTTTCTGCATAGATGTTATATCAGACTCATCTGAATGGCAGTAAACCTCGTTGATGTACAGATGGAATACTTCTTCTCTTTGAATTCAGAACAAAGCCATGATAGAAGCAAGCACATCGGCAAGCACATAACTCGCTTTTCTGTGCGTTGCTTCATGTTAATAATCAGAGAATTGTGGATCACATTTATCTCTCAAATGTCTATCAAGGAATCTAGTCTCATCTTAAATTATGCATGGCAGACACTTTGTTGTAGGAAGACCTCTGTGGCTAGTTACATTTTGGTCTCTATTGTATTATATAATTTTTTGTAATCAACAAAAAACATTATCTATACTTTTCTGGCAATTTACTGAAGGTATAGTCTGTCGTAGAAAATTATTTGCAAAATTCTAATATTTTTCATCAAGGATCTCTTCAGTATTTGTATAACAATCCTTTTAAAGATATTGAAGAAATGAAAATAGTGATAGGCATCAGTAATTCTCTTCATTACGTTTTTAAGTAATGATAATATTTGAGAAAACATACATCCAAAAAATTACTAGTACTAATGGTAGTAGAGGTAATGTTTATAAAGTCATTTATTATCAATTAATAAAAGTAGAAGAGCCCCCCCATCAATCATCAGATTTATTCTCCTACCACTAGATGGAACTGTGACCAAATCATCCCAGATACCCCAGGACCAATGTACAACATTGTAGCATGATCGGTCCCATTCTGTCTCTTGCGCTAACCAAGGATTTTCCTTCTTCAGGAAATCAGTTTATTCTACTTCTTTCACTGCACTCCCCAGCACTTTACAGCATTTCTTAGGAAGTAAAAAGACTTACCTCCTCAATAAAGCTTTCACCTTCTTCATTTTGAATCAAAGGTGGAAAAGAAAAGAGTTTCATTTCCGTTTATAGTTTTATATATTAATTAAGGATACCACGTTTAAGCTTCTCCTACATATACACACACACACACACACACACACACACACACACACACACACACACACACACACACCTTTGGGTTAAATTCTGTTTGGAAAATTGCAAACTGCTTTTCTGTGATTCTAAGATGCTTACTTCCAAAAAGGGAAAGAAAAAAAAAGGCCAGCTCATTAACAACAATATTCTTACAATGATTCTATGTGACTTTGTTCGCAAAACACCAGGAACTTGAAAAAGGCGATATAGACATTGAAAGGGGTGCTTTTGTGCCGCACAGCACAGTACAGCATTAACAATGACAGCTCGCACACAGGGAGCAACATGAGAGATGTCATCAAGTACATAATGTACAAGGAAGAAGGGCATACAGGAGTAAGAATGTGAAAAAACGTTCAGAATGCTGCATTTGTACGTTTGGTGTATTAAAAGATCCAAAATGCTGCAAAGATCCTTTATGGAGGATGTACATGAAAAACACAAGACCTGGAGGAACAATGGAAACGGCACTCAGGCTGTTGGAATAAAAGACTTCTCCCCCTCTCTCCCTCTCCCGCTCCCTCTCCCTCCCCCCCCCTCTCTCTGACTCCCTCTCTTCCTCCCTCCCTCCCTCTCTCTCTTCCTCCATCCCCTTCTCTCTCCCCCTCTTTCTCTCCCTCCCTCTGTCTCTCTCTCTCTCTCTCTCCCTCCCTCTCTCTCTCCCTCTCCTTCTCTCTCTCTTTCTCCCCCTCCCTCTCCCTTTCTCTCTCTCCC
>CM053597.1:39418885-39480059 GCA_028646575.1 Pseudocheirus occidentalis | reverse complement strand
CTCTCTCCCTCCCTCTCTCTCTCCCTGTTTCTTTCCCTCTCTCCCTCTCTTCCTCTCTCCGTTTCTCTCTCCCTTTCTCTGTCTCTCTCTCTCCCTCTCCCTTCCTCCCTCTCCCTCCCTCCCTCTCTCTCTGTGTCTCTCTGTCTGTCTCTCTCTCTCTATCTATCTATATCTATATCTATATCTACATCTATATATATATATATATATATGTAACTGAAAATTGATGTTCAGAAACAGTATCAGAACCGGTATAATAGCTACTTGGCACAGTGGATGGTGGACTAGGCCTGGAGTTAGGAAGACCTGAATTCAAATCCAGCCTCAGACACTTACTAGCTGTGTGAACCTGAACAAGTCAACCTCTGTTTGCCTCAGTTTCCTTATATGTAAAATGGGACTGATAATAGCAGCTCATTCCCAGGCTTATTGTAAAGATAAAATGAGTCAATATTTGTAAGACACTGTGAGTGCTAACTAGTATTATCCCCAAGGAAGAATGGTGTTGATTGTATGTGAACACTAAAAAGAGTCAACATTGTTGTACTTAGCAGAAACCAAGTAGAAGAAGCAAAGTTTGGCAGATGTCTGGGGGAAAAAAATCATTGAATGTAGTCACATATCTTTATAACCATTACTTTCCAATTTTCAACTGAAATCCATGAAAAATATAGAAGATATGTTTATATGAAAATTTTATCTGCTGTTATTTTATTGCGGGAAAGCACACATTGAACCAAAGATATACATTTATATCCTTAATAATGAAACAATTTTGGTCAAAATCACTTCATTCCTTCAGAAGTCATTGTGGAACAAACATAAAGACAAATTGATGAATTTGATTTAAAGAGAAATCATTTGAATTGGTCAGTGAGTCTAAAGGGAACTTAAAACATTATTTTCGGCAGACAGAAACCCAATGGCATCAGTAATAACAGAGAAGTTAGGGAAACATTAGGATTTCTGCCTTTTTTCTTCATGAGTTATGATGCAGTGAAGCATCCCAGGACAATGACAGCCTGGGGCAGACTTGGAAAAGAAAAAACGTAGATGTGAGGATCAACCTATGTGGGAGTAGTAGCGGATACAGAAGAGAAGACAGCAGGAGTGGGGGAAGTGAAGTGGAAGGACCACCAAAAGGGATGGCCAAAAGATACAAGCAGAGAAGAGCCAAGAACATCATAAACATACAAAATGAAGGGAATTTGGAGGAATGGGCATTACATGTTAAATGTAATCAGGCAAGTAGAATGAGACTCAGTTAGAGAGAATCAGTCCCTTTTTGGTGGGTTGAGAAATCAAACTACTTATAAGACCAATTAGGGAGTGAGATGATAGAGTTATGTACCAGTTATGTTACCAGTTATGTACAACACATAGACAAGGACTATGTATGTGAACAATGGGAATGTAATAAAGGGTTTCTTGGGGAGAGAAAGCTAAGGTGATCATTCACAGGCAAAATTTCTTCCCCTTAATGTCATGAATAATGACAAGCAAGTGATCAGATACTTTATGATAGTGATTTTTCTAGTAACTACTCTGTCTAGTAGGGACTTTTTAAAGGCCAGCAGAGGTTCTGGGACACTAACAGACAAAATGTGGAGTCAACATAACATTCAGCTCTAGGCCAAGTTGAAGGCTGCCAAAGGAATGGGATATTTTCATACCACCTCCATTGAGACAGGAATTTGATTTCTTTTCACACATATGTAAGTGAAGCATAAAAGCCCAGGCAAACACACGGTCCTGAGAAAGTCCAGGATTTGCTGATACCAGTGTGTATGGCCACCAGACCTACTAGGCTCTCTAGGTATGTTGTGTGTAGTCATTGTAGCCACTTCTCTGATACCTTTGATCATGTGGCTCAAGTACAGCCTTTATTAAGCCTGCAGAAAGTCAGTGTTTTATGTAGTGAAAGGAGTACCTCGTAGGAGTTGCCCACCAAGAAGTACTTGATTTCAGTCACTAGCCCAGTGGTGTCTTCAGAAGTTCTCTGTCACATGTGTGAGGTAGACTTCCACGAAAACAGTATTCCTACTAGCCACCAGAGAGCAATTAGCCCATAGACATCTAGACTGCTTTCCTCAAAAGTCTCTCTTCAAGTGGTAGTGCTGGTCAAGTTTGAAATTCAGCTAAAAGATGAAATGGAGTATTACTCAAAATACAAAATAGCTCTGTGCCCTCACCTTCAGTGGAGAATGTATATGCTCAGCCCGTTCATTCCCTTGGGATCTCCTATCATAATGATTCCACCCATACCCCAGGCCTTTGATGCCCTGTGATTGGACATTATGAAGAGAAGTCGAGCATTTCTGTGGATCCATCTGCCTCTAGCCTGCTCACAGCCCTGCTCCTGTTGGCCCTCTTAAGTCTTCTGGGGCAGTTAGAGGAAACTGAAACACTAGCATCCTTAGCTCGTGGAAAGAAGGAAAGGAGGAGGTGTGTGAATTCAGGACCTTGTCTCAGAATCAAACAGGAAATAATATTTGGAAATCAGTCTTACCTTCTCAGCTCACCAGCCCAACTGTATTCCCGAGCTGGCAGTCTCAGCACTTGGGACCAGCTTTTGTCATGGTTCCTAACTCCATCTCTGCACCAGGATCAGACTCTCCTTCACAGCACCAGTCCCCGGCAGTCTCAGTCGCTGGTCACTGTAGACATGGGCTTCAGCAACAGCAGTCTCTACAACATCCCACTTCCTCTTGTCCACATCACGGAGGCCCAGGGATTTCAATCCCGTTTCGATGGTGGCTCATTCCCAGTCACCCTCCTAGCAAAGAAATCCCATTCCTCTCTTTATTGTATTGTAGCCTCCTACCCATAGCAAGTGTGGCCCTAATGCCTGTGATGAGGGGAGAAGGGTAGTCAGCCTTTTGTGTGTGCTTGGACCAACAGACACCATTTTACCAGTCTCCTTCTCCCCAAAACATCACCTCAGACCCAGAGGAAAATGATATTTCAGACAAGTAAGAGGGGCAGGTATGGGCATTGTTTGTACAGAATAGTCATTATCTTAAGAAAGTATTCCTTTAACAAAGATCCCTTATCACACCATATGTCCTGATTTGAGATATAGAAATTCAGTATACCTTAACTGTTCACCTACCATGTTTAAAGATTGTACTAGACCTTGGGGGAAGTATAAATAGAAATGACTCAGGCCCTGCCCTTACGGAATTCGCAGTCCAGTGTGGGACATATACACAAATTACATTCTATCCCTAGTCAATGCCATCCATTCCCACCACTTCAGCTATCACATATGTAAATGATCCCAAATCTGTATTTCTGACTTGACTTCCTGTCTATGCCCCAAACCTATGTCTCCAACCACCTAGAGAACATCTCGCCTATGCTTCAAATTCAGTATAATCAAAACTGAATTCATTATCTTTCTATTCCATTTTCCCCCGTGGTCACCCTGTTTCTTTTTATATATTCAATCAACATTTTTTAAATTTTAATATCCCTTCTCATTATGAACTTAACAAACATTAATATGTAAATAAAGAACAGAAAAAAAGATTATATATGAACCTGGGAACTTAAATTACATAAATTTGGGGTGTTTTTAATGTCTAATCCCCCTCAATTTTATTCTTTGTGTTGTTTTTCTTTCTTGTATTCCTCTCACTATCCACCAATTCTTCACCTCAAAAAGAAACACCTCCCCCCCTTGTAACAGATAACTGGAGTCCAGCAAAACAAATCAACACATTGGCTCTGTCTAAAATGTATACCTCATTCTTCTACTTTTGTCAGTCACCTCTCTACAAAGAAATGAGAGGCATGCTTCTCCTCAGCCTTCTGAAGTTAGGATTGGCCACTGCACTGATTCAAGTTCTGAGGTCTTTTAGATGTTTTCCTTTGCACCCTTGTGGTCAGTATGTAAATTGTAGTTCTGCTCACTTCATTCTGCATCAGTAGGGTTCTCTGAATCTCTCTATTACAAACACACCATTTCCAAGACCCATCCCTCTAGGGAACTTTGCTTTATCACCTCCTTCTTCTAGTGTAGTTGGCTAGAACTCATAGAGGAGTTTTAGGCAATAGAATGTCTGGCAACAGAGTCGAAACTTAGTCCCAAGACTGCCATAAGATCATAGCTACAAGCTTTATTTTTTGACAAATTTACAAATAAAATTCATAACCCATATATATTTAGCAACAAAAACTCATTGAAAAAATAATGTCCCAAATGACAGCCCCAGAGTGATGCAGAAGTCAGGCCCCCTTGTTGTGTTTTGTGGGAGGATACAAAAAATAGCCAGACTTCTCTTACATGATGATCTAAGTCAGCAGAGTGACTGCAGGCAGAATGGAGGGTGCTCGCAATGTGGTGTGGCTGGTAAAGTGGATGAAGTGCCCTGTCCCAAGTAAGGGAAGCCACGTTCAAGTACCATCTCTGCTTGTCGAAATGCCCTTCTTCCCCCGAGGCCCAGCTGAGAGTCCGCTCAGCCTCAGCTGACATCATTCCCTCCCTCCCCAGACTTTTCATCGGGCGCTCCATCTGGACCTTTTCTTTGCCTTTATCTACTCTGGGTCCCACTTAATCATGTTGTCATCACTTTATTGTTAGATTATAAATTCCTTGAGGACAAGGATTATCCATATTCATATGCCCAACTCCTCACACAACACTTTGCTTTAATAAATGCTTGTTATTAAAGCAATGAAGAACAACAACCAGAATTTGTCTGAGGTAAAATTTAAACCATGAAGAAGAGACCTAGACTGTGTGGGTGTGATGGTGCACACCTTCAGCCCCAGTTCCCAGGGAAGCCAAAGCAGGTGAATCTTTCCATCTCAGGAGTTCTGACCAGTCGGTTATTTGTAGAAACTTTGGCATCAGTTTGGTGAGCCTGCTAGGCATAGGGGACCACCGGCTTGCCTAGGGAGGAATGAAACACCCAGGTTATAAGTCAAAGCTTCCATGTAGATCAGTACTGGGACCAGGCTCAGAGTAACCCCTGCACTTCTAGCCTGAGCAAGATGGGGAAACACAGTCCTTTAAAAAAAATAAAAAAAAAAAAAGCTCTGAGTAGAATCGCAGCCTGAGGATTACAAAACCATAAAACAAAAGACCAAGGGCCTCCTGAAATGGTAGCCAGGAAAGTACCATGCATGAATTGCATGCTTAGTAAATGCTGACTGATAGAGTGACCATAGTCACATATGCCTGCCCTAAACACCAGAGACACTGAACTCTAGGCCTCACTGGGTTATTATGAGAAAAAGACTTTGTAAACCGTAAAACTGTGACTGTGCATTGACTCATTGTTAGTCGCGTAAGGACTTCATGAAACACGGAGGTCAGCTTATGTCCAGCTTATCAGAGGGGAGGTTTAACCCATGTTCAAGAGGCTGAGGCAGCCAGCAAGCAAGTTTCCACAAACAATAGTAAAATGAGGGAAGTCTGAGACCTCAAACCCTTCTCCCTCTTCTATCCAGTGCTTCCGTGCTGCCCTTTTCCATCTTTGAGGAAGGAATGCGCTCTAATATACTCATTCCCATTAAGGGGGTAGTTCTAACATGAAAATAACAAATACATTTGAAATAAATACATTAAAAAAAAAAAGCAAAACCACCCCCTCACACAGTCATCAGCTGAAAACCAAGTAATCCAAGGAAACATGGGCAATATAAGAAATCATTCCTGGAGGCACTCACTGTGTGTTCTTTTTAATCACCTTTTCTGTGGGTTTTATTTATTGGTTGCCCATGGATACAATAAAAGCCCAGTGAATGTTTAGTGGATTAATGAAAGTGCAGAGCTTATTGGCTAAGGCCTACAGATAAAAAATGTTAACCTACCTCATCTCCAGCTGAGTCATCTCTGCTCCTTCAGAGTAAACTGGGTAGAAATTGTTCTCTGGGCAAAATAGAAAAAATAAATCTATGAGCACTGGTTGCCAAGCACTATCACTCTCTATTCTATGTGCACATCTTTCTTTTTCCTTTCCTTTTGCTAGTCTCTTTGTTTCTCTCCTTTTTTTTCTTCCTTTCTTTTACTTTTCCCTTGACATAACCATTTTTCCATTGTGTTTACAATGCCCTGCAGAACACAGAAGCATTTCTTCTCCCCTCCCATTAGTGCACATTAAGCATAGGGACAAGGGTTTCTAGTGCCAGCTGGCTGGTTTACATGGTGATTCTGTACAAATCACTTAATGACTCTCAGCTTCACGTACTCCATCTGTAAATTAGGGCTAATACTAACCACCCCTGGCCGTGAATAATGCTAAAAGCAGAAAAAAAGGGGAAAGGGTCTTAAAGAAATACAACATTCAAAAACCATGTTAGTAGCATGTATTTTATATTGCATACTTTTAACAAATACTACATCCTTTCTCCAACTCTGAAATCTATTATTAGATTGAAATAATTATGACCTATTTGAAGTAACCAACCTGGGAGTTGCTTCCAGCTGAACCTGATCTTCTGTCTTACAGGGGTAGGGAACCTATAACCTCAAGGCCACAGGTGGCCCTCTAGGTCCTCAAGTGTGGCATTTTGACTGAATCCAAACTTCAAGAACAAATCCCCTTAATGAAAGGATTTGTTCTGTAGAACTTGGACTCAATCAAAAGGCCACACCCAAGGATCTAGAAGGCCACAGGTTCCCCACCCCTGACCAAACTCTAACTTCATTGCATATAAAATAGCACTGGGCCCCATTTTTCATGGGATCTAGAGCTCAAGCAATGCTATCCTCACTGTTATTTGCATTGTCTTTTAGTCTACCATACCTTTCTAGAAACCAAAATTGCTCTTCCCTTCCCACCCACACACCCAGCCTGCCAGCCTCCGGTGATGAGACTCCTAACGCATTAAACATCAATTGGTCTGTCCCCATTTCGCAGTTATTTACCTTCCACTATACACTATGATATCAGGTATCTTAACAGGGGAATCTTGAAGAAAATCTGAATGTGTATAATTGGGGGATAATCCTCAAAATTCCACTGAAGGATTTATAGGCTTTATCCTATCATTTTGAAAGATTAAAATGAATTTCTTTTTTCTAGGTTCCCACTGGTGAAGTGATAACTGTGGAAAGTACCCCTGTATACTTAATAGGGGGACCACTAGCAGATACAGACATTGCGCTGAAAAGGCTGCCTATTCGAGGAGGAGCTTTGCAAAGAATCAGAGAAATTAAAATAGAAGATAAGCCAAAAAGTGATCATGGTCTCTAACATCACATTCTCTTAAAAAATAAATACTGTTTCTAGTTTTCTAATGAAGAAATATTTTTATTCAAAATCTTTATGGAATTTAGAATATATTATTTTGGCTTTGGCAAAGTACTATATGGGGTTTGGGGGGAAATGTGTAATTAACCATGTTCTATGAATGTATTTTGTGATTGAACATTTCAATAACATGTAGCATCAGAAAACTTAAGGAACTTATTAACAGTCTTTTGAAAGTTCTAACTAAATAAATTTTTATGCTGTCTAAAACGAAATGACAGAAATATAGTAGTTAATTATTCTTGCCGTAAGAGGAAATATTTGTCATTAGCTGAATAATTTAAAATAAAGAAAATATTTTGAAAATAGCTTGCCGCCTGACACTGCGTACGAAGCCTGGTTTTCCCCACTTTCTCCGCATGGGATACGGGCCGTAAGCTCACATCTCCCCTTCTGCAGAAAAAACCAAGCAAAAAGTTCATGCAGAGACGAATCAGACGGCTGAAAAAGAGATGCGGGCCGCGACAAGATGAGGCGGCCAGACGCAGGTGGCAGTGAGTTCACTGCCAGCTGCATCCAGGGCGTCATCCTCAGAACCAGGGTGAGATACGTCTTTCCTCCTCTCCCCTTTCTTGGTACAAACAGGGGATGATTCCCACCTTGGATCCCAGCAACCTTCTCGTTGAGCTGCACCCATGGGTTCTGGGAAGCAGGGGAGGGGGGGGTGGCATAAAGTAAGCAGTTCATCCACATTTGCAGGTTTTGTTCAGTAAAAACTACTGCATAAAAAATATATTTCTAGTGCCACAACACAGTACTCAGGGAAATGTAATTCATTTGTTCAATAGTTTATTAAGAATTTAAGGCCCATGACATTGCATTAGAAAGTTTAGTCATTTTTCAGTCATGTCTTACTCTTCACAACTCTTTTTTGGATTTCATTGACAGAGGGTGGTTTTCCATTTCCTTCTCCAGCTCTTTTTACATGAGGAAACCTGAGGCAAACAGGTTTAAGAAACTTGCCCAGCATCACAGGGCTAGTAAGTATCTGAGGCCTGATTTGAAGTCCTAAAGATGAATCTTCTCAACTCCAGACACAGTGTTCTATCCACTGAGCTACCTAACTGACTCATTACATTAGCTACTGGGATATAAAGATGAAATTTTAAAAAAAACATCAAAACTACAGTTCCTAACCAAAAGGAACTTATATTCTGCAAACACAGGGGTGGGGAACCTATAGCTTCAAGGTCACATGTGGTCCTCTAGATCCTCAAGTGCAGCCCTTTGACTGAATTCAAGTTTCACAGAACAAATCCTTTTATTGGATCCAAAGGGCACCAGGCTGCTTTGTGAGAGGTGTGATGGGCAGCCTAACCCAGGGGAATGCATATTTGAGTGATGAAAAAGGGAGAGAGGAGAAAGGTAATAGTGGGAGACTCAACAGAACTTGGCAATTGATTTGCTTTGGGGGTGAGGGTGTGTTTACTTTATGTCAACCATCTACCTCTTCTCAAATGATTGTGATATACCATAACATTGCTTCTTTCATAGTATTAGAATGCTTATTCCTTCAATTATCTTTCACATATATATATGTACATATATGTATATAAATATATATACTTACTGAAGTATAAGTACAAATTTGTATAGACTGATCTAGACCAATCAGAATTACCTATGGATAAAAATCAAAGTAGCCAAGGAAGCCTAACATATTATTACTCCTCAGTATTGACAGACAAATAGAAATACACCTATTCTCATGCACATGCATAGATATAGATAGATAGATGGATGGAGAGATAGACATGTATACACATGCATGTATAGACTGGTTCAGAAGTCAGTTGAATGAGACATCAAATATATCTTGCCTTCCAAATTATGCTTAAGCAGAAGCCTCCATACAACATCCCCTAAAAGTGCTTTTCCATCCTTTGCTCTGTGACTTCCCATGACAACCCCATTAGCTTTCAATTGCAGAGAGAGCTGACATCACTCTCAGCATTCTTTGTCAGCTCCTCCTCTCAACGACCAATTCCTTAGTATGAAAAGATTTCTAACTACTTCACTGTAAATGAAAAGGACGACATTCAAGTCATGTCTCTACCCGCCTTCTGCTATTATGCTAGAACTAGAGTGGGGTTTCTCAGAAGGTGGTTCAGACCACACCGCTGGAGGTCACAGCCGTGGAGTGAATTATATTCTGTAGATTTCCTTTGAAGCAAAAAGACTCGCCTTTCCTGAAGACTCTTACTTTCTGAATATATGGAAAAGTTAAGAAAATAAGACAGCATTGTCCAATGTATAACCAAACACAACCTTTTTACAACATTTCACTAAAATGGTTCCCCAGACTGTGCTTTATGGCCTCCGGTGATGATTTAACCACCATCTGAGAATGTCCACTCTACTTTTGGACAGCTCTGTTAAGAAGTTTTCCTTGTACCAAAACAAAAATCTGCTTTTGGCAACTCCATATTGCTGTAAGTTCTTTCCTCTGATGAAAAACTAATCGAATGCATCCAAGATCTCATCTCTCTTCCATGACAACCTTTCAAATATGTGAAGAAAATTAGTATGCCCCTGCTTCTTGAAATAATCTTCAGCATCAACATCCAGAGTCCCTTTCATTTAACTGTGCTTTAGACATTCACTGGCTTGCCAACATCCTCAATAAGATGTGCTGCCCAGAAACTAATATAATGCTCCTGATACCATCAGACCAGGTCAGAATACGGAGGGGATATTACTGCCTTCATTCTCTATACTCGTTTGCAAAGGTACATAGAATATCCCAGATTTTAAAGAGTTAAAATTTACCCAGTCAGGTGGAGATTCATAGATTTCCATCTTGCCGACATGAGAAACATGGGTGGGGCAGGGAGAAGGAATGGAAGAAATAGAGGGGGAAGGGTCCAAAGACACTTTCCCTATTTCACAATTTTGTATGGAACAGACCCCAATTTGGCCACACACACACACACAATATGCATATATATGTGTATCATGTGTGTAATATGCATGTGTATATGTGTGTACACATGTATTTGTATGTGGCCAATGTGTGCATATTAACACACATACAAAACACACACATATATTTCAGAGACAGGCTCATAGAATCCACATATCTACATAGTGTGGTCCATTCATTTTGTTATAAATGAATTATTGCACTCAGAGTGCAATAAAAATCAGTTTATCTTTATCTGGAGATAAACACCATTATAAAATTTCAAACAGTATATAAGCAAGATTTAAAGAGCAAGGAACTTGCAAAGGTAAGTGAGGGTAATTTGCCAGGCATTGATGAGGCAGAAGCCAGGGCATGGTGAGGGATGGGTGGTGGGGGTGAGAGGTAAGTAGAGGAGGGGTAAATTCTCCAGTCCCAGTGCAGAAGCAAATTCTGACCAGCTCATTAAGTTGGCTAGTGAGACAAACAAGACTCTCACAGCTCCTAACTATGTTCAGTTGAAGAAAACAGTGCCCTTCCCTCACAATGCACTGACCACTGACCTGGCGCATGTTTCTG
This sequence comes from Pseudocheirus occidentalis, assembly GCA_028646575.1. Classification (NCBI taxonomy): domain Eukaryota; kingdom Metazoa; phylum Chordata; class Mammalia; order Diprotodontia; family Pseudocheiridae; genus Pseudocheirus; species Pseudocheirus occidentalis. The sequence continues at coordinate 39,469,316 of CM053597.1, read as the reverse complement.
TACCCTAGAGCTTCAGAGTTCCCAAGCTTCCCCCCCCCCTACCCCATACCCCAGCAGGGCCCCTTCTGCCTCTTATGGTCCCCAGCTTTCCCATCCTTAATTCCACTTACCAACATAGCAAATAGTCATCTAGCCCCTGCTGGATAACCTTTAAAGAGTGGGACCCCCTACTGTCTCTCCAGGCAACCCCTTCCCTTTTCAGATAGCTCCAATTTTCAGGCAGTGTTCTTTCCTCACATTAAGATGAAATTGGCTTCTTAGCAACCATCGATTTTTTTTGCCCTCTGGAGCTAGACAGAACACATCACATCCCTATTCCCTTTGTCAGCCCATCAAATACCAGAAAAAAATTATTGTGTTCCAATGCATTTTCTCTAGGCTACACATCTCAAGCACCTCCAAATAATTCTCATATGATGACTTAGGACATAACCTTGGGGCACACCTAAGTTTAAGGGACTGGGAGAATATTAGGATTTAACAAATAAGCCAAAGAAAAATCAGAGAAGTAGGAGACTGTGAGATTGCTGCGTCACATATGTCAACGGAGAGGGTGAGTATTCATAAGGCAGTGATATTCCATGTTATTAAATGCCACAGAAAGATCTAGGAGGAGGAGGCAGGAAAAAAAGACCAGTGGATTTTTCAGTAAAGAGGCTATTAGTTACCATGGAAATAGCTATTTCAACCGAGTCACGTGTAAGAGCTTGAGCAGAGAAGAAGCAGAAACAGAAAATATGAGATACTCTTTTTGGCAGTTTAACAGAAAAGACCACATATTAAAAGGATAAAGTATTTAGAGATGGAGGAGGGGACTTTTTTGCTTTTACTGCATTATTCGCTTGCGGCTGGGGGAAGGAGAGGTGATGCTGAACAAAGACTATGCTGAAGACAAATCAATAAGCAGACTTCCTATCTTAGATTATTTTTACCTCAAATGTCACTTAGTTCTTTTAAGAATATATAAAAGGTATTGAGCTTTGCATCTCAATTGGGAAATGAAGCAGTAGGATGCAGGGGCAAAGAATGCGTTTTAGCGGCATCTAGGACTGGCCTGCCCGAGGAACTTGAGAGCCAGGACAATTCACAGCAGGGTGCCTTGTCCTCCCCAGATACTGGTACATGGAAATCAGGTAAAAGTGAACATTGAGAGTAGATGACCTGAAGACAAGAAAGAGAGGAGGTATCACAAAATGTTTAAAGGGAGCATCAAAGACAATATGGTATAGTGGAAAGAGAATTTGATTTTAAATCCCAGGAACTGAGCTCTGTAATTGTGTGACTTTGAGCAATTCCCTCCATGTCACTGGGCCTCAGTTTCCTTGCCTGTAAGATGGAAATGGGGAGATTGGATTAGATAAACCTTGAGGTCCCTTTTAGTGTTGTCCCTATCATCTTGAAAATGTTAACAGAGGGAGCCAAGATGGCAGATTACAGACAAGCCAGCTGAACTATCTCAACATCTCCCTCCAAAAAAAAAAAAAACCTTAAAAATACACCTGAGATCACATTTTGGAGCAGCAAAACCAATTAAATGTCAGAAGAAGACATTTTTTCAGCCTAAGAAAATTTAAGAGGTCTGCAGGATAGGTGTGTGATGCCAAGGTAGAGGTCTATCTGGAGCCCACGCACACAGCAGAAACAGCCTCTGGAGCTCTCAGCCCAGAGAGAGTAAGGGGGTCACAGACAACCAATTGGTCATAAAGAGACTACAGGGGGTCCTTTGCTGGCACTTTGCACAGTGGGCCCTGATTGGCAATTCTATTGCCCATACACAGTTCTGGATCGGTTTCAGGATGGAGTTCTCTAGGGAGCACTAGGGATCAGTCACAAGGGAGCAGGGGCCCTAGTTGTAGTTCCAAGGCAAAGAGAAACACTAACACTTATGGCTTCAGGAGACCGCAGGCTCTTCCTTGGTAAAGACTGGAGTCCAGACAAGAAAAACATTACCCATGACTGTCTCAGAATCACACCACTAAACAGACCACCAGAACTAGATCTGAAAACAGTAGCATGTAAAAACCTAAAGCTTCTGGGTAACTAGGTGGCATAGTGAATAGAGCACCAGCCCTGAAGTCAAGGCCTGAGTTCAAATTCAGCCTCAGACACTTAACACTTACTAGCTGTGCTTCCTTGGGCAAGTCACTTAACCCCAATTGCCCTGCCTTCCCCCCTCCAAAAAGAAAAAAAAAAAGCCTAAAGCTTGGGACACCACCTCCCCACACCCAAGTGAGCCCAACTTTTAATATAAAGTTCAAAGTCAAGAGATAGGCTGGGAAAATGAGCAAAAAACAAAACAATAGAAAAAGCAGTTGACCATAGATTACTACCACGGTGGCAGCAAAGACTGAGACAAACTCAGAAGACAACAGTGTGAAAACAGCTTCAAACAAATCCTCAAAGAAATAATGTTAATTGGATCCAAACCTAACAAAAATTCCTGGAAGAGTTAAAGAAAGAGATCAAAGTGGTAGAGGAAAAATTGGGAAAAAGAAATGATAGCGATACAAGAAAATTATGAAAAGAGAATTTACATTTTGGTGAAAGAGGCACAAAAAATACTAAAGAAAATGACATCTTAAAAAAAGAAAGAAACAGAATTAGCCTACAATGGTAAAAGAGGCACACAAAAAGAATCACAGAATAAAAGAACTCCTTTAAAAGCAGAAAAGGCCTAATTGGGAAAGAGAAATAAAATCTCACCAAAAAAAATAATTTTTTTTTAAATTAGAATTGGGTGAGTAGAAGCAAATGACTCTATGGGACATCAAGAAAAAATAAAACAGTCAAAAGAAAGAAAAAAAATAGAAGAAAATATGAAATATGTCTTTGGAAAAACAAGTGACCTGGAAAATAGATCAAGGTGAGATAATTTAAGAATTATTGGATTACCTGAAAGCCATGATTAAAAGAAGAGTCTAGGCATCATAGTTCAAGAAATTCAAAGAAAACTGCCTCAATATCTTAGATACAGAGGGTAAAATAGAAATTGAAAAATAATCTGTCAATCACCTCTTGAAAGAAATCTCAAAATGAAAACTCCCAGGAATATTATAGCCAAATTCCAGAGTTCCCAGGTTAAAGAGAAAATACTTCAAGCATCCAGAAGGAAACAATTTAATATCATGGAGACACACTCAGGATTATAAAATATTTAATGACTTTCATGTTAAAGGAGAGGAAGACTTGAATGTGATATTCCAGAAAGCAAATGAGCTAGAATTGGAACCAAAAATAATCTACCTAGCAAACTGAGTATGATTCTTCAGGGAGGAGAAGGGATATTTAATGAAACAGAGAACTTTCAAGTATTTCTTATAAAAAGACCAGAAATGAATAGAAAATTTGACATTCAAACACAGGACTTGCATAAAAAGGGGAACATGACAGAGAAATCATAAAGATATTAATTAATTTAAACTGTTTACATTCCTATACGAGAATATAACATATATATATATATATATATATATATATATATATATATATATCTCCTAAGAATTTTATTTAGGGCAGTTAAAAAGGAATTTACATAAACAGAGGGCATAGATGTGAAACAATTGTATTGGAATGATCTCTCAAAAAAAGTGAAGGGGGGTATGAGAAGAGGGATACAGCGGAAGGAGGGGGAAGGGAGAAGTAGAATAGGGAAAATTTTCACCCAAGGAAAAGCTTCTATAATGAAAGGGAAAATGGAAAGAAAGAGAGGGTGTGTCGCAGGCAATGCTTGAACCTCACTCTCATTAGAAATGATTCAAAGAGAAAAGAATATACATCTGCATCCTCAGTTGTGTATAGAAATGTAACTTGTCCAATAGGGAAATAGGAAGGGAAAGGGATAAGAGAAACAAGTGAGGAGGGGGTGGGGGTGGGGAGGGGCAGGAAATTATAAAAGAGAGGATAGATAAAAGGAGGTAGTGATTATAAGCAAAATAGACTTTTGAGCAGGGACAGAATAAAATGAGAAAGAAAAATAAATGGAAGAAAATGAGATGGAGGGAAAGATACTGTTAGTAATCATAACTGTGAATGTGACTGAGATAAGCTTACCCATAAAATGAAAGCAGATAGCAAAATGGATTAGAAACCAGAAATCCAACAGTGCGTTGTTTACAAGAGACACTTGAAACAGAAGAGCTGAACACACAGAGCTGAAATAAAGGGCTAGAGCAGAATCTAGTATGCTTTGGCCGAACTAAAAAAAAAGGCAGGGGTAGCAATCATGATCTCAAACAAAGCAAAAACAAAAACAGACCTAATTAAAAGAGATAATCAGGGAAACTACATTTTGCTAAAAAGATACCATGTACAATGAAATAATATGGAAAAAATTTCAGTGTTTCCCTAATATAGGCTTCATTTCTCAAATATATACTGAATATAGAAGAATCAAATTTATAAAAATAAGAACCACTCCCAAATTGATGAATGGTCAAAGGATATAAAAGAACAGTTTTCAGAAGAAGAAATCAAAGCTATCTAGAGTCATATGAAAAATTGCTCCAAGTCACTGTTGATTCAAGAAGGGCAAATGAAAACAACTCTGAGTTACCACCTACTACTTATCAAAAATGACAAATGCTGAAGGGGATGAGGGAAAAACAGGCACACTAATGAATCGTTAGTGGAGTGGTGAATTGTTCCAGCCATTTCAGAGGACAATTTGGAACCATGCCCTTAGGGCTAGAAAACGGGGCATAACCTTTGACCCAGAAATACCACTACTACATCTGTCTCTCAAAGAGATCAAAGGAAAAGGAAAAGGATCTATATGTACAAAAATATTTATAGCAGGTCTTTTTGTGGTAGCAAAGAATTAGAAATTGAGGGGATGCTCATCCATTGGGGAATGGCTGAACAAGTTGTGGCACATGGTTGTGATGGAATATTACTGTGCTGTGGGAAATGACCAGGGGTATGGTTTCACAAAAAACATGGCAAGACCTATATGAACTGATCCAAATGAAGTAAAAAGAACCTCGACATCATTGTGCACAGTAACAGCAATGTTGAAATGATGAGCAACTGTGACAGATGTTCATATACTCTGATCAATACAATGATTCAAGACAATGACAAAGGACACATTATGAAAAATTACTATCTGTCTCCAGAGAGAGAAGTGATGAACTCTCAGTGCAAATTGAAGAACATTTTTCTCTCTTTGTTTTTCATGCATTTAAAAAATTATGGAAATATATTTTGTAAGATTTCACATGTATAATTGATATCCTATTGCTTGCCTTCTCAGTGGATAGGGAATGAGGTGGGGGTGAGGGAGAGAATTTGGAATCCAGAATTTAAAAAGAAAATATAAAAAAGAAATAATTCATTAGAAATATATTAAAAATAAAATATAATTTTTAAAAAGAGTTAACAGAGGTTTAATGGGGAGGGAGGATGATGATGAAGAATTGCCCAGGAAAAAAAAAAGTGGCCTAAAGGATGCCATTAGAAATGTATAACCAACAAAGGATATGAAAAGATAGTTTTCAAAGGAAGAAATCCAAACCATCAACAACCTTACAAAAAAGGTGCTCTAAACCAGTACTAATTAGAGAAATGCATTGACAGAGGGAATTTCCTCACCTGAGAGTTTCCTTTTCAAATTAAATTTCATGTCCAGGCCCTATCTATAACCTTTCTTTAAAGTCAGATGGGAAAAATTTCATCTTGAAACAATGATAATGCTCTCAGTCCTGGATCATGAGCTCAGCTTTACAGAAGCACAATTTGAGACTCAGCCTCAATGGAAAAAAAGTCTAGTTCTGTGTCATTTTTTACCTAGTCCTTGAGAGGTACAAAATCCCCTTGCTTGACAGGGAGAAATCCTCTAAGTCACTCAGTATTGTTTGAGGGGTGGATACCTCTCAGGTGGTGGTGGCTTTCTTTTAACATGTTTTTTTTAATACTGATCTAAGGACCTCGGAAATTATCTGACTCACTGCTTATCTAGGGGCCAGCTTCTCTGGGAAAAAAAAAAACTGAGTGGGAAGGAGAGTCTGATTTAGCTGGTAAAAATTCTGAGTACTAAAGCTGTAGACACTTGATGACCAATTGAATTAATAGATTTCCAGTGAAAGAATGACAAAAACTGGGAGCTGTCAGTATTTTATGAAACTGAATGATTGCTTTGGCCATAGTAAGGAAACATTCAAGGACATGACATAGCCACATGTTGGTTACCTGTGAGATTATCAAGCTTGCTCCTCCTGGGACTAGGAACCCCAAATTGAGAATACCCTCTTCCAACACATCTGGGGTACTGTGTTTAGTTCTGGCATCTGTGTTCTAGAGACAACTGGGGAATACTAAAGAATAGCCAGGATGATGTGGAGACTGAAAATAGGGCCGTATGAGGATCTGTGGAAAGAATGAAGGTTGTTGAGCATGAAGAAGAGAAGATTTGGGCGAGTACAGAGGTACTCATGGTTGCTGTCTTCAGGTGTATGAAGGACTGTCATATTGAAGAGATATTTTACTTGTTCTATTTGGCTCCACAAGGTAGAATTTGAGTCAATAAGAAGAAATTGCAAAGAGGCTGATTTCAATTCAACATGACAGAAAATGTCCTAAAAATGAGTTGTCCCAAAATTGGAATAGGCTGTCTAAGGAGGAAGTAGAGGTCTTCAAGTAAAAGTTGTATGACCACTTATTTGGTGTGTTATCAAGGAAAGACCTATCCAGGTACTGGTTGGACTTGGCCAGACTTTGAAGACATCAGAATCATCCTGGACCATCACCAGTTGTCTTGATTTTTGTCCTGCCACTGGCCTTCAATAACTCAGGAAGAGATAGTGAGGCTGATTTGCAACTCTGCCTCACTTAAATCATATTGAGCAAGTCAAAAGCCATGATGTCATTGGTCCACTTCAAAAATGAAAGATAAACAACAACTAGCTGGACCAGATGAATTCTGAGGTTACTTCCAAGTCTGAGACCCTCATAGTCTATGATTCACTTTTTTCTTGGCCTCAGCTCCAGAGTCCAAACTGGAATTCCATCCTTCAATTCATAACACACTCATTAAGAGGAAGGATGGAAGGAAGAAAGGAAAGAAAGTAAAAAGAGAAAGGAGGAAGGAACACTTATTAAGTACCTCTTATGCACCAGCCACTGTGAAAAACACTTTACTAATATTATCTCATCTGATCTTACAACAACTCTGAGAGATAGGTGCTATTATTATTTTCATTTTAAGGAAACTGAGGCAGACTGAAGTTAAGTGACCTACCCAGGGTCACACAGCTAGTGTCTGAGGTTGGATTTGAACTCAAGTCTTCCTGACTCCAGATCCAGCACTCTACTACATCATCTAGCTGCCTCTATATGCCCAATGTGTGCAAAGAATTTCACTAACTGATCCAGGTACAAAGAAAAAAACAAAATGGCCCCTGCCCTTGAGGAGCTTACATTCTAGTGGGGGAATGCAACACATGTATTAGAAATATAATATAAGAAGAAATGGAGAAAGAGAGAGGATAGAGGAAAGGTTTCATGAAGGAGATAACATTTGAACTGAGACATAAAGAAGAAAAACATGAAAAGAGAGTGTATCCCAAACATGGAAAATGACTGGTGTATAAAGGTGGGAAGGAGAATGTCAGTTTTCAGAAATAGCCAATCATCCAGTTTAGCTAGAAAGAATATCAAGTTCATGAACAGGATTAATATGAATGAAGCTAGAAAGGTAAATTGGATCTATACTGTTGTTTAGTCATGTCTGACTCTTCACGACTGTGTTAGAGGTTTTCATGGCAAAGATGCTGGTGCGGCTTGCCATTTCCTTCTCTAATTCATTTTACAGGTGAGGAAACTGAGGCAAATAGAAGTGACTTGCCCAGGGTAACACAATTAGTGACTCTCTGAGGCCAGATTTGAACTCAGGTCTTCATGATTCCAGCGCTCTCTCTACTGCACCATCTAGCTCCTCACCTCCTTAACCTATATTGAGGAGGGTTTTAAATGCCAGGTAAAGAAGTATATAGTTTCTATAAGTAATAGAAAGCCACTCCAGAGTTGCGAAAAAGGACATATTATGGTAAAAGTCATGCCTTCAAAAAATTATTTTGACAGATAATGAGTAAGTTGAATTGGAAAAAAAGATACTAGAAACCGGAAAACTATTAGAAGATAATTACAATAAGCAGAGCCAAGAAAACAATATATAATAACTATGATTTAAATGGGAAGAATAACCACACACCAAAAAAAAAAATCAAAAGTCAATGTAACAAAATGTATAAAGATCAAGTGGGACTGAAATAAATGTGTATGAGAACATACGCTCTACCTGCTGTTTGGTAAAGGTGGGAGGTCCACTGGTTATTCATTGCACGTGTCTTCCAGCTTTCTCAACGTGTCAGTCAGTTGTGCTGACATTTTTTTCCTCTTTAAAAAAATACTGTTTGTGATAGGAGATGACTCTCAAGGGAGGAGGTAGGGGACACCGTGACATTGTAAGAAACAGAAAATACCAATTAAAAAAAAGAAAGACAATCATAGTATGCTAGGTGAGAGGACCGCAAGCCTTAACTTGGAGGAGGTTTGAAGGGCATGTTATTGGAGAGAAAGTTATGGATGGAAGAGATGTTGTGAATGAAGAAACAGAGCATTTTAAATATATTTTGTTTATTCCCAATTACATGTTAAAATATTTTAAAGCAATTTTTTAAAGTTTAGAGTTCCAAACTCTAACCCTTCCTTCCTCTGTCCCCTTCCCCTTCCCTGAGACATTAAACAATCCAATATAGATTATACATGTGCAATCAAGTAAAGCATTTCCATATTAGTCACTTTAAACAGAGCATTTATTAAGTGCTTACTGTATGCAAAGCTTTGTGCTAAGTGCTGGGAGTACAAAAAGAGAAATAAGAAAGTCTCTGCTCTCAGAGAGCGTACATCCTAGTAAGGAAGACAACACATATCTAAGGTTATAGCTGTGAGTCAGGTGGAAAAGTCCCATGGTCCTTAGGGTGCAGTAGCAAAGTGGGAGTGGATGCCTCTTCCTTAACATCATCATTTAATGTCTTGGGTTCAGAGTTCTCAGTTGTTCCCTTCAGGGACAGCCTGAGGAGAGAAGGTGGTCAGGAGTGGAGGTGGGGTGGGGGGAATGAGGTTTTGATTTTCCTGACATGCTTCTACTTCCTGCTTCTACCTCAAGCCATTTTGCTGCTTCAGCTACATTGACTTGCCTGCCTTTTTCTGAAGGTAGAATCAGCAAAATTTGGCAGCTGATTGGATATAAAGGGTTGAAGAGAAGGAAGGAGTCAAGGATGGTTCCAAGGTTATGAGCCTGAATAACTGAGAAGATGGTAGGAGAGTCCTAAATTCCATGCTGAATTGAAGGTATCCACAAAACTTCCAGGAGGAGAGGTCCAGCAGATAGTTGAAGATAGAGGACTGGAATTCAAGACAGTTATATTTGGGAGTCATCTATGTAGATGATGGGGGATAGGCTCTGGGAACACCATTGAACTCTCCTGAATTTTTCCACTTGATATGGATTTTTCATGCCCAGATCTGTTATCCTTAATCTAGCCTAAAGCCTTCCATTGGCTGTTTCTCACCCTTAATCCCATCAAAATCCCATTCTCTTGGTTCCTAGGAATCTGACCTCTAGTCACTCTAATCCCATCAAGATTCTCCTTAGTCTCCTCCTCAAGACCCTCTCTAAACTCCTCCTCTAGTCACCCCAGACTACTAGACCACCCCTAGATCCCTCCCATAGTCTTTCTCTATATAAAATTCATCTTTCCTCCATGAAGGTGCTCAGATTCTATCTACCCTGACAAAAGGAACAATCTATCTGGCCCACTGGCATTAGTGATACAAAATTCTCAGGCTCCTTAAAAGTCTGATGAATATGGTGAATCTTTGAATATGGTGAATCTTTAATAAACTTTGCTTTTCTTTAGCAGAGAGAAGACTTGAGTGGAATTCATTTGGCAGGACCCCATATGCCAGTCTTTTAGAGTCCTGAGCACCCTGTAAAGCCATGTACAAGCAGCCTTCTAGAAGAATGCTACTGTGAACAGCTTTTCAAGGTTCTGATTACACAGTAAAGTGAACACTCTATTCAATAACAAATCAAAGCAAAACATTCACAGAAAATCAAGGTACAGCATTCACAACAACTTATCACTAAAATGGCCACATAGTTTTTACCACAGTGGTCACATAGTTTTGAACAAAGCATAATCATTTAATCAATCAATGACTTAGTAACTCAGTCATTCAATCATCCTTAAGGAGGGTCACAAAATACAACAGTCAAAGTTCTCTACTCATGGGGCACACTAAGTTATAGATCAGTCACTATTCAGTCATCATTCACTATTCAATCACCAGAAAATACACAGGCCATCCACCCCTCTGTCACGAATAATCACAATCTTCTCAGTTAGTTCACAGTATCCAAGTAAAGTCTTCTTTCAGCTTGACTCAGGGTAGGCTCTCAGATTCCCTGGATCCCATTCTGTGGTCCCAACTCCTACCTGGATTCACCAAACTGACACCTGGGTTCAAAGGCAGATAGCTCCCAGTTCCTTGTCCAGCTCTCTGGGCTGTTCCTGTTCCACACTGAAGCTCACAGTATACAGTCTACCTTAAATCCTTCACAGTCTCTGTTCTTGGGAAGTCAATACTTAACAAAGCCACGAACAGACAAAATACCAGCACCACAGTCATGCTTCCTCAGTCTTCGGCAACTCCAGCTGGCCTTCAGCAACTATGGCTGGCCCTCAGACTCAGCAGCTCCTCAGCATCTCCTCAGAAGAAGCTCTGTCACTACAAGTTCCCAGGAAATTCTGACATTCCCAGCTAGTGTTTTTCTTTATATACAGTATTGCTCCTCCCTCTTCAGCCCCTTCCTGTTATGTCAGCAACAGGGGTTCTCTGTTCAACCCCTTCCTGTTACATTAGCAATAGTGGTTCATACCTTCTGTTTCTTTAACAGAGGTTTAATTTGAAACTAGGTGCTGAGTAACTAACTGTCAGCTTAGCAATACAAAGGGATCTTCAAATTTCATTACCATTACACACCCCTGAACCTCAACATTTTAAACCCCAACATAGAGATGATATTTAAATTCATGAAAACAGGTCAGATCACAAAGGAAGAGAGACACAAGAGATCACAAGAAAAGAAATTCATAAGCTGGAATCTACAAACCAAAACCCACTGGTAAATTATAGATTCCATTTTGAGCATGGGTTCTTAACCTAGGACACACAAAAGTTGTATGAATAGATTTTAGGGGGTCCATGAACCTGGATGGGGAAAAAAAATTACATCTTTATTTTTACTAAGCTAGGTGACTCAGTGGATATGTTGAGGTTTGGGGCTTTAAGGGTCTTGAACCCCCAAAATACCAACATGCCAGGTCCTGCTGAATGAATTCAACTCAAGCCTTCTTTCAGTCAAAGTAAAGCAAAGTTCATTAAAGATTCGCCATAATGGGTAGACTCTTAAGGATCCTAAGTATTTATAATGCTTGTGTTGACAAGAAGGCCAGAACAATCTGACAGACTGAATCTGCACTAGATTGAATCTCAGCACCTTCATGGAGGCAAGATAGATCTTACATACAGAAAGGCTGTGGGAGGGATCTAGGTATGGTTTAGAGGAGGGGTTTGGGTAGGGTCTTGAAGAGGAGATTAGGGAGGATCTTGACCAGGACTAAAGTCAGACTCCAGGAATGGGATTAAGGGTGGGAAATAGCTGAAGGCTACCTGGAGAAGACGGACACTGGAGGGCTAGGCTAGGTTGAGCTATAATGTAAGATTTATGGCCTTGGGCAAATGCCTCATCAAGTGGGAAGATTCAAGGCGGTGCCCACAGTTTAAACCCCATCAGATAGACTTCTGGGCCTGGAGTCAGGAAAATCCAGCTATGTGATCCTGGACAGGTCCCTTAATTTCTGTTTGCCTTAGATTAAGCACTGGAGAAGAAAAATGACAAATTGTAACAGAGTCTTTGCCCAGAAAACTCCACCAACTGTATGGTCCACTGCACAAAGAATTGGATACAACTGAACAACAATAACAACATAATTTAAATTTGGCATTTCCTTCAATTATGAATACAGGCAACAAATTGCAGTAATATTGGGCTTCATCAGACTGCCAAAGGAATTCATTACATAATAAAAAATTCAGAACTTCTACTTTAGAGAGAAAAGAGAATAACATTAAGGACAGAGCCCTAAACTAGCACCCCCATTAAGGGGACAGGGGATGGATGCTGAAGGATGCTAATACAAATTTTGATTGTTGAACTCTAGCAAGATATCTTGGGGTTTAAGGGCTAGATTTCTTTCTTAAGGAGCTTGCGTTAAACCCAAATCATTCTGCCTTTCGTGGATTAGCCACCGATAGATCCTGGCCCAAGCCTCACTTGGTCACTGTTTGGATTTCAGATATCTCAGAGTAAGTATAAATAGTAATTTTTCTCTTTTGGCCAGAAACCCTGAGGGTCTTCCCCTCCCAGATAGAATTTTTTTTTTAACTAGGTAAAAGAGGCCATTCATTGCCTCGTTTCTTACCTAGCTTTAATCGCTGAATGGAAGTTGCCTCAGTCAAATTGAGACCTGAGAAACACCTTAACTTAAAAAGGCCACGGCGTCATCTCCAGTTGTCCTGATCTATTTCTTACCATTGGACTCAGATAGTTCCAGAGGAGAGAGTGAGGCTGGTTACTCTGTACAGTCCTGCCTCACTTAAATCCAATTCACTTGCAAGTTATGGCATCAGAAAGGTCCTGATGTCATTGATGAGGTAAGGGCTCTGGGAACACCCTCGAACTCTGAATCTTCTCATTTGATGAGGCACTTGCCTGAGGCCATATAAGCCTTTCTTTGTGGCTAAACCCAAACCGCAGTTACTAGCCTAGCTCTCCTTTGTCCAGCTAGCTCCCACCTTGATCCTTCCAAACTGTCCATGGTCTCATCTCCAGATAGCGTCCAGCTACTTCCCACCTTAATCTCCCATCATTGACTTCATTTGTCTCCTCCTGAAGACCTTCCCCAAACTCTTCCTCTAGACCATCCCTAAAATCCTCTCACAACCTTTCTATATATAAGACCCCATCCTTCCTTCATGAGGTGTAACAGTGCCAGAGAATGATCTAGTGCAGACTCTTTCTGTGTCAGATTATTTTGGCCCACTTGCCCAATGCAAGCATCACAAATAATGAGGCTCCTTAAGAGTCTACCCAATATGGCGAATCTTTAATAAACTTTGTTTTTCTTTGGCTGAGAGAAGACTTGAGTGGGATTCATTTGGCAGGACCCAGCATGTCAGTATTTTGGGGTCTTGAGCACCCCTAACCCTAAACCTCAACATCTTATGGTGAACTCATCATCATCAGAACATAGACAAACCACAAGCTTAACAATTACCTGTTGACTGATTAGTTTTCTGCTGGCCAAGCCTCTAAAAACCCATAAGGTCACCTTGATCCTATGACGAGATATTAGAGAAGAATTTTCCTGTAGTCACCCACTGAGGGTCTGTGTATCTGTTGTCTAGGGACCACCCTTACTAAGTACAGAGAGACTCATCACTAGCCTACATACAAGATGACAGGATGATGAATTATTTTGGTTAACAATAACTCTCAAAGAAAATACAGTCAATTGCAGAGAGGTTTTGATCAGTCAATGGAGAGAGCTCCCTCATTGGAAAAAATTACAGATGCTTGGAGTATTGAAGTAAATAATTCCTTTTAATGAACCCATCACCATTTCTTATTATTCACTGGTATAGATGTAATTTTCTTCTCCCATGTCCCTTAGTGCCTCAATGACGAACTCAATTTTAGGCATGTTGAAATAATGACAAAGAGAGAAACAGAGTTAGATTAAAGGAAGCTCTCAGCCTATCTAAACCTGAAAGAGATTGTAGCCCCCTTAATGACGGTGTTTTTTTTAATTATCTGCCCAAGAGACTCTGTAATGAGTCACCAGGTACGTTCTTCACTCTTTCACAATGGGGATTTAGGACTAGTCACTTGTCTGTGAACTTGTCAACCTTAGTTTCTCTGCTGGTAATGATGGAATAAGATTCTTTATTTCACATTTTTTACAAACACTGTAAGAAATAAGGAACAATTTATAACATAATTGGTCATTGTCCATTTTCATTCCTCCAACAAATATTTCTAGGGTGTCTAGAACATGCAAGGCTCTGCTTCCTACAATTCAGCAAAGGAAACAGTTGGCACAGAAACCACCCAAGGAGAAGATTTGGCAAGGAAATCCATTTGGCAAATAACAGGTGCCAGCTCTGAACTATCCTGAATCTAAGTGGAGTGCCCTATTTATATAAGACTGTGTAAATGAAGTCACCACCTTGGCCTGCAATTTCTTCATCTTCAAGAGAAAGACAATAAGTCAGGTGCTCAACTTCCCAAGACAGGAAAGAGAATTACCTAGAGGCAGGAAAATCACAGTAGTAAAGAAATGAATGGATAAATAGTTGAATGGAATGAAATCTAGAGGAGAAGCTGTTGAGCCATCATGAAAGGCAAAGGGTCTGACATGGCAATGGGAAGCAAGGGATGTGGTAACTCCTCTTCTTGACCCCATGGGTCAGGTGATATCAAAGAATAAGCAGTCAAGTGCAGAGTGACCACGGGGGCAGGGGATTACAAAAGAATGAGATTTAGGACGAAAGAAAGTTTGTTCAGGGATGAGCAGAAGTTCCAGAGAGCACAACAGAGTGGTAGAGCAGAGGAGAAAAGCTATTGAAGAATAGTAGCATTTTTTTTCATCAATTTCTTTATTTACTTTTAGTTTACAGGATTCAGTTCCACAGTCCCTTGAATTTCAAATTTTCTCCCACTCCCCATCGCAGCATGCAATCTGATATAGGTTCCACAAATACCTTCACATTAAACATTAGTCAGATTGTAAAGAAAGACTATAACCAATGGAGTGAACAAGGAGAAAGAGGAAACAAAACCAAACTAGAGAAAGAAAGAGAGCAAGTAGTTTGCTTCAATCTGCATTCAAATGCTGTAGCTCTTTCTCTGGATGTAAACATCTCTTTCCATCATGAGCCTTTTGGAGTTGTCTTATAACCTTACATTGCTGAGAGGAGTCCAGTCTACCAAAGTTAATTGTCACACCTACATTGTATCTGTAATTGTGTACAGATTTCTCCTGGTTCTGCTCTCCTCACTCAGCATCAGTTTATATAAGCCTCTCCAAATTATTATGAAGTCTGTCTGCTCCTCATTTCTTATAGCACAGTAGTATTCCATTATATTCATATACCACAACTTGTTCAGCCATTCCCCAATTGATGGACATCCCCTTGATTTCCAATGCTTTGCCACCATAATAATAACACTGAGCAACATAGGGACAAAAGTATGGTGAGATGTAGTAAAGAAATGAGGCTTTTCTCTGAGGCATAGTGATTCTGAGCCAGTAGGAGGCATTGATCTTTTGACATTGGCCTTTTTGACCTGTTCCTTTTGACATTCAGTTTGATACTGAAGACCATGAGGCCTTTGCCAAAATCTCCTTCTTTTGAGCCTGGTATTTGAGACCATCCCAGGGGTGGGGAACTTGTGGCCTCAAGGCCACATGAGGTCTTCTAGGTCCTTGAGTGAGACCTTTTAACTGAATCCAAGTTTTACAAAACAAATTCTTTTATTAAGGGAATTTGTTCTGTGAAGTTTGGATTCAGTCAAAGGGCCATACTTGAGGACCTAGAGCATCTCATGTGACCCTGAGGTGGCAGGTCCCCTACCCCCAGCCTAGTCTGATGATCTGCTTTTCTGAGGTACTGGTCTTTCTGACTCTAGGCATGGTGTCTGAAGCCCTGGCTAAGGCTTTTTTGCCACTACCATGTCTGGCCATTTACAACAATAGCATCAATAAAAATAAGAGTAGTAATAGTAATTTCTATGGTGAATTGACTTTTATATAGCTCTTTTGATCTTTATGACAACTATGCAATGTAGGTACTATAGACATTCATATTGCACAGGTAAGAAAGTTGAGCATTGGAGATGTTAAGAGATTTGTCCATGGGGCATTCATGTTCCCTGTCAACTATACTGACCCATATTAACAAGAATTGACTAAGCCCCAGGCACTGTTCTAATCTCTGGAGATACAGAGAAAGGCAAAAGATCTTCCAATCTAATGGGGGTAGACAATATGCAAATAACTATTTACCAATAAGCATAAATATGAAATAATCAATAGAGGGAAGGCATTAGAATTGAGAAGGTACAGATATACTACAGTTCAAAGGGTCAGGGTACAAAGTACAAAATGTTTGGTTTTACAGAGTTACTCAGATTCCTGACCTCAGGTAGATCTTTGTTATTGATACCTGGTCTGGTAAAATCCTCCCAGAATGTATTTGCTCCTCATCTCCAGATATGGCCTTGGCCACAGTATACTTCCATTCTACATCATGCAAGTTGACTATGATTCCTTCTCTGGTCATTGGCCTTAGGGATGAGGAAAGCATTTCCCTCCTTCAACCACAAAGATTTATTCTCTGGTTCCTGACCATCTCACACTGACCATGGAAATTGCCCCCATGGTTTCTTTCCTAGTCATATCAGAGAACTGGAATCTCTGGAAGTCCTTCCTTTGCCTTTGATTTACTTGTCTCCAGTCTATACCATCTGTTTCTCTGAAAGCACATTTTACAGGTGGTTCCAACTCTAAAGCTTCTTGTTCTGAGCAGCATCTAGACCTAATCTTACTACGGGCAGCCTCAGGACCTCAACAGCAGGAACCATCTTCCCTAGAGTTTGTCTGCTTCCAATCAGTTCCTTTAAACATCCATAAAAAGAGCACCCCTTCCCTTTTCCTCACCCTCACTCTAATTTCTTTTAGCTTGAAAACCTCCAAACCTTATTGAACCGCCCATCACAGGCTAGTCTTCTATCTTAGGAACTTTCACCCCTCTAATACTATGCTACTTTCATGATGATCTATACTCAAATGAATCTATGTTATCGTCTAATTAGGACTTCACTTCAATACATTAAATTGCACTCCATCCATGCCCATCTTATGAAGCTCTTGTCCACATACTCCCAAGTGTGCTACAAGACAGGAGGAGGTTGGGAGCCCACCAAATGTTCTTGAGGTCTCTATGGTAGAGAAAGGCCTTTATTTCTCAACTAGTAGGGAAGGTCATGGCACAGTCATGGAAGGTCTTGAATTTCAGGATAAGGAATTTAAATTTTTTTGGAAGCAATGAGCAATCCATTCAAAGTTTTGGAGCTAAAGGGTAATATCATCAGAGTTGTGTCTTTAGGGAAACATGGCAAGACCTGCATTCTATTCATGGCTCCAGCCCTCTGAGTAGCTATGAGACCTTGTTCAACAGCAATAATTCACATTCTTACAGTTTACACACAATGACCCTGTGAGACAGAGTGCATTAAGTATAAAACATCCCTATTTGAGCAGTATCTCTATTTTCTAAAAGAAGAAACAGAAATATCTAAGAGCTCAAGCGATTTGCCCAGCTTTCTACAGCTAGTAGGTATGAACACCGTACATTCAGAAGCCGACTGATACATTAGAATCTGATCTGTTCTTAGTAGTCAGGAAACAGGGGTTCAAATCTCATCTCCTTCACTAATAATCTGTGTGACTCTAGCAAGTCACCTCTTTCTCTATCTTATTTTTAATTTATTTTATTTGTAAAATGCAGAATTTGGTCTCAATATTCTCTCCAATGCCTTCCAGCTCTCATATTCTGTCTTAATAGAGAAGGGACTATTTCATCCTATGTATCTGTATCCCCAGGCCCTAGAAGAGATCCTGGTATAGAGGAGGTACTAAAGAAGCACTTAGTGGTTAGACTGGTTGATCTAGCTCACTATTAAAAAAGAGTGTCAAAAAAAAAGAGTGTCTATGATGGTTCATGGTAGATTCATGGGAGGAAATGAATAAGTTTCACAAGATGAGTGGGCATGGCCTGAAACAATGGAGGGAACATCCAGGCACATTTGCCATATAGAACATTATGTGGAGAAGCATGATATAGTGGTGGACAGCAAGTTGGCTTCACAGTCAGAAAGAGCTCACTGGGTTCAAGTCCAAGCTTGCAGACATACCAACTGCGTGACCCTGAGCAATTCACTTAGTCTCTTATTGATAGAAAGTGCTCCTACCCCAGTGAAACAGAATCAAAAGTCCAGACCAAAAAGAAAGATCTTTATATTGTGGCAGAACAGTTGGACTTCTAACTGCCTGCAATGAGTATTAAAAGGCAGGGTGGTCAAAATAGTGTCAAGGACAAAATCTGAGTTCCAATCTTGTAATGAAATTCCCTATATTGAATTTCGATTACCCAGATGTTCCAAATCTGATTTCATCATAACCTTTCAACTGATGGACTGCTATTAATCAATCTCATCTCTGATAATTAGAAAAAAGCAACCAGTCATTCAGTCTAAAAAAACCCTGCCTTTTGGTAGGATGCAGCAAAAGCACAAGATGTACCATATGTGTCCCCTGACAGTCACTGAAGTCACAATCACACAGCATTAAAAAGCAAAAATGATTCTATTTTCTAGGCTTCATCTCAACCCCTGCTCTGTGCTTTTGACCCAATTTAGGAGGAAATGTTTTTCTCAGAACAGGACATAGCCTTGTACATCAGTTAACAGAATAAAGAAGCAACTCTGATTTCCAGGAAAAAAAAGAAATATAAAATATATTTTTAATATGCCATGACAATATCTCTTTTACCTTTCTGAGAGGTAGGGTAATGCAAAGAACAGCAGTGGGGGAGAGAGATCTTGCCTTTAGTCCTACCCCTGACATTTAGCTTTGAGAATCCGTGCAAATCGCTTATTTCTCCTAATCTTAATTCCCTCATCTGTCACAGGAACTTCATTCTACCTGTCAGATGTGATAATGCTATGCTTTGTAAACCTTAAAGCCTATAAAATGTAAGTTATTATGATTAGTGTTTACTTTGGTTAATATGACAAAGTGGCTCCCATTTTAAAGGCTGCTACTCCAATGGTTCCATAGCCATTACACCTCTCTTCTCATCTAGATTGGTCCTGGAGGTGGGGAAGATTAGTCTTTCTGCTTCCACCTGGCCTAAGAATGTAAATCACACAGGATACCCAGGAATAGCCCAGATTCTTAAGGGGAGAAGTCAGTACCAAAGGCTGTGAGTCCTCTGCTCCTCTTCTGCCCTTCTCCCCACTCCCACAATCCCTTTGCCTAAATTCAGCCTTTGGGGTCTCTAGTCCTTCTCTTCCTCCTTCCCTCATTTACATTTTATTTTGTGGATCTTTCTTCTATTATAGCAGGTGGGAAGAGTCAGAAGAGCTGATTTGGAAGCTCAGCTCTGACACTTACTAGTTGCATGACCTTAGGCAAATAACTTTATTTCCCTGAGCCTCAGTTTCTTTACATGAAAAATAGACTTGGAGCTGCTAGATGATGCAGAGAACAGAGCACCAGCCCTGGAGTCAGGACGATCTGAGTTAAAATCTGACCTCAGACACTTAACATTTACTAGCCATGTGACCTTGGGCAAGTCACTTAACCCCAATTGCCCTGTCTTCCCCCCTCCAAAAAGCAAAACAAAAAAACAAAAAAAGAGACAATGAACTCTGGGATTCCTTTTAACTCTATGGCGCTAGAGTTCTCTGTTTTCTAAAATTCCTTACGTCTTTTGGTGTTCTTTAAAACCTAGCCTATTCCTGAAGATACCATATCTTTGAATAAAGTATTCTCTCATACACCAGACACAGAAGACCAGAATAAGAATATTCCTTAATCCTTGCTGCTACTTCCAAAGCTCAGTCCATCCTGTCTCTAGCCTTGTTGTCATCATGCTCCCAACTCAGTTCAGTACCTGACTCAGTCTTCTTCATCCCAATGCCAAATCCGGACCCTTTTCTACCTCCTTGACCTTTTAGCTCCCCAATTTTCTCACCTTACCACCACATCAACCCTTTGCTCCATCCCATCCTTCCTCACTCACCCCCACCATTTTCCCCATCATGAATTTGTCCCAGGGCCAAAATGGCAAGGATGAGAAAGGGTAGAAAGCAATTCTTGCAAAAAAAAAAAAGTATAAAATATTTGCCACTTAGGAGAATGCAAATGCTAATTATTTCTTGTCTTTTGTGCATAAAAACAAGGAGGAAGCTTAACCAATGTAGCTAATCAATCAAGAAGTATTTATTTAAGCAGTCTTACTATGGCAGTCACTGTGCTGGGTATATGAAGACAAAACTGAAAACCATCTTTGTGCTCCAGAAACTTCCAAGCAAATTTTGGGAGGGAGGTGCTAGCACCTAGTGGAATCTGTGGTAATGCACGGAACCTTGAAGGAATCTCAAGATTCTGAGAGATCAGGTGAGGGAGACTGATCCAGACATGAAGAACAGTCAATACAAAGGCACAAATGGGGAAGCTAGGGAACCGCATGTGAGAAACATGAAAGCCAGTTTGACTCTACTAAAGGGTGCATAGTAGGAAGCAATGTGAAAAAAGCTGGAAGGACAGCGGGATGGTGTAGTGGATAGAGCATGGGCCCTGGAATCATGAAGATCTGAGTTCAAATCTGACCTCATCTGTCTTCTCCCTCTCCCGAAATACATTCCCTTAATAAAAAGTTAATCATAGTCCTAAAGAAGAACATAAAGATTCGTGGTCTTCATTGCATAGAAAAGTACTTTAATATAAGAGACTAAACAGCTGACACCATACAAGCTTCAGTAACCACACTGTCAATTAAGCTTAAACATTTCTTTTTTAAATTTAATACTGGCCTTCCTTTTAAAATGAATATTCAAACACAAAATATTTTATGCAGTAATGGTTGCCATTTTGCCTCATTGGTGAATGTATAAAAATACATCAAACTTCCATTGCAGTCAAAGCTTCCCTACCCAACAAAAGGGTGCCATTCAAAAGAAGGTTGCAACAAAAATAAAGACACTTAACATTAAGGAGTTACCTGAGAGAACACAAATATTAAATTCAAAGAGTTAAATGAACATAGAGAGGTTTGGGGGGAAAAAAGTTCTTATGACCTGTATTTTAAAAGGGGGTGGGGGTGGGGGGAATTCTCATTTCTGGGATACTTTCTCATAGAGCAATTCTGTCAGAAAATATGAGGCCTCATGAAAGATACTGAGGCACATAGCTCAGACAATTTGCTTGTTAGGAAGCAGACCGTCATCTCACTGCGGATGTAACCCTGTTCCATGTTTTGGTGGTCTTCTTCCCCAAGCTCCTAGAACCAGCACTTTGTAAGATCCAACTCTGAAAAAGGAAAGAGGGGGAAATTTCAGTGAGCCTTGCCTATGTGAAAGATGTTAGACCACCCATCATTAGATTCCTGAGCTAGTCCCCAAAACCTAAACATAATTCCTTTTGGATTAAAAAAAAAGATTCGTTTGTGAAGATATAATGAGATTTTAAAATGCTAACAGTGTAACAGGATTTTCTCATACAGCGCTTGTTAGAGAATATAAGCGAACCATTGGAATGACCTACCAAAATATATATAAAAATCAGTTAAAACCAAATCCTTTTAACATTAAAAATATTTTCTCAAGGATATAAATTAAAACATATCAAGAACAAAGCCATGCAAATTACTATATATGGAAACATTTTTAAAATTTTGATGGATAAACTGAGGGGCGGGAGGATCAAATGGAGAAAATATTTTTACTTAAAATTATTACTATTCATGGGAACAACACATCAAAATTACTTCCTGCTATCTTCCATGGAAATGTCAAAATAAACCTGAGGGGCTTTCAGCTGTCTTCTTCCCATTCCATGAGCCCTTGACAGTGCACAGTCTACATACATACTCCAGAAATCCTGGGCTAAGTTGATGAAGATATTATAATGGCGGGGTCTGTTGGATTTCTGCAAGAACATCATAAAGTTCCAGAATCCAGGAACAGTATTTGCCACCTTCAGTTTCTTCATTTCTATCAACATCATGGAGCAAAGCTCCCAACACTCATGGTCAATTTCTTCTAGGTTCCCTGAACTTATACTTGCAAGAGCTTGCTTTTGAATTTCAAAATTGGCAGTGACCAGGTTCATCATTAGTATGCAGCTCAGCTGTAGGTACCACCATCTTCTATAGACATAGCCCATGTTGCAAAAACAGGGGACCTAAAGGGAAACAATAATTTATTACTTTTATAATGAAGTATGACATAAAATTTATTCCCCATTTCTAAGATTTATTATTTTTAAAATATTAATACTGTGCCTAACTCTAATGTCCAATTGCATGCAAGGTCTAATTAAGAATATTGTCACAAAATTTATTATCAATATATCACACAGATTGATTTCTTTAAAAATTGGATCAAATTTCCCTCTACATAATTCCTTGTAGTTTCCTCTGTGAAATTGTCTAGTCTCAAAATTTCTATAGAAATGGAACTAGAATTCCAACTTTATTGGAACTTTATTTCAACTGCTAGATTTACAATTACTAGTTATAGAACCATTGAAATCCAACAGATTAAGATTCTTTGTTCTGTTTTTCTTTTAGGAAGCATTTGTTTCAGTTGGAATAATACTGTTATATGATGAAATAGTGTCATAAATTTTAGAAGGAAAGATTTTTTAAGCTGTCACAAACTCAGTAACATGGAAATGAATAAGACCTCAAATAATTTTTTTTTTAACTCTTTAGTTTCTAAAATGTCTAAGCTCCTTCGTTCCCTTATTCATTCAATCAGGATTTGGAAAGTATCTACTATTTGAGTAGAAGACATAGTCTGTGACCTGGAGGAGTTTCCATTCTAGTTAGGGCATATGTAAATGAAATGAAAATAATTTTAAGTTGATCTATAGGAAAGTAAATTATAGTGTTGGATACATCATCTATTCACCAAGACTTGGAAAACTTTAAAATGCTGCTTTGCCTCCTTTTCTTTGACAATTGAACTCTCTCAGAATATTTCTAAATCAGTCTGGAACACAGAGAAATCCCAGACTAAAGATTAAAAAAATCAATAAAACTTCTAGCCTATATATGTTCCCAATATCAGCCTTAGAAAATTGGAAAAGTGCTTGATGTTTCAAGATAAATTAGATGGCAGATTGACTGAAACCTTCAGTGCCTTTGAAAAGAGATGGAGTTCTGGAAGAAAAGCATAGAACATAACCACATCTACTTCTGGAGATAAAGGGCTACAGATCTGGTTCCTCTTAAAATAAATTTCAATCTAGGATTTCAGGCTGTCCAGAATTTTGCAGAATATCCAAATTGATATGTGTCCTGACAGGTTCCAATTTTGGTCTTATTGGGGTGAAGAGAATGCAATTCCCCCACCCCCCTCAAGAAAATCTCAGTACCCAAGCAGAGAAGGATGTGATACCTTCCTTAATTCCATGCTCTGGAAAGGAAAAAAGCAGAATCCAGTTTAGTTGGGGCTAAAGTGTCTCTCCTTCCTAATCACTACAGGAAAGCACCTCAGAACCATTGTGTCCAGGGGATCTTACCCATTTTTTTTTGTCATGGACCCCTTTGGCAGTCTAGAGAAGCTTATGGGATAGTTCAGAGTAATATTTTTAAATGCATAAACTAACATACTTAGGATTGCAAAGGAAACCAAGGATATGGAAATGCAATTGTCAAAATACTAAATTAAAAACAAACAAACAAGTTCATGGACTTCTAGTTAAACACCCAAGATCTAGCCTTATAACCTGAACCAGAATCCTTCAATAATACTATATCTCCCCAAGATGGTATTACACAATTAAAACTATTCATAACAGCTCAGGGGATTTTGGAGGCAACTGACTTGTGTTCGAATTTTCCTTCTATTACTATCTGTATGAAATTGGACGAGTCATTTAATCTCAAAATGCCTCAGTTTCTTCATCTGGAAATGAGAGAGTTGGATTCAATGACCTTCAAGTTCCCTTCCAGCCCTAGAGGATGCCCAGGACTTCTTGCCAATGTTCTCAAGCCCTGCTCTACCGGCGCGCGACTCAGTGCGCTCACCTGGGCGCCCTACCTGCTGGAGCAGCAAAAGGGCCGCTGAGGGGGGAGGCAGCGGCTGCAGATGCAGAGACAGCGGCGGGCAGGGAAGGGGCTGAACACCAGCTACCTCGAGTCAAGCAGTCCAGCGGCAGTTCGTCCTACACCTTCCTGGCTGGACCTCCCTCTGCCTCTGTGCCTTCTATGAGGCTAGCGCTGGAGCCCAGATAAAGAAGGGCAACCCCTACCGCCTCCTGCGCCTCAGTCCTCCCTCCCCAAGCCCCACCCTCTCTCTGGGCTCACCTAGGCTGCTTGGGGACAGTCTCGCCCACCCAGCTCAGTCTGAGTCAGGCTCTAGATGTCCCGCGCTTAGCTAAGACACATCCATCCACCAGTGCTGGGGACCCTTACTTGCTTTAAATCTCCTCCTCCCCTCCCACTCCAACCTTGGAAATCTCAGTAGCGAACTCGTTCAGGCAAAACACAGACACAGACACAGACACACACACACACACACACACACAGACACACACACACACACACACACACACTTCCCATTTGCTCTCCCCCTCTCTCCCACTGTGCCTGGATATTTCTGAACCAATTCTAGGACGGTATTACAAATACTTTCCGTCTTCTGCTACCCAATCATAGCTAAAATGTGTCAGTAACGAATATATTTTGGTTACATTTCTGTGAGTTCTTTGGTGACATGAAGGACCCATGTAGGAACTCCCTGAATCTATGCTGATTGGCAACTGCTTTCATTTATGGTCTTAGAGTTAAAACATGGCACATTATTTTGTTTTCTATTTCTCCAGCTCTTAGCATAGTGTCTAGGACAGGGTGGGTACATGTAGAAGGTTGGGGCTATGGGTGTGGAATATTGCATATGTAGTCAGACTTGGTTAATGTATTAGTCTTGCTGGACTGCTTTCTCCTCCTTCCCCCCTTTCTTTTATTCCTTATTACAAGAGACAACATGTAGTAGATACCTAGTGAAAGAGTGCCAGCCTGGAAGTGGAAAAGACCTTGATTCCAAGCCCTGCTCTGACACATACTGGCTGTGCAACCCTGGGTTAACAGTACACAGTACTCCTGGCAGCTCTCCAATCCTTTTTTTTTTTTTGCTTTTTGGAGGAGAGAAGGCAGGGCAATTGGGGTTAAGTGACTCACCCAAGGTCACACAGCTAGTAAGTGTTAAGTGTATGAGGTTGAATTTCAATCCAGGTCCTCCTGACTCCAGGGCCAGTGCTCTGCTTTATTCACTGCTCCACTTAGCTGCCCCTTTTTCTCTTTTTTTTTCTTTTTTCTTTTTGTTACAGCTCTCCAATC
Organism: Pseudocheirus occidentalis; assembly: GCA_028646575.1. NCBI lineage: Eukaryota > Metazoa > Chordata > Mammalia > Diprotodontia > Pseudocheiridae > Pseudocheirus > Pseudocheirus occidentalis. The sequence goes on along the minus strand of CM053597.1, from coordinate 39,443,999 downwards.
TAACAATAAACATATATTAAATGCCTACGGTGTGCCAAGCACAGTGCTAAGCTCTAACTCTGTAAGTTGCAAGGAAGATGATGCATTACTAGAGAGCAGGTCCAGAAATCACAGGTCCAGACCCTACCTCCCTTCTTGGGGAGGGATATGGGGAAGAATAGACTGGGGAAGTGGTGATATGAAAACAAGAGATAACCAAAATGATTCAAAAAAAACCTCATAGTCTTAGAGAGTTGCACAATCTCTGGGGGGAGTCCCAGCCACTGAGCATAGTGGCAGGAATGCAGGTCACACATGTGTCACACATGTGTAAAGCCCCCCTGCATCTCACCCAACTCACAATAACACTAACCAATTGGGGACCCACATGGGTGACTGCTACTATTCCCAAAGTTCTAGGATAACACTGCAGGTGATTATCCTCCCAAGCACTAGCTTTTGAGCCCCAGCCAGTTATGCTTCCCTTAATAATCAATCAATAGATTGATTTAATTTTTACCGAAGTTATTTACAGTAATGGTATATATTTGAGTGGCTTAGGGACAGTTATATGAATTGTCTTTCTAGTCTCTTTGTACACAATTAAGTTATTCAAGTCATCCACCCTGTCTGGGGACTGAATATTTATTTTGTATCTGAAGGCTTTGCCCTTTATCCTTCAATATATCAGTTTTTTAACCTCTGCAGATGTTTAGCTTTTGTTGAAGTCTCACTTAGGCACCCTTCTTACATATGACGTAGCTTTCAATTAGATTGCAGGCTCCTGGGAACCAGGGCTCTGCCCTCCATTTCTTTCCCAGGGTATTGATTTGAGTATAAATTTAATAACATGTTTTTAACTGACTAGTAGCCATAAATGACATTTCCTTTCCTTAAATTATTTTTTTACTTTTTTTTGAGACAGACCATAACACTCACCTCAATCAAAACTCTATTTTGTGTTCCCTACATGACTTTCAGGAATAGCCTCAGTTTATTTAGTTAGGTCAACAGCTAACCTTAGAGACCAACACAGTCAGCTAGGTGGCAGAGTGAATAACGTGCTGGAAGTGAAGAAGTCCCAAGCTAAAATCTGGGCTCAGACATTTACTAGTTGTGTGACCTTGAACAAGTCACTTAACCTCTTTGTGCCTCAGTTTCTTCAATTATAAATTGGGGATAATAATAGTACCTACCTCTCAGGGTTGGGAAATTCAAATGAAATAATATTTATAAACTGCTTTGCATAGTCCCTAGAATATAATAGGTGCTTAATAAATGTTTGTTCCCACTTACTTTATCAATTTTTGCCCATGTTCCTATTCAAGTGTTTTAACATCCTTGGATCATACTTCTGTTAATCCCATTTTTCCATTGACATAGAAAACTTTTCAGAGTATATTTCTCAATTCCCCATTTAGGAAAGCTAGGAAACACTTCATTTGCTGGGCATCCAATAAATATTATTGACTAATACTAAATACATATGAAAATATTGATATTCAATGGCTGTAAGTCCTTGAATAAGTCCTCTCACTTTTCTGAGCCTAATATGTATAAAGAGATTGGAGTAAAAGGCCTCCATGTCCCTTATAGCTCAAATGACCTATGGCCTATGAATTAAGACTAATAATTCAGCCTCTTAAATAGATTCCATCTTAAATGACATTAATTTAAAAGAATTTACAATTGAAAATGACTCTAGTAACCTATTATTACAAATGTAATTAAGGGACTTTAGGGAAAAGTTAAAGACAGTAGGAAATGAAGTTAAAACAGCTGTGCTCCCAGTAAAAAAACAAATAAATGTATTAAGGGAACTTAATCAATTGTAGGGGGAAAAGCCACATTTTTTTCTGGATTTATTTCACACTGTTCTCCTTTATCACATAGCACAGTGGATAGATAACTGGTCTCAGAGCCAGGAAGACCTGGGTTCAAGTCCTGCCTCTAATCCATACCAGTTCTGTGACCTTGAACAAGTTACTTAACTTTTCAGGGTCCTAGGCAGCTCTTATAAGACTATAGTGATAAAAAAAAATAATATATATATATATATAATGAAATATATATAAATAATGAAATCTATATAAATGATGCAGACAACCTGGACTGATAGTTTTCCTCACCTGGAAGTTCTCTGTGTCATTGAAATCACTGAGTCTAGGCCCTATCCCTACCCTTCTTTCACTCTACTTTCCAGCCTAATTGACCTTCCTACCGTTTCCCTACAGGGATGGGATTCCATCTCTCATCTGGATGCCTTGGTATATTTCATTCCCCTTGTCTCCACTGGTCTCATTCTTTAACCTCTACCTCATGGAATTCGCAGCTTCATTTAAGGTTTAGTGTAGGCTGATTATCCCACTAATTCCTGGTGCTCCCTCCCAGAAATTCTTTTGTATCTAATTCTTTATGCACCTCTAACAGAAGATGAGCTCCATGAGGGCAGCAACTGTTACATTTTCTTGTCTATGTATCTTTAATGCCTAACGCAGTTCCTGTCATAGAGCAGGCTCTTCATAAACGCTTACTGAATATTAACTGTCAAATACTACCCATGGGAAATGAAAAAAAAATGACAAGCATAGAAGCTGAAATAAATGGAAATGTATGCAAATGTTTAAAAAGGTTGGAAGCAAACAACATTTGGAAACCGCTGAAGCTTTAAACAATGAAAGAAGGGAAATGTTTAGTCTGTTTATTTTGCTTGAAGGAAGAGACTGAAGACAAATGAAAGAAGAAGCAGACAGATCTTGCAAGGGTAATTCATTGTATTAGGAGCCATTCTCATCCCAATTATATTCAGAGGTTAGCCATCATTTGTAGGCCTAGAACATGGGAGAAAGGGAAGCTTAGCTTCATGAGTCTCCCATGGAAAAACAAAAGCTATTGCAGGCTGTAAATGAAGCCAACAAATATTTACAACAATATTTGGATATGTGGGAACTAGGAAATGTCTTGCAATTGTCCATAAGTATTTCAGGGGCTAAGGTTTTAGGGTTATGTCTATAGGGGGGAGGCCCTGCTAGGAGGAGACTCAAAGTCACTCCTTTGAAGCTTTTTTTTCAAGCTCACATATGCAGGTTTGGAGGGTTTTCCTTTCCACATTCTGTCTTCATGGGATTTTTAAAACTACAAAGATAACTTCCTATGGATTTTTGTTAAAGAAAATAAAATCAGTGTGCATTACTTGCATTCTTTTTCCTATGTAATAGGTTCTTGCGCCTGTTCTTCCATGTAGGTCCAATTCAACATGTTATATATATTGACTCAGCACCCATCCCAGGGGAAATTCCCTCTTCTTAAATCTAGATGTTGTTAACAGGTTATTTGTCCTTCCTATCATAAAGCAAAGCAGTTAATGAGATTAGGAAAAATCATATTTATCTTAAGAAGCATCAAGCAACAGATAACATTGCACATAGTCATCACTTACATTTCAATACCCAAATCATCTTCTTTACCCTCCCAGGCTGGACTCCACTGTCTTTTCTCACTCTCTACTTCTTTAGACCAAAATGGACTCTAATGTGTCCCCTAACTTCCTGCTCTTCCACCCCACAATCTGAAATCTAATCAATTTCTCCCTATTCTGTGCTATGATAGGTGAACTCAGTCATTCACAACAGTGTCTCAGGTAAGTAGGAGGGGGTTTAGGGTTACACTGATCATTCTCCATTCCCCAGATCATCATGGAATCCTTGGCTGACTCACTCACTTGCTCTTAGAGTTGCATTGATTGTTCTTCTTTAGCAGGATGGGAACAAACACTAACCCCAGGCCCTAGCTACTGTGATGCTTATCAGAGAGACATAACTGCCTTCTTCATCCAGGCTTAATGGGACACACCTCAAAGAGCACCCTAAGTCTATGCAGTCATCATCTTTCTGTATTTCCATGTCTTTTCCCCTATGTTCTTAGAAAAACTTCTACTGCTATGAGTTTATTCATGCCCCAAGGTGTTAAATATCCCAGAAGGAAAGGGCAAATTAAACTATGTCAAAGTGTCAAGGTACCGGCAAGGTACCAGAACATCCATCTTCTTACCTAAAATAAAAATCAACTAACCTGTGGGCAAATACAAGAGAAACCCCCCCTACATCACAGATATACATTGAAAGTGCTATACACTAACATTAGATATATATAGGACCACAGAATCTGAAATGACCAAAAGATTGAGTGTATTCAATATTCCAATTCCAAATTTCTAATTCTACCTAAAGGCAGACTCTTTAAGAAATAGCAGTCATCATGAATCTGGGGTTGCTGTTGGCAACTGTCTGAAAGAAAAATTCAGCATGCTTTATTCCTACATAACTAAGGGAACCAAACCATCCTGTTTTTTTTATGTTATAGCAAATTCATTATCAAGAGATAAAACTTTTCATTAAATTTGTATATGATGCCTTTTGTGTGCTTTTATGGTACAATAGTTAAACATAGAAGGGTAGTAATGGATTGGGTGACGAAAGCCCAGTCCTTATGAATATGTGCTGCATGCTTGGTGCTTCTTGAGATAATCACGGTTTTTCCTAATCTTAGTTCTGTGTGTTGCCTGATAAACTCTCCTATGTGGACTCAAGAATATACAGGTAATCCGTGACCATTCCCTGTACCCTTACTGTATAACAGAAAAACAGACTTTCTGATTTGTGCTGAGCCAGAATTGAATGTGCATTCAAAAGCCTACACACCAGCCAGAGAGATCTCTCTTTTCTGGCAGTGCTTGAGGCAAGGACTGCTATAAGCCTCTTGGTAGGGATAGAGGTAGTAGCAGTGGCTTCCTTATGCTGCCCATCTCCTCAAATGAGCCGTCAACATAGCACCTCTGTTGTGAATATTCACTGGCAACAGACTGGACTAGACTATTACTTTGTGAGATCTGGAAATATTCAGGAACTAGCATCTCCATAAAAGAATTTGCTAGTAGCCAAGTCCAGTGAGGAGAGACTGGTAAGATCCAATCCAGCCATGAATTAGATTAGTAGCTTAGATACTAGTGTCTGCAAGTTAGAAGAATAATTTTATCCATTAGCTCTGCAGCATTTGGAAGAGAACTCAATGGGGCAAAGGTTTTGTAATAACTACTTTAAATTCCAATTCACTTTCCATAGGAACTAAGGTTGCAGATTATGTCCCTGGTGTGCGGGTAGAAGGAAATGTGTCTATACTTCTGTTCTTGCTTTATTTTCTCAGGAAAATATCCATTTGTAAAATCTAATTGATGCTAAATGGTTAAATAATACTGTTACAATAATAACTGGGTTAATAAATGATATAGATAAGATCCAAACTATAATTGGTAATTGATATATTAGGAAGAACACATCAAAATGGAGGCTTCAGCCAATAGAATTAGAAAGATACTTCCACTTGTTTTGCAGAGAATAAGAGCGAGCCGAGACCTGGGTTCAAGGTAAATTTAGGTGTGGATTTATTGACCAAGCGGGGGACTACCGGAGTATTCATCACTCAAATTGGTAGTGATTATTAGGTCTTACAGGCTTGGTTATATAGGCCCAAACCACAAACCACAATCAGGGAGGGGAGCTAGCAGAAGACATGACGACAGAAGCAAAAAGAGAGATCATTGGTTAGCTCTATAGTTCAGGGCTAATTTGGGAATATGGCGCAAGGGTACAAGGGTGCAACCTTCTGGTGACACGGGAGTCCCTCCTAGAACAGGGTGGAGGGAGGGCCATAGCCAGCACTTTCCAGAGCAGGGTGCAGGGTCATGGGGAACAGACCAGGGTTATGTTCTGGGCAGAGGGTGTGGGGACCCTGCTTGGTCAGTGGAACAGAATAGGGTAGTCTCTAAGATAATTGTGCACCATAACCCCAGGCTGATCCTTGTACAGTACACCATACAGAAAAATATACAGAATGCTAATTTGAGGAAGTAGGGAATCAAGGGACTAAGCCTTAGGCTATGCCCAGACATGTGGTAAGCAGTTTCAAGCTATGAGATAGGGGTAAAACAAAAATAAAAGGGGCTTAATGGTGAGACATGGATGGGCCACGAATCAGGTGGTGGGCAGGTGACCTCAGGTGGGGAGCAGGTGACCTGGGATTCAAATTCCAGTCCAGCATACTATCCTATCAGAGGAACCCCTAGGATCCTGACCTGGGGATCCAACTTATCAGTTTGAGTCTGAGTTCAGACAAGGACTCCCAGAACTTATAAAGGTTGCTTCAAGTACTGATACTTCCCCCCTCCTTTTCTTTCTGTGGGTTCTAGACACCTCATTTTCTCAACCAGTCAGTGTGTAAAGATTAAACTATTTCTTTAAAAAAAAAAACTCAAAATACCTTTCATGTTTGAAAGAATTTTTAACGTATCTTAAAGACATTATAGACTAATACTGCTAAGAACAAAGAACTTAGTAAGGACTACTAAGAAAAAGTTCAAGCCCCAATGTTTCTTTCCGGAGAGAACACTTCCTGTCATGAAGAATATTTTCCCTAATGAAGTGATTTAATCATTCTTAGCTGTCAGAGAAACAATTTGAGTAGTAGAGAAAAACAAATGGACTTTGAAATTCATGAAGCAGGAAGAGTCTAACACTAAGGTAGAAACCCATTTGACTTTGTTAAAGGGACTATTACTTAATTTACATCTTAAAAGAAAAAAAAATAGGACATAGTCTTGCTTTAGAAACAACCAGGAAAAGAGTTGGAGCAAACAGTCTGAAAGCAAATCTGCCATTGCTAGAATTAGAAAAGTTATAAGAAGGAAAAAGTCCCTCTGTTTACCTGGAGAGAAGCTTACCATATAAACTGAACAGAAATAACAGAAGTTCCAGATCATCCAGGGAAACCGCTAACATCAATAGAATTTTTTTTTAATGGAGGTTTGTGTCTTAGGGGCAGCTAAGTGATACAATGCATAAAGGACCAGACCTTGAGTCAGGAAGACATCTTCCTGAGTTCAAATCTGGCCTCAGACACTCTCTAGCTGTATGACCCTGGGCAAGTCACTTCAGCCTGTTTGTCTCAGTTTCCTCACCTGTAAAATGAGCTGGGGAAGGAAATGGTGAACCACTCCAGTACTTTTGCCAAGAAAACCTGAAATGGGGTCACAAAGAGTAGGACATGACTGAATAACAACAAAATCTGTGTTTTTATAAAATTTAGGGTCAAATTTGGCTCCCTGAAGCATCCCAACTACCAGTTGCCACTTGGTATTCTTTCTTAAGGCAGGCAATGCTCATGCATTAATCGTACACCACCTCCTCTTTCCACAATGGTCTTTTATCCTTTTAAACTTCATGGAATATACTTTTTAGCCCATTTTCTCACCCCCTGCAACTCTTTTCTTTGTTCAACTTCTTTGTTCTCCCAGTCTGTCATCATGATTTTTCATGACTTCTTTTTGGACCAGTTCAACCCTGCCTGCCAAGGGGTGGAGCTTCAAAGGTGTTATTGCTTAAATGAAATAGACCTATTTTTTGCTCATTTTGATCATATACTACTGCTTTATTTCAAATCTTTTCTTACTAAGGGTTTAATCATTTGGCACCATATAAATTCGAAGGCTCTACAGCTATCCCATATATTTCACTGTTCACCTTCCAACCTCTTCTCATTTCACTTCCATTTCACCTTCTCTGGATGTCACCATTGAGTCCTGTCCTTGGAGCTGAGTAACACCTGGTGTAATGGCAAGCACAGAAGTAGTTAACACCTTGTTTCAGCTACTGAATTAATACTTTGGTTCAGTTCAAGCTTCTTTTGAGCCTTGTATCAAGTCTGTTAAGAAACAGAACATATGAACCTCACAACTTGTGAATCCTAGAACTCATGAACTCCTGCAACAGGAAGGGGAGGATCTAATGACCATATATAAGGAGAGGCCCAGGCTAGAGACAGCAGAACTGAGGACTCCTGTGGCAACCAAGTCAAGAAAGAGAAAACTTGTGGTATCCCAGCACTCTGTTCTGTGTTGTTTGTTTGTGATACTTTGTACAGAAGCCCTGTGACCTTAGTGGAAGCCCTGAAAGAGGATTTTCCAGTTGTATGTTCATAGAAGTCCTAGAGGAGGGTTTTGAAGGTCCTGGGACTTTACTGATGATTTGTGCTGACCTCTGGGACCTTGTTTGTGGGTCCGTGTTGATTTCTATGTTGATGATTTGTGTTGAGTTCTCAGACCTTGTTGGTGGGTCTGAGTTGATTTCACAGGCAGACAGTGAATTGATGATGGTGCTGGCAATGTGCATGGATATTATTGTGGCTATGTCAAGCTTTGTCTTCCCAGAAACAGGAATTGTGAAGGACTTGAGGTGGACTCGACACTGTGAACTTCAATATGGAATGGGAACTGGACAAAGAACTGGACAAGGAGCTGGGAGCTGCCTGCCTTTGAACCCAGGTGACAGTTGTAGCTGGGACCATGGAAGAGGGACTATGGAAGCTGAGATCCAGCCTTGAGTAAAGATGAAAGAAGACTTTACTTGGATGCTGTGTACTGACTGAGAAGATTATGATTTGCTGTGACATAGGGGTGGAGAACTTTGACTTTTGTACTTTGTGACTGAATTAAGGATTTTGTGATTGACTAAATGAATGTACTTTAAAACTATGTGACCACTTTGGTGAAAACTATGTGGCCATTTTAGTGATAAGTTGTTAGGCTGTGACATAGTGAATGCTGTATTTTGATTTTCTATGATAAGTTGAAACATTGTGAATGCTGTATTTTGATTTTCTGTGAATATTTTGCTCTGATTTGTTATTGAAAAAATAATAGAGCTCTCTATACTATGTAATCAGAACCTTGAAAGCTGTTCACAGCAGCAGTCCTCTGGAAAGCTGCTCGTTCGTGGCTTTACACTCTGCCACTAACTACTGTTGTTGTTAGGAGAAACTTCTGGCTTTCCTGGCCTAATCTTTCATTTGTCCAACAGGCTGTCTATTCCTCAATCATGTCCCTCTCTTCTTCCTTCCTTCTTTCCTCCCTTCCTTTCCCTTCCCATATGTGGTACATTCCATGTTAGAAATTTCTACTTTCCTAGCTGGTGGGTACCTTCCCATCGATGTCCTTGGGAATGGAAAACTGATGAGAAAATAGGAAATAATCATCTCTGATCTTAAATCAGTCATGACCCTGGGAGTTGTCTGGGCTGCAGTTTCCCTGAAGCATAGATTCAGAAATTGTAGACTATTATGGGCTCCTTCCTGTTATGGTCTAAAAATTATTGTGTGCAAAGTTCCCTGATGATATCACTGATCATATTCCAAACTTCTTTCTTCGCAGTCTCACTGTGGAGGTATTAGTTCCTGGTCTAATATGAGATAGTTTGACAGGCTACTAGGGTAGTTTGAAAATGTTAGTCACAGTCCCATTTTAAGAGGGTTTAGTCTGAAAAATAATATTTATTTTATTTGGAGGAGGGTTGAAGGTGGCTGCCCTAATTTACAACCGTCATCCCTATTGGGAGGGTCTAATACCTGAGGAAGAGAACTTTCAGCCTCAAGGCCACATGTGTCCTATGGAGATTCCCGTCTTTGGTCTAAGAATTCACTCCCCCCTTCTGCCCATTCATCTATCCCATTTCACCTTAGGTCTATTATAGTAATCTATTTTCCAGGCCTATTCTCTCACCTGAACTTCAATTCAATCTCCCTAACTATTTATCAGATGTCTTACTCTTAATTCACACACTGAACAGTCCAAAACCAGATTCATGATTTTCTGTCCAAAACCATTTTCTTATGCCCCTGTATTTGTCAAATACAATCCCCAGGCTGACATCTGGGAGTCATTTTTGACTCCTTCCTCTCCTTCATCTCCCATGCCTGATCGGTCACTACGGAGTTCTAGCAATTCTTCCCTCTGAAACGTTTCTCCCTTTCCATCCATCCTACCCCAGTTTAGTCTCTTATCATCCCACCTCTATCTAGACATGACAACTTTTCAGCTGCCCTTGATTCCAGTCTCTACCTCCTTCACACTACTTCTGGACTGACATTCCTTAAATATTGCTCTTATCATATTATTATCTCGTTCAAGACTCTTCACACAGCTAGAATCTGGGGATGGATTTGAACTTAGTTCTTCCTAAGTTTCCTTCTGTACCAGTGTCAAGTTCTTCACCTCCATAACTAACTTCATGTATTTTTTTCTTTGAACTAAAATACTTTCCCTTTACCCACCCAAAAATCCTATTTATCTCAAGGTCCAGGTCAAATTCCATCCTACCTGCACTGACTACTCCAGTTGTAGAATTTAAAATTTTAGGATGCAGAAGAACTTTAGAGATCCTCTAGTTCAGGGGCTCTTAATCTGGGGGTGGGGAAGGGTCATGAATTTCTAATATTTCCATAACTGTATTACAATGTAATTGATTTCCTTTGTAATCTTAGGTATTTCATTTTTTACATTTAAAAGCATTACTCTGAGAAGGGTTTCAACAGGCTGCTAATGGGGTTCATGACACAAAAAAGGTGAAAAACCCATGCTGGAGTCAAATTCCCTTAATTTTGCAAGTGTGGAAACAGAGCCCTGGAGAGTCAGTCATGGTTACATAGCTGCTGGTCAGTGCCAGGACTGGAAGCCAAGGCTCTCAAGTTTCAATCTAATACTTTCTCTATTATACTAATTATTTTTCATTGATCTTCCCTGTCTCTAAAATCCCACCGTTATTAGAAGCCTTAATTCTCTATGGCATACCCCAGTCTCTGCAACAATTGGGACTACTGCCTCCTCCTCAGATGCCCTTTTCATTTCTAACCTATGTACACGCTGCCCTCGGTAAAATGAAAGGCAGTGATCATTTTCATTGCTGTCTCTATCTCCTTAGTACCCACTATAGGTGGTGGGTGCTTAATATTGCCAATCGGGTTTAATTGGATATAGAGTCTTATCTTGGTTCACTACTGGCTCATGTGTTAAGGATTGGGCTGAATCTAATAAAATGAAATGCAATAAAGATAAATGTGGGTTCTAATTATACTTGAATATAAAAAATCAGTTTCACAAGTACAAGATGGGTGAGGCATCATTAGCCGTTCGGAAAATATGTGGGGGCTTTAGTGCACTGAAAGCTCAATCTGAGTCAACATGTGATGTGGCAGCCAGAAGACCGAATGCCATCCTGGCTCTTTACTGCACCGAGAGGCCCTTTTTAGGGCTCCTGAGAGGAAAGCAGGACGGAGCTCCTGGCCCAGGATCAAGAAGACCAGATTTCAAATACAGCTTCGGGCACCAGCAGGTGGACCGGGCAAGCTGTTTAACCTCAGTTTCCCCAACAATAAAAAGGGGATAATAATACCACCTACCCCTCCCTGGGTTGGGGTGATAATAGGATGAGAGCACCTATAAAACTTTTGGACCTTAAAGCAATATATAAATGCCAATGATGATGATAATGTACAACTAGATTCGGAAAAAAAACCTAGAGAATTAACTGCTGAAACTGGGAGAATTTAGCCAGATAGGAAGGGGGGAGAATCACAATGCGCTGTTCAAATCTCAGAAGGAGGAGGGATTAGCTGGGCTTGGCTTTGCCAACGGGAGGGGCTGCGGCAAAAGGAGGAGGGAGGAAACCTTGCAGAGAAAGCACAGCCAATCCTGTCCCTCGCCCCGCCCCAGGCCACGCCCCATTATCCTGGCGGAATTGCGTAGAGCTGCTTCCGCCCTTTGTCTGACTATTCTGCAGTGCGGGTTGTTCCCGGCAGGCTGGGCGTTCCTTCCTCTGCAGGCTCCTCGCATCGGGCGCTTCTCGGGCTCCCATTGAGCGTGCTGGGCAGAAGTGGGGACAGCTCCTGGTGGCGGAGGTCGTGGTGGCAGTGGCATCAGAAGGCGGCGGTGTCCCGGTAGTGTTGGCGGCGGGCGGCGGTGTATGAATTGCGGTTGGTGGCTTGGGTCCGCAGCGGCAGCAGCAGCAGCAGCAGCAACAGCAGCGGCGGCGGCTGCGGCAGCGGTGGCGGTGGGCGTGCTGTGCCGCAGTCTGCAGTAGGCACTTATACCGCAGTTTCTCGCCCCCCCCTCCTCTCTCACAGCCCCGCCCCTCGGGCCCGGTTCCCAGCTCCGGCCTTTGCCGCTCTAGGCCAGCCCCCTGCAGCCGGCAGGAGGCTCAGGAGGAGGGGCGGAGGGAGTATCAGCTGCAGGGCAGGGTGGCCCGGGCAGCGGCAGCCACGGCAGCGGGCCTCCGGCAGCGGTGTCTGGTGGCGTTGGCGGACCCGGAGGCCGTCTCCGGGGTCAGGTGGACAGGCGTGGTGGCTGGTGGGCCACCGGGGCCGCGGAGACGCTGTTGGAGGCGGCGGCGGCGGCCTTGGCGGCAGCTGCTGGACATCCCGGGCGGCGGCGTGTGGCCTTGGTGGTGGCGGTGGCAGCGGCTACAGCGGCTGGACGGCCCGGCCGTCCCGGGAGGCCCGGACGGCGGCGGAGGCGGCGGCGGCGGGGTGTGGCAGTGGCAGTGGCGGCCGCGGCGGCCGCGGCGGCAGTGGGTGGACGGCCCCGGGAGCGGCGGGTTGCCGTGGCGGCGGCAGCGGAGGCCCCCCGCAGCAGACGAACCGCAGCAGCCGCAGCAGCAGCCGCAGCAGCAGCCGCAGCAGCAGCAGCAGGTGAACGACCCGGCCGGCGGCCCCCCGCGAGGGCGGCCCAGGCAGCGGACCCCTGCCGCCCTGGCAGGCAGTGTTAGGCGGGCGGCGGCGGCGGCTAGTCCTCGGGCGGGGGTCAGCCCTCGAGAAGCAGCCAGTCCGCGGGCTCTGGGAAGCCCACGGGCATCAGCCAGTCCACGGGCAGCAGCAGGGCCTCGGGCTGCGGGGAGCCCGCGCGCATCAGCCAGTCCACGGGCAGCGGCAAGTCCTCGTGAGGCGGCCAATCCTCGGGCGGCAGCCAGTCCTCGGGCAGGGGCAGTTCCTCGGGCGGCTCCACGAGCAGCAGCAGTTCCTCGGCAGGTTCTTCGGCCAAGCCGGGTGGTTCCTAGGGCAGCCGAAACTCCCCTCCCAGTTCCTTCCCAGGTGGCCAGTTTGCCGGTGGTGAGCTCGAGAACCATCATGGATAAGAAAGAGGATCCTTTCTGGACCCAGGCACGTCGGCGGAGGAAGAAGATGCGGGTCCAGGCACCGGCAGTGCAGACACCCCCGGTACAGACGCCCCAGGCGCAGACGCCCCCGGCACAGACGCCCCCGGCACAGACGCCCCCGGCACAGACGCCCCCGGCGCAGATGCCCCCGGCGCAGACGCCCCCGGCGCAGACGCTCCCGGCACAGACACCCCCGGCTCAGACATCCCAGGCTACACCAGGACCTGAAACTTCAGCTACAAGGGTAATTAAACTGTCACCTGCACGGGCCCAGCCAGTATCACGGGCCCAGTCAGCACCACGGCTCCAACCAGCCTCCGGGCCCGAGCCAGCCTCCCGGCCCCAGCCAGCGGCCAGGCCTCTTTCAGCATCCCGGTCCCAGACAACCCCTGGGACCCAGACGGCCTCCCGGGCCCTTGTGATTTCCAGGCCCCAGACAGCCTCTGGGACCCAAACAGCCTCCCGGGCCCTTGTGATTTCCAGGTCCCAGACAGCCTCTGGGACCCAAACAGCCTCCCGGGCCCTTGTGATTTCCAGGCCGCAGTCATCTTCCTCGACCCAGGCCTCCTCCAGAACCATGGTGATTTCCAGAGCCCAGACATCCTCTGGGACCCACACAGCCTCCCGGGCCCTGGTGATTTCAAGGCCTCAGTCAGCCTCTCAAGGCCAGACAGCCTCCCAGGCCCAGACAGTGTCCAGGCTGCAGTCAGCCTCTCAAGGCCAGACAACCTCCCAGGCCCAGACAGTGTCCAGGCCCCAGTCATCCTCTGGGGCCCAGACACCCTCCAGGACCCAGACTACCTCCGGGCCTCCAACAGCCTCTGGGCCTCCAACAGCCTCCCGGGCCCACTCTGCCTCCCGGGCAGCTGCCCGGACCCAGGCAGCCGTGGGGTCCCAGTCAGCGGCCCGGACCCAGTCAGTGGCCAGGACCCAGACAGCGGCCCGGACCCAGTCAGCGGCCCGGATCCAGTCAGCGGCCCGGACCCAGACAGCGGCCCGGACCCAGACAGCGGCCCGGACCCAGACAGCGGCCCGGACCCAGACAGCGGCCCGGACCCAGACAGCGGCCCGGACCCAGTCAGTGGCCCGGACCCAGACAGCGGCCCGGACCCAGACAGTGGCCCGGACCCAATCCTCCTCCCGGGCCCAGTTAGCTTCCTGGGCCCAATCAGCCTCCGGGGCCCAGTCAGCTTCTGGGTCCCAGTCATCCTCTGGGGCCCAGACAGCCTCTCGGGCCCAGTCATCTTCTGGGTCCCAGTCATCCTCTGGGGCGCAGTCATCATCTGGGGCCCAATCATCCTCCGGGGCCCAGACAACCTCCCGGGCCCAGTCATCTTCTGGGGCCCAATCATCCTCTGGGGCCCAGACAGCCTCCCGGGCCCAGTCCAGGAACACACAGCTAGAAGAGACCAGGGGTGGCAACGTGGTGCCCTGGCGCAGCAAGGCGGAGTGGGACCAGGTGATGGTCTATCTCTTCTGTGCTGACACTAAGCTGCAAAAGTACGCACTGGACCGAGTGACTGCCTGGAGGAGCCGCTGTGGCAATAACCTCCCCCTTGCCGTGGCCTGCACAGCTGACCTGGTGAGATGCAAGGTTATGGATGAGAACAGCACTGTGGGCTCTCAAGAACTTGTCTTTCTTTATGGCATGGCATTGGTCAGATTTGTGAATCTTATAACGGAGCCAAAACAGAAACTCCTCAATATTCCTTTGAGGCGCCTGGCACATGAGATGCACATTCCAGAGTGGATCGTAAACCTTCGTCATGATTTCACACACAGGAAACTTCCCAGGTTGAACACTTGTCGAAGAGGTTGTGACTTTGTCCTAGACTGGCTTCGCCGTACCTATTGGTGCCGCCAGTTAGGGAATGACCTGTCTGAGCCCTGGGATTCAGAAATGGATTTCCAGGAGACAGAAATGGAAGAACCAACAGTGGCAGAGCCTCAGCTGGAGGATTTTCTTTCTGAAGAGGCCAGGAAAGAAAAAGAACTATATGAGAAAATCCGGAAAGTGCTAGTCTCTTACGAAGAAGAGCAATTTAGGGTGCTCAGAGAGCTAAGGCAGCTGCCTAAGGCCATCAAGGCTTGGGCAAACTCATCCACAGAGGTGGAATGGATGCTGTCAAAAATGAAGAAGTTTTCACAGGACAATGGGACACTTGTGGTGAATATCTTGCTGAGTGATGGTTTCCTGATTCCTACTGCAGAGCAACTGGAAGCTTTGCAGATTCAACCAGCAAGAACCATGAATCTGACCAGCCTTGTGTTACCCCGGTGCTTTTCCCACTTCTGGCAGCCCCTTTTGAAGGGCTTAGAATCCCAGCCATTCACCCAGGCTCTCCTGGAAAGGATGCTGACGGTGCTTCCAGAATTTGGAGACACAGGGATCCAGCCCTCCTACCTCATCAGTTGGCTCAGTGAACTGCTAGTGGTCTATGGCCCCCGTGGGGAACACTTTACTTCTAGCCAGCGTGCCATCCGGAAAACATGGAAGATTGTGCGCCACAATTTCTCCTTGAATTGGTCTCAGCTACTTGATGTCTGTCTAGATTGTGCCTGCTGGGCCACTCCCCCCATCCTCCATCTCATCCTCAAGACCATGGAACCAGCCTTCCCCCTAGATACCCAAGAGAAGCTTATGTGTCTCTGTACCATCTACACCCAGGGTGGGAACCCTAACTCCAGACCGAGGTCCAGGGAAGGGACTGTGTCTTCGAGGAGGCCCGTTTACACTCTGGAAGATCTGCAGTGGCAGGTGAAGCAGTCTATGTTGATTGATCGACAGAACAGTTACAAATCAGGGGATGAGGATGAAGATGAGACAGAGACTGAGATGGAAGATCTTTCTTCCAAGACAGAGGAAGAGTTGGAGGTTAAGCGGCGGCCAGTACGTAAGGTCCCCATGAGGGAGAGACCTGAGACTCTAGCTGAAAAGCAGGCAGCATTGAAGGGCTCTGCATGGCAGGTTTGCACAGATGATATAGACTGGAGTAAATATCCCCTCGGCAGGGTTCCAGGCCAGACAGATGACCCCAATGAACTCATGCTGGACAACTACTCTACGATATCTGTTGAGGACCAACCGACAATCCAGGAAAATGACAATTTTCCATCTGCAGCAACATATGGTTCCACGAGCACCCAGAACAGGGAAGGCTTACTGTGGACCCAGAGTGAACTCCATCGCATTAAAAGCAACCTTAAATTCTTCTAACTTTAGGTTGGGATGGGGGGACCCTTCTCCTTTGTGCAGACACTACCCCTTCTTTCCACATAAGTAGTGGAAACCAAGGTCCTATTACCCCCCCTTACCCCACTCCAGTGGATTTTGGTGTAGCATCACAGATGCTATCTAGTATTTCTGAGCCTTTCCCACATTGTACCTAACTTGAGGTCTCCCTTTAGACCTCAGGCAACAGCCAAACCTCAACTAGTTTATCCTGGTGACCCCTCACCACCCCAGACAGGCAGATATCCTGTCTCTGGTTGCTGGCACTGTAGTATGACTAGTGCCAACCTCTTAGATTAAAAAAAAATTAACTTCTGATCCAGAGGAAAAACAAAGGAAGCTAAAGTCATACAAGTGGCAATGACTTTAAAAAAAAGGAAACATTTTAACTCTAAAACAGATTTGTCACTCAAAAAAGAATTTTCCAGCCCTCTGGAGCCCCTACTCTGTTGCTGACAAGCCCTCACCCCCAGCTCCCTTCCTTTTCTCTCTTTTACTGCTTTTTCAGTAATCCTGGCTTCCTCCTGAAGATACCTCCACTGATGGTAGCTCCTTCTCTAATCTCATCTCCACCCCCCAATAGTCAGCAGAGCCTTATTCTCCAATGCCACTGGGATAATCTCCATGTCTTATCAGTAAGAATCAATCTCCCTTAAAATTCAGTCCATTTTTTTCATACCATTTTGTCCAAATTCTTGTTGCTATCATCTGCTGACCTTTGGGCTTTGGGGGAGGAACTTTCCAACTTTTTCCATTTCCTTTTTAAAAAAATTTTTTTTAATTGAATTTTATTTTCAGTCCTGAATTCTCTACCTCCTCCATCACCCTCCCTGAGTCACTGAGAAAGAAAAACAAAACCCATTACAGATATGTATAGTCATGTAAAATAAATTCCCATATTAGCCATGTTCAAAAAGAAAATATGCTTCACTTTTCACCCTGAGTCTATCAGCTCTCTATCTGGAAGTGAACAGCATATTTAATCATGAATCTTTTGCAACTGTGGTTGGTTATCACATTGATCAGAGTGCTTAAGTCTTTAAAAGTTGTTTGTCATTACAATATTGTTATTATTGTATAAATTGTTCTTATTCTGCTCACTTCATTTTACATCAGCTCATACAAGTCTTAACAGGTTTTCCTGAAACCATCCCTCTCATCATTTCTTACAGCATACTAGTGTTCCATTACCTTCATCTCTCATAACTTGTTCCACCATTCCCCAATTGATGGGCATCCCCATAATTTCCAGTGCTTTGTTACCACAGAAAGCTGCTATACATATTCTTGTACATATGGGTCCTTTTCCTCTGTTTTTGATTGCCTCCTAATAGAGGAATTGCTGGGTCAAAGGATATGCACAGTTTAATAGCTTTGGGAGCATCATTCCAAATTGCTTTACAGAATATGTGATTGTACTAGTTCACAACTCCACCAACAGTGCATTAATGTGCATGTTTTCTCATAACCCCTCCAGCATGTGTCATTTCCCTTTTTTTGGTCATTTTAGGTCATCTCATAGATGTGAAGTGGTACCTCAGAGTTGTTTTACTTCACATTTCTTTAATGCTGATTTAGAAGCATTTTTTTCATATGGCTGCTGATAGCTTAGATTTCTTTCTGTGAAAACTGCCAGTTCATTTCTGACCATTTTTCAGTTGGAGAATGGCTCCTTTTCTTGGAAATCTGACTCATTCCTTTATATATTTTAGAAATTAAATGTTTACTAGAGGAACTTGCTGCAAAGATATCTTTCCCAGCAGTTTCCTGCTCTTCTAATTTAAATGCACTGACTTTGTTTGAGCAAAAACTTTAATTTTATGTAATCAGAATTAGCCATTTTGCCCACCGTGGGTCATGAATTGTTCTCCTTTCCATAGACCTGACAGGCAGTTTTTTCCATATTCCACTAAGTGCTTATGATGTCACTCTTTGTATCTAAATCTTAATATCTGTTTTGAGTTTATCTTGATATATGATAATGAGATGTTGGTTTGTACCCAGTTTCTGCCATACAGATTTTCAGGTTTCCTAACAGTTGTGTTGAATAGTGAGCCCTTACCCCAATAATTGTGATCTTTGGGTTTATCAAGATAACACTAGGTTATACTCATTTGTTTCTCTACTGTATATTATATAATCTGTTAGTTACACTGATCAGCTTTCTGTTTCTTAGCTAGTACCAAATTGTTTTCATAATTACATCTTTTTAGTGTAATTTGAGACCTGGTACTGCTAGGCCCTCATCCTTCCCATTTTCTTTCTTTCCCTTCATATTCTTGACTTTGTGTTCTTCAAGATGAAGTTCGTTATTTTTTTTAGCTCCATAAAGTGGTTCTTTGGTAGTTTGATTGGTATGGCACTAAGTAAGTTAATTTAGGTAATTGTTACAATTTTTATTGTATTGGCCCAGCCTACCCAGTTATTTAGCTCTGTCTTTATTTGTGTGAAGTATTTTGTAATTGTGTTCATATCATTCTAGTGTGGGTCTTGGCAGATAGACTCACAAGTATTTGTACTGTCATTATTTTAAATGGAATTTCTCCTTTTATATTTTCCTGGATTTTGTTGGTAACATACAGAAGTGCTTATGAATTGTGTGGGTATATTTTATATCCTTCTACTTTACTCAAATTGTTAATTGTTTTAATTAGTTTTTTAGTTTGTTCTCTAGATAAACCATTGAATCATCTGCAAAGAGTGATAATCCTCTTTGCCCATGTGTATTTCTTCAGTTTCTTTTTCTTGTCTTAATTGTAATAGCTAGCATTTCTAATACAATATTAAATAGTAGTGGTGATAATGGACATCTTTGCTTCACCCCTAATCTTATTAGAAAGGCTTCTAGCTTAACCCTATTATAGATAATGCTGGCTCTTAATTTTAAATAGATAATACTTATCATTTTAAGGAAATCTTCATTCCTGTGGTTTCTGGTGTTTTCAAAACAGGAATGGATGCTTTTTTTTTGTCAAATACTTTTTCTGCTTCTATTGCAATGTGATTTTTGTTGTTTTTGTTAATAATGTGGTCAGTTATGCCTATAGTTTTCCCAATACTGAACCAGCCTTGCATTCCTGGTATAAATCTATACTGGTGATAGTGTATGATCTTTGTGATATATTGCTGTAATCTTGCTGGTATCTTCTTTAAAATTTCTGTATTACTATTCATTAGGTAAAATTGGTCTGTAGTTTCTTTATTTGTTTTGACTCTTTGGCTTATATCAAGATCATATTTGTATCAAAGAAGGAATTTGGTAGAACTCCTTCTTTTATCTATTTTTTTTGCAAAAGTATATGTTGTATTGGAAATAATTGTTCTTTAAATGTTTGGTAGAATTTACTTGTAAATCTATCTGGCCTTAGGATTTTTGTCTCATGGAGTTAATTTAAGGCTTATTTGATGTCTTTTTCTAAGAAAGGATTGTTTGAATATTTATTTCCTGTTCTATTAATCTGGGCAATTTATAATTTTCAAATATTCATCCATTTCATTTACTTGGCCTCTACTTGGGGGAAATAATTCCTAATAATTGCTTTTAAATTCACCTTTTTCATTTTTGGTACTGACAATTTGGCTTTCGTTTTAAAATCAAATGAGTCAATGGCATATCTATTTTTATTATTATTGTTTTCCAAGAAAACAATTCCTAGGTCCTTAGTTACACTTTTTGTTTTTCACTTTACATTTTGTTAACCCCTCTTTTGATTTTCAGGATTTCTGTTTTGTTGTTTAATTAGGAATTTTTAAATTTTTGGTTTTTCTAATTTGTTTTTAGTTGCAAGCCCAATTCATTGAGCTCCTTTTTTCTCTCTTGTTAACATAAGCATTTAAACGTACAGATTTTCCCGTAAGTTCTGCTTTGGCTAAGTCCCACAAATTGTGGTATGTTATTTCATTGTTGTCATTATCTTTAATGAAATTATTCTTTTTATGACTCGTTCTTTGAGCCACTCATTTTTTTGGATTGTTACTTAGTTTTCAGTTAATTTTCACCTATGCTTCAAAGGCCTTTTATTAAATATAATTTTAATCATGATCAGAAAAAGACACATTTATGTTTTTCTCTTTTTCTTTGTGATATTTTTATGCCCTAATACAAAGTTATCAGTTTCTTGCCTGCAAAACTCCTGAGTACAGTCCTAGCCAGATTAAAATGTAATTGGAAAATGTTTAACAAAATAAATAAAAATACAGTAGAACGTAGACGATGCTGGTTTGTGGTTTTTCTACATCAATATACCAGTTGGGGCTCTGTCTCTCTTTTAGTCTGGCACCACTGCCTTAATACATGGTCAGCTTTTGTGAAGGTGCCATGTACAACTAAGAAGCAGTTATTTTTCTTTTTCTTTAACTTTGAAAATTGAGGTTACCCACTCTGAGTTTTACTGTTTGCTCCTGCGATTTCTTTTAGCTTTTCTTTCAAGAACCTCGAAGCTATGACATTTAGTACATGTGTATTCAGGTATGGATATTAATTATCTATGGTACCTTTTAGCAAAATATAGTTCCTTCTTTCTCTTAATTTTTGTTTCTGCATTGTCTGAGATCATGATTGCTACCCCTGCCATTTTTACTTCATCTGAAGCAAAATAGATTTTGCTCTAGCCCCTTATTTTAACTATCTTTTTTTGAGTGTTTCTTATAAAGAATATATTATTGGATTCTAGTTTCTAATCTGTTGTTATACTCTCCCATTTTTATAAGTGAATTCCCACCATTCACATTCATGTTTGCTACCTGCATATTTCCTTCTATCCTATTTATAAATCCTTCTTATTTTTACTTTGTCCCCTTGCTAAGAGTATGTTCTGCTTCTGACTATTGCCTCCATTAATCTACCCTCTACCTTAATCCCATCTTCAACCCTGCTTTTCTCAACCTTTTTCACTTCTACTTACTTACCTGTTGTCTAAGATCAATTTCTGTCCCTAACTCTGCATGTTTATTCTTCCCTCCTTAAACCTGTTCAGATGAGAGTGAGGTTCAGTTGTCTCCTACTCCTCCAACTCTGCTTCTTCTATTATATAACCTTTTACTTGTGTATCCCATTTAGATGAAACAATCCCCTCCTCCCCCCAATTATTCCTCTCCTGGGCATCCTCCTTCCCCACCCTTCCATTATTTTGAGATCTTCCAGACACAATAGAATCTCACACACACACACACACTCACACTCACACTCACACACTCACACACTCACACACACAGACAGCTTCTGTATAATTAGAGTCCCTCCAAAACCTCTGGTAATGATAAAGTTCTGACAGGTATCATCTGCCCATAGAAAAATGGGAACCTTATTTAATCCCTAATGATTTCTCAGCTGTGTTTTTATGCTTCTCTTGAATCCTGTGTTTGAAAGCCAAAATTTCTATTTCAGGTCTTTTCATCAGGAATACTTGAAAGTCCTCTCATTAAATACCTGTTTTCTCCCTGTAGGATTATCTTCAGTTTTATTTGGTAGGTTATTGTTGGTTGTGATCCTAGATTCTTTTTCTTCTCTAAGCTTTCCATTCCTTTATATGGGAGCTTCTAAGTCTTGTATGATTCTGATTGTGGCTCTGTGATACTTGAAGTCTTTCTCACTTTTTATACTTTTTTCTCCTTAACTTGAGAGCTCTGGATTTTGGCTATAATATTCATGGGGATTCATTTTGGGGTTTGGGAACATGACAAGTAGATTCTTTTCATTTCTGCTTTGCCCTCAGGTTCTGAGATATCTGGACAATTTTCTTTCATAACTTCTTGAAATAAGATGTCTAGGCTCTTTTTT
The DNA here is from genome assembly GCA_028646575.1 of Pseudocheirus occidentalis. Lineage (NCBI taxonomy): Eukaryota > Metazoa > Chordata > Mammalia > Diprotodontia > Pseudocheiridae > Pseudocheirus > Pseudocheirus occidentalis. Next base: position 39,421,975 of record CM053597.1, on the reverse strand, counting down.
GGATCATGGTTTTCAGGTAACCCAATGATACTTCTAGTATTTCTCCTCCATCTATTTTCTAGTAGTTTTGTTTTTCTGTGAGGCATTTCATTTTCTTCTACTTAAGTCTTTTGATTTCTGTATTTCTTGAGGTATCAATGGAGTCATTGGCATCTATTTGGCCATTTCCAAATCTCAAGGAGTTACTTTCTTCAGTATAGTACCTCTTTTACTAAGCTATTTATTCTCTTTTTCACTTTCTTGCATAGCTCTCTTTTTCTATTCTTTTCTCTACTACTCTTGATTTTTAAAGTATTTATTTTGTGCTCTTTTAAAAGTCCTAACTGTTGTAGGAATTCTTGGTGAGCTTGTGTCCAGTATGTACTGAAGTCATTGCCTTTTTCTCTCTGCCTTGTGTTTCTCTCACCACAGTAGCTCTTTATGGTCAGGTTCTTTTTTGTTTGCTCATTCTTGCAAGGGTGGGAACAAGTGGCCCTCTAGGTCCTTAAGTGCAACCCTTGGACTGAATCCAAACTTCACAGAACAACTCCTTTTATTTAGGGGATTTCTTCTGTGAAGTTTGGATTCAGCCAAAGGGCTGCACTTGAAGACTTAAGAGAACCACTTGTGGCCTCAAGGCTTGCAAGTTCTCTACTCCCATCTAGATCACTTCTGAGTAGGCCATCTGGCCTGAACCTTTGTCTTTTTATATCTTTCTGGAGCTTTCACAGTTCAGTTTGAAACTTTGTAAGCTTTAGTGATCCCAAAGCTGCATCATCTGGGGAAAGGTCTCCTCTCTGCAAGTTCCTGAGCCTTGCAAGTTCCTAACCCAGGTTTGAGTTTGCTATTTATGCGTGGTTGAGTTTCAGTAGACTGCAACAGGACACTGATTTGCTGGCTCTGCCAGCTTTTGTGCATGGCCAAAGGCTAGAACTGAGTTGCCGCTGTATTCCTGGGTTCAGAGCCACACAGCTTTGTTTAAGGAACTTACTCTGTGCTCAATATTCAGCTAGGGCCCCCAGTTCTCTCCCTTGGATCTGTGACTTGGAATTAGGTAATGGGCAGCAGAGATCCTAGATAGTACCTGTTTCCACACCTAGCACTAGTTCAGGTATCTCCTGGGATTTTTTTTTTACTCTGGTACATTGTCTCAGGCCCCCTTTTATGTGTGCTAGAGTTCCCACTGCTGGAGTATATTCCTGGTCAGCTCCTGCCCCAATGTCTGCAGACCTTTTTGTCTTTCTAAGCGGGCCTGGAAAAATTACTCACTATGACTTTGTCTTGGCTTTCCTTATCAGAATTCTATATGGAGAATTTTCTGGGTTATAGAAGGGTGCTGAGCAAGTTATGCAAAATGCATCCTCTCCTATTTTGACTTGACACACCCCCCCATTTCCTCTATGTTCAGAGAACCTTTTTTCCATCTCAACCCTTGAAGAAGACAAAATTCATGCAGACACCCCTTCGAACAAATTGGCCTCTCCTCAGTTCATCAGCCTCCTCACTTCCCAGTCCTATTCTCTGATCACAGACAATAATACTCTTCCATCTCTTTGACTGCGTCATTCCTGCTAAACTAGCTGGTTCCTCAATTTTTTCCATTTCTCCCCCACCTCCCACACCCTTTCAGTTCCTTTCAACAAACCTAAGGGGCAATGAAGTATCTTAGTGGAGGGAACAACTAAAATTATGCCTCCTTGAAATGTTGAATCACACAAAATATAAATAACAATTTATGTTACAAAGTAATACAAATAAAATTTTAATTATGTCCTCAGTTAAGAGAGGGCATCTGAGGAAACGGTCTGGCATAAGGGACTAGAATTCAGAAGATGGGTGTGTGTCTCAGCCATGTGGCCCACACAGACCTCTTAATTTTTCTGAGCCCCAATGTCTTCATCTGTAAAATAATACCAATCAATCAAAAAGCACTTATTAAGCTCCTACTGTATTCCAGGTACTGTAGATAACATCTTAAGAAGGAAATACTCCAAGAAGCTAACTCGGGAGAGAGAAATACAGGGTGTCACAAAAGCCTTAGGTACAGTGTTTGACTTCACTATTAAGCTTACCCCAAAAGGTCACCATCTTAAAGCTTCTGCTGCACTTAATTTGCAAAATGTTGAATAACAAGGCAGGGTGCCTCTTCGGCATGGATACGCTATGGGTGGTTATGCCTCAGTCACTGAGCAGCAGCTTGGGAAAATTTTTACAACATTAGAAAATCAGCAGATAGTGATTATGTAGAACCTTAATAAATGTCAATGTCAGGACTTAACATGTGGATTAAAATAAAGCTTCACACCGCGCTAAGACTTTTGGGACACTCAGTCTAAAGTGAATAAACACAAATCTTTACAAAGTAGTTAAATACAAGCTGAGGGGGGGGGAGTTGGGGGGAGTCGTAGGGGCTTCGAGCTGAAGGGGCTTGAAAAGAATTTAGCGGAGTGGGGGGGCATTTCCGGGACTGGCCGGCGAGCGTGCAGCTACAGCCAGTGGGCAAAAAAGCCAAAACGGGCCTCAGTTTCCTCCTCTGTAACCGTGCCCAAACTCCAGGCTTGTAGGCGCCCCTCCCACACTGCCCCACGCAACTTTCACCCGACGCTTCCTTCTCACCCCAGCCGCGATAAGGGACTGGCCGACCTGGCCTCTCCTGCGCCTGCGCTACGCAAATCTGCGCCTGCGCCGTGAGGGCCCGGAAGCATGGGCGCTGGGGGCGAGCGGGCACTCGGGCCGGGAAGGGGCAGGTCAACTAGAAGGGGACCGCGGCGCGGCCCGATAACCAGACTTGGCCAGGCTTCCGTGCTCAGCCTCCGGCGGCCGGGGCCCTGAATCTCCGCCGCCACCATGGTGCGCTGGAGCTGCTCGCTCCTGAGGAAGGTACGCGTCTGGGCGTCTGGGCGGCTGGGCCCGCCTTCCCCTCCCCCTCCTCCTGCATCCCTCAGCCCAGCCCCCTCCTCAAGGTCCCCCCCCCCACTCCTTCCTCTCCCCCACTTATTTTCCCCCACCTCATTTCCTAACTAAATCCTCTCCCCCTTCTCTCCGCAGCCTAATCCTCTGTCCTTTCTCTCTGTTCCCCTTCTCCCCACCTCCCCACCCTCTTCTCCCCTT
>CM053597.1:39379484-39418385 GCA_028646575.1 Pseudocheirus occidentalis | reverse complement strand
TCCCTCCCTCTCCTCAAGTCTCCTCTTAATTTGGTCAGGGAAGTAATCCACTGAGAGAAATAAGAAGATTGTAGAATGCTATAGTCGCAGAAAAGAGTTAATGGGAAAGAAGCTATTGCAGGAATTGGTGGAGCACAAGAAAAGAAAAAGAAAAATGTGGAAGAAATGATTCAAAGGGTGACGTAGTATCAGTCTCCCAGAAAAGGTGTCATGTAAAAGGGATAGAGTTCTCTGCAGCATAATCAGTTTAGGCTTTTAAAAAGTTGATCTTAATCTTTTTTATTTTTTTGGCTTTTTGGAGGGGGAGGGCAGGGCAGTTGGGGTTAATGATTTGCCCAAGGTCACATAGCTAGTAAGTATTATGTGTCTGAGGCTGGATTTGAATTCATGTCCTCTTGACTTCAGAGCCAGTGCTCTATTCACTGAGCCAACTAGCAACCCCAGTTTAGACTTTTTTTTTTTTAATAGTAATTAGACATTGTTATCTTAAGTGTTACGGTTTCTTCTAATAACCAACTATTTTGATGTAGATTGCTGCTGTCATCTGGGGACTGTTTCCTATCAGGATATGTTGGAAACATTTTTTTTTTCCCAATATCAAGTAAAAAGTTAGGGCACTAAATTATAGTTAGAAGATAGGAGTGAATTATAGGACAGTGTAGAAGACTTTGTTTTCCCAGTAACAATGTATGACTGTGAGAGTTGGATTATAGGCAAAGTTGAGCACCACAAATCCAACACTTTGAAACTGTGATGCTGGAGAGAAGACTTTGGAGAGTCCCTTGGACAGCAAAGAGATGAAATCAGTCAATAATTAAAGAAATTAATTCAGAGCATTTACTGGATTGCTAAAGGTAAAGCTTAAATATTCTGGCCACATAATGAAAAAATGGAACTCTTTGGAAAAAAGACCCTGATGTTCAGAAAGATTTTTGGCAAAAAGAGAAGGGGACAGCAGAGGATGAGATGGATAGATAGTGTCATAGAAATAACAAGCATAAGGTTGGACAGCCTTTGGGAAACAGTAGACAATAGAAGGGTCAGGTGTGCTGTGGTCCATGAAGGTCATGAAGAGTCAGGCCCAACTGAGAGGACTGAACCTACAGAGGAGAAGTAAAATGGGGTCAAGTCAAGTCATATCTTGAGTCTAATAGAAGATTCCAAAGGATTGTCTGGATTCTTTGGTTGAGCTCTATTTTTATTGTATCAAATATTGCTTGATAGAAATGCTTTGGAGCTTGGAGATCTTTTATACTCTATAGAAATTTTTGTTTTTAGTGGGACTTAACATATACAGTGTTAGTGAAATGAGAAAATGGGGATGATAAAGTCATAATTTACAAAAATGAAGCAAAATTCAAGCCTCCAAACAGTTGGAACTGTTATACAAACGGAAAAAAGACCAAAGTGAAACTTTAGGAATGCAGAACACCTGAAAAGAAGATTAAAGTATACATTGGATTTTGCTATTATTAACCTACATTTGTTTTTAGTTTTTAAATGAAATGAGAAGTGTGACTATTTGTGCTGTTAAACACACTGCTGAAGACTCTTAGCTAGTCTTTATAAGAAAATGGAATCATAAAGGATACCAATATTATGAGTATATAGAACAAGTAAGATTTAAGCTGTTTGTATGAAATATTCTTTTGCTTTATTCGTAGCCGAGCAAAAGGAGAATTTTTAGGATTATAGCCAAAAATTCTTGCTATTGATTTAAATTTACTTTTTCTTAGTTACGACATTGAAACCTCAGTTGGGAAAGATTATGTATAAAGATTTCAAACAGGTGAGTATATATAGAAAGATAATTTAACTTAAGTCTTCTAAATACTATATTTGGTTACAAATAATTTCTTAGGTGGTTCCTCTACAAACACAGATCTCTGATTTGGTAAATGGTGTTTGAGAATTGCTATGACTGGGGGAAACAAGCCCTAAAGGTAACCTGCCATCTAAACTTTGCTAGGCTGGTCTTCCAGACACAAGACACAGGTCTTTCAGAACCTATAGTAGAAGCCTTTTCAGTTTAGTAGCAATTGCCAGAACTTTTAAAATAGATACATATATTTTGAGAATCCAGTGTTATTTTCATGCCATAATAAGACACCAGAGTATGGTAGAGTGAATATCTTCCAATATAACAAAATTACTTCACAAAGGTCTCTATGAAAACAAAAAATCAGTTTTAAAGGAAAAGAACAAATAAGTGAATTTTATGTAAACAATAGAACTAATGTGCCACTTAGAGTATGATGAATCCAAAAGTAGTTTATACATATATAAAAGAATTCACAATAAAGTAATATTTATTGTATAACTGTAAATCCCTTTTTCTTTTTTTGCTTTTTTAAAGGGCAGTTGGGGTTAAATGATTTGCCCCAGGTCACATGGCTAGTTTTTTTTTTGTATTAAGTATCTGAGGCTGGATTTGAACTGAGGTCCTCCTGACTCCAGGACCAGTGCTCTATTCACTGCACCACCTAGCCGCCCTTAAATCCCATTTTCTTAACCCTGTAATGTTGTGATTTACTAATATGTGTGTGTCTATATATGTGTAAGCATTTAGCTACTGGTCAGAACCTGACTTCTTACCTAACTGGTTCCTCTACTTAATTTGCCTCCTTGATTTTTTTCCTTCTCCCCCAAAAAAGCCCACTAAAGAATTATTTTGTAGAATTTAGCAAAAAAATGGAGTTAGTGGAACAAAAGGTCAGAATTCTCAAGGGAAGTAAAAAGACAAATAGGATTGAAGGATATCAGATTATAGTATGAACAGTCATTACAAAAACTGTGTAGTATTAGTTTAAAAACTAGAAAAGTTAGCCGGCAGAGTAAAAAAGGCATACAAAATCCAGAAGCAATCAGATATAGTAGCCAAATGTTCTATAACCCAAGAATACAAATCTCTTCAACAAGAATTGCTAGGAAAAGTGTTTGGTAGTAATTAGGTTTAGACTAGCCATACACCTGATAGTGCAATAAGCTCCAAGTGGATAAAGACCTAGTTAAAAAGATCACTTTATAAAAATAACTAAAGGAGAAGGGAAGAGGTACTTTGTACAGTTTAGTTATGGGGAAAATTCCTAATCAAATGAGATTTAGAGAAGTTCATAAGAGAAAAACAGGTCATTTTGATGACATTGAATTAAAAAACTTTCAGGGATAGGAAGTGGATCTTTGATTTCATTGTTATAGGGAACTCCCAGATGAGAAATATAATGACAGTTTGAGTCAAAGCCTTCTCTAGAATTGAGAGTCTTATCTGGGTCACTGAGAGGTAGTATCTCTTGTCCTGTCAATGTGTCTTGTATAGCCAATATGTATTGAAGGGCAGGACCTGATTCCCACACTGGATTTCTCCTGGAGCCATATTTTATGAAATCAGTGTGGCTAGGGTAAGAAAAGAACTTTTTAATGGGGCAAAGGCAGGCGCTACCCCAACTGTCTTTGTTAATGGTCTGATATCCAAGATAGCTAAGGATATATATATAGTTCTCTGTGTGTGCGCACACATCCGTCCATCCATCCATATACAGACGTTCTCTGTACAGCTGTTCTCCAGTAGATGTAGTCAAAAGTGATAAATAGGAAGTTCTCCAAAAGAGACAGTGCAGATTATCAACAGCTATATGAAAGAATGCTCTAAAATCACTAAATAATACTAATAAATGCAAATTAAAACAGTTTTCTGGGCTTTTTCCTCATATCCATCAGACTGGCAAATATGTGAAATAATGAAAATAATAAGCATTGACCCACACATTGTTCACTTCTGTACATCAGCACAGTTACTTTGCACAATTTTAATAATACCAGAGTAAAGAGAATCTTCAAGAGTGTGTCTGATGCAATTCCTTGTCTTTATTTCTGCCTAACTTAAGAAGCTAGGAAGGAGTGTAGCAGGCAGGGCAGTAAAATAGTGCAGAAAACACTGCATTGGGAGCACCTGGGGATTAGTCATGTCCCTGCCATTTACTACCTTACCTCTTCAGGATTTTGTTTTCTCATTTGTAAAATGAGGGCATTTAGACTAGAGGGTCTTTTGAGATCCCATCCAGCTTTAAGTTTGTTATCCTTTGTGATTGTCCCCCGGGTGTGTGTGCACTTGGAAGAGTCATGGTTATCATCCCAGACACATAAAAAATATTATAAGCATATGGATTGCTGGTCCTGAAAATTAGGGCCCACTGAGTAATAACAAATCAAGTGATAATTTAGCTCAATAAATATAATTCTATCTAGTAATTAAGTCTGTTAAATCAATATATTTTTATCCCTATCAAAGAATACAGATTTACATGGCTTAAATTCCATGAATGATTTAAAGTTAGGTTGTACAGTAGAATTTATGACAATTGAAATCAGAATTATAGGATTAAATGTGAAGTTAATACGTTTTAAAATTACATGTCAAATTTTTAGATGAATAAATCCTGACAAATGGAATTAGAGGTCCATTTTCAGACTGTAGGAAAAGGTTATGATCCTTTATGAATTCAGATCACTATAAAATTGGCTTGACTTTCTTGAAGCATATATGTAAAACTCACCAGGTTTTGACAATTCCATGAATTGATGATTCGTAAATGTAACAACTACAAATTCGAGATTGTTGAATTTTCCTCTTATATGTATTTTTCATTCTTTTTAAAATTTATGATTTTAAATATGTTTAAATTTTTTATTAGATATCTGTAGCTGATCTTCCAGGTTTAATTGAAGGAGCACATATGAACAAAGGAATGGGACATAAATTCCTCAAGCATATAGAAAGAACCAAACAGCTTCTTTTTGTTGTAAGTAGATTATTGTTATTATTGTTGTTGTTGTCCAACTTTTCGTGACCCCATGGAGAATATCTGTGTGGGATTTTCTTTTGTCAAGTGGTTGGCCATTTTTTTTTGCACTGGATTAAGGCAAACATAGGTTAAGTGACTTGCCCAGGGTCACAAAACTAGTAAATGAGTATCTGAGGCTGGATATGAACTAAAGTCTTCCTGACTGGAATCCAGGCACAGTACTAAACCGTCTGGTTGCCCTTGTAAGTAGATGCCTAAATTTAACCGGTCAAACAAACTTAGAGGTCAGACACTGTCTGTCAAAAATATTAAATATCATGAAATAGTCTTCATAGAAGTTGTATCATGAGATTTAGAAAGCAGTATATTGAAGGTTGACAATCACTCTTCTTTCTTGACCAACTCTTAATGACTTCTCATTTTTATTTTGCTAAACTATTGAAGTTTTAAGGGGGCAGTGTTGAAGTTTACTAATAAATCAGACGTTATTTTGAAGTTTGCTTAGATATAATTCATTATGATTTTCAACACATTCTATTACTTTGAGTATTTTGTTTTAACTAATTACCACAAAGTAACTTTTTCAAAATACCAGAGTTCTTCAGATAGCATATCTACAGTTTTAAATGTTGTTGCATTCCTTTTTTTAGGTTGATGTCTCTGGATTTCAGCTTTCTTCAAAAACTAAATTCAGAACTGCTTTTGAAACTGTAGTATTGCTTACAAAGGTAAGCTTGCCACCCTCTCTATAAATTCTGAAAAGGAATATTGTTAAAATTTTTAAAAATGGAATTTATTGTGTTTGGACTAGTTAGGGTTTAAGTATTTAGGCTTGGAAGACTAATTGAAATCAGGTTGTAGTGTATGTGCACTACACTAACAGGATTCCTACTTATGTAGTAATTATACGTATTTGGGGCCCCAAAAGTAGTTATAGGGGAATATAAGCTATAAATAACTTATTGGAGGAGACCTGGTTGTTGGATAAGTGCCCCAGGCCAGTTATGGTCCTGTTGGAAATACCTCTTTTAGACTGAATATTTAATTAATCAAGATAAATAAGGTGATGAGAGGCACCATGGAGCAGTGGATGAATAGCATGCTGAATTTGGAGTCAGGAAAGCTCCAGACTCTACATTAGTTTTGTTCCTGATCATTTTAGAGCAGCGGTTCTCCACTGGTGGGTCATGTTCAATTTGTAACAATGAAAATACATCCCGCATAACAGGTAGATTCATAACAGTAGCAAAATTACAGTTAACAAGTAGCTACGAAAATAATTGTATGGTTGGGGGTCACCACAACATGAGGAACTGTATTTTAAAGGGTGGTGGCATTGGGAAGGTTGAGAACCACTGTCTTAGAGACTTCATGTCCTCATCCCTAAAATGAGGTAACGAGAGCTTCTGTTTCACAAGACCAAACAAAATAAGCTGGGTAAAGTGCTTGATAAACCCCCAAGTCAGTGTGTGTGGCTGGAGGTGAGGTCCTCAGTCAGGGTCACCCCAGGAACAGCTCCTCACCTTTCAGTCCTCTCAGCACTCATGTACATCCTGCTCCATTGTCATTCATGTTGATACGTGATCATTTATGATACAGGTCAACGGTCATGTAACTGATCACGTCAGCAAGAAGATACTTGTACAAAAAGCAGGTAGATTTGATTTTTTAGATGCAATGCTTTGTAGACGTAATCTCTCGCTTCATTGTTGTGAAGGAGCTGGAGCTGTACAAAGAAGAGCTTATGATGAAACCTTCCGTACTTGCAGTTAATAAAATGGATTTACCAGATGCTAGAGATAAATTCATTGAACTTGTGAACCAACTACGTAATCCTAAAGGTAAATTAACTCGGTTTGTTATTCTTTGTGCATTTGTTGAGTGCCGGCTACCCGCTTTAAGAGCCAGAATAGAAATATAAAAAGACACTCTCCTCAAATAACTTACAGTCTGCTTAGGAGTTAAGATTTAGCCACATGTAACTTTTAAATTACAGGATAAGACAACATATCGCTAAATAGCCAAATGAATGATAGGGAAAAGTGTTAACTTTGGTCTGAAAAGCTTACCTCGGGAGATGGCTGATTTGCCTAGGTGTGTGAGGGCACCCTGGGTTGACAAGTATCCCCCCAAGGGCCAAGATAAAGCTCAGCAGATTGTTGTTTTTCCTTTGTTTTCTAAAGGGGACTGTGGCATCAGGGAGGTGATGCCATGACATGCACTTGAATTGGATTTAAAGTGATGGAGGGCTGTGCGGTGTCACCAGCCACACCTTCTCCAGAGCCCTCTGGGTCCAGGGGCAAGACTTAGATGAGGACAGCTGGAGATAGTCCTGGATGCCATGGGAGACCTTGGCCTTTTTAAGCTGAGGTAATACCCAATCAGTGACTAAGGCTAGGCCAAAAATGAAGCAGAAAGTGGCCTCTTTTACTAGTAAAAACAAAACAACTACTACAGTCTGAGAGAGGAAGACCCTTAGGGTTTCTGGCCAAAATGGAAACTGTTGCTGTGTACGTTCATTCTAAGCCAGTCAGGGCCCAAATAATGATCTTGTGGGGCTTGTGCTGGGACTAGTGTAGACCAATCTATCAGAGCCGAGTGATTTGGGTTTAAGGCATGATTTTTAAGAAAGAAATCTAGCCAACAAACCCCAAGATACCTTTCCAGATTTCAGTGATCAAAATTTACATTCTCTTGGGCAGAGCACTCACAGGCATCTGAGTGTCTGATATCTTCCACGGAAAGGCGTGCCATCTCTACATGGACAGAAGGAAGGGCAGAGACAGGGGCAGACAGACAGACGTCCTCTAAATGTTCTCTTTAAGTGCAGTTAGAAAAGATTCAGCGACTGTCTCAGACCATGCAGGTAATAAGTAGCAGAGTCAGGTTTGTTGGCTCTCAAAATCCTTCCCTCTTTTCACAAAACCAGACTTTCTTTCTCTAGAAAATGTCCCTTTTTTGCTAGAGCAGGAACTTTAGGATATCGTCCATGACTTCAGTGGATCGGAGGTTCTTGATCACTACTGTTAAAGCCTACTTTCTTTTGCTGTGCGGATCTTCTCCCTGTTTTTTCTACAAATTTTCTACAGCAGAATATGCTTAATGTGTTAGAAGCCCCTCTTCTAGGTCTTTTTATTTTTCTGTTACCTGTACCAGAGCAGCACTGAGGCTGTAGACTTGCTCTCCCTCCTTAAAATGGCCATCCCAGATATTTTTCTGATCATATATTTCTTAGATGTTAATGCCAATTCTTGTTTGTAAGTCTTCCCTAAAAATGCAGCATACCTTATTTGCCCCACCTGGTGTTCCTTCCATTGTATTTAGGGTATGTAGTATTCTAGAATTCACAACCACACAGCGTTGTCTTTAAAGAGATAGTTTTTTTGTGTGAAAGAGCAGGACAAACTTACCACTCAGAAATACCACCACAAATAATAAACCAGAATGTTTCAGATTATATAATTGCTTCTTTTGAAAAGAAATTATGTATGAAAACTTCATTTAATTAAAAAGGTGTCAGTGAAATCTTCCCATTACTGTTAGGAAGGTAGAAACTAGCTCCTTTAGATGTCTTTTGTGTATAGTTTTGTAATTGAATATTCATAATATGTCCATTAGAATAGTGCTGATGTAATTATGTAGAACAGTGAAAAGAGTTTAACTCTGTTCATTTCAGATTTTTCACATCTCTTTGAAAAAGATGAAATTCCAGGGAAAACTATGGAGTTCCAACATATCATCCCAATATCTGCACAATCAGGAGAAGGAATTGAAGAATTGAAGAACTGTCTAAGACTATCTATGGATGAACAAGCCAGTCAAGAAGTGGAAAAGTTCTCTAAAAAACAGCTGCTTAATTTACAGAATTCAAAATTACCATGTGTTGATCCATCATTGAAATATGCTAAAATGGAAATAACTGAATGTCATTAAAATGTTATTCATGCTATTAATTAGATGACCTCAAAGATTCCCTCCTGCCCAATATTGATATATTGATTGTTTTTATGGATGCACATGAAAGTTATCTTTCCAGTTCTTTTGTTCTTTTCATTTGTCACCTCTAAGAACCTTGCCTTTTGTAGGGAGGGGGAGAAAAGTCAACAATTTGGAGTGGCAAGTTAAGCTTTTACTTCCTAAGGTTTTCAAGAAATGAGACGTGATGAAATTACAGTCAGTCAGAAACTATTAAAGTGCCTGTTAGATGCCACTATTAGGTACTACCAATGTTTTTCTAGATTGTAAAAATGTTTAAAATATTTTTTAATAAAGATTATTCTTAGTGTTTTTAATGTGTTATTAGGATCATCCAAAAAAATTTTAACCTAGGGTCCATGAACATAAGCTTTAAAATATTAATTATATTTCAGTATAATTTCTTTCCTTTGTTATTCTGTGTATTTTATGCATTTAAAAATTTTACACTATTCCGAGAAGGGCTATATGGGTTTTACCAGATTGTGAAGGGGGTTTCATGACACAAAGGTTAAGAAATTCTGTTCTGGAGTGTTATACAGTCAACACGCACTCCACAATTGGGTGTTGATGTTTTTTGACAACTTTTATAAATCTGAAATTTGGCCTTTAAAATTATTATTGATAAATTTTAATAACAGAAAATACCAGATGAAGTAGATGAGAATTTTCCTAAAACCTTTTTTCTGGATTAAATAGAATAGAGTTAGAGATTAATCCTGAGATTTCTGTACTAGAGGGAACTCAGCTGTTAAGAAAACCCCCTCTCTTGATGTAAATCAGTGCCTGATGTACTAATCTTTGAGAGGTCCGGCTCTTAGCTGGAGCTAGATTACAGTGTAATTAGGAAATGTTGAACAAAATAAATGCAAATAAAATACAATGTAGAGCATATTAATAATTAATCATGTTAATTTTCTAAATAGGTGACCTGCTGGAATAGACGTCTTTCCTTTTGACTTCAGCAGCACTAGGCAAGATCTGAACCTGTTTTTTCCTAGCCCAGATGGTCTACTTGTTACCTTTCAAAATAGCATTAGAAATATATTCTTGTTTAATGGCAGTATTACTTTTTATTGCAAAGGAAATTTATATCTGGTATATAAATTGTAAATCTGGTGATGTTGAGTCATTTCTGGCCTGACTGATTGTGATCCTATTTAAAGTTTTCTTGGCAAAGACCTTGGAGTGATTTGTGTATTTAGACCTCACTAATTTCTTGGGTGGGGCTTACCCTGCATGTGCATATGTTAACTAATACTGTAAAGAATTAGCCTTTAACTGGTTTGTTCAGAACACTGACATAACTACTAAGCATCACCTTTTCCATCTTTCTACTTAAATGTTTTGAAACAATTTTTCAAGACTACTTTATGAATGAATGAAAAAGCATTTATTAGCACTTGACTTTGTACAAAGCACTGTGCTAAATGCTGGGGATACAAATGAGAAAAGCAAGAGAGTTCCTGATCACAAATACATTGAAATCATATACTGGCAGAAGTAAATTATTCTGGAACTAAGGGGCCCTGCAGGAGTATAAGGTCTTTTTAGATGACCGTATATCGTGAAATTTGAACCAAGAGACTGCTGTATATAGCAACAACCTGATTGTGAAGAGCCACGTTGTTGTGAGTTCTGTAAATACTTGGATCATCTATAAAGGACCTACCAAGGAAGATGCTGGTCACCTCCGCAGGAAGAACCGATGAATCGAGTTATCAAATGGTGGCTTTCTCTAGTGTGGGGAGGGGAGGGAGAGAGGGACGCAATTTAGAACTTAAAATGTAACAAAAAAAAATTTTTAAAGAAACTTAAAAGTTGATTTTGTACTTGAACTTGATTTTTGAGAGTTTTCTACAAGAACCAATCACATCATAATTGTACTTGGAAATCAAAGGGTATTTGTTTATAGATAATAGCTGAATGGTTATAAGGTTTTTTTAGAATTGGAAGATTCCTTAGTTTCCTCATTTTATAGATGATAAATTTTATAGATTTCATGTAAGATCTTTGTCTAGGGCCACACAAAGGTAAGTGTCTGAGGCAGGATCTGAACCTAGAGTTTTCTAACTCCAGTCTTGCTGCTCTGATACTAAACCAGTGGTGTCAAATTCAAATAGGAATGGAAGCCACTAATCCATAGTGCCACCAGGGGGCGCCACAGTCCACAGAGCACTAGGCCTGGAGTCCAGAAGACATTCCTTCGTTCAAACCCAGCATCAGACACACCAGCTGTGTGACCCTAGGCAAGTCACTTAACCTGTTTACCTCAGTTTCCTGCTCTGCAAAACGAGCTGGAGAAGGAAATGCAAACCACTCTGGTATCTGTGCCAAGAAAACTCCAAACAGGGTCAAGAAGAGTCAGACATGACTGAAAAATGCTTCAACTGAGTCCATACATATATATCTGCCTGGTCATGTGTTGACTTGATATTAAAATAAAACATTACCCATTTTGTACTTTTGTTTATTTTGTCATATATTTCCCGATGACATTTTAGCCTCGTCCAAGCCCCGGCCCTTGGGCCCAAGCATTTCTTCCTTAAGTCCTGCACTGCCGAGCTCAGATGCGTCCAACATGCTCTCCTGCCCTGCTGCCCACCACTCCCTCACCATCCACTTCAGCCCTTTAAAGGCAGCAGACTGGAGGTGTGATTCTAAGGGGGTGATCCCTCTCTCACCCCATCTCCAGTGTCAGAAAGAGGGGGGTAGAACTAGATGTCCTAAGACTTTTAAAAATCGAATAGTATGAGCAACCTAGAGAAAATGAAAGTATGTAGGGTATAGAGTGGCAGGCGTCACCACCATCTCTTAAGTAACAATGGGGGGGAAAATGGCACACAAAAAAGTAGGTGTCGAAAGGCTTTAGTGAGTAGAGAACTTTAAAATGAGTGAGGCAGGGATTCTGTCCTTAATCGGCCACATAGTGCTGGGTTACCTTCATCAGTAGGTTTTCCTTGGATGAAGAAGTTGTAATCATTAATGCTGCCGTCGTAGATACCCATGATGTGTATGTCATGGAAGCCCTTCAAGAGGTGGAGGCACTAGCCCATACTTGACCCCGCTGTTACTTGTGCCCTTGGGATCTTACACAAGACAAAGGTGACCAAGTAAACACTGTCTAGTTAATTTGTGGTAATAGCATTTAAAGCTTTTTAAGATTTGCAAAGCGTTTTACAGGGATCTCACTTGATTCTCTCAAGAAGGCAGCTGCCGATGCCCATTTGAAAGCTGAGGGACCCGAGTCTGAGAGGTTAAATGATTTGCCTGACTCACGCGGTTCTTAAATGTCTGAGTAAAACCTGAACTCGGGTCTTTCTGACTTCAGACCCAGCTCTAGATCCACTGTATCTCCCAGACGACAGCAGGATTGCCTTGTGTCACTGGCCAAGGCAAGGCATTTGAGTTCACAAAGAGTCTGAAGAAGTAAGACTTTCTATTATATAAGCTCCTCCTGAAATTCACACACACACACAATTACTCCTGATTTTTGACTTAGTGCTTTGTTTGTTATTAGAATATTATGTCATTACTAAAGCTTTTATACCAAAACTTTAAAAAAAACATTGGCCTAGTTTTCCAGTGGCTAAAAAAAGGATCAGTAATACAGAGCTCAAGACCTGACTTCAGCTTTCTGTGTATACAATCTGCTCCCAAGCAGACATTTATATAAGTCTGTGTGTTTAATTAAGGACAGAAATTGACCATGAAAGCTTCAGTGAATGAATGGATTTGAGGCCGAATGACAACCGGACGACTGAAATTTAATGGTACGATAAATCCAAGAACAATACAGTAATTCAGCCTTCTGGTCTTTGAAAACAAATCTCTTCCCACAAACTGAGACCGCTCTAGAGATCAGCAAAGGCTATAGGAGCTGCATCTTGGGCACACGTGGCCTTTTTTGAAATAAAGGCAGGAAAGCTCATCTGCTTCAAAGTCCCATTAATGTCTCTAAAGCCTCAATTTTACTCTATCAAAAGTCCAGCCTTAAAGATCTCTCTTTAAAAAGTGGAAATGTCTTTCTGTGAAATGAGACCACTTGAGATGAGGAGAGAATTGTGAAACCAGGTGATTGGAAGGACCGGTCTAACTTCAGCAGAAACAGGGACATGAAGAAAGGGGCAAAAGAATCACAGACAGTAATCTTTGATTTTTCTAGTCAGCTGCTTTCTGATGTAACAGTGGGGAGAGGATAAAGTACTTGACTTGAACTCAGGTTCAAGTTCTACCTTGAGACACCAAATGGGCTTCCATGGGCCAGTTACATACTGTCTTTGTACCTCAGTTTCTTCATCTGCAAGATGAAGAGATTGGACTCAATCATCACAGTATTCAATATCAGAAAATGATCATTACTTTTTATTGGAAATTACTTTAATTAAACTGCAATATATGCTTTTCTGCTTTATCCTGACCATGGGACCTTTCATCTGGTTGACAGCTGATTGAAACCTATATAAATTAGCCTCTCCCATTAGAATGTGTCTTCCTGGGGAATAAAAATTGTCTTCTTGTTTTGTATGCCCAGAATTTAAAACAGTGCTTTGCACAAAGTAAGCACTTTTTGCACAAACTTCATTCATTCATTCATTCATCCATTCATTCATTCATTCATTCATCCATTCATCCATCCATTCATCCATCCAGTCAGTCAGTTGTCTTTCCTGCTCTGCATATATGGTTCTATGATGCAGATTTCTGTGGCTAGCAGAGGCCAGCTAAGAATAAGATGGGCAGATATTAAACCTAACAGAAATTAACAATGACAAAAACTACATTCTTTAAACTTATGAAGTCTGATGTGTGTATATGTATACATATATGTACAGCCCATGTGTGCATACACATAGCCGTGTCTGTGTGTATATGCAAATACATGCTTACATAACATATGTGTGCACACATATATATATACATGTATACACACATGTCTTCCTGTTCTTAGTCCCCACATCAATCATCTCTATGAAATGTAATTTCAAAATATTTAAAAAGGTCTCAAAATTAGAATGCATTCAGTGTCATTTGCACAAGTTCAAAGAATGCGGTTTTCCACCTTACTAATTTTTCTCAGGTTCATTGCTTCTCCCTCCTAGTCTTAGCTGACTTCCAGGAGGCATGGAGATCTACCTCATGCATAGGTTTTTAAGCAGGAAAGTGCTTGGAGGCCATTGAACAAATATGCACATGTCCACATACATACATGCATGCATACACATGTATACAAATAGGTGTGCATGTAGTTTGATGGAACTATCCATCCTACTTAAATGATCACCCAAAATTGGGACGGACGTGAAGCGTCATGGGAAAGGAGGTCAGGCTTTTGCCAGCGGGCTGCCTGGGGATCCCAGTGGATGCTGGGAATTGTAGTCTCCAGAGCTCCAGGAATACCACAGCTCGGGAAGAGCCTGACTACCCTCCCCGAAAGCCTCCAGGCCCTCCAGCTGGTGGGAGCAGCACTTCCTGAAAGGGCTCGGGCACAGCAGCAGCAGCAACAGAGGCAGCGGTAGTTACTGCCCCGGGAAGCTCTCTCCTCCCTGGCCACTCCAGGCCCAGGCCCTGTAGGCTAGGGGTAGAGGCATTCTGACGCCCTGGATCCTTTGGAGTAAGTTGTTTTAACCCTTTCTCATAACTCGGCAGCACCGGCCGGGGTTGGGGGTTAGGGGGACAGTGGGAGTGCTGGCGGGCTCTGTGGATGCAGCCTCAGTTTCTCCCCTGGGCTTTTGTGCACACCCTCTGCATGCAGCAGGACATGGGGGGATGGTCGCCCCAAGCCGGCTCCTTCGTGAAGCGGGGGAGGGAGCAGGGCATTATTAGCCCCCTGGGGTGAGGGGGAGCTGGAGCCAGCTGCTGAAGCTGGGTTGGTCAGGAGTGCCCATCCCCCTGCTCTAGCTCCCGCCCAGGAGGGGGCTAGCTGGAGAGCCCCAGCCCCGCAGCTGCTTCCTTCCTCCCTGATTTGCAGAGTAGGGTGCCTTCTGCTGCCGGCTTGGGAGGAGGGGGGTGTTTGCCAGGCAAGGACTGCCTCATCCTGGGTACCTGGCTCAGGCTCTGGGTGGCCCCCTTGGCAACGGGCAAAAATGGTGCCCATTATGTTAATAATTGTAAGATTATCTCTTCTCATTGTTGGAAGGGAACCACCGTGTCTGATACCATCTTTTAAAAATGGCATCTTCCTTTCCGGAATACCCAACCATGTCTCTTATCCTAACAATAATAGTTCTAAGGATAGTCATTTCATCTTAAAGTACCCTTAATCTAGGGATCTCGGGGTACTTTACAAGCCTTTAATCTCACAGAACCAGTTTGAGCTAAGTATTATTTACTAAAGTACTAGTAAAAAGAGCCCTGGTTTCGTTGGTCGCTGACACAGGGTCCTCTCTTCACAAAGTAGCAGGGAGCACGGCAACTTAGCTGTGTGGCTATAAATTTCAACATCCTACTGAATTCTGGTGATGAGTGGAGCCCAAGAACCTGAGTTCAAATCCTACTGATACTGATACTTCTGTGTGACTTTTGGCACATCACCCAACCATTCTGTTTCTGTGTTCTTCATCCATAAAATGAGGTGTTGGATTGAATGGTCTCTGAGATTCCCTCCAGCGGTAGATCTTCTACCTATGTGGCCTTTGCCAGCCACTGCCCATCCCTGGGCCTTAGTCTCTTTATTTGTATTTTGAGGGAGTTGGACTAGCTGGCTTCTGAGGGTCTTTCCAGGTCTAGACCTAAGATCCTGTGAACTTTGATTGTCAGACCATGAAAACAAAATCCTCACTGGCTTCTGCCTTTTCAGCTGAACCAAAGGGAAAACTTCATTTTTCCAGACCCCGACTTTACTAGCCTTCCACTGATGCTGCCAGGGTCACCAAAATAAGCATTACTGTAGGTAGTATTTGTAGTAGACCAAAGGTACTCGACTCTAGAGGTGCCCGTGAGCCTCAAGGTGGCTCAGTTCAAGAATGGCTCCTTTAGAGCTCTGAATAAGCTACCCACCAGAAAAGTGGCTAAATTCACAAAGCTATTAATAATATAAAAGAGTGATCATTTTTGCCTGCTAAAACAGAAGAAAAATTTAATTTTCAATTGTTGTTCAGTCATGTCCAGCTCTTCATGACCCCATTGGGGGTTTTCTTGGCAAGAATCCTGAAGTGGTTTTGATGCGGTTAGGGTTAGGGTTGCTCAAGACCCCAAAATACCAACGCACCAGTTCCTGCCGAATGAATTTGACTCAAGTCTTCTCTCAGCCAAAGAAAAGCAAAGTTTATTGAAGTTCACCATATTGGGTAGACTCTTAAGGAGCCTAGGTATCTGTGATGCTTGCATTGGGCAAGCAGGACAGAGCAAGTCTGCCTTGTAAGTCTAAGTAAGCAAGTCTAGCACAGTAAGTCTGTGCTAGGTCATTCTGTGGTGTTCTCACACCCCATGGAGGCAAGAGAAAGTCCTATATACAGAAAGGTTGTGGGAGGAATCTAGGGGTGGTCTAGAGGAGGAGTTTAGGGAAGGTCTCCAGGAGTCAGATGAGGTCAGATTCCAGTAAATGAGTGATTAAGGGGGGGAAGTTTCTGGAGGCTACCTGGAGCTGACAGACTATGGTGGACTGGGCCAGTTCAAGGGTGGAACTGGAAGATCAAGGGTGGGATATTGCTGGACAAAGGAGGGCTAAAGACCTGGGCAGAGCCACAACTTAAGGCCCATGGCCTCTGGCAAATTCAAGGAGAGCTCTAGGGGGCTCCCAGAGCCTGCATCTCATCAGTTTGCCGCTTTCTTCTCCATCTCACTATATAGATGAGACACTGAGGCAAACAGGGTTGAGTGACTTGCCCAAGGTCACCCAACTGATAAGCCAAGTCTGGCATTCTTTGCACTATGGTGCCACCTAGCTGCCCAGTTTTCAGTTCTTAGCCCCTTTAAGCAATGAGCTGAAGCATGGCTTATATCAAGGGAATTCGAGGAACCAATTAAGAGTCATTCATTAAACACCTACTGTATGCCAGGCACTGAGGACAAGATAAAAATTAAACAACCTCCTTCTTCAAGGAGCCAGGAAGGCCTGGGTTCAAGTCCTGCCGCTGACATATGCTGCCTTCATGCTACTGCCTTCCCTCTGTCCACTACCTCTCCTTTATCTTCTAAATAACTTGTTTGTGCTCTGTTGTTTTTATGTTGCTTTTTCCGTTAAACTGTAAATGAGAGCGGGGACTATCTTTTGCCCTTCTGTCCCCAGCATTTAGTACAATGCTTAGCGCATAATAGGTACTTCATAAATGAATATTGACCGACTAGCTGTGTGATCCAGGATAAGTAATTTAACTTCTCAGTGTTCTAGGCCACTGGGGTCAAACAGATAGAAAGTGGGTGGAAGGGCACGAATCTGTAGATAAGAATCCCACAGACAGGACCCACATTGACTTAGTTTTCCATTGTAATTTTATCTGTGTTTTGTTGTAGTTTAGACACTTGTTAAACATTTACCAGTTATATTTTAATCCAGTTGGGCTGTACCCTGTGGTATTTTAATCTGGTTGGGCTACACTGGAGCATATTGGTCCAAATCCACCCCTGGGCTGCCTGTCTCACACCTCTGCTCTAGGCTGCTTCCCAAGGTGCTCAGAAGGTGCTGGTCAGCCTTAGTGCAAAGAGTTCCTGGTACCAATGAAATTATGGGTCTAGTCCCTACATCCTTTGCATGGGGTAACAAATGCTGCTACATCAATTAATTCATAGTTGACGCCTAATAAATGCTTGATGACTGAACAATTAACCTGCTCTGTAACCCTGCACAACGCAGCTCACCTTTCTGAGCCCCAGTTCCCTGTCTATGAAGTGAGGGATATCCTTTTATTATTTCTCCACTCTTCAGGGTTTGATGACCCCTTCCCTCACTGTTCTGGGCATCAACATGGTGCAGTGGATAATGCGATGGGCCTGGGAGCAGGAAAACTCATCTTCCTGAGTTCTAATCTGGCCTCAGAGAGTCACTAGCTGTGTGACCCTGGGCAAGTCGCTTAACCCTGTTTGCCTCAGTTTCCTCCACTGTAAAATGAGCTGGAGAAGGAAATGGCCAACCTGTCCAGTATCTTTGCCAAGAAAACCCTAAATGGGCTCTGAGTCGGACGTGACTGAAATTGAACCCTC
Organism: Pseudocheirus occidentalis; assembly: GCA_028646575.1. Lineage (NCBI taxonomy): Eukaryota > Metazoa > Chordata > Mammalia > Diprotodontia > Pseudocheiridae > Pseudocheirus > Pseudocheirus occidentalis. The sequence goes on along the minus strand of CM053597.1, from coordinate 39,400,467 downwards.
TGAATTGAACCTTCACTTTTACTATATGTTCTCCCTTTTTACTTCAGTGAGAAAACTGAGACCATCCACCTAGGAATTTCCCCTTCCCTGCTTAAGAACCTTCTATTTCCCAAAGGACTGAGAATGTGAGGGGGCTGGTGAAAATGTTTTTATCACCATTTTGTTGTTGTTCAGTCATTTCAGTCGTGTCTGGCTCTTCCTGACCCCGTTTGGGATTTTCTGGGCAAAGATATTGGAGTGGTTTGTCATTTCCTTCTCTAGCTCATTTAACAGAGTAGGAAACTGAGGCAAATAGGGTTAAGTGACTTGCCCAGGGTCACACAGCTAGTAAGTGTCTGAGGTTGGATTTGAACTCAGGAAGATGAGTCTTCCTGACTCCAGGCCTGGAGTTCTACTGCCCAGTTCCCATTTTACAGTTAAGGAAATGCAGCCTCCAAGTATAACTTGTACAAGGTTATAATAGAAGAGCTTGGACACATTCTAGACCTCTTATTCTGAATCCATTTGCTGGGAACCGGTGCTATTCATCATCCTACCCTACTTAAAAATCCTTACCTTTGTTAGTAAGAACATTGCTTTATTGAATCTGGAAGGATTGTTGGTGCACCGAATCTGTCTGCTTCCTTGAATCAATCAAAGCCTTTGATTTGTGTGTGACTTTGGCTAGCCCTAGAGAATTTGTATTAAAAAAAACCTGATAGAGAACCCTGCTCAACTGCTAAAGAGGGAGGAGTGAGCTCATATTGAACTGAGTCAAAAACTGGCAGCCCCAGGGCCACGAAGGAAAGGAGGAAGAGAAGGTGGGGCTGGGTTATTCTGGAGAAGGGAGATAATGAGGCTGACCATTGGCCGTACTGGCATCTCTAAGCAGAAGGCTCCTGCTGATACCCCCTGCCTGATAGGGCCACCTACTCTAGGCCTAAAGGAAGCTCTAACGGAAAGGTCTGTTTTTGCCCCAACTTCCTCTCCCAGTGCCTGCCTATCCATAGACATTAATAGAACCTGCTTCTTTGTTATTTTTCAGGAACCCAAATCTTGCCTCAACCACAAAGGAGCTGAATATAGAGATAGATGTAAATCTAAGTTATGCACCTGTCCCAGTTATGGGTAGGAGATGTGTTCTTAACCAAACAGGACATAGAGACAAGGCTAAAAGAGAAAATAGATGACTAGTTACATGAAAATGAAAAGCTTCTCCAGGGACAAAATTATTGCATCTAGGATAAGACAGGAAGCAGTCAAATGGGGGAAAAAATCTATTTTGTCAGACTTCTCTGACAAGGGTTTGGTATGCAAGATATATGAACAGTTACTACATACATGCACATCCATACATCTGTGTGTGTGTGGATGTATGTAATATAATTATATATGTATATAGATATACATATGCGTGTGTGTCTATATCAGTGCTTCTCAACCTTCCTAATGCCCATGACTCTTTAATACTCGTATGTGGGTGTATCTGCACGTGGGCGGACCCGCCTGGAGATGGAGGATAGAGGAGCTGTGTCTCAGTTCCTAAGACCATCAGAAATATGTGTTTTCCTATGGTCTTAGGGGATCCCTGTGAAAGGGTCATTCAGCCCTCAAAGGGATCGCAACCCACAGGTTGAGAACCGCTGGTCTATATACATATATAACGCTAATAGTCTGTTCCCCAGCAGGTAAGTGGTCAAAGGATGCAAATAGTTCTCAAAAGAATTGCAAAATGTTTATAATCACTTGAAAGAGTATTCCAGGTGACTAATAATAAATGTCAATCAAAATGATACTGAGGTTTTATCTCACAACCTGCAAATTTGCAAAGATAACAAAAATGGCAACTGTTTATGTTGGAGAGATTGTAGCATTATAGACCCTCTGATCCATTATCGGTAGAGCTGCCATTTTGGAATTACGCAAATAAAGTGCGTAAAATGTCCGTACCTTGTTTAATGGAGCTGTTTGTTCCCCAAGAAGGCCATTGGAAACAGAGAAGTTCCCATATCCTGTGCACCAAAATAGTTATAACAGCACATTTTGTGATAGCAGAGAAACGGAAACATTTTGTGATAGCAAAGAAACATTGATTGGGGACTAGATGAACACATTGTGGTGCCTGGATAACAGGAATATTATTGTGCTGTAAGAAACTGTGTTGTTGTGTTTGTCCTTTGTTTTCAAAGAGGATCATGATATGTGAGGAACACAGAGAAGCATAGAAAGATCTATAGGAACTGATTCAGGTGAAATGAGCAGAGCCAGGAGAACAATATAAACCAGTCATGACAACAGTGTATATGGAAACAACCACACATAAAAAATCAAAAGTGAACAACAATAAAGACCAAGCATGATTAGAATGAAAAGAAACTACGTGCCTCCTGACCAGTCCAGCCCTTTGGGAGACAGAAGGTCTGCCAGTGTTACATATTGCATGTATTTGGGATTTTTTTTCAATGTATTAATTAATTAGCTCATTCTCTCCCCCCCCTTTCTCTTTCTCCCCTTCTCCCCCTCCCTAACTCTCTCTCTCTTCCCTCTCTCTCTCCTCTCTCTCTCTTTCTCTCTCTTTCTCTCTCTCCCCTCTCTCCCCTCTCCCTCTCCTCTCTCTCTTTCTCTTTCTGTGTGTATGTGCATATATATGTGTATGTGTGTATACATGTATATGTATATGTATATATATATATATATTTATACAGCCTTTTAAAATATTATTTGTTCTATGGCATGTCTCCCTTGGAGAGTGAGGGAAAGGGATCCTGGGGAAAATTAATTACATTAAAAAAAAACCCAGTAGTCACTAATAAAACTTAGTTTAAAAATATATATAAATGTAAGCTAAGGGAAAGAACCAAACCTCTCCCTAAATGTTAGAAATGTTCCTAATTAAAGGATCAGAGAAATTGTGTCATATTCATAACTCTTTGTTAAAAATAAACTCTATAGTTTGAGCTAATTTTTTATAACAATGTTACGTACTATTTTCATTGTAAAAAAAATGCTTTATAAACTGTATGGCACCATATAAATGAACTGCTGTTACTACAACCTAACTTTTTGATATGAAACTCCATTGGTATGTGTAAAAATATTAAGTTCTGTGTAGGGAAAACAAAATATACCCATTTTTTTTCAGGACCAGTTCATGTCATCTGTTCATGCAGATTTGCTAGGATCTTGTCCGAATTAACAAAGGCACTTTAAAACCTGCCAGGCAAACCACAAAGGGTAAGTACCAGGCCTCTTTGGTTATCGTTTATTTACCATTATTTTCCCTCCCCTCCTCATACTCTAGTGTTCAGTGACAGGTTTCTTTCCCATGGAATGAGAAGGAAATGTAACAAACATCACTTTTGCATATAGTTCATGCTGTACTTAGTATTTATAAAAGCAGTCCAATTAAGTCCCTTTAAGTGAAATGCTGGGCCTGGAGTCAGAGAGACTCATCTTCATCAGTTCAGATCTGACTGCAGATGCTTCCTAACTGTGTGACCCTGGGCAAGTCGCTTGATCCTCTTTGCCTCAGTTTCCTCATCTGTAAAATGAGCTGGAAAAGGGAAATGGCAAATTGCTCCAGTAGCTTTGCCAAGAAAACCTCAACTGGGATCACAAAAAACTGAAAATTAATTTAGTTACCATACAGAGAGCAGAGGCTGAATTCATACTGCCATTTGTCCAGATTAGTCTTGAGATAGGGGATAGTCCTCTATGATCTATAGGCCTCACTCAATACAGTCTCACCTGTACCTGTAACCCATACCCTAGAGCAGTTGCTTACTGCTCTGCTCAGCTTGGGAAGCTTGTTATACAGGAAAAAGTATTGGATTTGGAGTATGAGGGACCTGGGTTTGAATTCTGGCTCTTCTACCTAATTCTCTAGCAGAGGGCAAATTACATAAACTTTCTGGTCTTTGTTCATCACCTGAAAAATGAACTAGCATTTCAGTAGGGTCCCTTACAGCATGAAATCCAAAGTTATTCTCTGACTCAATTTTCTCATCATCTAAGATGGCATGATCTCTGAAATCTCTTCCATCTCTAAATCTGTACTCCTACTCACATGCCCATGGCATTCACCAAAATTAAAATACTAGATTTATCAAAATACAAAATCACCAAATTTACCAAAATGCTAAAATTAAAATAAAATACATAAGATATATCACTTTGAAAAATTTTTATTAGATAGCTTTTTGATTCACAGTATTTGGTCAGTAGATTGGAGTGGATGGACCTGCTTTAATTTTCCTCCCAGACAAGTCAGTAAAGCTCTCAATGCACCAGTTATTTCCTAAGACTATAAATTACACATGAATCTCAGATCCTCAGACTGGGTGTTTGGCACTGAACTAATCATTTCACAGACATTAACTCATTTGCTCTTTACAACAACCCTGAGAGGTAGGTGCTATTAATATTTCCATCTTATAGTTGAAGAAAACAAAGCAGATGGAAGTGAAGTGATAATCATTAAAAGAGATATTAATTATTGATATTATGATATTAAGTGATAATGATTAAAATAATATTCATTTAGCACCTTCTATATGCTAAGTGCTTTATAAATATTAGCTCATTCGGTCCTTACAGCAACTTTGTAAGCTAGGCGCAATTATTATTAGCCCCATATTACAATTGGGGAAACTGAGGCAAATAGAGCTTATGGAACTTGCCCAGAATTACAAAGCTAGCAAATATCTGAGGTCACATTTGAACCCAGGTCTTTCTGACCCTAGGCCCAGGACTCTACCCTCTTTGCCATCCAATTTGCCTCATAGGTTGCTGTAAAATTTTAAAACATTGCTTTCAATTCGAATAAAGATGTTTTATCCATTTTTATTATTGCTGTTCTTTGTCAAATCACTTTCATTCTTCTCTTACTAAGAATGCAATTATAGACTGTCCTCAGGGTTTATAATAAGCCAGATTTGACAGGAGGTGGGGGAGGAGTGGGAATTACAGCCTGTAGCTGGATCAATACAACGTCTCTCTTCTCTTCTCCCCCCTCAATCAGAAACCTCACTCGGCCCTCCCTAGAGTGGATTATACTACCTACTAATTTGTGGTCTCATAAATATGTGGAAGCAGCATTAAGAATAGGTTGTAGGGGTGATGTCATTTGGATGTATTTTCAGAGAGCTAGAATACAATTACCCCCCTGAGCTTGGAATGTGCCTAAAGAGTTGTTAACACTTCCCTCGGAAAAATGCTCCCGTATCTTGACTCGTGGAAGACCTTGTGGTTTTTTTTGATCCCTAGTACCTGAAAGAAGAGCCCTTCCAGATACGCCAGCCACAGAAGGGTAATGAGGGAATAAAGTAAGAGACCTTTGAATATTTTGACTTATATCAAAAATCTGATAGCTATAGGTCTCAGAGCTGTTAGGAAATCTCAAATCACCCAATTTCCTACTTTCGGCCAGATGAATCATTTGGTTTCATGAATGAGTAACTGAGCAAGGTTGGGGGTAGGGTGGGGGGTGACCTCTAAAATTAAGCTGCTGGCCAGGGGGACAGTGGGTCTTACCCTTAATTGCACTCCTTCCTAACTTTAAACAGTGCTAGGAGGTTGTGTAAAGCCGAGAACAATGTCATGTTTTGAACCATAGTAAATTAACCCAAATTGATTTATTCATCCTCTTCATTCCTGATCATTCAGGTAAACTATGAAAAGTTAGGTTTGGTTAAACCAATTTTAATGTGTTTTCATTAAACTAAAGTACAGAGGTTTCGGTGTGAATATATTTTTTAAATTATGGTGATGGATATGACCTCTCCACGTTCCTATCCAGTGCCCCTTGGAACTGGTGGCATGTTTGTGAGCATCCAGCAACAGCCATGGCCTTGGACCAGAACTCACTTGGGAACTGAGCCCATAATCAAGGCCTCATTAGCACCTTCTTCTAACCAGTTGAGTCTAATCAGCCACAGGCTCTAGAATCATTTGGGAGAGAACTTAAGGGATCATCTCCTCCAACTTTCTCTGTTTTACATAAAAGGGAACTGAAACCTAGAAGGGGGAGTGCTTGGCCAATATATCACATAGGGAGTCAAGGTGAAAGAGTTGGAATTTTTTTGCCACACTTTCTCCCTGTTGTCACAGGTGACTTCACAACTACTTCTTTTTGCCAGGGGGCATTCATGATGCCTTGGAAAGAACTCTGGCCTAGCAATCAAAGGGCTTGCTTTGAAGCCCCAGTTCTGAAATTTAGTAATTCTAGGAACTAGGAACAAATCATTTTACCTCCCTTAGCTTTAGGTTCTCCTTCACCATCTACATTTTACAGATAACTTGCATCATCAATGAAATTATTACCACTGTTCTCTCTTGCCTTTTTTTTTTTTTTTACAGAACTAGCTCAATTGCTTGGTAGTGGAAGGGAAAACAAGCCAACAGAGCCATCCTGTACTCTACCCAGAAATCAAAATATTTTTTCCCTCCACCGTCAACATCACGTTCTTAATTTTTTTGCTTTTTGGAGGGGGGAAGGCAGGGCAATTGGGCTAAGTGACTTGCCCAAGGTTACACAGCTAGTTTTTTAAGTGTCTGATGTCCAGGGCCGGTGCTCTATTCACTGTGCCACCTAGCCACCCCTAACATCATATTCTTGATGGGAAAAAAAAAAAGTATATGTACTGGTTGGCCATTTCGGACATGCTTTTCTCTTTTTCTGCCAATTGGCTATTCAGGGTCAACCAATCCTATATTTATTGAGTGCTGACTACATACCCAATGTTATTGTAACTTATCATGACCAAGTGCTGTGATCGGCTCAGCCATTAGATTTCCAGGAAATGAATCAGAGAAAAAGGCCTTTGATTTTGTTCTGCTTGGAAATTACAAGTTCATTGGGATGAATCTGAGTTGTGTGGAGTCCTGGTTCTTTGTTGATTCATTTTCTGCCACAGATAATTTATTTAATTTAGGAAGGAGAGTGGTTTGAAAACTACAGGGACATGATAAGTGATTGTTTATTGCAAAAATATGATTCATTTAGGTGAATGGATTTTGTTAATTTCTCCTCATACTTCCCTTGGAATGTCTTGAATCATCCAAGAAGTTATTGGTGGTCAATCTTCAGCCTATCTGTTCTTTTTGCTTTTTTTTTTTTTTTTTTTTTGCTTTTTTTGGAGGGCAATTGGGGTTAAGTGACTTGCCCAAAGTCACATGGCTAGTAAGTGTGTCAAGTATCTGAGGCTGGATTTGAGCTCAGGTCCTCCTGACTCCAGGGCCGGTGCTCTACTCACTGCGCCACCTAGCCGCCCCTCTATTCTTTTTTCTAATGAATTTAGGAGTCGACTTTTGACTGGCTCCCAGTTTGTAAAGTCTCTTGTTAACCATGCATTGTGTTTACCCTCTTCCCACTAATTCCAGGGGCAATTTCACCAAAAAACTGCAGTAATGCAGCTCTCTTGATTTCATTAAGGGACCTTTGCCACTTTCCCTATATTTCTAGCTACATGTTCTTTCATTTATAGGTATAAATCAAGGGTTTGAAGCTCTGATGATGATTTTTCACTTCCCATCATAGAAAGACAGTTCAGCAACGCATTGTTGCATGTTTTCGTTACTTACTGATGGTAAAAACAAAAAAGTAAAAATTTAATTCTTAAGATCACTTGAAGTCAAAATAATTTTAGCTCTCCCTCTGCTTCGGTGTGAGGAAGATGCTATGACATCATACCTGGCCAAAAGCTCTGGTTGTCATAATAATCAGATCTATGATGTCTAAGCATATGAATGTTGGTTTATATTGCATACATGCTTAAGTGTGATACTTTCAGAAAAAAGCACTAGGTTAGAAGTCAGAGGACCTAAGTTTAAGTCCCAGCTCTGGTCCTTACCACCCATGTGACCTTAACAAAGTCACCTCTCTGGCCTCATTTTCTCCATTTGCAGAATGAGAGATTTGGGCCACTGAGAACCCTAAATAGAGAAGCTATAAATCTAAGAAATTTACACTATATTTGTATCTTCATCAAATTTTTATTCTGCAATTCATACTAATGGTTTCTAATAGGTTCGCCCTTTCTCTTCTGCCATTAAATTATTTCCTGAAGTTGTGTTCTCTTATGTTTTCTGTCCCTAGTATTTTTTTGACCCGAAGCGATTGCTCACCCTCCCTGTGTGTGTCATGGGTTGTCGGGATGTCCACGCAGCAACAGTGCTCTCCTTCCTGTGCGGTATTGCCTCCGTGGCAGGGCTCTTTGCTGGGACTATGCTTCCTAATTGGAGGAAGCTGAGATTAATCACATTCAACAAAAATGAGAAGAACCTCACGGTTTACACGGGGCTCTGGGTGAAATGCGCCCGCTATGACCGGAGCAGCGACTGTCTGATGTATGATACAAAGTGGTATTCCTCTGTGGACCAGCTGGATCTGCGGGTTCTTCAGTTTGCCCTCCCTTTCAGCATCGTCATCGCCATGTCCGCACTCTTACTTTGCCTGATCGGGATGTGTAACACGGCCTTCAAGTCAACCGTGCCCAACATCAAGCTGGCCAAGTGTCTGGTCAATAGCGCCGGCTGCCACTTGGTGGCAGGGCTCTTGTTTTTCTTTGCAGGTGTGGTGAGTCTCACCCCATCCATCTGGGTATTCTTCTACAACAGTCACCTGAACAGGAAATTTGAACCTGTCTTTTCGTTTGACTATGCAGTGTTTGTCACCATTGCTAGCTCAGGGGGCCTATTTATGACCTCGCTCTTGCTGTTTCTTTGGTACTGTGCATGCAAAACGCTGCCTTCTCCCTTCTGGCAGCCCCTGTACTCCCACACTCCCAGCATGCATAGCTATTCTCAGCCCTATTCAGCCAGGTCTCGCCTCTCTGCCATTGAGATTGACATCCCAGTGGTCACACATACCACTTAATGGGAAAAGAGTTTGTTTTTAAGGAAAACTTTGAAACCATTTACAAAGAAATGCCTGCAGCCTGCACACAATTTGTCTTGTCTCTGACTAGACGAGGTTGCCATGTTTTTACAGTCTGATCCAATGAAGTAACTTAACTGTTGCTAACCAATTTTCATAAAGTGTATATTTTATTTTTTAATTGAAGTCTTTCCTTTTGACTTGCTGCATTCCTTTGATAGACACCCTGGGAAGTTTTCCCACTTCTAGTTCCATGTTGATAATGGAACCTACATGTGTGTATACACATGTATATACACACACATATACACGTATGTGTATATATGTAAACACAGCACTGATTCCACGGCATATGAATGATCCTGTTAAATTGCCCGTTTTTCCAATTAGACTTTAAACAAAACACGCATGTGCATGTACACATACACAAACAAATGCAATTTTTAATAGTGTGCTTTTCTTTCAGCCATATGATATGTTCCTGAATTATACAATCTCCCTACTTGAAAATATGGAAGTTTTTATTGCTTCTCTTCACTCTATAGTAATTGTGTTCTCCTAGGATTAGATGTTTTAAAGATGATTTTACAGTTCAAGAATTCTTTTGATCTGTGTTGCATCTCATTTCCATGGGTTGTTTAAAGCTAAATATCATTTTAAGAATGATATCAGGTAGAATAGTCCTAAAAAATATTTTTTTTAAAGAATTGTTAGCCATAATGGGAATCTGTTGCAGGCAGGTTCCTGATTGTACTGAAAATTGCTTCACTCAACTTAAATATGTACAACACAAAACATGATGATCCTACATGCTCCCATTGGTAGCAAGGCTTTTTCTCCCTTGTGACCAGCTACACAACAGTATCGCTATTGTGTAGGATGCCTCCAGCGTACACATATACGTATATCAGGATGGCGGGCCTGAGTAGTTTGTCTAATTTTAACAATAATGGTTGCTGGAGGCAGGAATCACTTTTCTTTATTGAGCTTGTTGTCAATAATAAAATACAGTCATTGTGGTCAAGCCCTTTGAATTAGAAAATAGTGAAGGGGCTAAAGTTTTGGCAGCATTCTGTCATGCTTTTACTTGTCCTGGATTGCAACTTACCTTTGACACCGAGCAATTAAAGAATAGGTGGTCACTAATCATCTGCCCACTGCCCAGTACTGAGTGAAGCACCATGGGGGTTACAAGGGAAGACATCACTTCACCAGCTATAAAAAGGAATTAGATTAGGTCATCTCTAACAGGGTTTCTTAGTCTAGGGTCCACATACCCGCTCGAGGAGTCCTTGCATAAGATTTCAGGGGGCCTGTGAACTTAGGTGAGAAAAAAAATTACATCTTTATTTTTCACTAGCCTTTAACTGAAATTTAGCATTTCCTTCAATTGTTTAAAAATGTAATTCTGAGACAGGGCCTGTAAATTTCACCAGACTCCCTACCAAAGGGGGTCCAGGACACAAGAATGGCTAAGAACCCGTGTTCTATAAGGTCTCTTCTGTCTCTGACTTCTGCAATACCACCTCTGCCCTCAAAAAAGCGTTCGCTGGATTGAGTCAGGACTAGCACAGAGAACTGAAAAGCAGCATGTCTTCATTGACCGCCGTGGCCAGTGGGTCCTACTTACCAGATAATGGTGATACAATGGCATTTGGAGAGCACCTTAAAGCACTTTCAGTAACATCTAATTTGATGAAAAGTGGTGGAGCCATAGCCTTGGGAAGTGGCATAAAGAGTATTCAAAGGATGTGGAGTCAGAGAACCTGGGTTTGAATCCTGATTTTGCTCCTTTTACTTGGGCATGTACCACACCTCTCTGGATCTCTTTCCTAAGCTGTAAAATGAGGTTGGACCTAGAAAACTCTAAGTCCCTCCCAAATTCTCTTTTTTTTTTTTTTTGGAGGGAGGAAGGTAGGGCAATTACGGTTAATTGCCCAAGGTCATACGGCTAGTTTTGTGTTGTGTCAGAGGCTGGATTTGAACTCAGGTCCTCCTGACTCCAGGGCCAGTGCTCTATTCACTGTGCCACCTAGCCGCTCCATCCCTCCCAAATTCTGATCGTGTGCTGAGGGATGTTACATTAGATGCCCTCAAACAACCTGTTTTAGATAGTCTTAAAATTCTAGTCCCTAGCGGTACCATGGAGACTAGATATTGAATTCCTACTAAGTGAAGACTTTTAGGCCAGATGTATGGAGAAAGGGGAAGTCAAAATCTGGCCTTGGAAAAAATGGTGAGTCACTTAGGAGAGTGAAGAGTTTGAAATCCAAGTGACTCTTTTAATAGGGTACTTTTCTTGTGAAAGTAAATCAGCCGTGTGATCAAAGTAGAAAAATTCAGGGATTTTGGTTCTTTAGGATGCTTGCATTCAGGCTACTGAGTGAATCAATTGTACAGTTGGATAATTTGTCACCCCGACAAATTGCTACTATGTTCATAAGGAGTTTGTGGTACTACCTGAGACTGAATTTACACAAAACTAGGTACATTGTACACAAATAATTAATTCTATCTTTGTGAAAATTTGGGTATAATTTTGGCAGGCTTTGTTTTTTTTTAAGAGCCCAGCTGTATTTTGTATAAATATATGTAGTATATAGTAAAGAAATGCAAACATGTAGCTTCTTGAAGTACTGTCATTAAAAAGAAAAAAGCATGTTAAGCTGTTCTCAGGTGATGGTGTCTGAATATCAGCTCCACCCTTCTCTGCTGTATTTGAATATGGCCAACTCTTAACTATCCACACCACTGATGTCGCTGCAGTCAGGAAGAGCAATGATAACTGAAAATTTGAGCTAATTCTAAACTCTCGTATTGAAAACCTTTGTGTCCAACACCAAGTTAGGTTTTTGGAAAAAATAGAGAAGAGCAGGTAGCCTTGAGGAAGCTTATAACTAGCAGAGGGACCTGAAGAAATTGGTGTTTAAGTCAACAGTAGGGCCTTGTTGGGCATAGATTTAAATTGTTTAATGTTTCCATTTGTGGCACCTTAAATACATGCTAAAAGTCTCTTCTGATCTCTCTGCATTTCCTGCTGCCGCCTTTTATCACTGTTTACTTGGGAGCCACAAAGCAGAGGCAACAGCTCTTTCTCTTGTTGCCTCTTTTTAAAAAAATTATTTCAAATTTGCCAGTGAATGTTTCCCAAGATGTGATCATTGTCTCTTCTTCCTTGGGGCCATCTTGAGAAAGTAAGCCTTTTGGCTTTCTTTCTTTCTTTCTTTCTTTCTTTCTTTCTTTCTTTCTTTCTTTCTTTCTTTCTTTCTTTCTTTCTTTCTTTCTTTCTTTCTTTCTTTCTTTCTTTTTCTTTCGCCATATCTTCTGTTGGACAATTCTCATCAGATTATCATTGTTTGGAGGAGGGAAGAGACTATCTCCTTCTGTGCTAAAGGCCTATTGATGTGCTACTACTGTGCTGTCTTTCACCAAAGGCAGCTTAGAAAACTACCTTAAATGTCTCCCAGTGTGCCATATTTGGTTTGTTTCACTATGGAAATTTTCCTTGCTAATATTTGTAAATGTAAGATAAAAGTATAGTACATTTTCTGTAAACTGTGAGGTGACTTCTAGATACACCTTATTCTGAGCCCTATTTCTGTATGTTTATTAAAAGATGTATTTTTACAAACTTTCGCACTGATTCTAGTTCTTTAATGTTTAAATATGAATGTTTGGGAACACTTGAATAAATATGGTCTCCCATATGTGCTTGGCTTAATGCTAAAAAGATAACAAGTCAAGAAGAGCACATTCATCAATATCAATGGATCTCAATCTACTGATGGCGACCATATTGTAAATGGTAGGGCAGTTTTCATAATCTAGTGTTCTGAAAGGCTGGGTTACTAGGAGATGTTTACTGTGAAGGAGCTGCTCATAAGGATCTAAGCCAGCAGTTCTCAACCTGCTGCTTGAGGCTTTCTGCCAGCAGTTTCATAGAGTTCTTATAGAACAGATTAATAAGAAAATAGAGGAAAATACTTGAGACATAATTACATTTCTTAACGATACCATAATGAAGCCATCCCAGGCAATTTGAATACATGCTCCCAAATTCACATGAATTGAATACATATCTCTCAGGTACCTTGATAAGCAATCAGGATTATTCAGGAAAACTGTGATGGGTGTTTTTTCCCTCACATATGACTCACTGAAGCCATTTAAAAAAATGTTTTTGTAGATGACCTTTGTTTTTACATTGAGATGGAGGTGCGGTCCCATGCAATGTCAAATGAAAGGTCACCTATCAAAGCCAGAGTTCTAGGATCCAGTATGAGGAAGGTGACTCAGGTGCAGGTGTGGCACGGTTTGAAAGTTGCTGAGAACTAAAGACCTTCCCAGTAGTTGGAACATTTGTGGCCTCCCCCACCCCATTCAATTGTGAGCTCCTCAGAGGGGCAGGGAGTATGGTGCTTTACTACTTATATCTCTTGTGTTTAGCACATAGCAGGGGAAGCATCTCGAAGACTTTTGTCTTGCCACTGGACTTTGATGAAGAGGAGAGAATGAGGCTAATGACAACCAACCCAAATGCTGGGAAAAGAAAGATAGTATTACCCAAGAAATTATACCAACAAACGAGCAAGTTTGGGCTCAGCTAGAGACAAAGATGCTCCTTAGTCCCAAATGCATCCCAGTAACCTTAGTGAGTATTGCAATGAATATTCAAGTATTTCTTCCAGAAGTTTTGGGTAAAGGTAAAGGGGAGCAGAGAAGGATAAGACGTAAAAGAATTTGCTAAAATCTTATGATATGAAGACATTTCAATGTTACAGAACATTTTCACGAGTTTTGTAATTAAATGCTTTCAATGTCCATCTAAATTCTCTACAGGAAATGGAAGCCCTATCAATTCTTCAGGGCTTTGCTGTATAAAGGGAGATTACAACTTAATTAAGGAAATGGTTCTTAGCATTTCCTCCATCCAGGGTTTTATCTAGCTGCTGCTTGAGGCTTTCTGCCAGCAGTTTCATAGAGTTCTTATAGAACAGATTAATAAGAAAATAGAGGAAAATACTTGAGACATAATTACATTTCTTAACGATACCATAATGAAGCCATCCTAGGCAATTTGAATACATGCTCCCAAATTCACATGAATTGAATACATATCCCCCTATAATATGAACTGATTCCTAAAAACACTGTTAGGATGAAATAGCATTGTAGAGGGCAAGCAGATATTTCATAGGAAAAGTATGATATAGTTTTAAGAAATGCATGGCTTGTATTTGTGTAATTCCCCAAAGTGACTTCCTTGGAACAGGCAAAGGAGTTGTCTCCTTAATGTTCTGATCTCTAGATAAAGGTTTCTTAACCCAGGTCTGAGGGTAGATTTCAGGAGGTCTATAATTGTGTACGGGAAAAACATAACTTCTTGATTTTTCACTAACCTCTAACTGAAATTTAGCGTTTCCTTCAATTATGAATTTAAACTTAAGAGAGGTTGGTACTTTCCCCAGACTCAGAGGGTATCTGGTTGATAGCTTCTGCTTTAGGCTAGTGTAGGTCATCAAAGAGTAGGGTGAATGACTGAGCCTCTAGGCCTGGCAGGATGCAGGACCACCATCTTCAGAGTTCTGCCATCCCTATCTCCTTATCCCTGAGTTTATCACGCCTCTCTTACAGTTGCTCCAGATTGCTTCCTCTCCTACTTAACCCAATCCAAACCTGATCCCTGTAGAAAGGAGAGGAAGTTACAGTAAGGGATCTTACAACCATAATCCCCTACAAAATAGAATCACCCACAATGATTGTTATTATAGCCATAATAGTTGTTCACCTCATATACCACAAGTATAGACAGCCAACGCTGATAGTTTAGAGGAAAGGTTTTTGTTTCCAATATCCGTTTTGACTGCCCAGACTGTCTTCAGGTTTGATATAACTACATGACCATCTGCTATTGTTCTGTTGTACGGAACAACTTGGTCTGGCCAGTTTCAAAGTCAGAGATATAGTGCTTGACCGTAGAGAAAGTGGCAGAACCAGAAAACAATGATCCCTACTTCCAAGGACTAGATGAAGATCTCGCCCAACTCCAGCATCCTGTAATATTAGGGTTGAACCGAGGCAGAATTCTAAAGTCCTCTGCTTTTGCCTTTGGTTCTTTTCTCTCTTCTCCATGTCCACTAAACACCACCTACAACTTTGTTAGCTTGCCCAGCTAGCAGTCAAATAATCTGAAGAATGAACTGATAAGGTTTAAAAACACTATCCCTTCTTCCAGCCCTATATTCTCATTTTAATGGAAGAGTCCAGGAAATAGACATTTGAAATATTCAAAGGAATGAATCTTGGAATGGAGGAATTATAGGCACCATGATGAAGGAGGAATTTTTGGAAGGTTCTTTCAAGTCCCACTACATGAGCAGTCCTCTCCTTTGGCTTTTCATTAGACTTCCTCCGTGGAGGCAAAGTAGTAATGGTGGGAAAGCACACTGCCTCTGGAATCAGAAAAGGTAAACTTAAGACTTCCTGCCTCTATGACCTTGGGTAAGTCACTTGACTTCCCTGAGTCTCATTCTTCAGGGGTAGGGGAAGGTATTGGACTAGGTGACCTCTAGGGTCCCTTTCAGCGCTAGATCTGGGATCCTACTTAGCACCATTGAAATTTAGGCAAAATTGTCAGCAGGCTCATGGGAATTAACTGGTCCTCAGAGGGAAAAAAAAGTGTTTTGAAAGAAATCATTTGGAGATCAGGATTCCTCTTTTGCAAAGCCCTCAATAATTACATTGTTGGCATTGCAAAAAGGTGAATTTCAAAATGTTCCCCCTGCTATAGTCGCTCCTAAAGACATATTTAAGCTGCATTGGTTGGGAATGAAGAACATGGAGCAAAAGCTGCTAATATTCTCTCTTCCAGCCAGAAGTTCTATTCTGTGGCATGATGGGGACATCTAACGGCCAATTCGGGTAATTCCAGGGGACTATGCACACGTTCTTTGAAGTAAAGGACCATAGATTAAAAGGATCTAGTCCTTTAAAGGTATCAAGTCCAAACTTCGCATTTTCACAGATGAGAAAACTGAGTCCTCAAGAATTTAAGTGATTTGACAAGAGTCAGATCTGACCTCTGGAGTCAGGGGCAGGATCCAAACTCAGGTTTTTGACTTCAAGCCCACTATCAAATGTTAGTTAACCTTTGCCAAAGAGCATTGTTGTTCAATTGTTTTCAGGTGTGTTCTGTTCTACACGACCTCCTTTACTGTTTTCTTAGCAGATCTATTGGAATGGCTTGCCATTTCCTTCTCCAGCTCATTTGACAGATGAAGGAACTGAGGCCTGTATAAAGCTTCAAGTAGAATTTTCTGTGCTTTTATTTGGCTTCAGGAAATTTTTTTTAAATCTCTGTACTTCCTTTCTTGTTCATTACTGGCTCCTCCCTTTTTACATCTCTCCTTATTGTCATTCTTTGATATGTGATTCATTAGACATTAAGGTGATTCATTAGACATTACTTTGGAATTAAACCGGCTGAAAATGTCCACAATTTAGGATAATTTCCAGTAAAACACAATCAACAGGTGTCCAGGTAGTGCTTGACATTTCATTAACTTTTCATGTGAAAAGTGTGTGGGGGCATGTGTGTATTCATACACACATACATATACACACATGTGTGTGTGTTCTTTTGGGTGCTGGAAGGGAGAGAGTCCTCTGAGAGTCACATAACTACTATGCTTTAGAGGCACGGCTTCAGTCCAGGTTGTCATGACTTTGTGGCTGGTTCTCTCCCGTTTCCCTTCTCTATCTCCCCCTCTGTAAGTGAGGAAAATGTTTGATGCCTCCAAAGTAAAGTTCCCAACAACATATGTATGCCATGACAGTGTGTCTTTCAGCAAATTACTTATCTTTCTAGGCTTTGCATTCTTCATATACAAAATGGGAATGATAATGCTTGTCTTGCCCATCAAATGAGAAATTATCTGGAAACTTTATGATATTTCAAGCTATAAAAAAGCTACTAAGACACTGTTTTCAGTGCTTAGCACATAGTAAGTGCCCACTAAGTGATGGTTTAATTGAATTTAATTGAACTTGAATGGAACCTTGGTCCATATCTTTTAAAAAATAATTTTAGGACTGGCATCCTATTCTCTTTGAACTGGGAATCCTGGTATTACATTAGCCTATCTATGGTACACATCTTTCTTCTTTAACCAGAAGTGCTTGGACCATTGTTATACGAATACCTGGGCCTTAGAGCACTCTTTGGGAGTCATCGAGGGCTGTGCACAGGAGCTTCCTAGAGTCACCACACGTTGGAGTTAAAAGGACATCTTACAGAGGTCATCTAGCAAAAAATACTCTACCTGTGGATGGCCAACCTTGCTGCCCACACCAGAGTCTAGGAACTTTAGATGGATTTTGCTGTGCAGTATAGAGTAGGATGGCCAGTGATCAATCATTTCTCCTCCCTCTGCCTGGTTGGAGAGGAGTAAAGCTGAATCCCTTTCAGACTTTCTCCTCTTAGGCAAGGGAGTGATTTAGGATATAATATTTTCTATGGCCAGAATCCTCTGCCTCTAAGCCCCTTCTCTTTCTAGAGCAGTGGTTCTCAACTTTCCGAATGCCGTGATCCTTTAATAAGTTCCTCATGTTGTATTGACCCCCAACCATAAAATTATTTTCGTTGCTACTTCATAACTAATTTTGCTACTGTTATGAATCTATCTGATATGCAGGATATATTTTCATTGTTACAAATTGAACGTAACCCACAGATTGAGAATTGTTGTTCTAGAGGCTTAATCAGTTACAATTAGCTCCTTTTCAAGCCCTGGTATTGCTGGATTTGGCCATTAGATGTCCCCACTATTCCACAGAATAGAACTGTAGTTTTGAGGGGTCTGGGTATTTTAGAGCTTTCTTCCAATGAGCTTTCTTTTCTTTCCCAATGGCCTACAGGTTCACATGGTCCCCTTCCTCTGATATTTTATGGAGTTTATGTCAGATCAAAAGTTATCAGTATAATCACAATAGCTTAGAGCCCCCAGTTAAAAAAATTCCAAACATTTAACTAGAAGTTTGGTTTTATGCCTCAATTTACATTTTTGTGAATCTTCAGGTAATCTCTGGTCTCTCTATATTTGAGGCAAGATCTGGGAAAAGGAAATGTTTAGGTAAAAGAAGCAAACAGAATATTACAATATCTCTTACTTGACAGGAAGAGAGGAGGATTTGGAGAAAGAATATATATTTTTATGTATTTCCCTTAGATCTTGAAAAGGTGAGTACAACTAGTCACCTCAGTCTAAGTGCTCTTTTCTGAGAAGACCAATGTTTTACCTCCATAGCTCCCTTTTCTCTTGCATTTCTGCCTTCCCTTCAGCTCCTCCCCTCAGTACTTTCTTTTGGCTCCCAGTACTTTCCATTTTGGCTTGTTATGTTCCAGGCAGAACTGGGTTACAGAGCTTTCCCACCCCTTCCTTTCAGTCTGCCTTCTTCAAAATTGTATGTTCCTCTTTTAAAACTCCCAGAAGTGACTCCAATCCTGCTTCTGGCCGAAAGATCACAATAGTTAAAATGGATCTCAGGATTTTAAGAGAATGCTCATTCCTTTGAAATTACAAATCTCAGAATTCTAGTAAATTTCTAAACACCGATGATATCAGGAAAGCCCAACTCTCAGTTCTCTAGTTCTGAAACCATGAATTGTGATAAAATTAACAATGCATTCTTCTCAATAACTTTGCATACCCAAATGTCTCTCCCTGGCCACCACTGCATTATACCATTATGTGTGTTTTTCCCTTATTGGAATGTCAGCTCCTAGAGGGCAGGTACTGTTTTTTCTTTTGTGTTTATATCCCTAGTGCTTATTATTTAGTGAGCATATAATGAACACTTTTTCATTCACATATTCACTGGAGATGAATAGGAAGAGAAAGATGGGAGAGTAACCGAAAGGGATGGAAAGGTTGAGGGAAGCCTTTTTTAATGTCTAATTTTTTTTTTATTTGAAAGACCAGAGCCTATTTATAAGGAGAGGTAAGGGAAGATAGTGGAGAGGGTGAGACTGAAGATGCCTAAGGGATGAGGGAGAAGAGATTAATTGAACGAGGTTCTAGGAGTGGCAAGCAAAGGGAAGTTTGCAAAAGCCATTCACACCTAGAAACTGTTCTGCTCTGCTGCTGAGTTGACCTAAGTCAAAATAATAGGCTTATAAACGCGTACAAAAGTGAGAATGTTCCTACCACTTATACAAAGCTTTTTTGAGTGTGTGTTGTGTGTGTGTGTGTGTTCATTCAGATTCAGTTTTATGGAAAGACAAAGCACGTTTATAATCTAAAGCTCTAGATTTTCACATGGAGCTGGTATTATTCATTTATAGTTACCTGTTGTCCTCTGTATTCAGTAAGATAGCAACTATTTGAGTTTTTTTTAATCGCATCAAACATAAATCTAAATTTGTAGAGTAATCTAATCAAAAGGTTCAGAGGGGTAGGGAACCTGTGGCCTTGAGGCCACATATGGCATAGGTCCTTGGGTGCAGCCTTTTAACTGAGTCCAAGTTTTACTGAACAAATCCTTTTTATTAAAGGGATTTGTTCTGTGATGTTTGGATTCAGTCAAAGGGCCACACTTGAAGGTCTAGAGGGTCACAAGTGTCCTTGAGGCCCTAGGTTTCCCATCCCTGAAACATTGGATATTTCATCTTAAAAACAATTATGTACACAAGTTTTTAACGTATATGGTTGGTCTGCTCAGGGAGTTCACTCTTTCTGATTAAAGAAATTAACTCATAGAATAATCAACTTCCTTAATCAATCCCTCTCTAAATAGCAGAAGACATTCTATGCCCCCAGACAAATATTTGAGAAATTGTATCTTCTCTCCAACCTTACAAAGCGACCTTTTTTCTTCTTCCAGACTCCTAACTGAGACACTCTCAGAGCAGCAGCAGCTGATAGGAGAAACAGCTTGAACTGCCCTCTACTTTATGATAAACATTATTGATCGTAACAAGCTCATGTTTATCAGGTGCTTTACAGTTTTTAAACTACTCTATTTGCATTATTTTATTTTATTTTCACAACAATCCCATGAAGTAGGCAACTGTAAGTGTTATTATTCCCATTTTAAAGATAATGAAAAGGAGGCTCTTTTTAAGTAACTTGGTCAACTTCACACAGATATTAAGTGACAAAGCAGAGACTTGAACCCTGGTGCCCTGATTGCAGATCTAGTGACTCTTCTACTAAACCAGACTATCTCTCCCAAACGAACTGAATTCCTAATAAATTTCTAAAATTCTGCTGGAGAAGAATTGAGTCTATTAGGTTAAACAGATTTCCAACATGACACTCTATAAGCAAATGAGCATAATTTGGCTTGGATGTGTAATCTGCAGCTGTCTTGAATACACAGAGCTCAGAATTGTTTTAGTTATAGCCAAATTCTGCTTTTGCTCTGTACCTCCAAGGATTTTCTTCATTCTTGGGAAATGCTTAGTGGCATACCAAAACACAGAGTGGGAAGAGTTTAGACTATTTTTATCTTCAAAAGAGCACATGGATGCAGTGAAATGTACTGAAAGGAAACTGTGATTTCATAGAAAAATGAGCTTTTGATCAGTTTATCTTCAGAGTTTACTTAACAGACTTTACTGTAAATATACACACACGTGTGTTTGTGTATATGTATGTACACACATATATGTATATATCTATAGAGAAAGAGAGAGAGAGAGAGAGAGAGAGAGAGAGAGAGAGAGAGAGAGAGAGAGAGAGAGAAAGTCTTTTTGCTTTTTGTCTATCAGTAGCCACATATGACCAGCAAAAAGTACTGAATTTGAAGTCAAAAGACCTGGGACTGAAGTCCAGCTTTGCCATTTACTATCTGTATGATCCTGAGAAAGTCACCAAAATCACTAGGCATCTTTCTTTCTTTCTTTTTCTTTCTCTTTCTTTCTTTCTTTCTTTCTTTCTTTCTTTCTTTCTTTCTTCCTTCCTTCCTTCCTCCCTTTCTTTCTTTCTTTCTTTCTTTCCTTCCTCCCTCCCTCCCTCCCTCACTCCCTTCTTTCTTTCTTTCTTTCTTTCTTTCTTTCTTTCTTCCTTTCTTTCTTTCCTTCCTTCCTCCCTCCCTCCCTCCCTCCCTCCCTTCTTTCTTTCTTTCTTT
>CM053597.1:39332528-39378984 GCA_028646575.1 Pseudocheirus occidentalis | reverse complement strand
CTTTCTTTCTTTCTTTCTTTCTTTCTTTCTTTCTTTCTTTCTTTCTTTCTTTCTTTCTTTCTTCCTTCCTTCCTTCCTTTCTTTCATTCTTTCGTTCTTTTGTTCTTTCGTTCTTTCTTTGTTTTTCTTTTAGATTATCTAGTTTCTTTCTTTAAAATAATTTATTTCTTTACTTTTAGTTTACAACATTCAGTTCCACAATTCCTAGAGTTCCAAATTTTCTCCCCCTTCCTCTCCTCCACCCTCCCTCCCCATGGTGGCAGGCAATCTGATATAGGTTCTCCAAATATCTTCACATTAAACATTAGTCAAGTTGTAAAGAAGAGTTATAACCCATGAGCAATGAGAAAGAAGGAATGAAACAAAACAAAACACAAAAGAGAGAGAGCAGATAGTTTGCTTCAATCTTCATTCAGACTCTGTAGTTCTTTCTCTGGATGTGGATAGCTCTTTCTGTCATGAGTCTTTTGGAGTTGCCTTATTGCTTTGCTGAGAGCAGCCCAGTCTATCAAAGTTAGTCATCACCTATGATGTATCTGTAATTGTGTACAGATTTCTCCTGGTTCTGTTCTCTTCACTCAGCATCAGTTTATATAAATCTTTCCAAGTTATTATAAAGTCTGTCTGCTCCTCATTTCTTCTAGCACAATAGTATTCCAATATATTCATATACCACAACTTGTTTAGCCATTCCCCAATTGATGGGCATCTCCTTGATTTCCAGTTCTTTTGGGCATCACTTTCTTCATCTGAATATGAGAAAGCTTTACCAGATGACCTCCAAGGTCCCTTTGAGCTCAAAATCTACGACTGTAATTCTAAGGTTTTTCAGCCTAAGAGAATTTGTCATTAATAGGAAGAAAAGTTAGTGAGTCTTATGATTCATTCCAGTTAGTAAAAATTTATTAAGCTCTGGAGATTCAAAGATAGCTCTGTCTTTGCCCTCAAGGAGCTTACAATCTAGTAGCGTGATGAGACACGTACACAAAAAATTCTAATGCAAGTTAAGAAGTGATTATAAATGTATAGGAGAAGTTGATCAATCAACAAGTATTTATTAAGGGCCCAGTATGTGCTAAGTGTTGGAGATTCAAGTATAAAGAATAAATCGATTCTTATAAGGAACTTAAATTCTAATGGGGGTAACAATTTATCCACGTACACACAGCAATAGGTCCAGCCTAAGTATACAGTGATTAAATACAGATATATGCAAAGTAGTTGGGGGCAGCTAGGTGGTGTGGCGTAGACTAAAGTCAGGAAGACCTGAATTTAAATCCAGCCCCAGACACTTATTAGCTATTCACTTAAATCTGCTTAAGTTTATATGTCTTACCAGCTCTCCATAAGTCACTTAACACTGTTTGCCTTAGTTTCCTTTTCTGTAAAATGAGCCAGAGAAGAAAATGGCAAACTGCTTCAAGCACCTTTGCCAAGAAAACCCCAAATGGGGTCATGAAGAGTTGGACACAACTGAAACAAATGAATAAGAACATACAGCGGTTAAATACAAGATAATTTGGGAGGGAGAGTACTACTTGTCACAGCAGGGTCCATAGCTTTTTTCTGAAGGCACCATGTTGCCATCTCACATGATCCTGTATTTTATTCTCTAAACCAGCGGTTCTCAACCTGTGGGTCATGTTCAATTTGTAACAATGAAAATACATCCAGCACATCAGATATTTATATTACGATTTATAACAGTAGCAAAATTATGGTTATTAAGTAGCAACGAAAATAATTTTATGGTTAGGGGTCACAACAACGTAAGGAACTGTATTAGAGGGTCGCAGCATTAGGAAGGTTGAGAACCACTGTTCTAGACAATGGGGAACCACTAAAGGCTTTTGAGGAGAGGAATAATGTCAAGAGCAATGCATTAGAAAGATTTGTCATCTGTGTGAAAGATGGCTTGCAGATAAAATTTGTGTCTTGTACAAACAAAACCAGTGCAGTTGGTTTTGGATAAGAAAAGCATGTAACTTGAGCAAAAAAAAAAAGTATTTATAGCAAGTTTTTCTTATAAGGGATTATCAAGATATATAGACAACTTATTCAAATTTATAAGAATGAGAATAATTCCCAATTGATAAATTGTCAAAGGACATGAGCAACCAGTTTTCAAAGGAAAAAAATTCAACTGTCAATAGTCATATTAAAAAATGCTCTAAATCACAGATAATTAGAGAAATTAAAATTAAAGTGACTCTGAGGTTCTACCTCACATCAATCAGATTGGAAAAAAGTTTTAAAAAAAGAAAATGACAAATTTTGGAGGGGCTGCTAGAAAACAGGTATATGAATGTACTTTTGGTAGAATTGTAAACTGGTATAGCCATTCTGAAAAGCAATTTTGAATTATGCTCCCAAAGTCACTAAACTGAGCATACCCTTTGACCTAGCAATACCACTACTGGGCCTATACCTCAGAGAAAGAGGAAAAGGATATTATATATATATATATATATATATATATATATATATATATATATATATATACACACACACAGATAGATAGAGAGAGATGATAGAGAGAGAGATAGAGAGATAGACAGACAGACAGATGGATGAGAGAGGGAGATAGACAGACAGACAGGCAGACAGACAGACAGAAAGATAGATAGATAGACAGACAGACAGACAGACAGACAGACAGACAGATAGATAGATAGATAGATAGATAGATAGATAGATAGATAGATAGATAGATAGATAAAGATATTTAAGGCTGCTTCCCCACCCCCCAAAGGTTGAGGAATTGGAAATGGAGTACCTATTAATTGGGGAATGGTTAATCAAATTATGAGATATGAATATGTAATAGATACTATTATGCTATGAAAAATGATGGAAAGGATGATTTTATGGAAACCTGGTAAGACATGTAAACTGATACAGATGTAAGTGAACAGAAGAATAATTTAGATAAGAGTATTTATGGAAGGACATGGACCAGAACAGCATGGAATATGTTTGGATCAACACTGTTGGAGGACATACCCACATCAGCAAGAAGATTCCAACAAAGTCCCAAAGTAAAAAGAAATCTCATTTACTTTCTAAATGAACCATAAAGTATTGAAAATATGAGTACAATACAGTATCAAAAAAGATGCTTTTCTCCTTAGCTTGGATCACAGCATAATTTTCCAATTTTGGGGTCTGTGGTTAGACTTGTAAATATGGGTAGGACTGCCCTCCACCGGCATGGGAGAACTGTCTCCATTCCCCTTGTCAATCAGAGGAGTACATACAGTCAGCTACTTCTGACCCTTCTTAAGATACACCGTTCCACCCCTGGCAAAGTCCATAGGCAAATAACTCAGTTTAGAAATAGTTTTATTACCTTAAGTTGATAGGAATGATAAATTTCTGTTAGTTTTGTAGAAAATATAAAAGTAAGGGAAAATATCCTCTAAGTAAGATCTGCTCGAAGGGGCACTGACCAAAGTGCAATGAAAGGGTATAGTTCATGGTTGAGAGTTGGATTATATGTATTCAGATCCAAGTTCTTTGTGATCTTTTAGGCAAGTCACTTAACTTCCCTGTTAAGTTTTGCAGTGAACAAAGGGAACCAATTTATTATTTCTGATTTTTGGGTAGTGCCCCAGTTTTGGGACATATCACCACTGAACTACAAACAATTTTGATTTATGCTTTCAGGATCAAATATTAATAACAACAACCACTACTTTTCCTTCTCTTCTTTCTCTTCCTTCTTCTTTTTCTCCTCCTCTTTCTCCTCTTTCTCCTCTTTCTCCTCCTCCTCCTCCTTCTCTTTCTTCTTCTTCTTCTTCTCTTTCTTCTTCTTCTTCTTCTTCTCTTTCTTCTTCTTCTTCTTCTTCTTCTTCTTCTTCTTCTTCTTCTTCTTCTTCTTCTTCTTCCATCTGTCATCTATATGTCTTTACTCTGGCCATCCCCCATGTCTAGAATATACTACCTTTTAATCTCCTCCTCATAAAGTCTCTGTTCCTCCAAGGCACAGCTCAAATATTACCTTCTACAAAATAGCCTGACTTAATCTCTCCAATTATTAGATCCCTCTATTCCAAACTAGCCTGTATTTAACAACCTTGCATTTAAAAAATTTTTTTCTGTATATACCTATAGATGTACATGTCATCTTCCCCAAAAGAATATAAGCTATTTAATAGTGAGGATTATTTCTTTTCTTTCTTTTTTTGTATTTATATATCTAGCATCTAGAACAGTATCTAGAACACAGTAGGTCCTTAATAATACTTG
The DNA here is from genome assembly GCA_028646575.1 of Pseudocheirus occidentalis. Taxonomy (NCBI): domain Eukaryota; kingdom Metazoa; phylum Chordata; class Mammalia; order Diprotodontia; family Pseudocheiridae; genus Pseudocheirus; species Pseudocheirus occidentalis. Next base: position 39,374,736 of record CM053597.1, on the reverse strand, counting down.
TTGATCAAATGATTGATTGTTCAGGGAAGACAACTCCCAGGCATCCTCTTGGTCACCTTGAATTCTGGGATATGCTTAGAGCTTTGCATTTATTTGCCCCTAATAGATGGGGATATACCACAAAAAAACTTCAAGTTCTAACTTCAGTATTCCCAAGATACCTCTATACCTGGGATATTACAATGTAAAGTCAACCTTCTCTGGCATGTAAAACTAGTGAGAGTATTAAGTGGCAAAAACTGCCCCCTGGCAGGGTGAAAATTGTGCCACTGAGTTCTGGTTACAGCTATCTTTAGTAAACCTGGAAAAAACCATCCCTTTCATCCCAGGCTCTGGAATAATTAGACGATTATAGATCTTGTTCAATAATTAAGTATACCATCTGTACAAGTCCAAATGTTGACCTTTCACCCAGAGCCAGTCAGCCTCTTCTAAAATTTCCACCATTGGCACATGGGATATCAGAAATCCGTTGCTATTTTCCTTTGAAATTCTAGAGGTGCTGACTTACAGCAGCTGTTTTTGTGCTCCCAGATTTAACTGAAATGTGAGTTTTTAAAAGCATTCGGCCTGTCATTTTGAGTTACCTTGCTTTAATCGCAAATTTCAGCATAATATAATTCAACCACAGCCTGAAACTCGATACAGAGAGACATTTGCTGAACAAGGCACTTAGCAGAAATAACCAACTAGTCGGTATGCTTTTCACTTAGGGACCCCTTTGCTCAGATTTCTGACAGATGACAAACTTCCCTTTTTCTGTAGCATCCAGACTAAACCAGACGGTTTCCGTCTTGCTTTTTCTTTCCACTGTGGCTCCCATGTGAGTGTTATGTTAAAAAAAGCAACAGCAGAGATATATGGTAACTGTCTGTTGCCTTAAGTTAGGACACAAACAGAACATCGGAGTTTTAGAGCTGAGAGGCTAATGTTCACTTCCTTCATTTGAAGATGAAAAACTGGGCCCCAGGGAAGTCAAATGGCTTTCCCAAAACGTTACAGGTAGTGGTATTTGAACACACATCCTCTGACTCTTGAGTTTGTGATCTTTCCATTATATCATGATCCTTCCTTGAGTAAGTTATGTCTTTTTTTTCGAGCGGGGAAGGTGAAGACAAGGCAATCAGGGTTAAGTGACTTGCCCAGGGTCACAAACTAGAGTATGTCTTAACAATCATTCAGCTCCATGGAGGTAGTAACAGAATTCACTGGGTTCATTTAATCCAGGTATTAAATAACAACAACCACACACACACACACACACACAAAACCAGGCTACAGATGATTCATGCAATTATATTACTATCCTAATAATTAAATAAGATCAAGAAACAATGTGATGTAGTGGTTAGAGGACTGACATTAGAATCAGGAAGACTTAGGTTCAAGTGGTTCCTTTGTCATATATGAGTTGTGTGACCATAGAAAAGTCACTTAACTTCTCAGTGACCCAGGTAAGTCTGTAACAGCAATAATATTCATGAAAGAAAGTGGGTATTCAGTAATCCCACCCACAGATTCAGATTTAAGGATCTATCAATGTCAGATGAAGCTAAATCAGTCAGTCTCATTCTCTTCAGAATGCCCTTTAAATATGACTTTTCCAAGGGAGGTATTTCTGGAAAAGTGGTGGAGGATGAGGTAACAGGAGAGTCCTAGCTTTTTAATTTCTCTCTTTCCCTCCCTCCTTCCTTCTCTCTCTCTCTGTCTCAAATAAAAAGAAATATCATAATAAGGAAAGATAATAGAAATCTTAAAAATAATTTTAGAAAGAAAAGCTACTCATACAAATAAACAAACAAGAGTCTGAGTGAAAAAAATGTATTGATTAAATGAAGCACAGAAAAGAAAATCAGAAGTACTAGAGATAAAACTAGAATTTTCTCAAGATTTTTTATAAAGGTCACACTTAAGGAATTGAAGGAAGAAGGGAGGAGAAGAATGAGTTAATTTGGGGTATCTCAGATAAAGAATGAGAGAAAAGAAATACAGGGCTGGACTCTTCTCAGCAATGCACAGTTATAAGACAGCTCTACAAGTCTCAGGATGGAAGGAGATATCTACATTCAGAGAAAGATCTAGAAAGAATAGAGTTTAAATGGAGACTGAAGCAATACATGCTATCGTTCTTTTCTGTGTTTGGTTCTCTTTCTTTTTTCTCTTTGTTGATTCCATTGGTTATAGCCCTTCTATACAACCAGACTAATGTCCATTGTGAAAGTGTTTGCAGATACTATACTTGATTGCATGCCACCATGGGTGAGGGGTAGAGGGAGGGGAAAAAAATTGAAACTCAAGGGACTGTGGAACTGAATCTTGTAAACTAAAAGTAAATAAATAAATCAATTAAAAAAAAAGAAATACAGGGCAAAGAGGAAAGGGGATTAGCAGTCTCATCTCAAACGTGGAAGAAGAGAGGGAAGTTGAATCTTGGCAAAATTTATAGAACTTATTATTATAATACCTCAAAATTCTGTAAACAACAATTAAAATAAAAACAAAATTTAGACAAAAACTAGACAGTAGACAAAAAAATTCAGAATGGGACACAGAGACTGTGGTAGGAGCAATATTTACTACTAATCTGGTTGAGTCTCATGACAGTAGAATGCCACTGCAAAGTTATAAATTCCCTGGGTGTGGAATAAGAAGTCTGGAAGGTCTCTGCCACATAGACAGTGAAACAGTTCTTGAGATCTAATTTATCTAGGAGCCTAGGGCATAAAAATCTAATAATCAAGACTCCTTAGTCTTGACAGCCTTCCCACTGCCCTCCTTTCTATGCTATGGTAGAGTAAGTTTCCTTTTGGTATAGGTAATACAGTATCCAGATACTTTTAGGAGAAACCTGTTTTCCAGAGCTAAGGCCCAGCAAGCAAGTTGTGCCCTGAGTGTGGTATAACAACAATCCCCAAGCTTATAACTGCCACTTGACCCGAACCAGGTGCTCTGCTGCTGCTCCTGGCCATGCTAACCCTGGTTCTGTGCCCTGCTGAACAACCACAAGGCTCAACGTTGCTAAGGACTTGGAAACTATTTGTTGTGGTCCACCTGTGGATTTGGAGACTGTTTGCCTAAGACCCCAAACTGCCTGTGATGTAGTTAAGCCCTTTGTGGTTTTCATGCTTAAACCCTACCTTTGCTATAAGCACTTGAGTCCCCCTTCTTAGGAAGGAGGACTTTGCTTGCAAGCTGTTTTTTCTCTTTGAAATTAAATTTCTGTTTCATTACTGACTCTCCTACCTCTAGCCTGTTCTGTCTGGCTCTGGCCACCCACAGGTTAGAGGCTGGTTTGGTCCATTTGACAACAGTTCATGAGTGTCTTTTCATTCCAGTACTGAGCCTTTTCCCACTATGCTGGCCTGAGTAAAAACTGGTCCAGAAAAGAAATAAAAAGGCCAATGTAGTTACCTTTTGCAGAATGTTTTAAGCTAACTGAACTTTTCATCAAAGTTTATTGTTTCATACACGTTTTTAGGAATTCTTTGTTTAGTTACTAAATTTTTGATAACGACAAGATAAATTTACATTATTTCTGTATCAGTGCATATGCATGTATGAGTTATTGGATAATGAAATTCTCCCTCAGTGATGAGCATAGGAATTTAATAATTAAAGCAGGCTATTTAATCATTGAAATAAAGCCAAGTTGCTCAGTCATTTATTACCAAAAATGCAAACTGTTTATATCCACACTATTTCATGAGTAATACATATTTATGCAAAGGGCATAGAATGATTCTACTACATAGTCCCCAGATTCTACTCTAGTACCTGATTTCTGTTGACTACCAGACTATGTAAGTCAATGTAAAATCAGTAGTAAAAGCATTTAATAAAAGCATTAAAGCAATATAGAAACAAAAAGAGGGATTCTGGCCAAGTCATTCTTTGTCCTCTGTGCACAAATGCACTACTCCTTATTGGCTTAAGGGGCAGTATAATCAAATTCAACCCTGAATCTCTTAACAATTCACCTAGCATGTTGGGAAAGAGACACAGCCATTTCTGAATCTATGACTCTATTTGTCAGAAGTTTAGGGTTCAGTGCCTCATGGGGTTCACAGAGCCCACAGTAGTCTCTTAGGGGAGGTTGTAGGTCTGCACAACCTCTTTTTTGGCTTAGTTGCAGGACATTAAGATTCTACTGGGACTCCTGGGTTCAAGGATGCTATTTCAGTACTTCTCCACATACTCCCCTGTCCACCTTTCTCCTCTAACTGTAACCCACAGTTTACTCTTGCTTTCATTTCTTTTCCCTTTGGCTCCCTTTCTCTTCTCTTCCTTTTCTAATTCTTGACACTTGACTCAATCTCTGCAACCAACCACAGCCCACCCTGTGTTCCCATCCCAGGAGTTCAACAACTTGAAGTTTTCTTTGGTGAATAGCAGCTCTCCTGCCTTGTCACTATAGACATGTAAAGTTTTACTGGAGAGTCCCTGTGAAGGGCAGCCTGTCCCAAATATGTGAACAGCCAGGTCACAAGGAAAGGTAAATTCATTATGATATCTGGTTTTAAATTATTTTTCTCTTGAAAAGGAGTAACTAATTCAAGTTGTGGAATGATTACACCTTTACAATAACTTTAATATGATCCATTTACATATTTTTCACATGATTTGCTCTAAGAGGGGGAAAGTCCCAAAGATACGTTGCCTGAGTTGTAATTCAGGGCAAGGTTTACCCTCATGACAATTGAATGCTATTAAGAATCTTTCATTGCCTTTTTGCAGCTGGACTCTCAAAACTTGAGTTTGTAAGGCTGAAAATTTCAGCCAATTCTAGATCAGCTCTATCTTTCCTAGTTGCGTCCCTATGATATAGTCTAATATCTATCCAACCCCCCTCCTTCTATCTACTGATGGAAGGAGGGAAAAAAGAGAAAACAGAGAGAGGAGACACATATAAGGGATCCTTCTTTTCCTTCTTTGTTTTTTTTTTATTCTGGAATAAGAACGGATCTATGATTTCGTTGGTGAGAGGAACTCCTGATACGGATTCCCTTCAATTTGTAGATTTTCAGCCTGTTCTCTTATCATCCAGTCTTAGAGTTTCTTGGCACATTGAGATGTTTGTTTGGCTTGCCCAAGGACACAGAGCTAGTATGTATCAGAGGCAGTACTTGAACTCAGGTCTTCCTAGTTCCAAGACAGACCAGCTATCCATCATACCACTATTTAAGGAGACTCTAACACCAGCATTTTCTTAGGTTAGATGCTGGAATGGAATAAGGCCCTGACAAGTCACAGAACACTTAAAGGAGGTTTACTTTGCTCCAACACTGCAAGTATATGCAACAAAAATACAGTGGCACCTCATTTCTCTGAATGGGGGAAGGGAGCTCATCTTCATATAGATGGAAATGAGTCTAGTCATCCGGGTAGCATATGGTGAAGGACCTGGTGATGCCTATGCTCTTAAAAAATCCATCAAGTCCAAGGGACCCCAACTGCCTGTGGCTGGGAATTTTTGTACCTTTAGGTAACCAGGAAGCTACATTGGGAAAGGGAACAATTTTGACTGCTTTTAGAGAAAACTAACCCTTAAGGATTAGGGAAAGAGAAAGGACATGTGTGCGCGTGTGTGTGTGTGTGAAACTAATTCAGGGGAAACTGATAAGTATCAGTCCTACCACAAGCACACTGCCTCTTTTTGTTATTAATATGAAACATAAAATTTAGAGAAACTTGGGAATAGGGTTTCCCAACCCAACTATTCTTTAGACTAGTAGAACAAATAAATTGTGTATGGCATACCATAGACATATGGAATATACATGACAATTACTCTGAAAATAATGTACAAAAATGATATTTACAGGAGGATATGGGCAAGAGTGATGCAAGATGAGCAGGCATGGATGAATTATGACTTGTATTGCTAGAGAGAGTATCCATAATAGATAAGATAGAAAGCCAAATGAAAAAATAAATTTATTAAGTTCTTTGACTTAATATCTAATTAAAATATTTTTAATTTAAGTCTTTTAACATTTACTTTATCACCGAAATAAAATAAGGCTATATTAAGAAATTATAAAAATATTTAATTTGTTATATAAAATATTCATGATACGAATATAGCAATTGAAGATAATAGTTGTACTTTCTTAGCATTTTTCTGTCTTTGGAATTAAAGATATGACTGTGCAATGTAGATTAGGCCTAGATCCCAGCCAATTAGTTTTATTCCTATAACCAGCAATTCACCAATGCTTATCCGTTTGAGCCTTAGAGAACTTGTTACTAAAAATTCAGGCCCCCCCCCACCCCCCACCTCCACCCTACCTCCCTCTAAGGAAGAAAGGAAGAGCAGGAACTAGCAGAAATGAGAAAATTAACTAAATCCAAAACCTTTGTAAGTGGTTTTTAAACTAACACTTTTAAAAAATGAATACTTTCTTTACCATTTCGTTTAGTAAAATATTTCACTAGAAAAAAATCATTGGCACACTTTCTAATTCTTAATACTTCGTCTTCAAAAGTCAAAAGAACTTTGCTGACTTCATGTGTTCATTCAGCAAAACATCTCCATAAATAATATGCAATGATCTTCATGCTTTGTCAAATTCTCCTCCATTTCCAAATAATGGAGTCAATTTTTAAAAATCAGCATTATGCCTCTGGAAAAGATTCTGTGATTTCCTTAGTCTAAGGAACTCCCAGACAGAAAACGCCCTCTATCAAATCAGATCTGTACTTCAACTGGAACTTAGATATTTGGGGAGTTGCCTAAGAGGGGGGGGAAGTGATTTGTGCAGGGTGATACAGCCAACATTGTCAGTATTAATCAGGACTCTGAGTCCTGTATTCTATAATTTACCTCTGGAAAAAACAAAAGATTTGTCTCCAAACTTAGAGATTAGGTTTTATGTCTGGCAAAAACAGATCATTCTCTTGGATAGTGATGGTGTCCTTGAATGTTAGAATTTCCTCTTCAGACAGAGAAAAGAATCCAAAAAATGCTCCCTGGTTACAATGCTGCTCTAAACTAGCTGGAATAGTAATTATTTCTCAAGATCCAACCACCATGGAACAGTCAGTCAAGGGGGGGTCCTTCCTTGTCTCTCCCAGATGCTAAGACCTTCTTCTCCATCTACCCTTTGCATGTTGTAACCTTTGTCTTCCCCATCCCTCCTTCCTGAGCCCAAGGACTCTTTTTTTTCTTTTTTTTTCCTTTGTTAGTTTTTGTATCCCCAGCGCACATGGTTAAGTGCTTAATAAGCACTTGATCGATTGACTGTCACATGGCAGACAATTAATAAATACTTGTTAAGAGCCAAGCACAAGGACCTTAAAAGTAGCCTTAGGAGAGAGCAGTCACAACTTTTCCAACAGCAATGGTGGTTGTATTTGGATTATTCTCCCCAGAGCAAGAAGGGAAGGCAGGAAGCAAGGCAGAGAAGGTGACCCACAGGGTTTGGGTTCAAAGGGCAAGTGTTTAGTAGGCCTGATGTCTGGCCTGGTAGATGGCTGGGTGTGGTGTGATAAATAGAGACCATCTAGATGTGGTGGGTTCATTGAGTTTTCACTCATCCACCCACCAAACAGGACAGCTCACTCGGAGGTGAAGTCCAAAGCTGGCCTCAGTAGAAGAAAATTCTTTGTCTTGTTGTTCCTGGGAGGCAGATTTTTTTTTAAGGGTGGTACTAGTATTGGTGGTGGGAGACCCAACAAAGCCAAGAAGAAGCAAAAGAATTTATCTCATTGCCAATCTGCTGGGCAGACAGGGTGGTAGTGCTGCACTGGACAAACCTACACCTCTGGGAGGAATCCAGGACAGACTACGGAGGGCTCGAAGGGCGTCCCTGGAGTTTAGGGAGGTTTTGATAAGCTGGCTGTTCCTCAGGGCTCAGGGATGAGTGTGGGTGGGGGGAAAACTTGCTGCGTGTGGGGGTGGGGCAGTATGGGGTGCGGCAGTATGGGGTGCATAGCGGGTGACACCCCATGGGGCAAGTAAGTAAGAAGAGATCATGAGGAGAGGTGCCTGAAGGGAGGACACTGGAGGCAGGGGGCCATAGAGCATGGGGGTGGGTGGACAGTGGGAGGGGCATTACGTGGGGAGGGTGTCTGGAGCGTGGAGAGGGATCTAGCCCTCTAGCAGGGCTCTTGCTGGGCTGGTACCAACGGGCTATGGGGTGTTTGCGGAGCTGGACCAAATTCTTCATACTCTTATCTCTGTCTTTCTCATCCGCCTAATCAGGAGCTTCAGGGAGGAAGAAAGTCATGACCAGAGTCCGCCCCAGGTCTCCCAAAACTGTATGAGAGCAGAAGCCACCTGGGATGGCTAGGCATAGGAGGATGAGCGGCCCACCCTTTCTCCCTTCTCCTTTGGGGGACTGACTCTGCCCAGCCCGAGCCTGAGGGCATTGGGAAAGTCAGATGGCTTCTCTTGCCTCTTGAGGACGTGCCCAAATCCGCACCCTTGCCCCTCATCCCTGGTCCGACAGAATTTGGGCCTAGCTACTGGCACAAGCCAGGACATGCAGTGTGGATGAAGACGCCATGCCGTTGAATACATGGGCTTACTGAGTGGAGGCAGGAGCATCCCAAGGGTTTTTAGTTGAGCCTTCAGTAAAGCACCATATTCTTTGCCCCCAAGGTGTCACAGCTGTTCTCTAAGGTTTTTAATCAGAAAAGTCATTTTTAATCATCTTTCTCCTTATATATGAATAAATGGATTGTGAGGTGAATTAATGGAAGGAGTAACCCCACCGATGATAACCAGCATTCATGGCTAGAAATGTGTCCGTGGATCTCTGAGCACTCAGCTAGCAGAGGGAAGCTTCATGGCAGATTGCCCACATTTGACCAGCACAATCCAGGATAGCTGGAGGAGTGCGAAGTGACTAAAATCAGGATTCTTATTCTTTTTATCAGGCAAATGCAGTTTTCTTTACTTCCTTTTCAAGTTCCAGAGCTGAGGAATTTTATAGCAGAAGTCGCTGTGAATTACTGTTGAACTGGACCAGTTCCCAGGATACGGATACGGTTGCTTTTCAGTAGTGTTTAAAGCCCTTCAAAACTTCAGGGGAATCAGGGTTATCTCATTCCTATAGGTTATAACTGATGCAAGCCTTCTCCTGCTTCCTGCAGAGGTCTTCCTCTTTTTTTTTATTTTTTAGAAAAATTACATTTCTTGCATATAAAAATGACAGTCCTGCAGGTTGGGGGCTGTCCCGTCTGCAAGTCTTCCCATGTGACCAGCCTGTCACCTTCTATTTAGTCTTACATTTTTCTGATAGATGCTACTTAGTCCATTTTTACATGTAGGTTCCAACTAGGCATAAACTATACCCTATGGTGCCCACTCTGTTGTCCTTTGGGCCACTCACAACCTGAATTCTTAGGGTATTGTGGTGGGTGTTAGAGGACTTGAAACTTATATTGAAAAAATAATCACTGAAGAATGTGTGTGTGTGTGTGTGTGTGTGTGTGAGAGAGAGAGAGAGAGAGAGACAGAGACAGAGACAGAGACAGAGACAGAGACAGAGAGACAGAGACAGAGAGAGAGAGAAAGATGGAAAGAGAGAGAGACAGAGACACAGAGAGAGAGAGACAGAGAGAGAGAGAGAGAGAGAGAGAGAGAGAGAGAGAGAGAGAGAGAGAAAGAGAGAGAGAGAAGAGGGAGAGGGAGAGAGTAATTACTTAACTATGTATTGTGTCTTCCTAGAATGTAAGATGTAAGTTTCTGGAGAGCAGGGACTGTTCTTCTCTAGAGCTTTTCATAGTGCCTTATTTATAATAGACTTAATACATATTCTTTAAATAAGTCAGTTTCAAGTTACTGGAATTTTATGACAAGTCTTCTTCCTTTATCCTTCTAATTTGATTTTGGTTTTGATCCATATTCTAACTAGTAGACAGCCTGACTGCACATAGACAACAGATTTTTATATAATTCCTACATTAATTAGTAAAATTCCTATCTAAAATTGTTTGATTTTTTTTTAATGTGGACAGACTTCATAATGACTTGGAGAGACTTATATAAACTTATATAAAAATTATATAAGATACTGAGTGAGGAGAACAGAACCAGGAGAACTTCGTGCACAATTACAGACACATCATACGTGTGACAACTAACTTTGATAGTCTGGGCTCCTCTCAGCAATACAAGATTAGAAGACAACTCCAAAAGACTCATGATGGAAAGGGATATCCATAACCAGAGAAAGAACTAGAGTCTGCAGATTGAAGCAAACTCTTTGCTCTCTCTTTCACATTTGTGTTTTGTTTTGTTTTGTTTTATCCCTTCTTTCTCATTGTTCAGCACTTTGGTTATAATCCTTTATAACATGACTAATGTTCCACATGAAGGTATTTGTAGAACCTATATTTGATTACATGCTGCTGGAGGGGTTGGGGGGAGGAGAAAGAGGAGAAGAAAATTTGAAACCTAAGAGATTGTGGAACTGAATGTTGCAAACTAAAAGTAAATAAATAAATGTATTGATAAATTATAAAATGGTTGATTCTCAGCATGCCCAGTGCTTTCAACTCTCTTCTGGAAGAAAGTATTCATGACTTAGAAATGTGAGACTCCTGAGTAGTTTGCAAACATTTGGCCACTTGCATTTTTCATACATGAACCTTATTTTCCAGTATATTTTTCACCATCTTACCCTACTCCACCTTGGAATTGAAGTCACCAAATATATATTGTAGAATCGTGTTGATATGTTCATAGGATTTCTTCTTTATCTGCTTAAACAAGTGGTTGCACAGAAATTGGGATTATTTTCATGTGAGTCTTGTTTATTAAGCTCATTATCAACACTTCAAGGTAAAATGACTTAGTGTCCTGGGAAACACTGTTTCTTTCTGTCTTTAGGCTCCTAATGAAACCAATTACACCAAGTTCTCCAAGGAGTTCCTATTATCTGTCCTTCCATTTATTTGCAGGATTTTTTTAATCTTCTGGTTTTGTTCATTGCAAGAATATCAATGTTGATGTGGTTTAGTTCTGCCAACAGTGTATTGATTATTTTGTCATTAAACAAAAATCTTACATTTAGAGTATCAGTCATGAATGATTATAGATGGTTTGCAAGCTGTATGTGGCTTATTACTCTGTACCTTCTTTTAGAAAACTCTCATTTTGGAAAGGCAGTGTGACCAAATAGGATCTAAGGCCATGTTTTGTATCTTTGTTTCTTGTATTGGAAGTGATTGGAGCAGGAGCTCATGCCAAGTTTGTGCTTCTACTCTGCCATCTTGGCTACTCCCCAGCATCTTTGTTTCTTGGGCTGCTATATCCCAGTGACCAACCTACTGATGATAAGAATCTCATTACTTAGTTTTTCTTGGCTAGTAGAACTTGACAAGTGAGTATGCTTCTCTAATGTAGCCTGAATAGAACACCAGGCCTGGAGCCATCGAGACTTCTCTTCCTGAGTTCAAATCTGGCCTTAGACATTTACTAGCTGTGTAACCCTGGGCAAGTCACTTAACTGTTTGCCTCAGTTTTCTCATCTGTAAAATGAGCTGGAGAAGGAGACAGCAAAAACCTCAAATGGGGTCGTGGAGATCAAACACAACTGAAAAATTACTCTACAACAACGCTTTATTTTTTCCGTAATAGGATATAGGAAGAAAAAGAAAAAACAGAAACTAAGTATATGCCTTAAAAAGTCTATATTTGTAATTTCAATGGTGAACTCCCAGTGAGGAAAATCCTTCTACTGGTATAGATGAACAACTCTTCCGCCTTTCAGTCTTAGAGAGTCACCTGAGATACAGAGGTTAAGTTACTTGCCCTAGGTCACAAAACAAATATGTTTCATAGGTAAGACTTGAACTCAAGTTTTTCTAACTCTACCACCAGCTCTTTCTCCATTATTCTATTCTGCCTTTCCTAATTATGTACCTATTTAGCTACCAGAATTTTCCTGGAAGCAGCTAGATGGCAATGTAGATAGAGTATTGAATTTGGCATCAATAAGACTCAAATTCTAGACAGTAATTCCAGAACAAATATGGTGAGTTCTCTGGACTACTTCCTAGAAAGGATGAACCATCTTTTACCCAGGGTGGAAAAAAATGGAGCAGGTTAAAGCTTCTAAGTTGATCATTACAGGACTCCAGTCCATGAGTGGCCTATGTACTTCCAGCCTCGGTGAGGTAGGGGCAGTCAGGCTCAAACAAGCTGTTAGAATCCTACCTCAAATGCCTACTAGCTGTGTGACTCTGGGAAAGTTGCATACCCTCTCTTAGACACAGTTTCTCCAACCATAAAATGGATCTAATAATAGTCCCTGCCTCACAAAGTTGATGATCAAACAAGATATATAAAACATTTTGCAAGTCATTAAGTGCTAAGAATTATTATCATTATTATTATTATTATTGTTATTATTATTACCTCAATAGAGGTATAATGTCCAAAACAAGGGATGTGATGATAATTCTGCTTCTCCCTGTGCTGGTCAAACCACAACTGGAGTGTTATATGTTAAGCTCTGGGCATCCAATATTAGGGAATGTTGACAAACTGATAATTGGTCTAGAGGTTAACCAAGGTAGGGAAGGAACTGAAAACCATTACTATAGGATAGACTTGAAGAAAACAGTCTTCTAGTATTTGAAAGACTGGCAGTATGAAAGAGGGATTAAACTTCTGCTTGGCCACAGGGAATGAAACTAAGAGTGACGGATTCAAGCTGCTGAAAAGCAGGTTTCATCTCTACAATAAGGTAAAATTCTCTAACAATCTGTCTGCAGATGGAATAGACTGCCTTGGAAGGAAAGGAGCCTCCCTCACTGGACACCTTGAATGGAGGCTGGATAACCAGCTATCAAGGATGTTGTAAAGGGCTTACTGTGTGCCAAGCACTGTCTTAATTAATCATTAGACATTCAAATACAAGCAGAAAGATAATTCCTGTCATCAAGGAACTTAAAATTCTAATGAAGGTAGACATTATAGTTGACTGCAGGACCTTGTTGATCATACTCTACAGAGTGGTGTTGATGCAATAGCAGTAAATTGTTGTTTTCCTTATATTGCTCTGATGGTGTCTTATATTCATTATTGCTTTCTTATGGGTGGTGGGAATAATTTTGGAAGGAAAACAAATGAAAGGGGAACTACTTCAGAGGAGAGGAAAAAGAGTAGTTGGTAAAAGGGTCCAATGACTAGCCTGTTACCAAGGCTCAGCGGTGGTCTTCACAGCACTTACATTCTAATTTTGTTGTGGAAGCAATTGTGGCAAGACCTTAATTATCTGCTATCAAGAAGTCCAGTCTCATTGAGTATCTGGTATTAGAAGCCATTGAACAAGTCTTGGAGATCCAGAGTCACTGAGAGCAACCAAAGATACATAGCTTTGGGAATGAATAAATGAAGCATTCAGCAAGCACTTACTATATGTGAAGCCCTATCCTACATGCTGGGAATGCAAATAACTGAGTAATATGGTCCCTGCTCTCAAGGAGCTCATGTTCTAAAGGAAAAGACAATACATACAGAAGGTTTCAGTTTCAAGTCAGGTAGAAAGATCCCTTAGGATGCAGTAGGAAAACAGATGGTAATTCCTCCTGAATGCTATTTCCACTGATGAAAATCTGCATTCATTTGGCTATATCCTTCCCTTTCTCCTTCCCTTTCCCTTTGGTTATTTGTAAAGCTTCATCAGATAGCCATATTTTTTCTTGCCCTTCTTTTTCTTTGGGATTTTTGTCGTTGCTGCTATCCCCTGGGCAACATTGCGAATCTTTGTCTGTAGTTCTTCAGACACTCTATCCACCAGATCTAATCTCTTAAATCTTTTCAGCACCTCCACTATATATTCCCAAGGGATGTTATTTAAGTCATACCTACAAAGTCTGATGAGCTTACTATTTTCTTCAATTCAAGTCTAAATTTTGCAAAAAGAAGCTCTTGATCTAAGCAATGGTCAGCTCCAGGTCTTGTTCTAACTGGCTCTATAGGGAGGAAGAATAGCTTGGTTTGGTGGACTAAGAGATTATCAAATTTGGGATTAAAAAATGTCAGCAACACATTTGAGGATCAAGAGACATTTTTGTTGTTTTCCCCACTCGATAGGGATTGTGTGAATAGCAGCTTTATCAGAAAGTGAAAGGCACAACACTGTGTCAATAATTGCAATGAACTTTTTCTGAATTTTGTATTTGGAAATCAGAAAACGGGCAAATGCAAAAGCTAGGAATACTCTGATAAACATTCAGGTTTTAAAAGGTGGGCTTAACTGTCTGTATTTGGATACTTTATAGTCAACTCCCATCGTCTCCTCGTCTTAATCCTCATCCATATAATCATTCAGTCGGCTGTCTGTTGCACCTGCTATTTTGCTGCCAGAAGGACAATTGAGTGTGTATATTTTTATTCTCACTAAGGATGTCTATTATCCCACTGGAGTGGTATCCTGCTAAAGGAAGAACAGTGACAGTCTTATTAAAAAAATTATCCCTGCTATTTTAAAAATCTAGGCAGCTGATGTATCTAGTCACAAAAGGGGGGAAATTGGCACAGGTTTCATGTCTAGCCCATCGTGTTCTGGAGGAAAGTGGAGATCAAGCAGAGACCCTAACTACCCTTGGTGCCAGGGGACCAATGCCTTCCTCAGCTCAGGAAGCTTAGTGCTCCCTGGCCTCTTTCCTACTTTCAAATCCCTTCCCTCCTCAACATCACTTCTTTTTCCTTAGGGGCAGATGAGCAGCAGACAGACTACCTCAGAGTGGTGGGACTAAGTTAGGAATTTACATTGGTGGTGGAATCTAACCTCACCCTTGTGCCTCCCAGACCCTGGCGGTAGCATGGGATCTGTCAGATGAAACAGCCTGGGGCCAAGGGAAAAGTTAACACTTAGTCCCTCTCAGACTCTTTCTGTATTACCTTTCTTAAAGTTGTGCCATACTCTTTTAGACCGTACACAAGGAAGATTGGTAGATCTATTTAAGAGGTCATTTGCTGGGTGGGACATGCCTTAAGAAAAAAGACTGACATAGCCTATTCCTCTATCCTTCCTTAAGATTCCAGTATCTCTCTAGACATTTTCTTTCTTGGGTTATAGGTCTCGTATGACTATCCTTAATTATGCTCGAGAAGGCTGTTTGAGCTGGAACAGGTCTTCTATTTCCTCATAGCCAAAAGAACATAAAGAGATAGATCAGTAGAACCTAGGATCCAGAAGAATGGGAAAGAAAGGTAGTTATCTTATACTACGGTTAGGACAGGAGATATCCACAGGATTCTGACCTAAGTGATTGAAACAATGGAGCAAGTTTTTTCAGAGAGAGTAATAGGTAAGGGCAAATCTAATTGGCATTTTCTTAATGCAATAGAGAAGCAAGGAGGTACCGGGAAAGAACTATGATTCAAACCCTGGCTCTGTCATTTGTCACCCAGATGACTCTGGGCAAGTCACAATCTCAATGGCCCTCATTTTGCTTACTATAAAATAAGATTGGACAGGATAGTCTTTGAGGTCCCTTTCAGCCCTGAATTTTTGGTCCTAGATGTATTCTGGCTTCTGTGAAGACCGGAAAGGACCTAGTGTGTATAAGCAGAGGCCAATAAATGATGCATTCCCCAATCTTCATTCTAGCTCTCTTCTTTTCTTTCATGAGAGTCTTTGGAAATTAAATTCCACTGGTGCCTCGCTATAAAGTAGTCCTTGGGAATCCGTGCTATGGGACTTTCTGGCAGATAGAACAGCTATTTAATGAGCTCCATTGGGAATGTCGCCAACTAAACTCTTTGGTTGAAAGGCCAACAAATAAGACTCTTGAAATAATAGCAAATTTCCAGGATATTTATTGAATCTTATTTTCTTGACATTCATCCAATGGGATAATAGATGTAAAACCAATTTAAATAGCTAAAAATGTGGTACACACATAAAGCATTATTATTATTATTATGCCTATACTTTGTGACTTCCTGACTTCACTGACATTGCTAATTCTATCCAATTTTTCAGCATCCTGGTCGAAAGTTTTAATCCATCCACGTGGCCAGGCACGTGTTAATTTAGAAAGATGTATTAATGTGTCATTGTTAAAAAAAAGATAGACAAAGCTAATGAATTAAAACTTCTATTGCCCTGCTTTCTCAATATACTTTTAAGTATAAAGAAGACTAATGCAGGCACCACTAATTTTGATGTCACTATAATTTGCATAGATTCTGTGGTCTTAGAACACTCCAGAAGAAATGATGCCAGTTTATTTTTTATCACTGGAGATGAGAAAGCAAGTGCTTTCTGATTTTTGGTGGGATGGTCTATCTTCTCTTCAGTAACTAAAAGCTGGAAATTCATTTTCTTGAGAGTAAATTAGAGTGTGTTGTTCCTATTAGAGATTTTCAGGATACATCCATGTAAAGTAAGTAGCTAGATGGACATGAAGAGAATCCACATCAATAAATAAGAGTCATTACAGACTTGGGTAGGAATAATTTGGTTAAAAAAAGAGTGCTTCAAAGGTGCCTTGTGCTTAGAAGATAAACACCATTAAAACAAATAATGCGAGGCATCCACATTTTGTAATTCTAATAGAATTTGGCTGTAATGAGTACAGTGCTAGAAATCACATTCTCAATCTGTAAAACTAGAGATAAAATTATATTACCAGGAGAAATAAGTGCTCTTTGCATAGTAGGGAGAGGAAAGAACATTCCAGTGTTTGCCTATTCCTGGATCATTTTATGTGATGTTGGTGATTATTCTGGTGGTCAGTAATTTCAGTCTCAGATTCTCATACTATCAGGGTCAGAAAGGACCTCTGAGACCATTTCATCCAATCTGCCCCTGAATAGGAACCCTCCCCTTAGGAATGACTTTAATAATGGGGTGTTCCCTCTTGAGTCAGCACATTCCACTTGTAGGAATTTTTTCCCTACATCAAATCCAAATCCACTTCTACTCTTTTGGCCCGTTGTTCAAATTCTGTCCCTATGGGGTAGAGCAAATCAAATTCCTCTTCCATATGACAGCTTTCAAATGTTGAAGGTAGCCATGATGTTTTCCCCTTCCCCCACCCGAACTCCCATGCCTTAGATTTCTCTTTTCCAAAATAAACATCCCCACTTCCTTCCAACACCTTCACATCGCATACTCTCTAGGCCCCTTATGATCCTGGCCATTCTCCTCTTCACTCTCTGCTTTCTGCTTCAGTTTATCAACATCATTCATAAAAAGTTGTACTTGAAACTCAGTAGAATATTTCATATGTGGCTTAACTTAACTCCTCTGTTCTGGATACTATGTCTCTGTTAAAATGCCCTAAGTAAGATCATGTTAGCCTTCTTGATCATGTTATACCCCTGACCCTCATTGTTCAATCATTTCAGTTCTGTCCAACTCTTCGTTTCCCCATTTGGGATTTTCTTGGCAAAGATACTGACTGAGTGGTTTGCCATTTCCTTCTCCAGTTCATTTTGTAAATGAGGAAACTCAGGCAAACAGGATGAAGTGACTTGCCCAGGGTCGCACAATTAAGTGTCTGAGATGAGTTTTCCTGACTCCAAGCCCAGCAATCTATCCACTGTACCACCTTGCTGCCCTCAAGGAGTTTGCAATCTGTAAAAGTACCGAGAGCTTGCTCATGTGAAATGTTCTTTTGCTAGTTCTCTCCTTCATCCTGTATATGTGAATTTTTATTTATTTTAACCCATGTAGGATTTTACATTTATTCCTATTAAATTTCACCTTCTTCAATTCAGCTCATGTTGAGACCCTTTAGAATTTGACTTTGTTTTTCTGGATAACTGTCCCTTCAAGCTCTGTTCCATCTGCAAATGAGGTAAGCATGTCATCCATGCTTTCACTCATAGCAGATTAAAATTCTGAGGAAAAACTGATCTCTAAATTCACCTCAATCCATTCATCTTGTCTCTTTGAGTCCAGTTATTCAACTGGTTCTGAATTCCATTGACTGTACTATCATCTAACCTCCATCTAGCTCTTGTTGCTGGTGATCTATGTGGCATCTCCTTCATCTTCCACGGCTAATTATTCACCAAGTCCTCTCAGTTCTACCCCTCATTCTACAGTATTTTCTTGATCTATGAGGGTAGCAATCTTATACAAAATGGAAATGAGAACATTTGACCTAACCACGTTTGCTTTTTGTGATCACTCCTTCATTTACTAACCAGCTCTCTAGTAACATAGTAGGGAATCATGTCAGAAATCAGTCTCCTCAGTAATGCCTACATTGTGCTTGCAATAACTAACTTGGATAGACTTAGCTCTTCTCAGCAACGCAAGGATCTGAGACAACTCCAAGACTCGTGATGGAAAATGCTTACCACTTCCAGAGAAAGAGCTATGGAGTCTGAATGCAGATGGAAGCATAGAACTTGCTCTCTCTTTCTCATGATTTCTCCAATTGGTTCTAATTCTTCTTTACAACATGACCAATGTGAAAATAGGTTTAATATGAATGTATATGTAGAGCCTATATTAAATTACATACTGTCTTGGGATGGAGGAAGGGGAGAGATGAGGAGAAAATTTGGAACTCAAAAGCTTATTGAAGTGAATGTTGAAAACTAGATGACAGATTCCTTCTAGGTAGGGATTGTGTCTCATACTTTTAAAATACCAGCATTGCATTTAGCCCATTGCTAGGTGTATAATACCATGGGTACTCAGAAAATACTTTTTGGGTGATTAATGGATTCACCAATTTTTTGGTTTTGTTTTAAGAGTTGGAGTCTTATTGACTGGGATGAGGAAAGTTGAAGAAACACAGCCCCAAGGTTTAGCTGCAGAGTGGTAATGATAAAAATTAGCAGGAATAGGCTATAAAGAATCTGTGAGGACAAGACCATTAGCCACCAGGAAGCTCAGATGGGAGAGAAAGGGTGAGTGCAAGTAGGATTGTGATGATAAATGTTCAACAAATGGTTCTAGGAAAAACTGGGCATGACACACTTTTAAGGGTATTATCAACATTTTCTCCATCATTTTCTTAAATCTAGACAATCAACAAGATGAAAAATCAAACTGTGATTTAGTAGAGTAGTGATTTCTGAAGTATAAATGCTCACACTCAAAATTTAACAATCAGCTTTGGCTTGAATTGACTCCAGCATACCCTAGCATGGGACTGGGAGGGGAATTTGAGCTGGGACAACTGCCAACCCTCATCTAACAGCCTGGATTCCTCAAGGAGGAACTTGAGGGCCAGGAAATTAAAGTGATTTGTTTAAAATTTAAACAGGGCAGAAAAGCTTTGCTTAGATACTTGGTCATCAGCTGAGGCAGATGAGCGTTCTTCCCCTGGGCTTCTCTCAAAACGAAACTGACCCTTTTATAGTCTATTTCCATTTGGAACAAAATGTTTTGCTTCTCCAGTTTTTTTTTCATTAATGCTATACTACCACTCCAGACAGCTTTTAGAAGAAACATCCTATTAAAATATAATTTAAAGAATATCTTTTTTATTTGATTAAGCTTTATTATGTTATTCTATTGTATTTTAAATAGGTAACAACTTGATAATTGAGTTTTTCACGGAAAGGAAAAAATGAATATGAAAAGAAAAAGTCTTAAATAAAAACATTCTCAATAGAATTTGATTGAACAGATGTTTCATAAGCACGTTTTGTGCATAGAACTAGAGTGTCAAGGACAGAAGAAATTTAAATAAGACATTATCCATGCCCTTTGAGGAGAGAGAAAATAAGAGATAACTGAAATACACAAAAGCTTTAGAGAGGGGCCAAAGTACGATTTGAGGTAGGTAAGAGAACATCATTTCTGAATGTCAAAAAAAATTATGGTGATGACGATATTAACATCTATATGATGCTTACTATGTGCCACGAATTGTGCTAAACAATGTACAATTGTTATTTCATTTGATCCCCATAACAACCCTTTATATTGGCACCAATCCCTCCCTGACCCAACTCCAGTCCTCTGGAATGGAACCATGAAAAACCACCAGTGCAGGGACCAAGTTTGATGATGTCTGCAACATTCTGTCCCTGCATTCTCCCACGACTTTGACAAGAGGAGGGTGATAGATTTTGTTATATTGTTATCTGGGACCAAAATTGGTTATTACAATTATTCTGATTTCGGAGTCTTCTGCGTTCTTCTCATTAATATTAATGTCTTTGGATGATTTTTACGTAAATATATCTGAGAGAAGTAACTAACAACAAAGAATATAGTGGTAAATGCTGTTCAGAACTTTAGACCTTTGAAAAACATATTTACTGTCAGAGTAATTGGGATTCTCTACCTAACTTGTCTGAGCATCAGTCAAATATTTTGACCTCTGCACTTTTTTCCTACAATTATAAAAATGGCGATGATGATGACTTTTTTTTTATCTCCAAAGCTTAGAACTCCTTTCATGGGAAATTCTGTACTCAGGTGTAGAATGGGTTGATTGTTCAGTCTTCTCTTGAACTGTCAACCCCCTTAACATACAAATTCCTGGCCAAAAAGCATTAACAAGTAGTGATGTCTACATTAGGCAGGAGATAACCTGCAAAGGAAGCTCCTTCCACCTTAGAGAGCCTGTGATGAATAGAAATTTATTTCTAAATCACATTAATTCTTAAAATTGTAGGTGTCAGAACAATTGAACAATGAGGAATTCAAAGCAGATTTGATTTCTCTCCACTGCTTTCTGGTAGAGGCTTTTAAACTGCATATTAAGCAGACCAGAGCCTAATAAGAAAATTGCTACAGAAAATTATGGAGAGAGAGATTTAACCTGCTGCTTCCTTCTGACAGACAGAAGGGAGTCAGTGTGAAGGAGGACAGGGTGAGTGGCAGAATAACAATGGCTTTGTTAACCTGACTTGGTAGATTCAATGATCATGCCTGAAATGGCATCCCTGGTTGGCTTGAACGAAGTGCCTTTTTCTCATTTCAGTCACCAGCTTTTCTCCCTCCATTTAAATGGTAATTACACATTTATAATGCATTGCAGCTCTCTCTCTCTCTCTCTCTCTCTCTCTCTCTCTCTCTCTCTCTCTCTCTCTCTCTCTCTCTTCCTTCCTCCCTCCCTCCTTCCCTTTCCCCTCCCTCAATCTCTTTTTCTCCCTCCCTCCTTCCTTTTTCCCTCCCTCAATCTCTCTCTCCCTTCCTCCTTCCCTTTCCCCTCCCTCAATCTCTTTTTCTCCCTCCCTCCTTCCTTTTTCCCTCCCTCAATCTCTCTCTCCCTTCCTCCTTCCCTTTTCCCTCCCCCTTTCTCTGTCTCTGTCTCTCCCTTCCTCTCTCTCTGTGTCTCTGTCTATCTTTCTGTCTCTGTCTCCCCTTTGGGAGTACTAGAAATCAGAACTTCCTCCCTCCTCTCCCCCTTCTCTCTTTGTCTCTCTCCCTTTGTCTCTCTCTCTTTGTCTCTCTCTCTTTGTCTCTCTCTCTCTCTCTCTCTCTCTCTCTCTCTCTCTCTCTCTCTCTCCCTCTCTCTCCCTCCCTCCCTCCCTCCCTCTCTCTTTCCCTCCCCTTAAAAATTGTTTATTTTAGGAGTATTTTCAAAACTCTTTTCTCTTATACTTACGTAAGAAATTTCTGTGGTTCCTTAGGCCATATATGTTACTGGGAATTTTCATAATGTACTTTGGATCTATTTGAACTATGTGGATATTACTGCATTAACAGTGACTGCAGTTTTGAACTCTTGATGTGAAAAGTCCCTTCACAGGTGCACATAGGCAACTCTTCTGTAGCTTGAAGTCTCAAGAGTTTCCTGAGGGCACCAAAAGATCAAATCCAAGTCAGAGGCAATACTTGAACCCAGATCTTCCTGACAGTGAGTACAGTGAGTACCCTGTATCTGTTATCTCACATTACCTCTTGGGTTACAGGTAAATATAGAATAAAATGCCATTGTTTCAAAAACTCTTATCCAAGAGAAAAACTGATCTTCACATTTTTACTTCCAAAGAAAGTTTCATTTGAGCAGCTCCAAGAGCTGCCTGAGAGATTCTATCTTCTAGCACCATTCAGTTCTCAGAATGAGTTCCAATGTGATATTCTTTCATTTTCCCCATTCATTTTTATGCATGATATTTCGTTAATATTCATCCTTCCTATCAGTAACTACTCACTCTGCTAGATAGGCAAAATTTATCCTGACCTTTAAAATCATTTGAAAGCAAGGCAGTTTTATCTCTTATAGACTAATGCAGTGTAAGATGATGATGAAATATTTTTGAAGTTGCTAAAGAAAGAATTTAGAAATTCATATTAGTTCCTGCAATAGGAGCACTATGGAAAGCTTAAAGATCCATCTGGAAAAATGCCTGTTACATGATAAATAAAGACCCCATATTCCTGATGAGGTGTGGTTGGTCCCATATATAGTCAAGTGCAAAATACAGACATTTGTCCTGTTCAAAGTACTGATCACCTCATAATAGACTGGCAAATGGATGATTGGTAAATGGTAAATAGATCCCTCCTGGATGACTGAACATTCAGAATCTAAATCTGGTAAAATAACCATTAGGAAGGCACCCAGGTGTGTTCATAGTTTTGAATTTTGAAATATGCTTATGCAATCATAATGGCTCACATTTACATGCTGTTTTGATTTATAGTTCACAATGAACTTTTTTCACAACATATCTGTGAAAAATATAAGAATTATTGTTCCCAGTTTACAGATGAGGGCATTGAGGATCAGAGAGGTGGATTAAAGTGTAGTATGTAAATGGGAGAGTCCCACCTCAAATCCATCCTACTGATGCCACATTCAGTGTTCTTTTTACTCTGTCATTCCATTAGGTAATCCTGGAGAAGTAATATTGATAATTAAGCTAGTTAGAATTGATTTTAATAATTAAAGATAAAAGTTGACCACAAGTCAGTGAAGACATAAATTTAAGTTAGAGTCTACATACAATTTCACACCCTTCCAAAAACATCTTGAGTACATTACTATTGGATAAGGAGTCTATCTTGAGCAAAATATCAGTTGGTTCTCAACTTATAGGAATTTTGGAGCCATAGTCTCCCTCTTTATGAAATATGCTTACATATGCCATGCTAGAGTATTAGAATTTAGAAATCTAGTCTAATCTGTTTTTATAAAAGCTTCAAAATAGATTCCCCTGCCTTTTGCTATGCTGTAATAAATCTATCCCTGTTCTCTAGGCCATCTCCCTCACTTGGGTAGCACATGCTCTCATACCCATCTTTGACTCCATGGTTGAATACTCTATACTTTTATAAGGTGCTGCTATATATTGCCTGGCCACCTGTAATGCCAAGCAAAGGCAGCTTCCAAGGTTCGGATTACCAGCACAGTAAACCCCATTTATTCAACAAACATTCACAGAACAGAGAAAGTCAAAATACAGTATAACTCATTCATTTAGCAAGGAAGTTCTCAATTCAATCCAGGTACTACTCTACCCCTAGACAGTATATTCATTTAGTCAGTCAAAGTCTCTTCTCAAATGGAGATCAGTATCCAATCATAAACAAAGTACATTCATTTGGTTAATCACAGAGCACAAAAAGGCCAAAAGTTTCCCACCCCTGGACTCAAAGTAATTACCATACCATCCATGAACACCAAGCACTTTCTCAAAAGGAAGCAAGAGAGCGCAAAAAGCCATCTACCCTTAAGCCACAACAATCATCTCAGTATGGAAAACCCAAGGAAAGGCCCTTCTTTCATCTTGACTCATCTTTCATCTTGACTTGAGGGCTTGAAGGCAAGCTCTCAGCAACCTCAGTTCCTGGGGAGACAGGGTTCAACAAAGTCATAGCCAGTGTCCTCATCAAGTCACACTCTGCCTATAGAACAGTCCCAGAACCCCTGAAAGTATCAGCAAGGCCCCCTTCCAGGATTTCTGTGAACATACAACAAGAAAATCCTTCTTCAGGGCTTCTGAACTAACAGCTAGGTTCCAGGACCTCTACAACAGCAGCACTGCCCACCATCAGGCGAATCTGGAAAAACAGCATCAAAACAGACAGACAAAATACTGGCATCACAGCCATGCATCCTCAGTTCTCTGCAGCTCCAGGTGGCAGTCCTCAAAAGTCCTGGGCAGCTCCAATGGGTCCTTAGCAGTCTTTCTCAGCGACTCAGGCTCCGTGACACTGGATACTGCTCTCCCAAAAGTCCTTCTTCTTTTGGCCTTCTCTGGGCTTGAGACTTTCTCTCAATTCATGGCTCCTCCCAAGTCATCCCTCTCTCTTCACGTCAACAAGTCCATCCCACAAGTGCGATTCATAAGCTCTGGGTCTTAACACTCAACCCAAAAGCCAAGCCAATTCAGGGGCATCTCCAAATTCCATGACCATTACACCACCCTAACTTTTAGTGATTCCCTGCTAGTGAATTCTCTTTCTGCTGTAACCCCACCACCTGAATTCTCCAGTCTCACTTCAAGGCATTGAAAATTAATTGGTAGCATTCACTACAAATGTAATGTATTTAACCTCACTCGCTTTCACCTCTGCCAAATATGCCTGCTCTCCCATTAGTGACGCCTTTTGTTTTCCCCACAGTGTCTGTTTGAAGCCTATTCTTCATTCATCTTGTCCCACGCAATACCCTGACCTTCCTTCTCCATACATACAGTAAATGGCTTAATTTTTTTACTTTACTGAGAAAATTGCAGCTGTTCACCTTAAACTCCCTCAGTCAGTCCTTTGATTCTTCAAACCCCTCAGCTTCCTCACTTTCTCTTTCTTGCATAGCGTCCCAAAAGAGCAAATAGCTCCATTTTTCAATGTCTCTAATACTATCTTCGCTTACATTCTTGAGCTGTATGTCTTCCCACCTTCTCTAGGACCTTACTCCATTAATCATCCTTTTGATTTCAAATATTCTCCCTCTCTCTTTCCACTGTGGCCACATCTGCTCACAAGTACTTCAAGTCTCCCTAATCTTTAAAAACATTTCCAGGTGGGGAGGAGATAAGTGTTAGAGAAAATAAATGCTCATTAATTGGGAAAAAACCTTAAAATGTAATTTAAAAAACAGTGTTTGCTTTAAGCTATTCCAGCTCCTCTTTCATTTCTTTCTTATCCTTCACTGCTAAACTTCTTGAAAAAGTAATCTTTATATTTAAAAAAATCCACAGAAGTTGCTACCGCTATATAATCTGGCTTCTGTTCCTGCTACTTTATTGAAACTCAGAGGATACCAGTGTCCATAAATCACCAAATTCAGGAGTCTCTTTTTGTTGTATTTCCTCTAACTTCTACTTTTGATAGAGTTGGTCCCTCCTTCACTGGATATTTTTGGCTGTCTTGGCTCCAGGAACAGCCGTTGACCAAAGGGGCACTTTGGTATCACTTGGGGGCTGGGCATGGAAGGAGGAGGAAGCATCTGTCTTTTAGTTATGGCTAAATAAAGAAGCTCCAGGATGGAGGTACCTGTGCCATTCTACCAACATTAGCACTTTGCCTCCTGGAGTAATTATGAAGCCCTGGAGCAGAGGACTGGTAATGTAACTAGAGAGAAAAGCAAAAACTTGAGAGATGCTAAGCAGGATCAATCAACAAAGCATGATTACTGTTAGTCTGTGGAGGGGCAAGTTGAACCAAATTTTACATGGCTAGGTTTTCAAGGCTGAGAGAGCATTAGTGCCTTTAGCCAAAATAGGAGAGTAGGGAAGGTTATATGGTTTCATCAAGAAGTGGATGTTGAGTTTTAGGCACATTAAATGTGAGATGAAGATGGAGGAGAAGAGCCTGAATAGGGACTGTTCCTTTAATTTCATTCATATAGAGAACTCCTAGATGAGGAAACCAGCTCAGGTCACCCCCTTGCTGACACCTCTGTAGCTTATATTTTTTAAGAAATGGAGATGAGGCATCCAAACAGAGATATCTTCCATAGTTAATTAGATTTGTGAAAATTGAATGCAACCATGAGCCTGTGCCTGAAAGTGTGCCTGTGACAGTGATCCCCATAGAGAGAATGGTTGAAGTGATGAGAGTAGATATATAGATACTGAAACCTATTATGAATGTATTAAACTTTCTCTTTTTTTGGGGGGGGAAGGCAATTGGGGTTAAGTGACTTGCCCAGGGTCACACAGCTAGTAAGTGTGTCAAGTGTCTGAGGTTACATTTGAACTTAGGTCCTCCTGACTCCAGGGCTGGTGCTCTATTCACTGTGCCACCTAGCCACCCCTGGTGTATTATACTTCCTCTAATAAAAGTGTTCCTGCTAAATTGTATGTAAGTCAAATTTTGGCAGTTTCATCATTTTAGACCAGGGGAACTCAATATTTAAAGGAACACTAGGCTGTGGCTCTGTTGGTCAGTTTTAGTGTCTTTGTCGTAGTTGTTCCATGGGGGTGAGGGGCAAAGGAGGTGTGTTAAGAAATTTTGACTTATTAAAAACAAAAGGCATCATTAAACCTTTAAAATTATCAACCTGATAATTTTACCCTTACCCTTAGGTAATCCTTACCTAATCCTTACCCTTAGGACCCCCGGGTCTTGTCACTTTACTCTTTTGCCTTCAGTTATCCAGAAATTTAACTTTTCGTGAACTTAATGGAACTTTTTTATTTTTTGCTTTTTGGAGGGGGGAAGGCGGGGCAATTGGGATTAAGTGACTTGCCCAGGGTCACACAGCTAGAAAGTGTTAAGTATCTGAGGCTCTATTTAAACTCAGGTCCTCCTGACTCCAGGGCTGGCGCCCTATTCACTGCACCACCTAGCCACCCCAATTGACCTTTCTTTGAGTGTTCTCACTCCACCATAGCGTAAGTTCCTTGTGAACAGGACAGTCTTTAATTTTCTATTTGTATCCCCAAAAACTGGTACAGCATTTGACCCATAGCACACACCTATTACATGCTTTTTCATTCATTCATTCAAAATGAAGAGTTCTTTGGTAGTTTTTAAATTCCTTTTCTTAAAAGTTAACCTTTGGGGGCTGCTAGATGGCACAGTGAATAGAGTACCGGCCTTGGAGTCAGGATGACCTGAGTTCAAATCCAGCTTTTGACAACGCAAAACTAGCCTTGTGACTTTGGGCAAGTCACTTAACCCCAACTGTCCTGCCTTCCCCCCTCCAAAAAGAAAAAAAGTTCACTTTTTCATTCTTTTAAGTTTTCTTCAAGCAGGAATTATGTGCATAAGAACACACATACTCAATTAGTATGCTTCTGAAAGAGTCTTGTTATCCTCATCTCAAACTTTATCTATTTGTTGGCTATTAATTCTGTTTTTGCTGACGTTTGTCATCCTTGGAAGATTTTATTCTATACCACAATTACTTCATCTAGTCCAATGATTTCAAAAAGATTGTTCTTATAAGTAACCAGATGGAACCAACACAATCTTTGAGAAAAGCATGGTCTGCCATTGTTAGTGGCAGTGGTCAGTTAGACCTATTCTATAAATGTTTCTCTTTATTGAGCGACTTGATGTTGGTACAGTTGTGGTTAATGCTTTTGTTTGCCAACCTGACATTAACTTTCCTAGAGATCTACACGAGGAGAGAAATCTTATTTTGGGATCAAAGGCTATTGAAAAATACCAACTGGAAGAGTTGTTTTTTAATGACTCGTTTACCACACTATACGCACTTTATTATTAGAATAACCTATATATAATTTTTTTCAAGGGTTGGGATAGAAATTGGAAAGCATTAAATTTCAAGGAAATTGATTTAATAGGCCTCAGACTTGAGTTTTTCCATTAAAAATGAAAGGTATCTTTTTATTCTTCCAGGCCTCCTTTGAAATTCTTATCCTCCTTACAGTCTCTTTGAGAATGGTTGAAGAGAGATGAAATCTTTTCTAAAGTGAACATTTTAAGATCTACTATTTTTTGTCTCGTATTTCAATAATTTTCAGATTACAACTTGCATTTTGAGATCATAAGAATTTAAAACCCTTTTTAACAGGGATTTTGTGATTAGATTTAAGGAAGAAATTATTCTATCTTGGACTCAAACTTTTTTCCTTAACTGTTCACACGCTCTTGCCATTCTTTTCTTTATCAACTAAAGTACTATAAACATATAACTCTTACATGACATAAAGACTGGAGGAGGGACCCTTGGCTTTGTGTCAATATTTGCTTTTGGTCATTGATACTAATTAAAAAGTGAATATGTGTATGGTAACTTTCATTTTCATTTTTCCATGAAAGGCTTATACTTTTGTTATTGGATTCATTGATATAAAAGCTTTGCTAAAGTATTAAAGAAGAGGAAATATATATATATATATATATCATTATGTCAACAGGTATGGATAAATGATTATATCAGTGTTCATTTTTCTTTCAAAGTTGTATTTACTTCATTTTCATTACCAAAATGGTATTAAGTGAGGAATCTGTGAAACTTTATCCTTAGTGAAAAAAATTTAAGTGTGGCTTACACAAGAAAAGACCACAATATAAAACTGAAAGCAAAAAAACAAACAAACAAAAAAAAAAAACTTCAGTATTTTTTTTTCTAGAGTTGAGAAAAGTAATAGTCAAAACAAAGATTAGATCTAAGAGGGCCATCAGAGGTCTTCTAATCCAACTTTACAGATGAGGAAACCCATGCCCAGATAGTTTAAGTCATTTGCCCAAGTCAAATGGGTACCATACATTTCAACCAAGGACTCTTATTTTACAAATAGCTCCTAGTATATTGACCAACAAGCTATGACAGCTTCTGTTTGGACTAGTAGATGTAGACATTTGCCGTTGCTTCCACTTAATATACAAAGCCTTTATAGTTATTGTGGGAGCAAGAAGGATGGAGTAAAGATGGTTGTGCAGAAACCATTGCAGAGAGGAGTAAAATTCCTAGTAAGTTCAGCTTCCCACAGCTTTAAGAGATCTATTTCTCCTGGTCTGCCATGGCTGGTCAATGTGTAGAGATCACAAATTCATGCAGGAAATACGCATATACCAGTAGCTGAGAACAATGCAAAATTTCTGGAAGAAAATGACAAACTATCCAGAGATAATCTAGTACTCTGAAGCAGGTTTGTGGTTCCCTCCCTTACCCTTTTTAGCCATTGTCAAGTATCTGGGACACTGAAAGGCAAGCTTTTTGCCTTCTTTTGTGTGAAATCAGGCCTCCCTCCATGAGGCTTCATTGTCCTCTACACACTATGCTTCTTACACTCCAGCCACCATCCTCACCTCCCCTGACCAGAAATTTAGACTCCAACTTTGGGACTCTGGGGCCCTGATAGGTAGACTTTTTACCATCTCAGCCATCTCCTGCCTTGCTTCCTTTTCTCTTTCTACTTCTGCTTTGTATGTTCCAACTTTTTGTGGACTGGGATTGTCTTACTTGTTTGTGTTTGTATTTGCAGCCTTTTGTGCAATGTTTGACACTTAATTCCTGTATGCTTATATTCAGTGTCTTGGGAACTGTGTGCGATTAAGGGGAATTATTAATAACTTTGATCTTAGTAGCAACAGTGATCCCAAAGAGTAAAGTAAAACTCAGCTGCTGTTTTGGAAGAATAATGATTTGTGATAAGAGTAAGTTGGTAATGCCTAAAGAAGACCTAGTGATGGCTTTCCCAGGAGATGTTTTATGTAAAAATTATGGAGGTCTGCCCATCACAGCACAATGAATACTGACATTTTTGACTTAATAGGAAAACATTTATCTTTTGCACCTGTTACAATATATGAATAAATGTCAGGTACTCTCACAAGAGGGGGAAAAGCTGTCAGACTGATTTAAAAAATATTCATGGGCTTAAGAAGCAGCAAAATGTTGTGAACAGTTCGAATTGTTTTTCTTCCTATACCATACCTAGATTCTAAATGACAATAGTTCAATTTAAGTCAATCATATTAAAAAATATGTGTTAAGTAATATGAGGGTTTTCCTATTAAATTTACCTGTATTGAAGTCGGCTATAAGGTAAGTTAATTGAAGTGAATGTGTTTGCATTACTTATGCTTCAGTATTTCCTTACATCCATGTTCTCATCAATGCAGACATTTACACACACAGTGCAGATTGCCTGGGTAGGTTCTAACTTACTCCTTTATAACCTAGCATCCAACTCTCCATTTTCCTTTGGGCCACTTCTAATTTTGATTTTTCTGGAAATTGAGACCTTTCCAGATTTGTAGCCATAAAGTATCATTCAAAGAATGTTAGCATGAAAAAGACAATAGCTTTTTGTCGGGGAGAAATCTGAGATCATTTAAAAGCGCTGCTCTTTTCCCAAATGCAACCCAGCCTTCTCTTCCTATTTAATTCTGGACCCAGCTGATTCTCTATTTGCAGTACCCATCCAAAAAACATGTACTATTGGACTAATTCAATGAGCTGCCCATCCAGCTTCATGTCATCATTTGAACGATGGTCAATATTCTTCCATTTATGTTTTGGATCTCTCTGAGAAATTTCGTGGTGTGATGATAATATATAGTCATCTCCAAACAAGAACATCAGTTAGGACCTTGCCACCTATATGGGAAAATGCTTTCTCAACTGGGATCTCTGAAGGACATCCTCCATGAAAGAGGCAAATGACTTTGGTGAACATAGAACATAAAATCATTGAGGGCAGAGACTTGCATTTTTGTTTTCATATACCCAACGTCTTGTACATTGTAGGCACTTAAATATTTGTGGATAGGAATATACCTTCCTGGTTTGTGTTTTGCTATACTTGGTACCTATAATTAGATAATTTTTGAACAAAGTTATCCAGGGTGGGATCTTTCCAGGAATCTGAATGGTCTTAACATATGCATGGAAGATCTTTTGTTGGAAGAGAACATTTGATATTTATAGAGTCAAATACTTTTTTTGTTTTATTTTTTTAAATAGTGAAAGATCTGTATTTTCTTTTTTTTTTTTTTTGGTTTTGTTTTTTTTTTTGCTTTTTGGAGGGCAGTTGGGGTTAAGTGACTTGCCCAAGGTCACACGGCTAGTTTTTTGTGTGTGTGTGTTAAGTGTCTGAGGCCGGATTTGAACTCAGGTACTCCTGACTCCAGGGCCGGTGCTCTATTCACTGCGCCACCTAGCCGCCCCTAAGATCTGTATTTTCTAAGACTTTGTGACTGAGGTCTTCTGTAGAAAATAAAAATTGTAAGGACCAGAATACGAGCGTGGTTCTGGAGCAAAGTTTAATATTAGTTATTTTATGAGAATATTAAGACCCCTATGGAACATAAAAAGAGAAATGCCCTAATAAAATTTAAACTCTTTTAAAAATAATATCTCAGTGAAATAACAATGAAGCATCAACTTGAAGTTTGGTAAAATTAGACTCATAGAATTCAAGAGCTGAACAGGATCAAAAAGGTTCATCTAATTCACTGCCCTCATTTTATAGACAAGGGAACTGATTTGGCTGATATTATTAATAAACATAAGATGTACATAAAATGTCACTAAATTAAACTCAACAAGTATGAAGTGTCTACTGTGTGTAAGGCAACAAGAAAACAGAAATTAAAATGTAACAGTCCCTGTCCTCAAGGAGCTCACCTTCTCTTGGAGGAAACTCCTTATTAGAATCAGGCATTCACAACAACGTGATAAAAATGTGCCTTCACACCGATTGGCAAAGCAGAGAGACTCCCAATCCTCTATTGCTGGGCTGGCAACTCTGTGGGCATGACCATCTAAAGGGTTAAGAAATCTGCAATAATGCAGCCCTTTCCTCCATTGCTGCACTCCTACACATTACCTGCTTTATTGGGTAAAATTATGCTGAGATCTTGTCAGCGCTCTTTTATATTTATGTATTCACAGCAGTTGTTTTGTATCCCGGCATTTTACATACTGATTCCCCCTCAGCTGCAGGCTCCCTCCCTCATCAACCATCCCCCCACCCCAGTCTTTGCCTTCCTTTAAGCTGTCAGAAAGAGACATCAGACAAGAAATTTATATGTGTGTAGAATATACAGGGTGTTCTAAAAGTCTCAGTGAAGTTTAAGCTTATTAAAGCGTTAAGCTTTATATTTTTAAGCTTATTAACGATTAAACAACACACATTTATTAAGCACCTATAGTGCCGGAGACTATGATCAGTGCTGCACAGAAACTTTTTGGACAACTGTATAATACATACATGCACATATATGTACACATATCATACATGATAAACTACTTATAGTGTTATATGCATGTAGCTACAAAAATATTAATGCGACTGATTTTTAAAGTAAACAAACTACAACTTCTGCTTTCATATCAGTGATGTTCCCTATGGAGGCAGAAGGGAGTTATATGTACACTTACTACAGTTATTGTCTAAAATGTGTTCAATTAAGCCTTTTAAATTAGAAATTTAAACCAATATAAACAACTAAGTGGCAGTCTAGTGTTATGATTGAGAGCCAACTTTAAACTCAGAAAGATCTGGGTTCAAGTCTTGCCTATTTAAACTAATTTCAGTGCAAAAAATATCTTAATACTTTTTCAGTCCCTCCCTGCTTCAACTATCAGGATGCTTTGCTCATTTGTTTTATTCACTTTTCTCGATGGAAACATTTTTGTAAATTCTGACCAATACTGACTGTGTGATGGTGTAAAGGTCATTTATCTCCTCAGTATCTCAAGTACCCAGCTAAGATCAAGAGGTATTAAGTGTTTTGTTTTGTTTTATACAAACAAAATCAATGAAGTCAGAATTAGAAGAGAATAGTTAGTGGGGGGGAGGAATCTTTGTAGCAAATTTCTTTCATAAACATTTGATATCCTACATACATAAGGAATGAACACAAATACAAGAATGAGTCATTCCCCCATAAATAAATGGTGAAAGAATCTAAATAGTTATTTATCAAAGGAAGGATTCCAAACTCTCAGTAAGCCTGTGGAAAAAAAATGCTCTAAAGTAGAATCATTAAGAAAAAGCAAATTAAAACAACTCTGAAGATCCACCTCATACCCACCAGATGGCTAAAGCTGGCCAAAAAAAGAAGATGACATTTGTGAAGGGAGAGGCATACCAAAGCACAATGGGCAGAGCTCTGCAATGATACAGCCATTCTGGAAAGCAATGTGGAACTCTACTGCAAACTAAGTTGTGCTTATCCTTTGGCCCAGACATACCACTACGAGGCACGTGACCCTAAAGAAGTCAAAGGCAGAGGGAAAGATCCATGGGCACAAAAATATTTATAGCAACACAGTTTGTTGTTAATCAACAAACTGGGTGCCCAACAATTAGAGAATGGCTAATAGAATGGAGTAGTAATGTTCTGTGAGTAGTGATGGAGGAGGAGGTGGATTCAGAGAAACCTAGGAAGATTTTTGTGAAGTAAATTGAGCAGAACCAGGAAAACTATATAAACAATGATCATAGCAGTGTGAAAGATGACTTTGGAAGACTTAGAAATCTCTCTCTTTCTTTCTCTCTCTCTCTCTCTCTCTCTCTCTCTCTCTCTCTCTATTTCTTTCTCTCTCTCTCTCTCTCGCTCTCGCTCTCGCTCTCGCTCTCGCTCTCGCTCTCGCTCTCTCTCGGCCTTTTGGAGGGCAATTGGGGTTAAGTGACTTGCCCAAAGTCACACAACTAATAAGTGTGTCAAGGATTTGAGGTCGGATTTGAACTCAGGTCCCCATCACTCCAGGGCTGGTGCTCTATTCTCTGTGCCACCTAGCTGCCCCACAGACTTAGAAATCTTAACAGTGCAATCACAGACATGATGAAATATGCTTCCCAAGTCTTGGTGAAGAGCTGAGGGGCTGTTGGTAAAGAATTAGACATAAATCTGTAAACACTAGTAACAGAAATTTGTGTTTCTTGACTACATTTGTTACAAACGTTTTCTTGGTATGTGTAAAGATTTATGGGAAATAGCAGGGTATAGTGATAGTGATGCAAAAAAAAGAGGAAAAGAAAGAAGCACTAATGAAATTAGAATTTACAGAAAGAGCATCATATTGTTTTGATAATTGTCACTTTATATGACCTGATGTGTAGTAGGAGCAATATTATTGCCAGAATATCTTTGCATCTCCCCACCATGGGAGGGGGGTTGAACTGTCCTCCTCATGTATCTTTGGTTAATTTTTTCCCAAAAGGTAATGAAGCTATCTTTGAAATCTGATTGATTCAGGGAACTAAGGCTCAAACCCTGGGCCGAGTTTCTTGATATAAATAGATATTCAAAGTATGTATTTTTTAGAAAGGACTGCTTGAATAAAAAGGGATTTTTATTTAGATTTGGAGGCTAACCTACTTTGCACCTATTTGTACAAAAATATTTATAGCAACTCTTTTTGTGGTAGTTAAGAATTGGAAATGAAAGGGATGTCCATCAATTAGGGAATGGCTGAACAAGCTGTGGTACATGATTGTAATGGAATAGGATTGTGCCATAAGAAATGACAAGCATGATGATTTCAGAAAAATATGGAATAACTTATATGAACTGATGCATAGTGAAGCAAGCAGAACTAGGAGAACACAGTAACAGCAGCATTTTAGGATGCATTGTGAATGACTCAGCTATTCTCAGGAATACAACGACCCAGACAATCTCAAAGGATTGATGATGAAGCATGCTATCTACCAGCAGGGAAAGAACTGATACTTATTGAATACAGACTTTAACATGCTATTTTTCACTTTTTCTTTAATTTTTTTCTTTTATTAGAGTCTTCTTATATAAATAAATAATATGGAAATGTTTTACATAATTGTAAATGTATATATAACCTTTATCTGATTGCTTACCATCTCATGGAAGGAGGAGAAGGAGGAAGGGAGAAAAAGAATTTGGAACTCAAAACTTTAAATAAAAATGCTTTCAAATTGGACAAAAAAGAAGTATTAGAAAGTTGAGAAGAAACAGGACAATGTCGGCGCTACCATCTGGACTGCAGGGCAGAGTGTGATAACTCACAGGTGCAGTATGGGTTAGCCTCTAAATCTAAAGGACACCCTTTCCATTCAGGCAGCCCTTTTTATTTAAAATATCTTTTTAACATCCATTTACATCAAGAAACTTTGTCCAGGGCCTGAGCCTTAGTCCCCTGAGCCAATCAAATTTCAAAGGAATTTCATTTCCTTTTTGGAAAAAAATTAGTCAAAGATACATGAGGAAGAAAGTCTAGTCCCCCTCCCATGGTGGGGAGGTAGAAGGACATTCGAGCAGATACTATTGCTCCTACTACACATCAGGCCAAAGGAGCATTGACCGAGAAGAGGGGCAATTCTCAAGAAGCTCTGGAAAGGCTGGGTCATCCTGGATGTGATGAGGATTCTGGGGCTTGTTAGAAGGTGAAGAATCGTGGCATCACAGAACCTCCCAGTGAGAAGAGACCTCAAACGGAGATTCCTTCACTAAGTCTTTGACAAATGGTCCCGCAGCCTTCCCTGGAAGATTTCCATTAATGTTACTACCTTGTGAGGGCTCATCTACCACTTTTGTATTTGTTAGGAAATTTTGCATATAATAAACTGAAATCTGTCTCTGCAACTCAGTCCTTGATTCTAGTTCTGCTCTGTGCATCTGAATAGAAATCTAAGCCTCTTCATTTAACTCTTCAAACAGAAAGTCAGGCCCACTTATTCTAACAAAAACAGACATTAGCCAGGCCCATGAACAACAAGGATGCATGAGTTAGGAAAACATTGTATCTGGGGGAAACACACACACACACACACATGCACACGCACACACACACACACGCGCGCGCACACCTGTCTAGAACTTGTTTCTTATCTCCAAAGATTTAAAGTCAAATAGATGAAGGGAACAGAGGTTTCCTACCACTACACAAAGAGAAGAATGAAGTGTTTGGGATGGAGTTGGGCAGGGAGAGAAGAGGGGGATAGATATAGAAAAAAGACTGGAGAGAAAAGAAGCCTAGATTGTATGTGAGTGAAATCTTGGTGTCTGGTATTAGACAGGGAAAATGGCGCTAGACTTTGAGGTAAGAAACCCAGCCCCAGTACTAACAAGTAATATGACCTGGGGTGTTCACATTTTCTCTGGGCTTCTTTTTCTTCATTTGTAAAAATGCAGTGTTGGCCCAGGGGCCCTTCCTCCATACATTTACCAAGTGATTTTTTTTGGGGGGAGGAGGTGTTAGCTTAAAGAAAAAGATGTTTAATGATATATTCTTTTAAAATCACTTAGATTCCCCCTTATAAAAGAGACATCTCTTATAACAACTGCTTTTAAAAAAAATTTTAAAGGGAAGAGAAAAATTTCAGCAAAACTGATCAATACATTTTAAAAAATGACATTACATATAGTATTCCACACCCATGAGGCTGCCCCCCTTTCCTACAAAGGAGTACGGGGAGGTATCTTTCCATAGAGCTTCCAGGACCAAGCTTGCTCTTTATACTTTTGGAATACTCCTCATTGATGGCTTTGTAGTGGTGTTCTTTTTCTTTACATCCTTGTAGTCACTGTGAAGATTGTACTCCTGGCGTTGATGGCTTTACTCTGTGTCAATCAGCTTCATGTAAATCTTCCCATACTTTTCTGCATTCATGCTGTTAGTTGCTTCTCACAGCTCATTTCATTTGTGAACCACAATTTAGCCATTTCCCAAAGGTTGGGCATCTACTTTGTTTCTTGTTCTTTGCTATCTTAAAAAAAAGTTCTGCTATAAATATTTTGATGAATATAGATTGAAAATAGACCCCAGGCAGACCTAAGACTAGTTTCACTGCAATATGTCCCTGAGACTCAGCTGCTTCTTTTCAGAGGATCAGTGGAACCCTGAGGTCTTCTAAGCACCTTTCATAAAGCCAACACTTTCTGCCCCCTGTTCTCACTCACCAACACTCTACTGTGCTCAGGCTTCCTACAGGACCTGTAGCCCTAGCCCATGAGTAGGGTGTTGCTTCCAGGCCAGAGCTAGATTGTTTTTTCTTATTAAACATATTTTCTAATAGTATAAAGAAGCCAAATCCTTCTATTCCCTTTCCCCCCAAGGATTCTTGTGTCCTCATTTCATTGATGGCTTGTTCTGTGGCCAGTAAGGGATCTCAGCAGAAAGAAGGGAGGGGGCTGTGCTTCATCTGATGTCACTTTTTCTCCAGCTGAACCCCTGTTAGGTCATGGTGGGTCCTCACCCAATATACTTAATATTTGACTCAGCCTTCCTTGGGACCTTTTCCCCAAAGGTGTGTTCACTTCAATGTGTATGATTGGTTTGAAGCACTATCTGACATTAAGGAAAGTCTTTAAATGGCTAAAAAATTTGTCAACTCTGATTTTTTAAATAAACTCTTTGGAGTATATGCTTAGCAGTAAAATTTCTGAATCAAAGGATGTGGACAATTTAACCACTTTATTTCCTTAATTCCAAAGTAGAATATTTGTAGTAATTCACAGTTCCACCAACAAGGCATCAGTATGCCACAGACCTTCCAATATTGACCATCCTGATCTTTTTATCTCTTTGCAAGTCTGGTGGGTATGGGGTGGGGGGTTGTTTTGATTTGTATTTGTCTTATTAGTGATTTGCAGCATTCTTTCAAATGATTGGAAACAGATTGCAATCATTTGGAGAATTGTTTGCTCATATTCCTTGACCACTATGTGATATTTCTAAGGTACAAGTATGACCATATTATTCTTGTGCTCAGAATCATCTTATGGCTCCCTATTACCTCTAGAATAAAATACCTAAAATTCCTTTTGGCATTTAGTTCCCTTCATAAACTGGTGGCTTATTATACATTACTCCCTATGGTAAGTATTCAATGATCTAAACTGGCTTATTTGCTCTTTTTTTTTCTTTTTTGCTTTTTGGAGGGCAGTGGGGGTAAGTGACTTACCCAAGATCACACAGCTAGCAAGTGTCTGAGGCTGGATTTGAATTCAGGTCCTCCTGATTACAGGGCCCGTCCTCTAGTCACTGCGCCACCTAGCCACCCCCATTTGCTCTTTCATAGGCATAATTTGGTACTTCCCATTTCTGTGTTTTGCAAAGCCTGTCTCTTCTACCTGGTGTGTTCTCATAGATTGATTGCTTTTTTGTATTTATTTGAGATATTTTTGTTTATTTATAGGTGTACATGTTGTTTACTCTCAATAGAATATAAATTCATTGAGAATTATTTTTGTTTTTGTATACTTAGCACAGCCCCTGGAACATAGTAGGCTCTTTATACTTATAAATGATTTCATTTCTAGCAGCCCTCTTCTTCAGACCCATCAACCAGGCTAATTCTGCCCCTAAATCAGTCAGTCAACTATCATTTTATTAAGCACTTAATTACGTCCCAGGCTCTGTGTTGCTGAATTCTGCAAGGTACTATTTGAGCAATTAATATCCGTGGAAAAGAGACAACTCACAGGATGCCAAGGTCAGGGAGCTCTAACAGGATTTCCTACAGAAATTATAGGAGGGAAAGTTAAAAGTTGACTTGGCCCAAGCTCCTGAAAGACTCCCAGTGGATTCAGACACATATCAGAGGAAAGAATCTGAGTAACCCTGTCATTTGAGCTCCTCTCTTCCCCTTTAAATTTGTGACCAGCTGCACTCTGTGTTGAATCAATGTGTGGAACGGGACTGGAGAGGCCGAGTGGAGTCAGTGCTGCTCTAAGCACCCCCTCTTCAGCTGCTGGGGGACATCAATCACCCCTGAAAAGGAGAAAGAGAGCTTTACTCCAGGCAATCTCACTTCCCTCATTTTTCCTTGGAGCCATTACACTTTCATATTAAAGTCTCCTGTGGTGTGGTGATTTTTCTGGGGTTATAATTTCATTTTTGTCAGTCTTAAAACTAAATGAAACCTAATGGACTTGTCCTTCACCTAAGAAGGTCATAGGTATTGCTTTTCACAATGTCTATACCTATAGGCAGCTCCATGTGCTGCCTCCATTCACATAATGTACTATGTAAAGAATTTCATTTGTTTTTAGCAATGGTACATTTACCAATGGTATAGTGGGCCTGGAAATGAATTTGCTCTGGGCTTGAATATATTGGAGATAAAGGGGTGGGAGTAGTAAATAGGGAGCTAAATTCTGAGCCAGGAAAAGCTGGGTTCAAGTGATTCCTTTGAAACATATTGGTGGTGTGGCCCTGGACAAGTCACCTAACCTCTGTGTCCTTCCTTCCTTCTTTCCTTCCTGCCTTCCTTTCTTCTTTCCCTTCCTCCTTCCTTTTTCTTTCCTTCCTTCTTTTCTTTCTTCTTTCCCTCCTTCCTCCGTTCCTCCCTCCTTCCTCTCTTCCTCCCTCCCTCCATCCCTTCCTTCCTTTCTTCCTTCTTTCCTTCCTTCCTTTCTTCCTTCTTTCCTTCTTTCCTTCTTTCCTTCCTTTCTCCCTTTCTGTGGCTGTGGGAAGAAAAGAATGCTTGATAATTGGAAAAAAAAAACTTTAACAAAACCTTCTCAGGGCTCCAAGAAATCCTAAGGTTACATATAAATTGCAGAGAAAGTGCTTGATTGTGTTTGTAGATGGATTTTCCTTATCTGGAAGTTCCTAGTATCAGTGAAGGAACAACTAGGTGGTGCAGTGGATAGACCACCAGGCCAGAGTCAGGAAGACCTGAGTTCAAATCTGGCCTCAGACACTTACTAGCTATGTAACTCTGGGCAAGTCACTTAACTCTATCTGCCTCGTCTGTAAAATAAGTTGGATAAGGCAATGTCAAACCACTTCAGTATCTCTGCCAAGAAAACCCCAATGGGGTCAGGAAGAGTTGATCAGTGCCCATCACTGAGTGTACTGATCCTGATCACATAGGGTTTTATCTTTGACTTTTTGTTTGTTTGTTTGTTTAGATATGTGATTTCATTAGATTTGAGAACACTCTAGTGTGGAAACTCCCTCTGCTCTTGCAGATCAGCAGCTCCTAGTCTTAAAGAATTGTTTGGGACACTGAAGGGCTCAGTGATTGACCTGCTGTGTTAGAGGAAGTATTTAGATACCCCTAGTCTTCCTGAATGGCCCCCTAACTACTAGGTAACACTGCTTCTCTGAATCATCAATGTGCATTTCTTATAGCACAGTAATATTCCATTAAATTCACGTCCCAGTTTGATTAGCCATTCCACAATCACTGGGTGTCTATTTTGTCTTCAGTTCTTTGCTACCCCAAAACATTGCTGCTATAAATATTTTGATATGTGTGATATATATATATATATATATATATATATTTATATATTGTTTCCAGTTCTTTGCTACTCCAAAAATTGCTGCTATAAATATGGGTGTGTGTGTTGTATATATGTATAGTCTTTCCTCTTACCAAGGAGCTGCATAGAATATAATCTAGTAGTGAAGTCTCTGAGCCAAAGGCTGTGGACATTTTGCTTATTTTATTTGAATAATTCCTAATTTCTTTCCAAAATGGTTGCAGTGATTCATAGCTCCATCAATAATTCCATTCTTTCCACAGTCCCTCTGATACCGACTGTTCCCATATTTTGTCATCTTTTCCATTTCTCTTGTAAAGTGAAAACTTTGGGTTGTTTTGATTTGCATTTCTCTTATTATTAATGGTTTGGAGCCTTATATCACATGGTTATTAATGATTTTCAATTTTATTTAGAGAGCTGTGCATTCATATCCCTTGACCACTTATCTACTGAGGAATGACTCTATTCCGTCTCTCAGACACTTTCCACCTTAAAATCTGTAATCCTTTTTTAGTCAGTTAATAAGCATTCATTAAATGCATACTATGAGCCAGGTACTCTGCTAGACACTGCGACAAAACCAAAAAAGAAAAAAGAAAAAAGAAAAGAAAAACCAGTCCCTATCCTTAAAGAGAGGGACATTCGAGTGGGTAGGATACATTCTAGTGGGGTCTTCAATGTGTAAATAACTAGATATATACAGAATACATGGAAAACAACCTAAGAGAAGACATTAGCTGGGGGAGGGATTGAAGGGTAGGCAAAGTCACCTACGTACGGTGGGATTTAAGCTAAATCTTGATGGAAACCAGGGAAACAAACAGACATAAATGAAGGGGCAGAGCATTCCAGGCATAGGGGAGAGCCGATTCAAAGAAGTAGGGATGGGAGAGGGAGGAAGAACTGCCAAGTGGGACATCATAGCTGGATTATAGAGTGTGTGGGAGTAAGGTGTCAGAAGATTAGGGAGGTAAGCCCCTTCTTACCTCCCTAGGTAGTCCAAGGCTAGGTTATAAAGGGCTTTAAAAGTCCAACAGAGGACTTTGAAGATGGCCCTGGTGGTAATATGGAGTTGCTCGAACTCATTTTGAGAGAGATGACATGGTTGTATCTAGATTAAATTACCTTGGCCACTGAATGGAAGATGGAGAGTAGAAAAAAACTTGGGTAGAGGGACAAATGAGAAGACTACCATAATAGGTGAGGCAGAGATGAGGGTCTACACCAGAGTGCTGGCTTCATTATAGACATAAGACATATAGGAGAGATGAAGTA
Organism: Pseudocheirus occidentalis; assembly: GCA_028646575.1. NCBI lineage: Eukaryota > Metazoa > Chordata > Mammalia > Diprotodontia > Pseudocheiridae > Pseudocheirus > Pseudocheirus occidentalis. Next base: position 39,333,496 of record CM053597.1, on the reverse strand, counting down.
AAGGCAGAAATGATCAGATTTGGCAGAGACTTGAATGTGTAAAGAGAGCAAAGAGTTGTCGATAACGCGGGAGTTGTGAGCCTGGGTTACTGGGAGAGTGGTGGTGGCCTTGACACAAAGAGAGAAGTTTAGTAGAGGGGTTTGAAATAATGAATAATAAGTTCTGCTTTGGATATGTTGTGCTTGGGAGGTTGACAGGCTATCCAGCTTAAGATAACCAAAAGGCATTTGGTAATGTATGACTACAGGGGGTATAGGAATGCATATATAGATCTGAGAATCATTTGCAAAAAGATGATACATGAACCCACAGAAATTGGTGAGATCACCAATAGAGTGAGGATAGAGAAGAGAGAAAGTGGCTTAGGAAAGACCCTGGGGGTAGGGGGTGGGGATAGTTAGTGGTTGTGAACCAAACAAAGAAGCATCAGAAGAGATTGAGAGGTCATCAGACTGATAGGAGAACCAGAAGAGAGCAAAATCCTCAAGCTCACATGTTCCAAAAGGAACTCATTCTCTTTCTGTTAAATACCAGCCCTCTTCCGAATGGCCTTCTTTCTCTCACAGGTGGGACCATTCTTGTAAACTCTTCTCAATACAAGGACAATACTTCTCACATCTGTCCTTTCCTTGCCATTCATATGGCCACCCCCTAGTTCAGGTTCTAATTACTTTCTTTCTACTTGGCCCTTGTTATTTGCTTCTAATTTTCTCCCTGATTTTACTCTCTCCTGTAATGGGAACCTGAAGCTCTTTCCTGCCCCTAGCCCCTTTGCTTAAGTGGCTCTGAGACTGTTCCCTAATTTGGTGGTCACGTGGTGAGAGGCTTGTTTTTTCAGAATGGCCACACCTTGTTACTTTGTAATTGGACAGTGGGTCAAGAGGGCTGACCCAGGAGAAGCCTATATATACACCCTGATGTGAGGCTTTGCTTTGGGGCTCACTTTGAGAAGAGTTGTGTGATTTGG
>CM053597.1:39304005-39332428 GCA_028646575.1 Pseudocheirus occidentalis | reverse complement strand
TTTCCCTCTCTGGTAACTTGAATAGGTAATAGATGTGATGGTCAGATGGTTGGAAGCCCATCTGCTGATGTGTTTCTTGGTCTGTTTGTAACTTGTGCTTGTAAATTGTGCTTGTAACTTGGGTTTGTATTCTCTGTAGTTCAGGGTACTGACTTTTTCCCCTGAACTGGGTAAATGATATGTTTGTTTGATTAAAGAAAGATTATTAACCCATTTTGAGTTGCTTTCCTTTAGTAACGCAGATCTAAGAACCTGTGCTAGCAGCTGCCCTGGGTATGCTAGGGTGCTTGCTGATACATCTCCACATTCCAATCAGCTTCCCGTAGATTCCAAAATTATTTCCCAAAGTCATAAGTCTAGCCATGTCATTCACCTAATCAACAACCTTTGTGGCTCTGAGGTCTATTGGAACTAGTGGACTTGGGGGTGAATTCTGTAAAACCTATTAACTTACATGGTGACGGGCAAGTCATTGAAGCCTTTCTGAGCAGGAAAATGGGGACAATAACATCTCTACTCCTTCCCCTATAGGGTTGTTGGAAAGGTCAAATGAGATAACGTATAAAAAGAGCTGTATAAATGTCAGCTGATTAATGTTATTTATTATTAAAGAATAAAAATACACATTGTTCAGTCTGGTGAAAAAGATTCTTCCCAATCTGGCTCTAATCTTCCTTTCCATTCTTATTAAATGTCATCATTCATTATGCACATTATGTTACAATCAGGTAAATGTTTAACAACTGACTCCCTGGGAGGAAAAAATGTACACAAAACAGTTTTAAATTTAATCTTCACTATTAGCATCTTCATCACTTTCTTAAGTCTAGAAATCAACAAAACAATAAATCAGGCCACAGTTTGTAGTATTTGCCTATTTCCAAGGTTGAAATGTTCTCAGCGAAAACTTAACAATAGGATCTAGGAAGCTGGTATCCTGCAACAACCATACTCAGGGTCCCCTGAAGTTGACATTCCATATCCTGCCTTTGTGCATTTGGCGTTTCTCATGTGTGAATTCCACAGCTATGCCTTTTTTCTTTTTTAGTGTTTATGTGCTATATACTCTGACAGAATATTAACTCCTTCAGCATAAGCTGTCTGTTTTTGCATTTACATCCCCAGAAAGCTGATTCCTGTGTTACATAGTTTGAGGGTTACCCCAAATGTCTACTTCATCAGCCTGACTATCTGAAATTCCACCATTAAAGATTTGTTTCTTTGAGGTGAACCCCAGTGGGTTGTTTATTTTTAATTACATTGCAAATACCCCTTGAGGGGACAAATACAGTAAGCTTTATCTGTTGCTACTTAAAGTATTAGCTGGAGTACCATTCCCTGGGAATAAACTCTTATGGCTACATGCTTATGTCCCTGATTTGAGGGGAACTATAGCATAATGAATAGAAAACTGGCCTCACATCCAGGAGGGTCTGGGTTCAAATGTTGCTTCTGACACAGACTGACCAGGTGACTCTTGGCTAATTTAACCTCTGGCTGTTCTAGGCAACTCTCTTCTAAGATTCTAAATTACAGTGAAGGTGCTCATTTCTATTGTTAGAGACCATTTTCTCATTCAGGAGGAAATCCTAGGTCTAACCCCCATTCCTTCTACACAATCACGTTTCTTTATAGAATCTCCCCGCATCCCCAAATAATAACAATTTGGAAAATCCATGACCAGACTTCAAAAGAAAGAAGCAGCAGAAAATAATGTAAAGTTCATTGAAATATCAGCTAAGAGGATTCCATACTCTTCCCAATTCTGCTACCTAACTAAACAACCATGGGCAAGACATTCTGCATCTTTGGATCTAAGTTTCCTCATGAGTGGATCAAAAAGTTCAAATAGCCAGAACACTCAAGCTCCAAAGACAGAAATTTAGGGATCATTTACCTTCTGATTTTGCAGTTGAGGAAACTGGAGCCCAGTGAGGCCAAAGTCATAAAATGGCAGAGCTGAGATTTAATCACGGTCATCTGAGTCTTCATCTAATGCTCTTTCCACTATACCACACTGCCTCTCCATAGGTAACCTCTAGAGGACCTCTCTCTGACATCCCAAGAGCAATAATCTGGATGAGGATAGATTGGGGAGTAGGTATAGAAAGGGAAATGAGGTGGGCGGAGGAATAAGACATATACTTGGGAAAAAGCAGGCCTGGAAAAGGGATGTTATAAGGGCATGGACTGCCTTGGAGGAGGAAGAGAAAGGCAGTGTTCAGGTTAAAGACCTGCTATAAATTTGAAGTGAATACTAATATCCCTACCTCTCATTATGAATTCAATTGTTCATTAAAAATTGACATGAGCTTTGAAGTGAGTAATAGTTTTTAAAAAGTTATTCTGCATCAATCGATCAGCAGAGCAAATGCTTATTGACTTCCTACTGTATGAAAGGCCTAGTATGCAATTTCTTTTAGCCGAGAACTGCTATTTCTCACTCAGAAAAACTGTATCAATTAGAAGTGAAAATTCTCTTGCAGAAGGTACTCGATCATATTGGAGTGCAGGGGTTTTTCAGCTTGAGTTACATACTATGAAAATGGTCAGAGGATCTTGAACTAGTTGCTTAAAACCCATCTTGCCTTAATTTTCCTCATCAACAATGAATGGATGAATGAATATATGTATTATGGATGAGTGGGTGGATGGATGGATGGAGGGGGAGGGAACAAGTATTTTATAAGATACCTACTATTAAGTGGCACTTCTAGTACCAGGAATTCTCCTAAGTGTTTTACAAATATCTCATTTGATAAACAGAATGAATGAATGAATAAATGAATGAATGAATGAAAAAGCTCACTATGTGTAAAGTACTGAGTTGGAGATACAAATAGAAAAGCAAGGCGGGCTTATAATGGGGATCAACACATTCTTAAGTGGCAGCATGATACAATGGAGAGCCCAGAAATTTGTAGTCAGAGGTCTTGGGTTTGAGTCCTGGCTCTGTCACTTACTATGTGACCTTGATCAGGTCACTTAAATTCTGCATTGCTCAATTGCCTCATCTATAAAATGAAGGAGGTGAAGCTAGGTGACTCAGTGGAATGAACAATGGTTCTGGAGTCAGGAGGACCCAAGTTCAAACTCTACTTGAGATAATAGCTGTGTGACCCTGGGCATATCACTTAACCTTGTTGGCTCAGTTTCCTCATCTGTAAAATGAGGGATTTGAGCTAGATTACCTCTTAGCCCCTTTCCATTTCTAATTCTATAATTCTTTGCTATTTATCAAGTGCACATAAAGATGATTAGTGAAATGCTTGTCAAAGGCTTTAAACCTTCTAAAATGGGTCTAGGCATCCAAAGCACGTGATTTGGGGTTTTAGTAGGGCTAATTAGAATTATTAGCTCTGACGTGAAGTTGGAATAAATTTGTCTACTTATTAATGACCCAGACATCACAATTTGGTCCAGCAGGTATGAATAGGTAAGACTGCTGATACTGGGAATAGCTGGTATTGCTGTTTGGAGGAGGAATAATGGGAAATCTCCCGGGATGCTCCTTCACCATCCTCACAAGTGACTTGAATCAGTTACTCAGCAAACAGCAAAATGGCCTGGGAATGAGAGCTGCCCCCATTTTAGGTCCAGCACAAAGCCTCTAATTTCTTAAGTTATAGATGGGCATGAAACACAGAAGGAAAGATTCACCTTAATAAATTTAAGTAAATTATAATCCTGAGTTTAATAATGCTGACTTTCATAGAATCATGCATTTAGAGTTGGAAGGGAACTTAGATTCCACCTAGTCCAATGCCTCAATTTACAGATGGAGAAACTGAGGCTGAGATAAATTAAATGACTTGTCCAAGGTCTTTTTATACCAATGATTCACTTGTAGAATCTCTCTCTTCCCCATAGTCTTTGGATCACTTGATATGAGTTCTCTCCTCTTTCTAAGTTCTGAGAAAAACTCCGGAAAACAAAGAGTATTCATAGTTGTTATTTATTTTTTTTGAGAAGGTAGCAAAATGAATATTGCTTTAAGGTTAGCACTTTACAGGCATTATCTCATTTGATCCTTGCAACAATTCTGAGAGTTAAATGCCATCATTACTCTCATTTACAGACGTAGAAACTGAGGCTAAGAAAGGTTAAGTGACTGATTCAGGATCACACAACTAGCAAGTGCCTGAGGCAGAATTTGAGCTTGCATCTTTCTGACTTCAAGTCCAACACTCCAGGTTGATCTGCTTTCAAGTATGAAGTTTCTGCAGAACTGGACCCAGTGGTCATTTGTCTTTGGAGCATCAAAAATTTGATTCCACCCTAAGAATATTCTGAAGACTTCTGTTCTAAGAATAAAAATTCCTAAGGGATGCCTGACTTGCTGACAGTGTTCCCTTGGGTGTTACGACTTGTCACTAAGTCACAACCTTGACATTAAATATTATTAAGACATTAACTGTTAATAGCTCTACCAGACAATTCATCTCTGTGGGGTAGCATTGACATCAAGGGATGCCTGGCCCTTCAGTCAACTGGGTCACAATCTAGTTACAACCCATCTAATTTTCTGGACTGATTTCCCATGACTCCCTTCACACTCAAACTAGCCTACTTCCTATTCCTCATACACAGATATTCTGGCTCCTGCCTCTGAGTCTTTTGCAGGCCATCTTCTCCATGCCTGGAATACTCTTCCTCCTTCCGTCCACACCTGTCAAGGCATAGCTCAAGGACTGCTTTCTCTATCAGACCTTCTCTGTTCCCCAAGTTCTTCTCTCTCTGTAGAAATTAACTTTGAATTTACTCAGTTTATTTTGTATTTACATCTCAGTATACTTCTTGCCCCTCCTCCCTCCCACCCTAGTAAAATGTAAGCTTCTTGAAGGCAGGGACTGCTCCTTTTTTTTGTATCAGGAGCCCCTAGTGGAGTACCTAGCATATAACAGGTGCTTATTAAATTATTGTTGACTTGAATTTGTTGAAGAGCATAGTCAAAACCCTGGTGATGGGGATTAGGGCTGTCTCTCCCAATAGAAACTTGCCTCTTCAAGTGGGTAGTTTGTTGTTCAGTACCAAGGCTAGCTTCCCTGGAAGCCAGCAGCATCCAGCTATCTTATTTGCTGGCTTATTTTCAGCATTAGCATCTATATGCAGGGCACCTTCTAAGTCCTGGGGATACAAACACACTGTCCTCCCGCCAAAAAAAAAAAAGGAAACCAAAAGAACCAAGGTATTCAAGGTGCTAACATTCTTCTGGGGGAGGACCCAGCATATAAGCAGAGAAGTGAAACCTGGCTAATCTGAAGAAGAGAGCGCCACCAGCTGGACAAAGATCCAGACGACATGCATAAATGTTAGACGAGCAGGATTGGTCCCCTAGCAAACTCCTTGTTCAGGGTAGCTTTGCTTCTGTTGTGCAGCAATCTTCTGGGTCTCCTGTGGTACAATGCTTTGCCCACTCATGTCATCCGTGTCCTTCTTCACTGGCCTTCCGGTGACCCACAAGGCTTTTCATAAGAGAAAATGCCTAAGTTGCACCTTCAGTGAAGCTAAGAATTTTTATGGGTGGAGATTAGAAGGAAAGCATGGACTACATAACCTATGGATGCCAATAGACAAAGGCAGGGAGAATTTGACGTTGAGCATGAAGAGCACAACTGGGCTGATTTAGCTGGATAGTACAATAACAATAATTCTTACACATAATAAATCTAGAGAACTAGGGTGGCCCCCTACTCTTGAAGACTTTGAAGCTTAAATGTGTTACTTGCAAAACAAAATCAATCATCTCAGGAAATAGGAATATAAGACTGGAGAAAGGAAAGGAAACAACAGAAAACACATGTGTTTGGCAATCCTCAGGTTGCTTTCATAAGATAGGATGTAGTGAATAAAGTGCTGGGTCTAGCGTCAGGAAGACCTGAATTCAAATTAAGCCTAGACACTTACCTGCTGCTAGGTAAGTTACTAAGCGTCTGTCTACCTCAGTTTTCTAATTTGTAAAAAGGGAAATTATCCCCTTGTTGTGGGGATCAAATGGGATGATATTTGTGAAGCACTTGGCGCAGTTTTTGGCACACAGTCGGAGCTTTACTAAATGCCTTTTCCTTCCTTAACTATTTTTATATAGTCCAGCCATTTAGCTGTTGCAGGAATTTACAGAATTTGCATAGATGTGAGGTTGAATCAGGGATGAATCATTAGAAAATACCTTAATTTAGGGCAAATATTCTGCCACTTTTATTGGGGAAGCTCATTGATAACTTTTTTTCCAGCAGCAATTCTTTATTGGTGATGGTAGTGGTCTGCTAACCCTTGCTATGTGACTCTCTATGACCCTTCCAGTGACTCTTAACTTTAATTCTTCAGAGACTGTGAGCGTTTAAGATTTGCAGTCCCATAGATTCACTGAACTTAAAAAGGGGTCGGGGAGGGGATTGTCACTCAAAACACTGCACAGTTTCCCAAAGCCAAACCAAGCCAGCCCACCGACCTGCTGTTCAACTCACAGTCTTGTTTGTTGTTCATTTGCAAGACATGTATACTGATAGGTCAGTTTTATGAATTACTCCATTCAACTGAATATCACCAAAAAGTTATATAATCATGGCCAAATTTTTTTTAAGTTTGCCTATTCATATAGCAAAGGTAACAAAGGGAGAAGCCATGTATTGTGAAGAGATGTCGAGTGAGACCCTCAAAATGATGTATTGTCGGATTTATGGGAATATTTTCAGAAGAAGTGCTCAGGATGGGAAAGGAGGGAAGGACTGTGATCTGTATCTTTGGAGGCAATACCCTCATTGATGAGTTCACAGAGTAGTCCTGTTTGTATATAATGAGATATTTTTCTTTCAATAAAGCCACCAGGGGTCATCAGTAAATGAACATGTTTTAATATTGCCCAAGTATGTTTGAATTTTTCAAATCCTATATTTCACAGGGGAAGAGCTAACAGCTAGTGCTTTACTCCAAGGGGACTTCTTGTGATAGCTAGACAAATTAAGCTAATTAGCAACTATATTTTACAGTAGAAATATAATCATTGCTTCATGAATTTGCTAATTATTCTTCTCTGCTGTGGGACATCAGCCACAACTTTAATGGTAATGAGACTGTACTAAAGAAGTGAGGAAGTAGGTAGGGATAGAAAAAAAGCTTGAAATTGAATTGCTTGAATAGAAAACAAAAGCTTGAGCTTTTTAAGGTTTTTGCTGAATGAAAAGCCACCAGAGGGCAGCTTAATACAATGCAATAATGCCGCGCTTAATAAAACAACAGAGCACATTTTTGGGGGGAGGATATTCACTCACAAGTCCTATTCAATCCTGTTGCTACAACCGAAGGAACCAGAAGTCATCAAGTTTTACTGCATGAAATATTATAACTATACTAAAAAAAATGAATTTGCTACTTCGGGAAGCACAGAAAGGAGCTCTGGCCTGGGAATCAAGACACCTTGGGTTTAAGTTCCATCCCTGCCTCTGATTAGCTGTGTGACCTTGGGACAGCTGCTTGCAGTCTCTGAGCCTTCTCTGTAAAATAAGGTTGGATTTATGATCTCTCCGTTCTCCTCAGTTTAGTCTGTAATGAGGCTTCTACTTAGGACCATTAGATGTTTGTGTTCCATTTTCTCTTAAAAGCATTTTCTGACAGTTTTCTTAGTGGGGGAAAAAATTATGCCAGTTTTTCTAGAGATAACTCCTGAGCAAGCTGAGTATACTGCCCACGAGAAAAAATGCTCACCTTGAGTTGGTGTCCAGAAAGATTCTAAATGCCATCTATATCCTGACCAGTACCGTTCTTCAGAAGGAATTGAAAGCATGATGGTTTTCTTTCTAATTAAATAGGATAAACAATGTCCAGGAGCAGCGATGTGGATAGAACGCTGGACCTGGAGTCAGAATGACTTGGATACTTACTAGCTGTGGACCCTGGGCAATTCACTTAAAACCCTGTTTGCCTCAGTTTCCTTATCTGTAAAATGAGCTGGAGAAGGAAGTGGCAAACCACTCCGGTATCTCTGCCAAGAAAGCCCCAAATGGGGTCACTAAGAGTCAAACGTGACGGAACACAACTAAACAACAACAAAATAACGTCTGTGAGCTCCCTGCACCAATAAAATCACAAGTCGCTATTCTATCCCTCCCAGTGACCTTGAGACTCTGAATGGGCTTGTTGTAGTCAGTGAAACTAAGAACACAGCTTTATGTTGGCAAAATAACTTTAAATATTGAAGAGAAGAGCCTTGGCAGGGAATGTTTCACTTTCTCCAGCTGCCAACAGCAGTATTAGATTTAATTTGGGGGATAAATTTCCTGGAAAGGGTCTTTATTTATTGTTATCTACAGAATAAACATCTTAGAGTTTAGGGTAGGGAAGGACAGGCCCTTTTTCTAGCTCTCCCCTTGGGATGCCTGAATTCTTCTGGCAACATTTTTGCTAATGACTCTCAGAAAAGTGGAGGAAAGGGCTGCCAGCCCTTGGCTTCTGTCCCATCAGCCAGCTTTGTGATGAATGGAAAGAGAACTCTCTGTTTATGGTCGCGGCTATTGGCCGATAACTGCTTTGAGCAGAATTGCCTGGTTAAGGACTTTCTAACCCTATGAGATGTGTTATTTATCATGTAATAGGCTAAATTTAAGAGAAGCAGAATAACACAGGGATCGAGTATTAGCTTCTAGAATCACCAAGCACTAGGTTTGAATACCCCCTCTAACATTTGGACAATTATTAGCTATGTGACCAAGGGTTGTGGTGGAATTAGGACTAGACCCATCCTATTTGATATATGTTAATTCTAGTCTAAAAATGTAGCTGTTCCTATTATTATTTTATTACTACTATTAATGGTTATGATGATTAATTGGGTGGTGGGGAAAGGGGAAGAGCTATGGGTGTTGAATTGAGGATTTTATGGTGTAGGGAACTCCTAGTGAGAAAGTTCTTCCACTAATGAAAACCATAATTTTCTCTGACAATTAAGAGTTTGTAGACACTCTAAGGGACTTATTCAGGTCCACAGAACTGGTATGTGTTAAGAGTTGGGACTTGAACCCAGCTTTTCTTGATTCTGAAGTCTACTCTCCATTCACCCTGCCCTACTGCCTCATACCATTATTAAATATTTCATACTATCTAACACCGTGAGAATCTATCTCTCTGGATTTTTCCTCCTCTTGAAAAAACCATCTTTGACAATCTGTGCCTCTACTTCCTTTCCTCTAAACCTTCTTCAGTTAGCTTCTGACCTCATGGCTCAACTAAAGCTGCTCTCTCCAACATTACCAATGATCCCTTAATAGTCTAGTGGTCTCTTCTCTGTCCTTATCCTTCTTGACTTTTCTACAGCTTTTGATGCTGGTGGATACTCTCACTTTTCTGGCATTTTGTTATTCCTCTCTCTCTTGCTTCTTTTCTTACTTAATTGACTGTTCCTCCTCACCAGTCTCTTTTGCTGGATCTTCATCCATAGCATGTTCATTAATTGTGAGCATCCTCTAAGGTTCTATCCTAGACATTCTTTTCTTTTCTCATAGAATGTATGAGAATGTATGTACTTTCTCACTTGGTAATCTCATCAGTTCCTTTGGGTTCAATTATTATCCCTCTGCAGATGATTCCCAGATATATATATATATATATATATATATATATATATCCAGCCCTAGTCTATCTCCTGATAATGCTATAGCCGTAACACAGACTGCTTTTTGGACATTTTGAAATGGATGTCTTGTAGGTATCTCACACTCAATATTTCCAAAATAGAACTCATCTCTTATCCCCTCAAATCCTTCCCACTTTCCAATTTTCCTATTACTCCCGATGCTTCCACCATCCCTTCAATTATCCAGGTTTACAACCATGCTGTCATATTTGATTCTTCTTTCTTGTCCTCTCATGTTTGCCAAATCTTACAATTTCTTTCTTTGGAACATCTCTCCACTCACACAGCAACTACCTTAATACAGTTTCTAATTACCATTTTCCTATATTATTTCAACAGCTTTGGGAAAATCCTAGAAATGAGGCAAATCTAAATTTTAAGTAATTTTCCTTGAGATTCTGGGTGGGAGCTCAAAGAGCTAGAAATAAGACAAAAGAGCCTGACTCCTCTCATTAGAGGCCAGGCTGTCCCAGGACTGAACCTGGTCATTGTAGTCCCTTAGTAGAGAAGAAAAGGGCGAGTGCCTTAGTCCCCCTAAGCCTAACAACTACTCTTGTTGTTATAGTAGGATGACACACCTATATTTTTAAAAATCAGTTGCAGAAGTACAAGATGTGGAGACACAGTAGGCAACAATTTATTTGAAAAAGATCTTATGGTCTTAATGTTCTGCAAGCTCAAAACAAATTAGTAGCATGATATAGCAGGCAGAAAAGCTAATGTTACTTGAGGTTACATTAATAGACGTATATATTAATAGAAGGGAAGTATAGTTCTTCTGTATTTTGCCTTGCTCAGGCCGTACTTGGAGAACTATATTAATTTCTGAGACCCATATTTAGGGAAGGATATTGACAAGCTCTAGTGTACCCAGAGGAGGATGACCAGGGTGGTGAAGTGATTCCAAATCATGCCATTTAAGTAAGAGAAATACCATTTAAAGTTACTGTAGACATTTAAAAATATTTGGGGATCTACCTGCCAAAAAAAAACCCAGGACCCATATAAACACAGCTACAAAACCCTTTTCATACAAATAAAGTCAGATCTAAATAAGTGGGAAAATATCAATTGCTCATGGTTGGATCAAGCTAATATAATAAAAATGGCAATTTAACCTAAATTAAATGACATATTTAGTGCAATACCAATCAATATACTAAAAAAATACTTTATGGAGCTAGAAAAAAAATAGTGACAAAATTCATTTGGAAGAACAAAAGGCCCCAAATATCAAGGCAATTAATGAAAAGAAATGCTAGGAAAGGTGGCCTAGCTGTACCAGATTTTAATCTCTATTATAAAGCAGCAGTTATCAGAACTACTTGGTACTGGCTGAGGAATAGAGTAGTGGATCAATGGAATAGATTGGATACACAAGACTCAGTAGTCAATGACTATAGTTACTGTTTGATAAACCCACAGACCCCAGTTTTTGGGATAAGAACTCACTATTTGACAAAAATGCTGGGAAAACTGGAATATAACATGGCAGAAACTGGGTATAGACCATTATCTAATGCCATATACCAAAATCAAGTCTAAATGGGTGCACAATCTAGGAATAAAGGCTGATATTGTAAGTGATCTGGGGAAGCAAGGAATAGTTTACCTGTCAGATTTATGGAGAAAGAAAGACTTTATGACCAAACAAGAGTTAGAGAGCATTATAAAATGCAAAATGGATAATCTTGATTACATTAAATTGAAAAGTTTCTGTGAAAACAAAGTCAATGTAACTGAGATTAAGGGGGAAGTGGAAAATTGGGTAAGAATTTTTATAACCAGTGTCTTTGATAAATGCCTCATTTCTAAAATATACAGGGAATTAAGGAAAATCTATAAGAATACAAGTCATTCCCCAATTGTTAAATGGTCAAAGGATATGAACAGGCAATTTTCAGAGGTAGAAATTAAAGATATTTGTAAGCATATGAAAAAATGCTCTAAATCACTATTGATTTGAGAAATGCAAATCAAAACAACTTGGAGATATCACATCTCTCCAGTCAGATTGCCTAAGATGACAAAACAGGAAAATAACAAATGTTGTAGAGGATGTGGAAAAATTGGAACACTGATGCATTGTTGGTGGAGTTGTGAACTGATTCAACCATTCTGGAGAGCAATCTGGAATTATGCCCAAAGGGCTATAAATAATTGTATACCCCTTGACCCAGCAATACCACTTCTATGGTTGTATCTCAAAGAGATCATAGAAGTGGGAGGAAGACCCTTATGTACAAAAATATTGCAGCTCTTTTTGTGGTGGCAAAAAATTGGAAGTTAAGGGGATGCTCATCAATTGGGGAATGGCTAAACAAGTTGTGTTATATGAATGTAATGGAATACTATTGTGTTTTAAGAAATGAGGAGCAGATGGACTTCATATTTACCTAGAGAGACTTATATGAACTGATGCTAAGTGAGAAGGGCAGAACCAGAAGAAATTTGTACACAATGACAGACACAATATATGTGTGATGACCAGCTTTGGTAAACTGGGCTCTTTTCAGTAACGCAAGGTTATAAGACAACTCTAAAAGTCTCAGGATGGAAGGAGATATCTACATTCAGAGAAAGATCTAGAAAGACCAGAGTTTAAATGGAGACTGAAGCAAACTACATGCTCTCTTTCTTTTCCATGTTTGGTTTTGTTTCCTCTTTCCCATTGTTCATTCCATTGGTTACAACTGTTCTTTACAACCAGGCTAATGTCTGATATGAAAGTATTTGCAGATCCAATACTTGATTGCTGCCATGGGGAGGTGGGGGAAGGGAGGGGATAAAATTTGAAACTCAAAGGATTGTGGAACTGAATCTTCTAAACTAAAAGAACAAACAAATCAATTAAAAAAAATTTTTAAAGAAAAGAAATCATGCCAAACAATGATTTGTTAAAGGAGCTAATTAATGTATCTTCAGTCTAGAAAAGATAAAGACTTAGAGAAGAACATGGTAGCTCTTTTCAAGAAATTGAAGGGCTAAAACATGAAAGAGATTTTATGCTCCTCCTGTTTGGAGAGAACTTATGATAGTGAGAGGAAGACTGAAAGTTGGAAGGTGAGTTTAGGCTCAATGTAAAGAAAAACTTCTTAACAATTATTGTTCATTTTCAGTCATGCACAGCTCTTCATGACCTCATTTATGACACTGGAGGGATTTGCCATGTCCTTCTCCAGCTCATTTTATAGATGAAGAAACAGGGTGAAGTGACTTGTCCAGGATCACACAGCTAGTGTCTGAGGCTAGATCTGAACTCAGGAAGATGAGTTTCCTGACTCCAGGTCCAGCTCTGTCCACTTCTCTACCTAGTTGTCCTCATGCTCGCAATTAAGAGTTGTCCTAAAGTGGAACAGGATGCCTTGGAGGATAAGTGGTTAAGGTTAGGAGAGATCACATTGTAGGGCATAAGAAAGGAGTTAATGAAGAGAAAGTGGTAGGGGCGGCTAGGTGGTGCAGGGAGTAGAGCACCGGCCCTGGAGTCAGGAGTACCTGAGTTCAAATCTGGCCTCAGACACTTAACACAAAAACTAGCCATGTGACCTTGGGCAAGTCACTTAACCCCAACTGCCCTCCAAAAAAAAGCAAAAAAAAAAAAAGAGAAAGTGGTAACACTTGGCAAAGACCAAATATTGGAATTCAGTAGGGAAAGAAAAAAAAAAAGCTTGATGATAATTAGAAGGGTCTTGTAGGATCCTGATCTGACAGAGACCATTAGGTGCTCTAGTTAGACAAATCTGGGGGACAGAGAAAGTGATCTTCTTATCCATATCAAATTGAGATCCACATCAGTATAAATCAAAAGGCCACACTGCGTCAGGACTAGGGTTTCTTCCCAAGACTAAAATCCAAGGAGCTGAGATTAATGTGAAAACCAATGTAGATATTCTTATCCACTGCCCCTACCTTGACTCTACTGTGCTTCCTTGGCTCCTATATAGCAATAAAGGTGCGGGTTTAAACAGAGAATGGATTATAAAATGACATATTTTTTTTAAAGATAGAGAAAGGTCCATCGGTGTGTAACTGCTTATAATGATATTTTTAAAATGTATGTTGATTGATTTTCCCAATTTTTAAATCATCCTCTTTAAAAATAAATCTTTGTTATAAGGATGTTTTTCTAAGAAAGAGTAGGGATACAAAAGAAAAGAATATAACAAATCTCTAAAATTCTATTTTTAAAAAGATAGATTCGAGTACCTTTGAAAGAAGATAAAAAGGATCCTATGAAGGAGAAAAGATGAACAATGAGAACGAACTTCAGAGAAAGGGGATAGCTCTGGAATCGAGGTCACGAAGCAGTTGGGAAGTGAGAAGGTCAATGTACAGAGAGATGTTCAGTATACAGGTTAACTTTAGAAAGGAAGGAAAAACCTCATGCTCTGAGGCTAGAAGGAAGGATAAGAGGATTAATGTATGGACAAGGATATGTTAAGAAGACAGGGCTATCCTTGGAGATCTGTGGGGCTTAGTGGGCATAACACTGAATGGGCTCTCCCTCACCAAAAAACCCTCAATCTTTTTCAGTACATTTGAAATCAGGTTAGAATGGATAATATGGCAGAACCAGGAGAACAGTTAGTATAATAACAATATCATAAAAAACAAACTTGAAAGAGAAGGACTCTGATCAAGGCAATGACCGGTGCTACTGACCTCCTTATGGATAGATAATGAACTACTATGTGGAATAAGATATTCATATTTGGACATGGACAATGTGGGACAATAGTCTGCTTGAAAATTATTTGCAAACCCAGTTTCATTTTCCTTTATTGTGAGGGGATGAGGAAAAATAAATAAATGCTTAATAATTGGGAAAAAATTTAAAAATACAAGTTATGTAAAAAAGGTAAGTACTTGTTGACCATTAAATGATCCTTCAGCCAGTTTTGCTGGGGTTTCATGATGTGTTGGGTGGAACTGTCTCAAAGAATTCAGAGTCAGACCACATATAATCCAAGTATAGGCATTTATTGAGATAGATGCCTCTCATGAAGCAGGCTAAGTTCCAAGAGGAACCAGCAACTTCAGAGAGAGCAAGATGGATTTTTATAGGGTAAACATGCAATTACATAACAGAAATTATGAATGTTAAAAAGGCAGGAAGGGATTGTTAAGGGATTAGGTAATAGGGGAGGGGTCACAGTCACAGTGGAACTGTGCATGCAATTACCCACCATGCATACAGAAAAACCCATTGGGTGGGTATGTGTGTATGATAATGATATTATAATAAGCTTGTCCACATCATAAGTTCACTCTATGTCACCTGCCCAGGTGCCTACTTAGGGAAAGTCCCTTCTATTGTTTTGGGGTCCACATCCTGCTTGGGCATCCTGGTATGCTGTTTTCTGATTGGCTGCATATTGTGAGACTAGATGGATGTGGTTGTGGTCAAGTGCATAAACACACCTGCTATTTCTGTGGGAAATATGAGGAATGGGTCTGGGGGCAGTGGTTAGCTAGAGGTAGTGACTGGGATCCCACCACATGGATACGCCTGCTGTTTCTGTGGGAAATATGACTTCATGGACACACCTGTTGTTCTAGTAAGCAATGAGGCATGTATGAAGGAGTTAGGATATAGTGTGTGTGTGTGTGTGTGTGTGTGTGTGTGTGTGCGTGTGCGTGTATGCTAGGTAGGGGCAGTGGTCCTCTGTTCAGTAGGGCCTATAAGGAAGTTAGAATATTGAGGCTGGGGGAAACTTTATTAGGATTCCATCACTTTGGACCATATTGCGTGAACTTTGCTTTCAATGATGAGGCAAGCTGGACCCTTTCAAATATGCTTAATGGAGGAGTAACAAAGACACCATCAAGGTATAGGAAGGTATAGGAAACTCATTTGACCTCTTGGTTGTGTT
Source organism: Pseudocheirus occidentalis (assembly GCA_028646575.1). Taxonomy (NCBI): domain Eukaryota; kingdom Metazoa; phylum Chordata; class Mammalia; order Diprotodontia; family Pseudocheiridae; genus Pseudocheirus; species Pseudocheirus occidentalis. Next base: position 39,316,927 of record CM053597.1, on the reverse strand, counting down.
TCCTGCTGTTATCACCTTCCTTTGTATAAAAAAAAATACAAAGTGCAAAACACTTAAAAACAGCACTGGGAAAGAGGAAAAAGGCAAAGAAATGACCGTGTCCTTCAGCATCATAAAAGCCATTCTGTAAGAACACTGAGAAGTAACCTTTATTGAAGAAGAAACCTGGGGTTGGATAAAACTTGCCTTCCTCTGATCATGTAGCCCACAATTGTATTCTACTTTATACTTGAGCTATCCTGGTGGGAATGACTGGATAAGCATATTTTCAAGTCTATATTGTACATACAATGTAAAGGCACTGTATAATATACTGCAAACAGGTTGATTTTTGTAGAAGCTACAACATTTTTGAAGAATTATAGAGAAAACCTTGAAAATGCTATATAACTAATAAAAACTCTTTGATAACCCTAAAAATAAGAAGTAGCTAATCTCATATTCCCAAATGAGGGATATTAATATTATGCTATGATATTAATATCTAATTATTAATTTGTGATCCACCCCTTTCTTTCTATTTCTGTTGAGACCCAGCTAAGGTCATTCAGTCTTGGAAGGGTATGGCTAAGTGATTGCTCCTAGCCCTCAAGGGACATACTCCTTAATTAGGTTGGGCAGGACCCCACCCAACTGAGAAACCTTGTTTCTGTTTGTAGTATAAAGAGAATCCAGTACGAGTGAGTCTTTGTCCATCCTTCATCACCTCCAACCTTCCTCACCTCCATTAGAGTTTGGGTATCCCAAGTCACAAAGGAAAAAACTAGCCAGAGAGGTCTGGATGGAAATGCCTTCCCTTACCCAAATGCCTTGAGGCTGCCAAGTCTCATAATCAAGCACATTCTCAGAAGGAGGAGCAGAAGATTTTTTAGATCACTTACTCATTATACACCAATAGACCACCATGTATCCACCAATCAGGGCTGAGTTTCACTTGAGAAACCAGTGACCATAAATTTATGATTACCTGGTAGCCTAATTTAAAAAATCGATGATTAATTACCCAGAAATTCTGTCTCTTGTTTGTTTTTGTTGGTTTTTTTTTTACTATTATTTGCAACAACATAATGTCAGCAAATGGACTTCTACTCAACTGGAGTGGTCCTTGTCCAGTCTATATTTGTGCTTGGTAAGTACTGAGTGAAGTCCCATCTAATTATGATATGGATGTAACTCTGGGTTTTTGGAGACTATGCAGGAGGATCACAAAGTTTTGGTGAGTTCTAACAAACTAGAAAGACTTTGAATACAGCTCCATCAATATATTATGTGTCTGTTGTCCAAGGAACTTAATACATGACTGTTGACTGGCTAAGTATAAGGACTCTCATTACATGAATGTTGGCCACAAAAGGATGACTGAGTGTTGGGGAGACTTAGGGAGTGTGACAACCCATGAAATGCACAAAAACACTAAATGACCTTAATCCTATGTAAACCCCTTCACATTTTGCAATGATGATGGTAGAGTATCAGAAAAGGGAACAGGCTGTAGGAAAAACTACCCCATTCTTAGACAAACATTGACCTAACTGCTAAGGCTCTTAACATGATCTTTGTCCAGTGTAAAATGGATTGACGCTCTAATGGAGGAACTGCTCCACACCCATGTTTACATTCTTTCTCTAAATGAAGCCGTAAGACATGAAGAAATTGCATGTAAATGGAATGTAGCTTCTCCTCATAGCAGGGGAAAGAGTTGGAGGAGTTGGTTTTATCCTGTACCCAAAAGTAGTTAAGTATGATTTCATAGGACAAGCAGCTCTCTTTTGTTGCCATACTGGCAATCCTTATTGCAAACAGACCACCAAGAAGAGAATCCTAGTTTATAAACCAACATTCACAGAAGAGGGTAAGGGAGATTTTGTTAAGAACTTGATAAGACTCCCCCAACCTAAGTCAACACATGCCTGTTTGCTTATCCATTGTGAGCATTGCAAAGTGAGATAGTGAAATGTCCCAGGAAGTCATGTTTCTAATTGTCTTTGGGAGTAGGATGAAACCAGCCTAACATTTCTATTTGATGACAATCTGCATTCCATTTAACTTCAAGGAATTACAGAATTGGGGTAATTCCTTGAAGAAGGATTTACAGATTCTCAAACTCCTACTTCCCCTCCCCCTGAATAAACAATTAGAATACTTCTACCTTTCCACCTGTAGTAAGTCTGGACTTACTCTCCAAACCCATAGACACACTAACAGGTTGTGCCTCCAAAATTTGACTAGTCCAATATTCCTTATGTTCTAGGGTTTCCCTTGAGGCGTTATGAGATTCTTTCCATGTTATTACCTTGAGTCCCTGTCTGATGCACTCTTCCAATATAATCATGAGTGATTACCACTTAAATATCATTTGCTAGTACCAACTATCTCTCTAGTATTATTTAACCAACTGATAACTCCTCAAAATTATCGACAATGAACATCAATTGGCTTTTTACATGGGGTTATTTAATGAAAAGATAGCAGGCACATACATAAAAAGGATAGCACAAGAACTATCCCTCCCTGAATTGAGGCACTTTGTCCCTCTCAACCATCTCAGTCTTTGGGAATGATAGGCTCAGATTTAAAGTGATGCCTGATAAATATGATTCCCACTACTGAGTTCATTAGGTGCAGCATAGCTGATGGACAAATTATTCCCTTGCATACAGGAAAATTAAGGTCCGAGTCACTGGGCCAATCTGCAGCCGAGCTGGTTCAAGCAGATTGCTCCTCCATGTTGGCTCCATCCAGAATTCTGCTGTTGGACTTCTCTTGGCTCCTCTGACCTTTAGAAGCTCACAAGGTCTTTCAGTCTTCCACATTCGTTCACCCAAGCTTAGGAAAGAGTGAAATACAACCGAGATAGTGAAAATATGGTGTGGCATATTCAAAGCAACATGGCGACCAGGTAGGTAGAGCCTTTAGGTTATTTCTTCTTTCTTACCCCAAAAATGTCAGGGACAAACAGCTCACATTTCCAACTGGAGACTTTGCTAATTTTCTGAGTTCTAGTTCAATAATCAATTAACAAGGGTTTTCTTCATTATGTATTAAGACTTAATACATTTAATTAATACACATAATAATTAAGTGGATGGGAAACAATCATAGAATACATACATATCCTCTAAATTGGGAGCAGGGCCATGCACCATCAAACACTTAGAGAATCAGGTTCACCAAGTCCCTTATGTGGGTTGTCAGCAGGCAAAGCTCTCTGCACATGTTCTGAAGACTGGACTCCTCTTGACCAGTCCTTCTCCTCTACCTTATAACATTCCTAATTTTATTTTTTGTCTGCTGAAACAATTTCTTTGTTCTTTTGTGGATTCCCTCTGTTTTTTCTAAAAATATTTTATTGATGCCCTTTGTTTTTTAAACATCAAAGACATTCCTTCTCTCCCGACGGACCCCTACCTTGTAACAAATATGGTTAAGCAAGACAAATTAAGTAAATCCTTTGGTTATGTCTGACGCCACATGTTTTACTCCACATCTGAAGTCTACTCTCTAAAATGAAGGGAGAAACAGATGTTTTTACCGGCTCTGAAGTCACAATTGGTCATTGTGCATTGTTCAGAGTTCTGATCATTTTCATTACAGACTTCTATCACTATTTGATATTTTCATAATTGTTACAATTTGTTAATTCTTTAATATGTAGTTGTTAAATGTTAATAATTGTTAGCTGCTTAATATTATTTAATAATTGTTAATTTTGCTTAATACTGTTGTTTAAATTGTTGTCTTGGTCCTGCTATCTTTACTATGCATTGTCATACACATTTTCTCATTCCTCTGAAGTCTATATAATTATCCTTTCTCAAGGCACAATGTCCTTTTATTCCCTTCTATAGACCACACTTTGTTCAACCATTTCCCAAGGAAAGGGTATCCACTTTCCTTCTTCTAGTTCTTTGCTACTACAAAAAGTAGTAACTTAAATATATTTGTATGGAACCTTTGCCTCTGACAAATTGGGGGCATTCATTTAGTAGTGGTACCAACTGATCCAAGGAAATATAGTGTCCTGAAAGTCTTAGTGGGGTTTTAAAATTTAATAGCTTTTACAGCTTACAACTCCACTTAGACTTTTAGAATACCATGCAAACCCCCTCAGTCTTTCCACATCCTTTTGGAAGAATGGCCCATCCTCAACCCAACTGCATGCATTATAGGAACAGGTACTGGGTCTGAATCTGTGATTTTACTGGTATTGGAAATTTCCAGGAAAGGAAAGTCCCTCCTCCAATACAAGTTGCTACCTTTTCTACAATCTACAGTCTTAGAACATTGCCTAGGCTACGAAAAGCTGGGCCTGAGTCTCACAGTCAGCAGAGGCAGGGCCTGAAGGGTGGTCTTCAGACTCTGGGGCCATTATTTTCTCCCCTACACTACTTTCCTCCCAAGCATTATAAGTCCATCTATAGTAAATAACCTATTTGTGTGTATTTGATGTAAATGAAGCTACGAGTAAATGCTAATTTGCAATAAGCCAGTGAAAGACATAATAGGAAACAGAATAATTAATAGTGGGGTAGACAGCTAATTAAATAATTAGCATGAGTAACTGATGCATAAACTGCTGTAACCTTTATAAAGTGCATTACATGCATAATTTTATTTGACCCTCACAATAACCCTGTGGCTTTGGAAGACTGAAAGAATCGGGGTTCTAGAGGACCAGTGATAAAGCATGGCACCCACTTTCTGACAGTAAAGTCATTTATAGGCTTTGGTTATGGCCAATGTGGAGATTTGCTTTGTTCATACACACACACATACATACACATATATGTGTGTATATATGTATGTATGTGTATATATATATATATATATATATATACATATATATGTATTTGTTTCTAGAAGGGTGTGTGTGTGTGTGTGTGTGTGTGTGTGAGATAGGGAAAGATGTAGTATGGAAGGAAAATAAAATTTTGTTAATTGAAAAAACTTTAAGTAAAAAATGCAGGAGGTAGGTTCTGTAGATAGGGCATTGAAAGCTCAGAGGGGTTCAGTGATAGTATCATAATTTTGATTCAAACCAAGGAAGAAGTAAAATTAGCTCTTCAGTTAGACATAGCTGGGGGATCTATAGGGAATTCTTCCATTTGTTTATGCTCTGAACAGTTTCCATGACAGTGACAAACACCCAGGGGTATATTGGTAAATGTTTAACAACCAGCTCTCTGGGCGGAGGGGAATGTACACAGGACACACTTTTAAATTCAACCTTCATTATTAATATTTTTCTCCATCATTTTCTTAAATCTAGAAAATCAACAAAGCAATAAATTAATCCCTGAGTTATAGGGTTTGCCGATTTCTGAAATGTAAATGCTCACACTGAAAATTTAACAATCAACTCTCAAAGGCTGGTCTGACTGGTTCCAGCATACCCCTGCAAACATCTTGGTGAGCATAAGACTCTCTGTTTTGCTTCTTAACTGATAGTTATCGTCAGAGAATTGTTAAGCAAATTCCCTTAACATAGATATGCATAGGAAACACTTGGTTGGAAGAAAGGGGGAAGAAAATGTTTTGCTCTGCAGAAGCAAATGCTTTCTGGTAGGCAGAAAACACTAAGGCTCTTGTACTTTTGTTGTTGTTGCTGCCATATTTGTGTTCATTGTAACTATGCCGGCTGTTGTAGCATATCCTCTGTGAAAGCCTTCTTGTTCCTTTCTCTCACCTTTATCACACTCTGGGTATATGTGAAGATTATTCTCATAAAGATTTTGTACATAGAGGAAAATAGGTGTCTGTGGCCACAGTTATTCCTACTTTTTCAAGCACCTTTCTTCATTAGTTATATTATTTAGGGAAGATGCTTTTCCCCCCAAGTGCTTATTAATTTAGTTGTCTTGAGAATGAAGCCTTCAATTAATCCCCTCAAAATTATTTTGCCTTTATCACCAACCTTTTCTGCTTATATTTGGTCTAGCCCAGATTCTCTCCCCTTTTTTGGTTTTTATAATGCCATTTCTATTTATTTGTACAATATATCGCGGATGGTAATGTTGGTGTTCAAAGGTTGGAATTTCACCATTGATGATAGAAAGAATAGTTAAACAATTCTTCTAAGTTCCCATGACATGTCCAAGAGAGAGGTCATGAAAAAACCCAGCTTTTTAGTTTCCATGTTAATAAATATGCCTCCAGATAGAGAGATAGATACATACACACATACGTAGACACATGCATGCATACATACACACATGCATGCATATATACACACTATATACAGAAAGGAAGATGAAAAAATAAAAGAAATACCTGCAAAGAATAGTTTTTCAGATAAGAAAAAAACAAACAGGGGGCAGCTAGGTGGTGCAGTGAATAGAGTCTGGCCCTGGAGTCAGGAGTACCTGAGTTCAAATCCGGCCTCAGACACTTAACAGAAAAAACTAGCCGTGTGACCTTGGGCAAGTCACTTAACCCCAACTGCCCTCCAAAAAGCAAAAAAGAAAAACAAAGAAAAAAAAGAAAAGAAAAAAACAAACAGAAATAATCAGATAGGGAAAAAAAAGAGACGACGTTAGTGAGATGAACAAATACAGATTTTTAAATTCCAAAGAAAAGTCACCAGAAGGGAAAAAAAAATAGCAAACGAGCTTCACCAATAGTCAGAGAAATATAATGAAGTCTAGTAGGAGGCACATCAAGTTGTATAATTATCATATAAAAGGAAATGAAGGAGAATCAAGGACCGGTAAAGAAAGATCAGTTGTCTGTACACACTGATGTGATCTGTGTAATGAGAGATCTTTCACCAGTAAAAATGGAACCAGACATAATGATAACAAATGTCAACAACACTGAGAAAGTAGTAGCCAATTGGAATAAAGGCATAGAATTAGCAGGAGACAAAAGCATTAGACTGAAAAGCAAATAACGGAAGTTTCACAAGAGGCAACAAAACAAGGTTAAAGGCCAACCCAATTAGAAAAGGATTTAACTTTATTAACAAAGATGTTCGAACTGGGGTGGAGGGCTTTAAATTTTAATTTAAAAGGTTTTTAAAGAGTGTGGACAAAATTCTGGGTGTCCTAAAGCGATTACCTATCAAGGAGAGCAGCCCATTGTTATGTTTCCTTGAAACCTAGAACAAGAGACAAAACTTTATTCAATAACCCTTTGAATATAAATATAAAATAAGCCGTAACATAGGGAGATTATGTACTTCAAAGTAAGGATTCTGGTGAGGTCCACCAGAAATTCCAGTCTGTAGATGATCATATACTGATAGTTTTAATCTTCAGCATCGTAGATTCTCCTAAATGAGATCTGTAATCATTCAAAAGAATGTAATCTAACTATCCACACTGGAAAAACCAAGTGGATGAAAATAACTCAAAGTATCACATTAACTCAAATTCAGCTGACAGTCCACAGAACCAGGTTTGACCTGGTTTCATATTTTTTTTTTGACAAATTTGTGTTTAGCCACACCTCCTTGATGCTGCACTTGTGAAAAGATATTTTGAACCCCAAAGTAAGACTTTATATTAATGCCCATTCAATATGACCTGCTTAGATACAACTGAATTCTAGCCTGTTGAGATCTTTTTGACCCTGATTCTGACATCTGATATATTAGTTTTGTGTCACCTACAAATTGGATAAGTATGTCTCTGTACCTTTGCATCTGAACACCTAATATAGTACATAGCACATAGTAGGCATTCTATAAATGCTTTTTGATTGATTTAAACAAAGTATTGATAGAAATATTAAGCACACAAGCAAAGATCCCTGAAGTTCTCCATTAGAGACCTATTCCTATGTTCACTCCAACGTATAAATGACAATTTTTTTTGATCTGCTTGTTTACCAAACTCCAAATCCAACTAATTGCATTAATACCTAGGCCTTACCCTCCATCTAGTTCACATTGATAACATGAAAAAATTTTTCAAGTACTTTGACAAAAAAGTATGTCATGAATAGAGTACCAGCCCTGGGGTCAAGAGGATCTGAGTTCAAATCTAGCCTCAGATATTTGATACTTAGCTAGTTGTGTGACCTTGGGCAAGTCACCTAACCTCAATTGCCTTACCTTCTTCCCTCAAAAAAAAAAGTATGTCTACAACATTCTTCTAATGTACCAATCTCATAGACCTGTCAAAAAACAAGGTCACTCTGGATTGACCTGTGTGACCCCTGAAGTTCTCCTGTTTTTCTGTGGTCATTGTGTGTGTGTTTTTTTTTTTTAGTTGTTCACTGTCTTGAATTTTGGTAGAAATTGAAGTCAAGCTAAATGGTCCACACTTTATTCTCATGTTTTGTTTTTTTTTCTAAATGAAGATATTGTCTGACTTTTACCAGTCCTGGGACATCTCTCCCATTATATATAATCTTTTAGAGACTACTGACAATTGCTTAGCAATCATATTTTCCAGTTCATTCAGTACTCTGGAATGTAGTTCATCTGGGTTCAATGATTTGAATTTAATTGAGGGCAGCTGTGTTCTCTTATTTACTTAACTATATTGTCTTTTAATTCACTATTAGGCATTTTTCAGTTTGCCTTTTCAAGTCCAATAATCATTCTCATTGGTAGAGAAAATGATAGACTGTATGACCCTGGGCAAGTCACTTAACCTTAATTGCTTTGCCAAAAAAAATGATACAAGAATTGAGTTGTTCTGCCTTCTCTTTGGGCAGCTGGTGGGCCCCAAAGTGCATAGAATACTGGGCCTGGAGTCAGGAAGATCTGAGTTCTGTCCCCAGACATGGTCTAGCTATGTGACATTGGTCAAGACACTTAACTTCTATTTGCCTCAGTTTCCTCAACTGTAAAATGAGAATAATAGTGCACATTTCTCAGAGATCAAATGAAATAATACTTGTAAAGTGCTTAGCACAGAGACTGGCATATAGTAGGTATTATAGAAATGCATATTCCCTTCCTCATCTTCACTGTCCATTATCACCCTCCCATCATCTTCCAAAATGCCACCCTATTCCTTCCTTGTCACCTCTTTCCCAAATCTATTTTTTTGGGGGGGAGGGCAGTTGGGGTTAAGTGACTTGCCCAAGGTCACACGGCTAGTTTTTTGTGTTAAGTGTCTGAGGCTGGATTTGAACTCAGGTACTCCTGACTCCAGGGCCGGTGCTCTATTCACTGCACCACCTAGCCGCCCTCCAAATCTAATTTTTAAATCTCCTTTCCTTGTCCTTAGCATTTGTTTCCAGTTGCCATTTGGGGCACAATACTCCTGGTAGTATGTTTATAGGACTGAGCCATGCTTTTGTATTTGTATCAGCCTTTACTTCCATCTTTTGTACAAGTGTTTAAGCAGTGTTTTGACAGGGTCAAATCTGACCCAGGCCAATCTCAGACAACAGACTGGATTCTATAAAAAAAATGAAATACTCGTAGAGCGTCTGACAGGTAACAAAAGGAGGTTTCCTCAACCACACCAAGGGAAGGATATTCAGTGAGCATTGATTCAGCATTGATTCAGTTGGTCGTGCCTTCTATCCTTCTGTGTGGTACCTGATGGTTCAGGGCCAGAAGTCCTGGCTTTTGTATTATGTACATCAGTTATCTGGGTCTTTAGTCCACTGAGTTAATTAAATCTCAAGGATGGTTTCAATACCTTTTATGGAAGAAAAAAAAATGAAACATAGGAGCAGAGCCTTAGAACGTTGTTCCTCCTGAACTTAGTTATCCACAAGTCTTTTAGCAGCTCTTTGAAATGTTTTTTGTCTTCAGAATTTCATTCTTTCAAAATAAAAATTATTCATGAGAACTTCCCATCCCTCCTGCGCTGGATCCCCTTGAAGAATCATAGTCAGTGGGATATTGTCTGTCCTATCTCTGCACTAGAATCTGCCAGACTGTGCCTGTATTTCCTTTCCTTCCCTATTGCAGATTCTTTGATGGAGTTGATCCCTTCTGACCCATAAGGGGATCCTACTTGCTGAAGTAGAAATTTGGGGGAAAGTTCCATAGTAATAGTTTCTTTTGTTTGTTCTTCCATCTTTTAAAGGAAAAAATGATCAACAAGACAAACTAATAAATGATTAACTGTTATTGTCAGAGAGTAAGCTCCTAAAGATGCCAAGGTATTTTGAGCTTCTCATTACTCACACACCATGCTTTCAGGACAGAGTGGTGATCTGTTTTCCAGACTCCTGATCCATTTCCTTATTCTGTCAAGGCGGTCTGTATATACTGTGTAGTCTGTATCTAGGACAATATTTCTTCTTTTTCTCCTTTTTTTCATCTTCACTCAGATGTTCTTCTTTTTCCACCTCTGACTTTCTGGATTCCCTTATGTGAGACTATCTTTTTAACAAATATTTATATGCTCTCCCCTTTGCATTTTATTTCTTTTGAATAAAAAATAGCCACTTAAGAGTCAAGTTCTAATGAAAGTTTCCATCCCATCAAATCTCAGTGATAACTATCAAGCCAAATTGGCTTTTTATTGTTAGATTCTAACTTCAGCTCGTTTGTCTTGTGTTTGCTGAACTCTCCATTTCCTCCTTTTGTCTCGGTGGTCTGTAGTATATAGAGTTGACGTAATGGATTTTACTGCTGCCTCACTCCTTGATGTTTGTCTCCTATGAATCAATTTTAAATAGAAATGTAGTGAGTCAGAATAAGAGAGTTTGATGGGACTTTTTGAGTCATCATAAAAATGAAAATTTGGTTTTGAAGAGCAATATTTGGTGAAATAATTTTGCTTTTGTGCTCATGGACAAGAATTGTATGGGATCAGGAGGTATAGAGGAGTTGTAGTTTGAAGAGTTGGAGGGAGTACATCCAATTATGGAATCATGCATAAAAATAAAGTATCAAAATGTGGAAAAATCAAAGTTCAGATTATTTTGCCTGAAATTATAGGATTTTTAATATAATTATGTTGAAAATTATTTTCTATCAACAAGATATACAAATTAGGTAATATGTATTTGAAAATACTTTAAAATTTTATTTTTAATTCTGAATTTAATTAATCTTCCACCAGATTTCCACATATAAAGTACAACAGAAAAAGAAAAATTATATGTGAAACCTTGAATCTCTATATGCGTAGCCTGATTTTTTTGAGTGTATATAATACATTCAACATTTTACTTTTAAAAATGTTTTGTTTACATATGATTCCTCTGTTCTCTTCTGTGCATTTTAAAAAGTGCTTCAGTAACCTTCTTTTCTTTCCTCTCTTCTCTTTCTGGATAACAACTCCAGGCCCACCTCTTTCGATTTTATCAGCTCTATAAACCTCATGACCTAATTCTATGCCTTGAAATTCATCACTTCTCTTTCAGGAGGTTTGAAGTATGGTTCATCATCAGTCTTTCTGAGTTAAGACTGGTCACTGTATTGATCAGAGTTAAGTCTTTCAAAGTTGTTTCTTTTACAATGTTACTACACACACACAAAAAAATTCTTCTTGTTCTGCTCACTTCACTCTGTTATCAGTTCATATAAATCTTCCTAGATTTCTCTGACACCATCCTTTTCCCCCCTTTTTTAGCATGAAGTAGTATTCCATCACGTTCACATACCATATTTTGTTCAGCTATTCCCTGGTTTTGGGGATCTGCTTTGTTCCCGGTGCTTTGCTACAAAAAGAGCTGCTATACTTATTTTGACGTATTTTGCCTTTTCCTCTTTCCTTGATCTCTTTGGAGTATAGTAGTGGTATCACTAAGTCAAAGGGTATGCACAATTTGGTGACTTGCTATAGTGGGTCTGCCAATTTACAGCTTCACCAACAGGGCATGAATGTACCTGTTTTCCCAAAGCCCCTCCAACATTTCTCATTTTCCTTTTTTGGTCATTTTTGCTATTCTCAGAGATGTGAAGTGAAACCTGAGTCGTTTTAATTTGTGCTTCTATAATCAATGGAGATTTGGAGTATTTTTTATATGGTTGTTGACAGCTTGAACTTCCTCTTTGATCATTTCTCTATTGGGAAATAGCTTTTTTTCTTACATATTTGAATCAGTTCTTTCTATATCTTGAATATCACGTCTTTATCAGGCAAATTTGCCACAAAGATTTTTCTAGGCGACTCCCTTCTAATTTTAACTTCATTGAGTTTATTTGTGCAAAACCTTTCAATTTTATGTAATCAAAATTGTCCTTTTTATCTTGTGTGATTTTTTTTTTCCTCATCTGGTCAGGAACTCTTCCCCTATCCACAGTTGTGAAAAGTCTTTTCTTCTCTGCTCCTCCAATGGGATTCTGATATCTTTCATATCTAAGTCATGTATCTATCTGAAGCTTATTGTCATGTATGATGTGAAATGTTAGTCTAAAACTAATTTCTGCCAGAATTGCTTTCCAGTTTTCCCATAATTTTTGTCACATAATGATACCTTGCTAGTAGTTTTGGTCTTTGGGTTTACAGAATTTTATGTAACTATGTTTGCTGCTTATGTATGCTTAATGTGACCTACTGATTGACTCCCATTTTTTTTTAGCCAGTACCAAACAGTTTCATTACTACTTTTTTTTTGGCATAATCCAAGACCTCGTATAGTTAGGCCTCTTTCATACACACACACACACACACTCACACAAGCACACATATTCTCCCTTGGAAGTCTTTACATTTTATTCTTCCAAAGTAATTTTGTTATTAATTTAGCTCTCTAAGGCAACTCTGTGTAATGCCAAGCAAAGGCAACTTCCAAGGTTCGGATTACCAACATAGCAAACCCTATTTATTCAGCAAAAATTCACAGAACAGAGAAATTCAAAATACAGTATAACTCATACATTTGACAAGTAAGTTCTCAGTTCAGTCCAGGTACCACTCCACCCCTAGATAGTACATTCATTTAGTCAGTCAAAGTCTCTTCTCAAATGGAGATCAGTTTCCAATCATAAACAAAGTACATTTATTTGGTCAATCACAGAGCACAAAAAAGCCAAAGGTTTCCCACCCCTGGACACAAAGTA
>CM053597.1:39260319-39303505 GCA_028646575.1 Pseudocheirus occidentalis | reverse complement strand
GACCTCTACAATAGCAACACTGCCCACCATCAGGCAAATCTGGAAAAACAACATCAAAACAGACAGACAAAATACCAGCATCACAGCTATGCCTCCTCAGTTCTCAGCAGCTCCAGGTGGCAGTCCTTAAAAGTCCTGGGCAGTTCCAATGGGCTCTCAGCAGTCTTTCTCTCAGCAACTCAGGCTCCATGATATTGAATACTGCTCTCCAAAAGTCCTTCTTCTGGCCTTCTCTGGGCTTGGGCCTCTCTCCCAATTCATGGCTCCTCCCAGTTCAGCCCTCTCTTCAGGTCAACAAGTCCATCCCACAAGTGGGATTCACAAGCTCTGGGTCTTAACACTCAACCCAAAAGCCAAGTCAATTCAGGGGCATCTCCAAATTCCATTACCATTAAACTCTGTTAGAATAATTATCATGGCACTAAATAAGTAAATTAATTTCAGTATTAAGTTGAATAATTAATTTTAAAATTAACATTTTAACTTTATTTTATTAATATATATTGAGGAACCTAGGTGTGGTGCAGTGGATTCAGGATTCCTGGATTCAGGAAGACTTGAGTTCAAATCCAACCTCAGCCATTTGTTAAACTCTATTTGCATCAGTTTTCTTAACTGTAAAACGGGGATAATAATAGTGCCTACCTCCCAGGGTTGTTCTGAGGATCATATGAGATAATATTAGTAAGGTCCTTGGCACACAGAGGGTACTATATGAATGTTTATTCCCTTTCCTTCCCTTAGTAGGGCCCAACCATGAGGAATTAATACCTTTCTACTTATTTATATCTATCTTTATTTCTTTGAAAAGTGTTTTGCAGTCTTATTCATTTTGTTCCTGTGTGATAACACATACTTTTATCTATGTATCTGTGGTATCTGCAGTGGCCTCTCTTTCATATACAAAAGAACTACCTTGGACCCCTCATCTGCCGGGTGACTGTTGTCATAGTTGTTTTTCCAGCAATGGTGATGATATCTCTCACCATTGAGAGGTGTTCTGAGGCAATTGGCTGAGTTTAGGGGGCACTATTTCTGCCCATGGGGCAACTAGGTGACACAGTAGATAGAGCGCTGGGCCTGGAATCAGGAAGACCTGAGTTCAGATCTGGCCTCAGACACTCACTAGCTGTGTGACCCTGGGCAAGTCACTTAACCCTGCTTGCCTCAGTTTTCTCACCTGTAAAATGAGCTGGAGAAGGAAAAAACACTCCAATATCTTTGCCAACAAAACCCCAAATGGGGCCATGAAGAATCAAAATGGACATGACTAAAAATGACCAAACAACAACAGATCTCTGCCCATGAGAAAGAGCGGATATGACCAACTTGCATCAGAAATGTGTCCAATTAAGCGATCCTTCCATAATGATCTATCCCCTGAGATTTTACTTCTTTCTCCCTTCCTCACTGTCCACACATTACTCTTCTTGCTTCTGCTGCCTTGGCTCCTTCTAATAGTGTTAGAAGTATTCTCTATTTCTTCACTCTATTCCTATATTCCTCTACTGCTTTTACTCCTTCTACAGTATCTGTTCCTCTGTCTTCCTAAGCATGATACACTCACAGGAGAAGAAAAGCTTCTAGAAGACAAAGAACTTCTCAAGTCCCTTTCATGAGAACAGCTCAGAATGCTTTTGTGTTCTTAATCTGTGATTTCGTTGGTTCATAAATGACTGAATCATACCACTCAAAGCTTTTTAAGTGCTTTTTAAAAAACTTTTGGACAGAGATAAAACATGGAAAATTCCTCTTTCAAAGGATGATTTTTTTTCATAAAATTACAGGCAAGTGAAAACAAGCAGGTATAATGGAAGTTGTACAGTTCTGTTACTTTACTACCACGAAGGCTACAATTTGAACCCATTTCAAATCAAATTCCTGGTCACATCATGGTCAAGTATTGCAGCCTGCCTGGGAAGCACCTCTAGACCATGACTAGAAATCTTTGCTCCTTAGAAAAGCAACATGGAGCACTTCTTCAGTGGAGGAGTTAGAGGGGGGCTATATACCTTTCAGTTGGGGGTGGGGGCAAAGACCCTAGGAAGTCAGTATAAGGTCACTGCTGAGAAAGCTGTCATATAGAGAGATGGGCAAGGCAGGAGAGGGGCTGACCCCTGTGTGCCTTTTGTACACTTTACCATACTAACCCAGTGGTTGGCTCTGCTTTTTCTACATTGAGGAAGGAGTAAAGTTACTTTTTCTTTACATAAGCTTTCCCTCTTCTGTGAGTGAACTTAAAACCCAAGATTCTTTAAATCTGAAGCTTTCTAAATCTAGCACCCTGGGACAAAGCCCCAGTTTCTCTGTCCTAGTTACTGTTCTGACTATTCCTTCAAGGATAAGATAGCACAGTTCTGTGCTGCCCCTTCAGGGTTGTCAGAAGGCTCTCCCCTACTTAAGCTAAGTCTGTTCTAATTACCTGTAAACTGAGAGGGGTTAGACTACATGACCTTTAAAGTCTCTGCTCTAAATTCATGATCCTATAACCTTCTATGAACCCTGTATGACCTCTGATTTTCTGATACCCTGAGCTGTCCAATATAACAAAGATTTTAAGATGAAGAGGAAAAAAGTTTAGTAAAACCAGCTTATCTACAGCTGACTTTGTCAGAATAAGCAATCTTTCCCATCCCTCATCCTCTACTTCTGCAGAGAGGTGTGGGAGGTTTATTCTCTTAACTTTTTCTGGGTCCAGGCTTGGTTGTTATTGTAGTCTTGCATAGAGTGTGAGCCAGCACCCCTCCCATCTCTGTGTATGTTTATCATCATGTTAATTAGATGGGTATCTGTCTCATTTTTTTCCTCTTCCCATTTCAGTTGTAGTATTTGGGTATATTATTTTCTTGGCTCTTTTTACTTTGCCTGCATCAGTTAATGTAAGTCTTCCTAGATTTCTCTGAATTCATCATCTTTGTCACATCTTCCTGAGCAACAATATTCCATTGGATTCATGCTCCATGATTCATTATACCATTCCCTACTCAATGTGTTTTAGTTCTTTGCTACCATGGCAAGTGCTGTTATGAATATTTTGGTCACACAAAGTCATTTCAAGAGGACAACAGTGCTATTTACTAGGGATGAAGGAGGGGATCAGGAAAGACCTCATAAGAGCTGATCTGTGCCTTGCAGGAAATTAGGAATTTGGCACCGTGCAGGTGAGGAATAAACATATTCATGATATGTAGGACTGTTTAACATTTATAGGGAAAGGCTTCCACAGGTCTGATGTCACTGCCATTTCTCAGGCGACATCAATGAACTGGCTTGCTTACATTTTGAAGACAGAGATTCTTGACTCCTATTCTGGAAGTCTGGATTATATCCAGGTTTTTCTTATTTTATGTTTTGAAGAAAACCAGCACAATTAAATCCACACTTTTAGGGAATTCAACATCATTTTGAATCTCAGTGAGCCCTGGTGGTTTTCAGACTTCAAGGAAGAAAGTCAGGGCTGTTCCTAAATGAGCCCAGAAGACTCCATCATGAGACATCATTTCCAGTCTAGGGCTCAGGCATTATATTTGACCTTAGTCTCAGAATCTGGCTTCCTCAGTTAACAGATTATATCTCCTAATTTCATTTAAAGATGTTTGTGATCAGGCTGATTCCTAGTCTTCTTTCACTGAAGTCTAATAATTAGGAAAACAGCACAAGGTAGATGATGTAGTTGTAAATCCCTCTGGTTACTTAAGATATGTGTGACCTTGGGCAAGTCACTCTCTAGCTCTCAAATTTCCTAATCTGCATAATACAGAATTTGGACTAGATGATCTCTGAAGTCCCTCCTAGTTCTCAATTTAAGACCCTATGAATTACGTTTTCTTCCACCAAGATCAGGATTCCATTTTATTTCTCAGACATCTTTCAATAGCAATGACTTGATCATTTTCGTTCAGCAACTGTGATTAAAAGAAGCTTCTTTCATATGTACAGGTATAGTCAGGTAACTAGGAATCTTTTCACCAGGGACAAAATCAATCATTCAAGTCTCTTCACATTCCCACTTCTTTCTGGGGCTTGGAACAGTGTGGGTGGGGCTGTAACACAAAGAATAGGATGGGGGTAAACTCAAGGTCCAAGATCTTTCAAAGATTGAAGTGAGCTACTTTTGGGAGAGGTCAGTGTTTCCATAGACCAGGAACCATCCATAAAGAGAAAATACTTTAAGATCTGGACCCTCTATGGAAATAGGCTGGGCTACTCTGGGGAGGTGAAGTATTCCTGTGGACCTTGTTCCCACTATGAAAAGGATGGCCATAAAGGGGCCCTGGCAACTCTAGTAATGAAGATCCAGTTTCAGTGGGAACAGGTAACTGCATCTCTTGACTAGAGGTATTGCTTGGAGAGTTAAAAGGATGTGAGATATGTTAGTACTAGAGGATAATGGGGCTTCTACGGACCAAGACCTATTTAAGAAGAATGAGTTCCTTTGGGCACAATGTCCCTGACCATTACTTGTCTCCCACAAGGAGTTAGGAGAAAGGTAACCAGGGATAATCTCTCCCTTCCTCTATTGGCCTGCACGCCTGCTTCCACCCCTCCAACCCCTATAGGAATTGCAGTCTTTGGACCATGAGGGTCGGAAATGCCCCCATCTCAGATATTGGAGCTTGATGCAAAGCCTTCCTTACTTGTTACAGTTCTGTGCACAACACACCTGTTATTTCTCAGGACAGAGCATAATTTAATTAAAAAAATAAGATTAGAATTTCAAAAATCTGTTGTAATCACTTTGTGAATTAGGTAAAGTAAGTTAAATAAGGATTCTATACCTCCTCCACACACCCCCATTACATAAATGGGAAATAATGGAATGAGAGAAGGATGTGGTTTTATGTAAATCCATAAACAAAAAATAAAATAAAATAAAATTCAGCTTAGCTGGAGAATGGGAGAGATGTGGGCTGATAACACCTAGTATCCTATCACTTTCACGGTAAGCCCTCTCCATGACTTGTACTTGTAAGTACAGGTTAAGCATCCATGCAGAATCTGGAGACCTAGATTTAGTAAAACAAAACTGGGATGCTGGAGTGAGAAGAGACTGAATCTCTGAATTAACTGCTCCTAACAGAGTTTGACTTTCAGGCATAAGGTTTCAGATCACCGCAGCTCCTGGGTGATTTCATATCAACACGTGGTGTTCAATTACACAAAGGACTCCTGAAGCTACATTTTGATGGATGCCGCATGATAAATTGAAACGGATGACAAATATATCTTAGAATCACTCCACTCACACTACACCTGCATCTCACGCATACCTTTCATTTAGCAAATACCAATTAACAAATTATTTGGCACACCAGTCACGCTAAGGCGTAGAAGAGCCAATGGACTGCCTTAAAAAAAAAAAACCAACAACCCTCTGTAGCTATTCCCTGTTTTTCATCTTTGTAGTTTAAATGACAGAAGCTCGACAAGAAAGCTTTAATTCTTCACTATTAGAGGTTTTAAGAACCATCTGAATCAAGAATTGAAGTTAAGGTATGCATATATATATATATATATACACACACATATATGGATTATGTGTGTGTATTTATATATGTATATGTATATACACATACGTGCTTTGAATCAGGTAGTTTATTTTCTTCAAAATTATTCCTAGATGAATTAAGATATACAGGCACTGGGGTAGGGAGATCCATCCATCTTGCCTTACTGGACAGTCAGAGAGGCGATGGGGGAGGATATAGGAGAGGGCAGATTGGGGGACAGTGGGATGGCTGTTTTGGGGTAGTGGGTGGAGGAAAGATGGGGAGAAAATATGTAACTCAAAATCTCATGGAAACAAATGATGTAAACAATACAATAAAATAAAATAAATGAGGAAAAAATTATCCCTAGATTCTCACACTTAATATCATTTTTAAACAATATCTGTGTTTTTTCACATCATGCCTTTTGCAAGTGAAACTGGATTCTCTCAATACAACGGCAATAAGCAGTGTGAAATACATTACAAAATTTTTTAAAATTTAATTAAAGTGACAAGTCATAAGTAGACTCTGTTCCTGAGTGTGCTTAGAGGCCTGAAAGTGCAAACAAGTGTTTTATGGTTAACCTGTTAAATATTGAGCTATCAATATCTATTATTTCTCTTTCTCTCCCCCACCTCCCCTTCCTCACCCTTTCCTCCCCCATCTCTAAATACAGGGAATTTGGTCAGGTGCTGGCCATTGCTGTGAGTTTTTGAGGGGAAGAGTGTTAGAGAAATACTGTATACTTTGGAAATTTTGGGGACTTTTCATTTCAGTTCTCAATTCTTTATCATTTCAACTTGCTCTTTTATCATCTTTAAGACTGAGCAATGTCTAATGATGAGAACGTGAGGCTTAAATGGGGAGAAGTCGGAGGTTGTATCTCCCAGCTTCCCCGGTGACTCACTGTGACCTTGGTGCGTCACCTCTCTGTCCTGTGGTAATTCAGTTTAACGTGTCCTACCTACCTCAAGAGGGCACAGTAGTGGTTAACCAGGTGCCCATAAAGATCTCTAAGATTGAATCTAATTACACATATTTCCACACCTTTAGTGATTCACTCTGATGATGTGCCCTTATTTGAAAGTAAGTAAACCTTGGTTTCATTCCAACTTCAGGTCAAATGACCTCAGAGGTCATTTAGTCCAATGCTCTCATTGTACAGCTGAGTTGAGAAAGGTCCAGGAAAGTTGCTCAAAGTCACAAAGACAGTAAATTGCAAAGCCAGGATGTTGACTCCAAACCTCATGTTCTTTTCCCCACACTGTATTAAGCATCTATGACGCTTCTTGAATATCTGCACATGGAGAATTTGTCCCCTTAACTTGTTTCGAGTTCTACTCTCCATGTCTTTGGCATCCTCATTTCTGAGTTTTCTCTTCCCCAGTGGTATATTTATGCAACTCCTGCTTCAGAAAAGCTTTCTCCTCTTGTTTTTGTTGTTGCCTTAACTTTACCTTGGGGGCCTCTAGGTCATACAGTGGATAGAGCAGCTGGGAACATTCCTCTTCCTGAGTTCAAATCTGGCCTCAGACACTTACTAGCTGGGTGAGCCTGGGCGAGTCACTTTACCCTGTTTGCCTCAGTTTACCTCATCTGTAAAATGAGCCGGAGAAGGAAATGGCAAACCACTCCAGTATCTCTGCCAAGAGAACTCTATATGGGTTGAGGAGCTATTGTATCAGACATTACTGAAACTACTGAAGAACTAATTTCACCTCAGGACAAATGGTCTCATCTCATTGCATCACTACAATTCCTTTTCCTAGATTCTAACTTTCTAGTTTATTTTGCGCGAATTGTCGCTTCTCTCAACCCAATTATGCTACAGTATTTTGTAACCCAGATTTCCTCCTTCTTTATCACAAGAACGGCATGAAATGTTTTACCAAAGGCACTGCTGAAATAAAAGGTAAGGTAAACTACCATCTATAGCATCCCCCTGCTCCATTAGCTTCATAACCTCATCAGAAAAATGGACTAAAGAAGTAGATCAGATGGACGGTTTGTTTAGATTTCAGCAAGGGAATTATCAAGTGTCTCAGTGTTCTTGTGTGAAATATGGAGAGAAGCAGGCTGCAAAATAATGCAACTATGTGATTGCAAACTGATCAAATGACTGGTTTCATTAATCTCTCTGTGTCAGCTTGAATGAAAGTCTCCAGTGGGGTGCATCAGGTGTCTCTCCTTGGTCTTGTGCTGTTTAAGGGTAACTCAGAAAAAGTCTTAGTTGGCATCTTTATCACATTTTTAGATGCCATGAAACTAGGAGGGATAGGTCACATGCTATAGAATAGCAAGAGTACATAAAGTTCAAGACTGAATTCAAGGGCTGAATACATTGAGGTTTAATGGGGACAAATGAAAAGTCTTACTCCTGGAGTTCCAAAAACTTACTTCGCAAATACAATAGACGAAGTAGGGCCAGATGTGCAAATTTTATATGAGTCAACTCTGTGGTAGGAGAGAAATAAGGGAGGGAAGAGTCCTGTTGTATTGTGTCGGAGTCAGGTCACATCTGGTCTGAGTATTGTGTTCTGTTCTGGCCAACACATTTCAAGAAGGACCTCAATTAGCTGAAGAATGTTCCAGGGTTAGGAAGCCAGATGAAACATCACCTTAAGAACATCATATAAGACTCACTTGTGGGACTGGTGTATGTTTAGTTTGGAGAAGAAAACAACATGATGGTTGTCTTCAGGTATATGAGAGAATGCTTAGGCTTGTTATACTTGGCCCCAGGGAGTTAGAACTAGGAACGATCAGTGGAAATTGCAAGAGGCAAATTTGGGCTGGAGCTAGGAAAGACTTTCTAAAAGCTAGAGCCAATTTCAAGTTGCTGCCCCCTGTTGCCCTTCATTTGAGCCCTTCAGTTGGAGCCTGGATGAACTCTGTCTTATCAATGCTTTTGTGCTCAGTGGATCAGGGATGTCATCCATGTATTACTTCCTCCAACAATGGAGCTCACAAACCATCAATGACCACCCATCCTTATTCATATTCTCTCAGTAATCTGTGATGAGCATTCATTCTGGGGGTTTTTCTTTAGATCTTAAGATGCTTCATGGAGATCAATGGAACAGGGTCACCCATCTGTTATTATTATGATAAGGGATGGTGACCAGGCCTGCGATTTCAGTGGGACAGCTCCCAGTTAAAGAAGTTCTCTTTAACAATACAAGATGGCGGCTTCTCTGCAGCTCAGTTTTAGATAATTGACTAGAAGACTGGGAAGTTAAGTACTCTGCCTACAATCACAGAACCAGTATATCTCAGGTTTTCCTGGCTTGTCTGTTACACCACACTGAAATAGCAATATAAATTTTAATTTAATTTTCTATTAACATATCCTTATACCTAGATCTTAATTCCATACACTGATAGTATGGAATGGATAATAATAATAATAATAACATAAGAGTGTTATTTTTGTGTCTATTTTTAATATAATAAATTTATTGATACATATTTATATAATTTGTTGTTCAGATATGTCCAACTCTTTGTGACCAAATTTGGGGTTTTCTTGGCAAAGATAATGGAGTGGCTTGCCATTTCCTTCTCCAGTTCATTTTACAGATGAAGAAACTGAGGCAAACAGGGATGAGTGACTTGCCTAGGGTCACATTGCTAGTGCCTCAGGCTGGATTTGAACTTAGGTTTTCCTGACTTATGGCCCGGGGCTCAATCCACTGTGCCATCTAACTACTAAAAATGATTTATAATATACAAAAACCTGTGTTTTACTTATGAATTGAGTTATATACTATTTCACATTTTCTGCAGAATTCATTGAGTATGGGGACATTCAAATATTGAGTGGTCTCTGGTTGCTTAAATTAGTTGGTCAGAGTCCGGAAGTAAACAATGTCAGGGCTTCAATTCCTTTGTCAGTTGACTAAGTCATTTTAATTTAGAAAGGTCAAGGTCACCCACTGCATCCTGGCCATAGCCTGTAATCTTGACTTTTGTCTTGCCTTTGGACTTTATTGAAAGGAGGAGAAAGTGAAGTCAACAACTTTGTGTAGCTCTGTCTGGCTTAAATCCAATTCACAAACCAGGCATTGGTTCTCCTCAAAGGAAGGGGGTACAGCAAGTTACCCTTTCCCAATCATAGTCTGAACTCTTGGTTCCTGCAGAATGGTTCAACCAAATTCTATTAACCAGAATGTAAAGTCCAAAATGCAAGGTACCATTCTGTCTTTGTCCTTCCATCCTCTGTGATACTGAGTTAGTAGTTCAGTTGGTCGACATTTATTAAGTACGTATATGCCCCAGGTACTGGGTTAAGCACTGTGGGTAGAAAGAAAGGCAAATAATTTCTGCTCTCAAGGCATCCATAGTCAAATGGAGGAGACTACGTGTAGGTAGGTAGAAATGAGAGACAGTCTCAATGCGGGTCATCTCCCAGGGAAGGCATGAAGATTAAGGAAGGCTAGGAAGGGTTTCCTGCAGAAAGTGAGGCTTGAAGGAAGCCAGGAGATAGAGATGGGGGGGGAGGGGGAGAGTTCCAGGCCCTGAGATGGAAATGCTCAGAATAGCTAGATGGGAACGTCAAGTTCTAGGAACTGCAGGGAGGCCAGTGCCATGGGATAGAATAGAAAGTGTAAGAAGACTGTACAGTTAAGAAGGGGCCAGACTATGAATGACTTGGAAAACACATAGTAGGTATTCAGTGTTTATGTAATGGAACCGAATTGAATTTCAAGAGAAAGCACATTATTATTAGTCATTGTAACAGTAATCAGATTTAGCTGCTGCTTCATCTGAGAACTCAGTTGAAAACTTCACGCTTTGGTTTCCATTTTTTTTTTTTTTTTTACAGTTAAGATCAGCAATGTCAAGGGCTTATAGACAATGGATGGTATGGTAATGGATGACCATGAGGGGGAGAGGGATTTTATGGTCAATAGATCTCTATTGATACTTCCAAAGTTTCATTTTAATCAAGTTACAACCACCTTTCTTGGGAGAGCCAAAAAAAGATGAAACGGATGCATTCGAGCTAATTCTTTTTTGCTCTTCTAACCATATGAAGTTTATTTTAAAAAATAATTGGGGAGGTGAAGAAGGATCAGTTTTTTGCTTTTTTTTTTTTTAAGCAAATCATTGGCAGAAGCGCCAAGAGCATCTGGACTTGCTTTGTAGCTGCTGGGAGAATTCATGAACATCCCGGAATGCTGCTTGGAAAGCTTTGTTCCATCACTTAAACATGTGTTGCTGACAACTTTCTCTGAGTCACATGAGGAAATGACAAAAAGAAAACTTTTCCTGAATTAGACCACACAGGATGCTTTCTATGATACCTAGATGAGGGCGTCAGTATCAGAATGCCCGGTAATTTAATTTATTTTATTTTATTGCTTTTATACGTACTGTGTCAATGAGTAATTCTTTTCGCAATCACTATTCGCTAGTAGACTTCCGGGAAGTCAGAAGTTGGTTATTCCGCCCCCCTCCCCAGCCCCATCTTTGTCCTTATTGACTGAGGTTTCTTAAACACCTTTAATGTGCTTAGCACTATTACGAATAAATCAAAGGCATAGTCCCTGTACTTCAGCTTACAATTTAAGGAAGGGGGGGTTAGTTTTTGTTGCAAGATAAAAATCTTGTAACAAAACACATATTCTCTCAAACTTCCTTTCAAGCAAACAGCATTGTCACACCCTCCCGACCTCTCTCATTGCTTACACAGCCAGATGACTCAAGATTACTAACGTTTCTATTCACAAGAAGCGCCGGTGCCCCAAAACAACACGTTCTAACCCTCCCCCGCTTGCCTTCACTCTCCCTTTGGGGACTGGCATTTGGTTATTTGGACAGAGTCCATTTTATTAGCATCCAGATGCTGTCTGTCTGCAAACTGTGGTCAGTGGTGGAGGTGGGAGGAAGTTCTTTTTGTATTCATTTGGGCAGAAGGGTTAGGTGAGTGTCCAGGGGCAGTATACTATATTAGAAAGAAGCAGCTAGGTGTCCAAGTCGATAGACTACTGGACGTGGAGCCAGGAGGACTGGAGTTCAAATCATTACTCGTGTGATCCTGGGCAAGTCACTTAACCCCGATTGTCTCCAGAAAGCAAGAAAGCATATCCGTCTGGAAGTCAGGAATGGAGTTAGACTCTACTGCTAAAATGGGACAACCCCCTTGCTAATTGTGTGACCTTGGGTGAGTCATTTCACTTTGGATAAGATGATCTTTGTGGTCCCTTCTAGATCGAAATCCTTGACTCTGTAACTTGGGTTCAAATCCTGGCTTAGCCACTTCCTAGCTGTGCAACTTCCAAGAGTCACTTGGAGTTCAAGTCAAAATGAGGGGTTGAACTAACAAAAAGAGACTTGGAAACTAGGCACAATAGTCTGGATTGACTTCCAACAACTAGCTGTGAGGCCCTGGACATGGGACTCCATTGCTCTGGGCCTCAGTATCCCTAATGGTGAAAGGAGGAGGCAGAATGAACTCGATGTCCTCAGAGGTCCCTTCCAGCACAAAATTTATGATTAGTTGCTTTTCCTTTCAGGTCGTTCACCTTCACAGCTTGCTGGGCAATTGAAGGATTGACCACAGCCTCTGGCATATTTGATCGCCCTTCTGTGGACAACCGCAGAAATTGGGGCTCACCGCTCTTCCCCCTCCTTTCAATTTCACACACCGTTAATTTCTAGGAGGAAAAACATCGCCAATCAAAACCATAAACTTCTGAGTGCCCTTCTTAAAAGGCTCAGCGCTGCATCCTCTCTCCTGGCAATGCTGCTGTCCCCCCGTGTCTCCCCCATCCCGCTCGCTCGCTCGCGCGCTGCTCTGCCTCAGCTGTCACTCACCTGCGCTGCCCCCCTCGCGGTCTAGCCCCCGTTGGGCCCCGAGGCTCCTCTGGGGGAGTCCCCAGCCTCGCACACTGACCCACAAGTCTCAGGCAGCTAGGGCTCGGAGCGCGCGCGCATCTGGCTTGATAGGGCGGAGGAGGAGGGGGCCGGGGGCGGAGCGAGGGGGCGGCGTGGGCCGTCCGGGGGCTGCTCCCTCCCTGAGGCTGGGGGAGAGGAGGGGAGGGAGATGACGCGGCCTGGGAGCGGGGGAGCCCAGGCTGCTGCCGTCGCCGCCGCCGCCGCCGCCGCCTTCGCCTTAGCTGCCCGTTGCTGCCGTTGCTGTTGCTCAGCGCCCCGCGCCTCTGCTTCCGAGGCTCGCGCAGTCGGCTGACGGACGGCCGCCGCCTAGGAGACCCGGGGCCGCTCTCGGCCCTCGCCCCTCGTCTCGGCTCCAGCGCCGGCCACTCGACAACTTCTCCCCCGCCCTCCCTGCCTGCATCCCTCCCGCCTCGGCGCCCGCCCTCCCGGAGGCTCCTCGTCGGTTTCTCTCTTGGCGGACCCACCGCCCGCAGCCCCCGGCCGGGCCCACCCGCAGTTTCTCGGTCCCCCGGGGGGCGCAAGGGGTGCAATGCGCCAGGCTGCAGGGAGTTCCGCGGCGGCGGCAGCCGCTGCCCCGGCCACCACGTAGAAAGTCCGGAGCGGGGAGCAGCCGGAGCAGCGGCATCTGCGGCATCTGCAGAAAGCTCGGACCCTCTTCTCCGCGCACCCACAGCCCCGACGGCGAGGGCCAGGCCCGCGGGGCTCGGGACTTTCTCTGCCCCGGCTCTGTGCTCGCTCGTCTCGCCTGCCTAGCCGGAGGCTGAGCCTCCTCCTCCTCCTCCTCTTTCTCCTCCTCCTCCTCTCCTGCCCGCCCGCCCCCCTGGTCTCTGTTGTCTTCTTCGGCTCTGGACCAGTGTCGGGAAGTTTCCCGGGCTCCGCAGAGTCCAGATGTGTGACCTGATTGAGTCTCAGCCGGCGGAGAAGATCAGCAAGATGAAGAAGTTGCGCCGAACTTTGTCAGAGAGTTTCAGCCGGATAGGTGAGTCTCCGGGGGCTGCCGGCCGACCCCTCTCAGAATCCCCCACTGCCCAGCGCCCTAACTGCCCCATTCCTCCCTCTCCATCCTTCCCCAACCCCCTGATTTTCTTTGCCAGTGCGCAGTTGTGTGCAGTGATGCCGATCGGACCCACTCCGGGACTGTAAATCCTGGGGGTGGGTGTCTGGTTTGCACGGCGTACCCTAGGGGCTGCACTTGGCTCGGAACCTGGAGAGGGTGGGACCGGGACAGAGAAGTTCCTCCCTTACTCTCTCCTGGACCCCAGAGGGCACTTTGTGGGGTTTCCAGGCAGTTATTTGCATTTCTCCACCCCGCCCTCTTTCTTTCCTCCCTTTCCCATCCTCCCCAAGACTGTCTGCCCTGCCCAAAGGATTCTCTTCTCGCATCACCTCCCATCCACACACCCCCATAAAGCTTGACCGCAGGGCTCTGGTGTAGCTGGATGTTGACCACCGACCGCAGTGGGTTGGTTTGTTTAGCTTTTGGGATTCTTGAAAAGGTGGGACCGAAACTCCGGGTGACGTTTGCAAACACATGAAACCCGAGAGGAAGTGGCCTCTCTACCGTGGGACCTTTTGTTTGTCATTAAGGCTTCCGAGAATGCTAGGTTGGACGGTTACGAGGGGGTCAGGCTCTTAAGAGGCGATAGACACCCACATTCTCTGGATGCTTTACAGAATGTGTGCTGGAGCTGCCAACAGTTCATTTCAGCTTCGTCCATTGTTAATAATTAGGGACAGCTGACTTTTTTTTTTGTTGTTGTTAGAAAAAAAACTTTTTAGGAACTTTAGGTGAAAAATACCATATGAAAGGTACAGTTTAAAGGTTTATTAGATTTCAGGGACTGACAGCAGAACTTGCTCCTTAAACTTAGCAGACTTGGGAAGGTAGCATGATGGTTACTGGGGTCACTTTCATCTGTGTGTGTGTGGGGGGGGGGCAAACAGCAGGAAAATTCTGTTTCTTATTAAACTGAGCCACAGTGTCTCATAGGCCTGTCTTTGCTTCAGTTATTTAATATCCTTGTTAATGAATGTGTTAATGAAAACAAAGCAGAAAAAAGCAGCAAAAATAAAAAAAAGCAGAAAAATGTCCAGTTCTGCCCCTTCCCACATCAAAAAGAAAAACACGGAAGGACTTTGCAGATATTATGTATATATAGCATATATATGTACATATCTGCAGTTTGGTGCAGATATAATATTTGTGCTAAATTAACATTTTACAAACATATCCTAAAATTCCTCAACTATTCCCTTATCTTTTCCCAACTAAAAAGCAGTTCTGAGGATATGGATTTAATGTCTTTGTTTTCCTTTGACTTATGAATAGATAAGTCAATTCAGATTCTAAGGCCCAGTCTCCCTTTAGATTCTTGAACTCAAGCCTAGATTTAATATTAATATCCAGATTTTCCTTGCAAGCATATGGTATGTTTGTAAGTTCTAACTCATCAGAGTTAGAAATACTTGGGAAATAAAGTTTCAGGATTAAAAACAGCATTTGAAAGTAAGTGTGTACTTGGTGCTCAACCAGTGTTTATTATTAATAATAGTGGTAATTCACGTTCTAAACCAAATGATCATATAGGCCTCTGCACTTTTCAGTCCATTAACCTAATGTTTTTAAAAACATTTTACTGTGTATTTTCTAATATTAATGACTCTGTTGGAGTCAAGCCAGTTTTGTATTAAATAATTAATGTCAGTTGCCTTGGTAAGAAACTAAGGAAATGAATACAAAAGATAAATTTAATATTGACTGTGTCTGTGTTTAAATAATTTTTAAGCCTTGCTTTTTATTTCCATTCTGTAAGACCTGAATTAACCAGACTTTTGGGGAAGTGAAATATTGTGGCTAATTGAAATTTCAGGTTTATTGAGGGTTAGTGACCAGAGCCTGTTTTCTGTTTCAACCCTTGTTGAGAAATTTTGAAAAACATGAGTAGATTTTCCTGGTTTACAGTATAGTGAATAAGACCGAGTGCTTCTTGGAGTTCCTGAAGGCCCTCATCCTGAACATTGATTATTATTATAGAATACTAAAATATAGATTGACAATGTCTAGGAGATTGGGTTAAAGGTACGCAGAGGTTGGGTCATATGTTAGAAGCTGCTTTTTGGATGGTTCCTTGCTCTCTATTTTCTTGTATTTTTTCATTTTTCCACTTAAAGATTGGTTTGAAGGGCTTTTTTTTTTTTTTAGCTATTTGGGTTCTAACTAATTGAAACTTTTTTGTGCTAGAACTAAATTTTAAAAGATTGCACAGTGGAAAGAGTTGTTGAGAAAGCCTTTTGGAAGAAAGCGCTGTGAAATGAGGGGCGAAGGGACAGATATAACGTGGGGTGTTCTGGCTTTTCTCATGCATCAGTTATCTTTTCTGACTTGGTAGCTCATGGTGGGATCAAATTGCTGATACTTTTCCCGGTTCTGCAATTTGACACGCCAGTACCCTTATCCTTCCTAGCCCAATGCAGAATGCCTGCTGGAAATAGCATCCTTCTTACTTGACTTAGTTCTGCCCTTTAGTTTATTTTGTGTGCAATTCCTGAGGGTAGTTTAAAATATCCTGTGATACACGGTGGCATTGTTTAATTGTAAGCGGTGACAAATTGCCCAACCAGGAAACCTTAGTTAACAATGAAGAACAGGGTTTGAAAGTTCTGGCTCTTCAATCAGTGTTTGTAATACAGAGCACAAGGAGTTAGGAGTGGCAACTTGAAGGCCTGATTTGCTCCTCTATTAAAATGATCCTGCAAGCTTTTCTCCCTTCCTTCAGTAACCACGGACAAGCTGAAGGTTACTACCTATAAAAGAACCTATAAAATACATTGATTTTCAAGAGAGGGAGCCCTAATTTGTGAGGTCTGCCAGCGAGTGACGGGATATCAGCTGGGGCTCCCTCCTAAGACTTGTATAATTGAATCAGAAAGTCACCCATTGATTCTAGTTAGGAATAGTTGTTTAGGACTAAATAATATTTAGTTTAGGACTGAATAATGTCAGTGTTCCCCTCTAATTAGGAATTAGTGTCGTTGTCCAGCACGTTGTTTTGGTTTTTATTTGAAGCCAATAAAACAAAATAAAGAGCAGTGGGGATCTCCTACTATACATTGTTCGAATGATTGAAAATGTATCCTTGTAAGTGTTTTTGGAGGGCCAGGCTTAGGAAGTTAGGACAGGTTCTCCAGAACCAAACTAAATTTCTTTACGTTACCTTCTGATGGAACTTTGCTGTTAAAACAGTGCATTGGAACGGAGAGTGGGAATCCTATGGTGTAGATAATTCTTGTGTATGTTTTTTTTAGGTTTAGCTTGTTCCAGCACTGAATTTAATAGGAAGGCAGACCCTGAATTACTGCATCTTGTACAGTGAATATATAATTCCAAATCTGAAGCATCATCTAGGGAATTGCATCTGTTTGAAGATAGCAGTTATGACATTGATTATGACATTATGGACCAAAATGATTACATATAGTGATAATACTTGGAAAAAATCCTAAAGTGCACTAAGAACTTTAATCTGGAAACCTGGACATTCTAATACTTGATATTATCTTTTAGGAAAGGGTATTTGATTTTTAATCAGCCAGAACATAATTTGACTTGGAGTGCCTCAAAGTGGAGAACTTTGCTAATGAGAGGAAATGCACGATTTCCTTACATAAATGGTTAATAAACAGCACTCCATTACACCAGAAGAATGTAGGCAGTTTGCTGTTCCTTCCTATAGTTGAAGAAAATTATGGGTTAACATTCACATGAATGACTAACGACATTCACTGTATATTGAATAAAGAGATGCTATGTGAATATTTAGGGCAAAATTTATATAAAGACACCTTTAATTCATGGTCTTTATCCCTGTAAAAACTGTCAGAATGGATGGTTCATTATTCAGAAAATATTATTTTCTAATAAATGCAAAGTTTTACTCATGTGAGAAAGTATTTCCAAAGGACTTCTTAGAACTGCTTGTCTCTGTGGGTCCTGGGGCATGGCTCTTTTGGCACCTTTTGTGAATGCTTCTTATGAGGTTTTTTGGGGTGCCATCTTCCCTCCCGTCCTTGTTCCTTTCCTTCTGTCTCACCTCCTGATCACCCTCCTCCTTAATTCCTTGAGTAATGTATGAGCAAGAAGAAGAATAGTGCACGCAGTTTGGGGCTGGGAGGTGGTAAAGACCGTCCACTCTTCCTCACCTCCATTTGTGATTTTTTGAGGGTGGGTATCCAACCACTTCCTGCCTTTTCAGTCTCTGAGACTCCTATTCCTGATAGAGGATCTGCCGTGTGCCGAGACACATTATTAGAGGGGTGGGGATCCTGCGGCCTTGAGGTCACATTTGTTCTGTAAAACTTGGACTTGGTCAAAAGGCCGCACCCAAGGACCTAGGAGGCTGTGTGTAAGGGGTTTGAATTCAGTCAGAGGGCCACACTTGGGGACCTAGAAAGGCACATGTGGTCTCAAGGCTGCAGGTTCCCTACTCCTGACCTAAAAGCCCAGAGACAGGGATTATTGAGATGGTTCAGTCTCTCTTAGTTCATTATCAAGTGACGTCCTTTTCTTTTCTTTCATGTCATTTAATAATGTTGGACTCAGAATTTTGGAGTTGGAAGGGACCTCGGAGGCCCTGGAGTTGAAGGAGGATCTGAAAAAACATGCCTTGTTCAGTAAAGGCGTCAAACGCAGAGCACAGCCCTCCTCAGGGCGGCTGAGCCAGATGGAAATGTAGCGAGGAGAAAGTTAGCAAAATAAATGAAAATACAGTAGGCTGTGGGTAACAGTACATTTTAAGACTAAGTCAGTATGGGACATGCCCAGATCCCCCCCCCCCATTGCCATCTGAGTTTGATGACAAGTGCTGTACCCCTCAGTCAGTACCTTCTCAACCCCCTTTGCTTTAGAAGATGGCCCGTTCTCCTCGTGGAGAGCTCTGATCATTTATAATGACATAATTTATATAGCACCTCCTATCCGAGTCTTTAGAAAATTATCTCATCTGATCCTTAAAACAACCCTGGCAGGCAGGTGCTTTTGTTTTACAGTTGGGGAAACTGAGGCAAACAAATATTTTTTTTTTTTTAAATGTAATTGACTCGGAGTCACATAGCTCTTAAATGTCTGAGACTGTATTTGAACTCAGGTCTTTCTGACTCCAGGACCAGTGATCGATCCACCCTTCCACCCTGATGCCTTCAAGCCCAAATTTGCTTCTTTGTTGTGTCTTCCCCTTTATCCTTGTCTTATCTTTTGGGGCCAAGCTAAACACATTCAGTGCCTTTTCTGTTTGGGCCAGTCTTTCTTTCAAAGAGTCTCCTCTTTTTTAAAGTCCTCATTATCCAAATGAGCCTTACACGACAGTACACACTTGTAGAATTTGAACCTGGGTCTTCCCAGCTCCGGGTCTAGAATGCTGTCCGTTAAATCATGCTGCTTTTAGTGTCATGTCATCTGCAGAAACCGGGGACATTTGGGGAACCTCTCTGTTTATGAGGAAGTTTCCTTTTGTTCGGACCCCATACAAAGTGTCTTCCTGGACGTGGTTATAAGTACCGTGCTCCAGGGGTAGAATGTTGACCCAGGCTTAGAGTCTGCAAGGCTCGATTGAGTTCATGGCCTGCCTGAGCTTCTCACTGGGCGTATGACTCTGAGCAAGCCACGAAATCTGGCTCAGCCTCAGTTTCCTCATTTGTAATTATAACCCCTACCTCCCCGGGGTGATGAGGATAAAAGTCTGTGAGAACCTGTGCAGAGCAGCCTGTACACCTTAAAGTGCAATCTGAATGCTTCTTAAATGAACTGATAGGAATAATTACTACTACTACTACTACTACTGCTGCTGCTGCTGCTACTACTACCACTACCACTAATACTACTGGCACCATCAGAGTACATTATCTGCCACAGCTTTTCAGTATTACTTTGTGCCCTCTCCCTCCGTCTGCCTGTCTCTCTTTGCCCCTCCACCCCCTCTTCTTCCTTTCTCTTTTCGGGAGGGTGGGGAGGTGGAATTGTTCTGATGGTGGATATCCTGGCCTCATCTGACAGCGCAGAGAAAGGGTAGTTAAAGAATTTGTGAAACTAGATTGTAGTGTTCCTGGGGGGAGGGGTTATGTTTTAGGTAATGCTATATATATCAGCTGTAATAAAAAAATTGTTGAATAAATGACAGGAGTGTACATGTATAGGTAACGAACGTTTTATTTTTGTTTAGCTTAGTGTATCGGCATAGAGCTCATGACAAAAATCATGAGAAATGAATTGATTAGAAATGAATGGTATATTTTTAACCTAAGATCTTACTATCCAGATTTTTTTTAATAGAGAACTCTTTCTATTGGCTACTGGAAACCATGAACAGTTTACAGTGAATCAGTTAACAGCTGGGGCTGGAAAAAAGAAGTTTTTGGAGTCAGCATTTCTGGGCATGGAAACACCCACCACCTGACCCAGATGTGGGTAATCAAGCCTTAGTGAGTTGTTGGGGGCACTGAGAGGTTATGGGACTTAACCTGTGGTTGCCCTGACAGTCTGCATTTGAGGCAGGGCTTTGTGACTTCAAGGTGTGTCCATTGGGCTACCGGTGTGGCTACTCAGAGTGTAGACTAATGATCCTTTTGGCTGTCTTAACAAAACATCTCAGAAAGTTGCCTTTTTAAATTCCTTTGAGGATTTTATTTTCCAATGTTAGTAACCTGGGCAACTGGACAAGAATCATACCATTTTCCTATTAGGGAGCTTTTTAAAAAAATTTTAAATTTTGTTTGATTTTTTTCAAGTATCTACCTTCTCTTCCCAACTCCTCCCTCAATTTAGAAAGCAAGGAAAACAAAACCCCTCTCCATTTCTTAATGTGTGCGGATATGATAATAGATCAGTCTGATTGTACAAGTAAATTGAAAGCAAGATTAGAAAATTGAGACTGTAGCCAAATACAGACTTTTTATTTTTCGTTCATTAGATAGCATTCCCAGTGGTAAAGGATCCTCAGCCTATTTCACGTTTATCAATTTCATAAAAAGGGGGAAGAATAAGAATGAACAATTCTGGGGAATATTCACTAGTTTTCTTTTTTGGTTTTGTTAGAAAGGACACATTTATGGTATAAATCAGTGAGTGAAGGAATTTTTGGAGGACTGCGTACCATCTCCATACAAGCTTTGATTTCATAATTTTTAACTTAGGTACATCGCTAACAGGACAACGTCCCATGTCATTTTGATTTTTGCAGCTGCAGTTTAACATGTGGTGGACTTTGAGTATTATTCACATTCCTTGTTGTGGTGCCAAACTACTTTGAATTCTACATTGTTATATTGCATTAATTAAAATAGTTGTGTTAACCTATCAACTTTAGGTATATCAGCTGATGCATACATCTTCCTTAAAAGATACACATGTTTTTTAGTGGTTGTGGGATTTAATCCCCTAGAGATCAGACCCCAGCACATGAAAAATTAAATGGTTCTTGTACTCATCAGTGACTGTATTCCAGTCGTGCAGATGGGCAGTTTATTTGAATTTCAATTCAGGTCTCTGGTAGCTTCCAGAAAACCTTTCAAACTAATTATGCTCTTGAATTGTGGGTTTGCTTGCTGTAATTGTCATGCAAAAAAAAAGGCCAAAATATGTTTTCTCCTGGGCACTGGTGTTCTGACACCCTCAGACCTTTCCCCCACATCACTTGAACTTCTCTGGTCATGTCAGATGGCTCAAGGAACGCTCTGCAGAGCAAGGCTATGTCATCGGAACAACCCACAGCAAATACTGACCGATTTGTTTATAGCATGCACACACACCATGCTGTAATTCCTGCATAAAATTTTTGGGTGCATGCAACAAAGGAATGTGAAAAAGGGAAACATTACTTTACAATTTTGGTTTGGTGTACTTTCCTGGAAATAAGAATGGTAGAAAAGATGTGTTGTGAACTCCATTTTTCCTTACCTGAAAGGATGGTTTGATTTACATATTTATGAAAAACATCTCACAAAGATGCACGCTGTGCAATTCCATATCTCATTTTCACTTTCATATTTTGATCATAAAATTGTTATTCAGGCTAGTGTAGTCTTTGCTTTCAGAAACAAGACCACGTTACGCCATCTACCCCGAACCCTCGCCTCACTTTCCAACATAGTCACTTTTGCTCTTTTTAAAAAATTTTGTGACAGTAACTGTTTCCTTTTCTTTTTTCTTTTAAAGCTTTGAAGAAAGAAGACAGCAGCTTTGATGAGGTAGGTTAAATTTCTTTATCTTAGGTCGGATGTATTTAATTACTGCCAGGAATATTCAGTTACTGCCAACTCCTCACTTGGAAACAGAAAGAATGTTTGGGTGCTTTGTTTTTGTCAGCAAGTGTTTGCGACTTCCACACTCTTGTGAAATGGTGGTTCCCATAATGATCAGACTTAATTTTATAGGAATTTCGAACTTCCAGGTTAATTTCTTGGTGCCGAATGGGAAAAAAAATGCCTTTTTATGTACTTAAAAAGAAAATGGCATTGCCCTTTGTATTGTTGTTGGCATTTTTGGCAAATGAATTTTGTGTAGTTGCTGCTGCTGAAAATGTTCCTGAAGCCAAATGTGGTATGTGTAGTTGGGTTAAGCTTACAGCCCTAAGTTGGGCACCATTTTGGAGACCCCAAACTCCACTGGGGATTTGCTTCAGTGTCGATGCCATATCCTCTTTCCCATTCTCCCAGAGGACAGGTTGACTTTTCTAGTTCCAGTTTTCCTGGTTTCTGTTTGTCAGATCCAGAATTCAACTTCTTTGCCTCCTTGCTACGGAGTGGCAGGTAACCTTTTGTGATAAAGTATTGAGTTCTTAACTAGTCTGTAAAGCCAGCTTTTTAGTCACTAAGCATTTACTAAATGCCTACTCCATGCTAGACACTATTCCAGATATCATCAATGTAGTTTTAAAATTATACTTGATTTCTAGATTTTTAAAAATAGCTGGTAATATCAGTAGTGTCTCCTGGGAAATGAGAATCACTTGAAAGCATGCGTGTTAATAGACAAAGATCCTGCAACTCCATTGTAATGCAATCCACTCAGACAGTCAAAGTGTTTGTGTCCTTCTCTGTTAAAAATGCTTTACCCAAAGTATTGTCACTTCTACCTTGCCTGGTTACAACGGGTCTATGTATGGAATGTCACCTCAGCCATCTGACTAGCCAGAGATTCTGGATTCCAGGACTATCAGCCCCACCTCATTTCCACCCAGTCCAATTATCCCCCTAACCCAGGTTAGAAATGTATGTGGATTTCAATAGCGTTGGTTAGCTCCCATGCTCTGTTGCTTTCTAAGCCGTCTCTATTTGGTATTCTTGCAGTGAATTATCCCTGGTCAGAGTCCCTGGACCCCAAATTCCCTTTCCTGGCATCCCTATAACATCATACTAAGTTTTGTTACCTTGGCTTAGAGCAGCGGGCTGAGCCCCCTTTCTAGAATTCACTCCCTTTTTAGAAATCATTGGTGGTTCTCATGTCCTGACCCCTGTTCCTGGGTGTTTGTGCCATAGTTTGGATTTGGCCATTTGGGGCGATTTACCTCTGTCTTAGGGATGAAAAGGTACAATAAGCCTTTAGATGTGGCCCTGTGGTTTTTATTGGTAAAGGGAATTCCTCTTCCCATGCCAGTCTGCCATTTTTGCTCTTCAGATGAACTTTTTTGAGAGTTGCCTGGCACATGGTAAGGCCACCTGGAGGCAAGGACTTTAATCTCTTACCCGGGTCTTGACACCAAAACCAGTTTTCAAGCACTGTCTCCAGACAGCAAGAAGATACACTTCCTGGTGGGTCATTTTTTCTATTCCTCTCAGATCCTCCACAGAGGCCAAAGACCTCACGGACGTTAGGGCTTTAAGAAACCTGAGGGATCATGGAGATTCACTCCCTTAATTTTACACTACAGGGAGCAGACGTGAAGTGGCTTGTTGGGCTGTTGACTGGTAGGTGCCCAAGGTCACAAGTACTGGAGCCAAGCCTGTCGTGAGGTGAGAAGAGAGTCCTGTTAACTCTTACTTTGGTAGAGCAGCTCAGCCCCTCCAGAGTCTTCTGTGAAATCTCTCATCTGTGAGAGTACTGCACAGAGACAGCCAAGTGGTACCCAGGATAGAGCTCTAGGCTCAGAGTCAGGGATTGTCTGCTTCCTAAGTTCAGATCCGGCCTCACACTTAACTACCAGCATTGTGACCCTGGGCAAGTCACTTAACTCTGTTTGCCTTGGTTTCCCCATCTGTAACATGAGCTGGAGAAAGAGATGGCAAACTGCTCCAGTATCTTTGCCAAGAAAATCCCAAATGATGCGACTGAAAATGACTAAAGAACAACAAATATAGACCGTTGCTTCAGACCCTCACCCAAAATAAGGTTGAATGTGACATTTGTGTATTGTTTTTCAATCACAATATTGTTTCAAATTGGAAGCTTTGTTATGTAGGAGAAGGTGTCCTGAATTAGGTTAGGGGGCCCATATTTGAGCCCCACCTTGGCCACTGATCAGGCATGCCACTTTGAGCAAATTGTTGATTTTTTTTTCTGTGCCTTGATCTCTTCCCCTATAGGAGGGTACTGGATTAAGCCAGTACCTTGGGGCCGTTTTGGCTCTAAAATCCTGAAATTCTCTTTAGCTAATTAGTAGACTAGCCAAGTATGTATTTTAAATGACAGAAGACCGAGTAACCTCTCATGGCAAATCTAACTCCAGTTCCCTTGACATTACTACCTTGGGCTACCTTTCTCCTTGCACGCTTAAAGACATATCCTACAAATTCAGATTCAAATCTTGAAACTTGGGGGCTGAGTCTCCTTCATTTCTGTAGAGCAACTAGGATCAGTCTCTTTCCCAAGACAATCTTTACGGACAGAGAGGAGGCTACTCTCTAGAGTGGTCTGCTCCTGGGGCTGCAGGGAGGCTGCGTTCTTTGTGGAAGAAAGGGACACTTGAAACTTTTCATTTTTCTGATATTTTTTTAATGAGTTCCTGTGTCTTGGAGTTCTTTCTTCTGCTCCTTCCATGTCAGTCCCCTTTTCCTAGACAACAAACACACATATATGCATATACTCACAGAGCTTGAGTTTTGCTGTAAAGAGAGAGCATAGAAATACAGACATGATTTGAAAGAATTTCTGTCTTCTGTTTTACGGCTCTGAAATACTTTCAAACAAAACACCACCTTCTAACAGTAGTCAAGAACTGTGCTTAAATGTTGGAGAGAGAACCTAAAAGCGGGATGCAGATCTGCGATCCTAAATGAAATACTTGGCATTTCTGTGATGCCCTGCAGATTCGGAGTAAGATAACTGAGTCTGTGCACATATTCCCAATGCCGTCCGGGGTTTTATTCGGAGGCTTTGTTCTCCCCCCACCCCTTTGTTAAACCTTCCCCCTACCTTTTTGTAGAGTGACTCCTGAATTATGTAATGTTGGCATTTTGTGCCCTTGTTTCCCTGTGGGACGTTGAGTTTGGACATTCAAAACTTTTATACAGGTGCCCAAAGTGAACGTTGGTTTCCTTTGTCCCTAGGCTTGTTCTTGCACAGTCACATCACCAGCTGTTTCATTAGTGGTTTTTTCCCCTCCCCAATCCACCAAATGGCTTTAAACTTGGGTTAAGACATGTTAATAGAGGTCCAGGCTCCTCCTCTGTTCCTTGTGGAGAGAGTTTGAATTTGGGCCTTGCTGAGAACCTGCAGGTAAAGAGTAATCTTTTGGGTGATTATTCAACATCTCTTTCATGAGTCACATATGCGAAACAGCCCATGATGAAAACCAAACAGAAGAAAATCCAAGAGAACTCAAAGTCTAAGGGAGAATTCCCTGAATGGTGGAGAGATCCTAGAGCAGTGGTTCTCAACCTTCCTAATGCAGGGACTCTTTAATACTCATATGTGGGCGGACCCCCATGGAGATGGATAGAAAAGCCGTGTCTCAGTTCCTAAGACCATCAGAAGTATGTGTTTTCCAATGGTCTTAGGCAATCCCTGTGACCCCTGTGAAAGGGTTGTTTGACCCCCAAAGGGGTCGCGACCTGCAGGTTGAGAACCACTGTCCTAGAGAAAAGGGGGAAAAATGACTTTGGGTTTAAAAAAAATCATTTATTCATTTACTCATTCATTTATCTGTCCTTCTATTTATTGTGTTTTAAGTTCTGATTGTCTCCTTCCTTCTCTTCCAACCATGCATTAGGGAAGGCCAACATCTGACAGAGATATGTGTGTGGGACCATACCATACAGACTTCCATATATCAAAATGCTAGATAGCATTTTCCTTCACTAGTCCTTCCCAGTTCATATTAACGATTATGTTACTCAGAATGGCTTAGTCATTCATAATTACTCTTTGAATAATATTGCTATTAACTGTATACAGTATTCTCTTGGTTCTGTTAATTTTACTCTGCATTATTTTGTGAACATATTACTGTATTTTTTTAAAACCAACCTTCTCATCACTTCTTACAATACAGTAGTATTTCATCACAACCATACACCACAACTTGTTCAGCCATTCCACAATTGATTGGCATCCCCGCACAATTTCCAGTTCTTTGCTACTACAAAGAGAGCTGCTATAAATATTTTAGAACATAGAAGTTCTTTTCCTTTTCCCGCTGATCACCTTGGGAATTAGACCTAAGAGTGCTATTGCTGGGTCAAAAGGTATATGCAGTTTTATAACTATGAGTTTTTAATCATTTTTTTCCCCTGAAAAACAATGGCTTTGTGTAAGAGGAGTAGAATTCTATAGCCCTCAACCACCCTTTGGTTTTTTTCAGTCAATTTGAACTCAGTTTGTAAGACTTTACATTCATTTTATGTTGATTCTTAATGGAATAGATTTTTTGACTTGGCAGGAGGTCTAAGCAAAGATTTTTACTTCCTGTTGAAGAAAGGTTTAGCTATATGACTTTTTCTGTGGGGCCTCAATTTCTGCATCTGAAAAATGAGAGAATTAGAAAGATACCTGAGGGCCATTGTTCAATAGTTGTATGATTTCTTGTTTGTTGGAGGTTGTGCATGAAGGGGCTTATGCATAAGCTCTTGTTAAGATAAGTAAGGGGAAAAAATAAAGACTGTACCAAGAACCTGTGTTAGTAGAAATGTTGTTCTTTTTTCAAGCTCTTAAGACAGCTCTAAGAAGTGGCATAAATTCAATTTGGAGTTTCCAAGGAAAAGTTTCCAAAGGCACCGCATGCTTTAGATCACCATTGCTGGAAATATCCTGTCCAAGTACACTGAGGAGATGCCTGAAACAATGGAAAGAGTTTATTCTTGAATTAGACCTCTTGGGTTCCGAATTCTTTGCTGATACTGTGTTATCTTGGAAGAATCACTGTCTGGACTTCATTTCCCTCAACGGTTAAATGAGAAGGTTGGGCTCTGATGCCCCCAATAGCTCTAAATTTCTGACCCTGTCCAAGGCCATGTTGGTGGGGTCTCTAGGGTGGCAGACACATCTTTGGTCAAAGGTTACTTTTAAAAAAAATATTATTTCTCTTACAGACTAGTGATTGGCCTGAAATAACTGTAGCACTTAAAATAAGGCGAAACAAAAATGAATTCAGAAGAAATTTCCAGGAGTAGTGATATAAATGAGGAGCTGTGACATCTTGAATAGAGAGTTAATCTTAGAGTCCCTTGTCACATGGTGGCTGCCAATGGGCATTACTAGAAACAGTTTCTCTCCGGAGCTACATACACTTAAAAAATCTCAGGTCCAGCCCACGTGATCTAGATATGATCACCACCTGTAGAGAGTGTCCATCTTTGGAGGACAAAAGCTGTGGCCAAGATTAAATACCCATGTGCATTTGGCAGTGCCTAGTGGAGACTCAGAGGGAACCCTTACCAAATAGTACTTCACTTTTCAGTGCTTCACACATTTAGTGGAGGTACTTTTGGTCCCTTTAGTACTTACTTAATGACTCAACTTACCTGCTTAGTATGAAATGCAAGGCTTTTGAAACTGAAAATATACTTCTGAAATGCATTTGTTCAAGGCATTTCATCAAGATAAGCAAATATATATTTGTCTCAAGTGTAAAGAGGGTGATTTAGGAGTTTACTAATTATTCTTCCTTGCTGGAGATGTTAAGGCTTTAGTTTTGGTGATGGTGGTTCATAGTTTTGGTGATGAATTCATGGCTGGCTGAGCATTCCTCACCCATTCTTTTTTCCCTTTGGATTTTTGACAAAGGTGTATGTGACTTAAAAGAAATAGACTCTCAACATTTTTCATTTGTCCAATAATTTTGCTTTAGGTTTTTGTATCATCTTTTCCCTCCAATGTGCTGAAAATGCTGCTTCTGTAAGTTGAACAAATAGCTCTGTGAGATAGATCAAGGGGACAGTCTAAAAGGGATTAGAATGTGAAGGTAGCATGTTGGCACCGAGTAAGCACTTAATCAATGTCCTTTCATTATAATGGAGAGAACATAGGACTGGGAATGAGGGGATCCAGGTTCAAGTCCTGGCACTGAAAATAATTGTACTTCTCTGGGCCTGTTTCCTCTTTAGTAAGATGAGGGACAGCTAAGTGGTAAAGTGGATAGAGTCTCAAACCTGGAGCCATCTTCCCAAGTTCAAATCTGACCTCAGACACTTCCTAGCCGTGTGACCCTGGGCAAGTCACTTAACCCTGTTTGCCTCAGTTTCCTCACCTGTAAAATGAGTTGGAGAAGGAAATGGCAAACTGCTCCGGTATCTCTGCCAAGAAAATCCCAAATGCTGTCACAAAGAGCCAGACCTGACTAAAAACAACAACAAAAATTAGGAAATTGGACTCTCTGACCTTGAATATCGCCTATGCATTAATTTCCTATAATTCTTCTGATTTTTCTCTTTAGCTTTCCAGTCCACTTCTTTCTCCATTATTCAGTGCAGTAATGGAACTTCGGGTACTCAGTGATGATTTGTATCAGAGTGGATCTCTGAGTCTTCCTTGCAGCTCTCTCTGAGATATTAGGAAGAAAAT
The DNA here is from genome assembly GCA_028646575.1 of Pseudocheirus occidentalis. Lineage (NCBI taxonomy): Eukaryota > Metazoa > Chordata > Mammalia > Diprotodontia > Pseudocheiridae > Pseudocheirus > Pseudocheirus occidentalis. The sequence goes on along the minus strand of CM053597.1, from coordinate 39,275,128 downwards.
AGAGTAACTTGAGAAGAAAATGAATGATTGGTTTATTGAGAGCAAGTACTTTGGTTTTTATATTGTCCTTAATATTTGATGGAAATTTTAGTAATTATTCATAGCCCTAATGCATGTATTTCTGCAAAATTTCTCACATTTTCAGAGATTTCCCACAGTAACCTGTGAAGTGAGCCATCCAAGTAGTATGTCTGGCAAATGAAGAAACTGAGATTTGGGAGAGGTTAAGTAATTTGTTTGGGTTCACATAGTCAGTTAATATTGGGCTTAGAATTTAAATCTAGGCCTTTCTGGACTTCAGGTTGAGTGCCTTGTAGCCCATGCCCAAGCTCTTAACCCAGCTTTCATTTGTACTCACCCAGTCTTCTCCAAGACACCTCGGTCCTTTCAGGACTCTTGGGAGGGACAGTTCCATCTAATGCTATAGCTCACAAGCCGCCACCCATGGTCTTCCTCCATAGTTATCAGTGATATCAATTAGTCAGCCTTACTTAGCTTTTTGTATGGAATATTTACTGCGGTGTGGAATAGTAAGAATTGCTGGTATATAATATTCCCCAGAGTTTTCTACCAGTACATACAAAGTCTGGGGGAAGGTGGGCTCAGACTTAGAGAATATATATACATGGCAAAGGGGTGCCTTCTCTCCTGGCTGCCAGCTGTTTTTCTTCCCTTCATGGGGAGGTTGGGAGGGGCCATATTCACGAAGCTCCCCTTGTTCTCTAGTGGGCTCCTTGTAGAGTTTTGAAGCTGCCTTTCCTCTTTGTGAATAAGTCTGATTTTTGCCTCATCTCCCATACAGACACCAAGTCATCAGTTCTTGGGAATGAGTCTAGGATGCTTCTCTGTCTACAGACACTGGAATGCTTGGGTTATGTAGGAGCCATGGGGTGGGACTAAGTCTCCTCAATCAATCTGAATATGCTTCCTGTGCAAAGTCAATTTAGTTCTTTGGCAACCTTAGTGGCTTTTCACACTTAGGCTAAAGGCTTTGCTGGATTGTTTCAGTAGAGCTATTTAGACTTTCTTTATACCTAGTTTAATCTTGTTTTAACTCTGTTGGAAGTATTTTCACTTGAAAACTCTTATCAAGCCCTAGCATCTTGAGTCTTGTTTCTTTTTCTTTTTCTTTTTGGAGGGAGAGGGCAGGTCAGTTGGGGTTAAGTGACTCACTCAAGGTCACACAGCTAGTTTTGTGTTGTGTCTGAGGTCTCCTCTGAACTCAGTTCCTCCTGACTCCAGGGCCGGTGTTCTATTCACTGCACCCTCCTAGACACCCCAAGTCTTACTTTTATTTTAAGAGAGGTAAGTTGATTGAATGACTCAACTGACCCCTTCCCCCTCCCACTTTCACCATATTAACTACTTCTGTCAAAGAGACAAGTGGGTAAGTCATGCAGGTGTAAAAGTTTAAATCCCACATCAGACTTTTATGATCTGTGTGATCCTGGCCAGGTAACTCAGCCTCAGTTTCCTTATTTGCAAAGTAGGTATAATTATGGCACGTTCTGTGGATCAAAAGAGATGGCTCGGAGCACTTTGCAAATCTTCAAGCCTACACGTGTGTGAGCCATTCTTATTTCTCATGTAATTCCCATTTTTTTCCCCTGAATATTTCTAAACCTGCATTCATTATCTTGCCTTCAAGACTCTTCTCCCTGGCTTCTCTCCCTGTGAATGACAGCGTAGCTCTCTGAGTCTGGAAGCCTCAGAATTTACTTTCAGCTCCTCCTTTCCTCTCTTTCCTTCTGTTTTACTTGTCATTAAACCAAGCTGATCCTGCCCTCAGGATACATACAGGGAAAATCTCAGCGATGCAGAAACACAAAAAAAAAATAATGAAATCTGTAAAAAAACAAAAAACAAAACAAAAAACAAAAAAACCCCCACAAAAAAAAGAAATTGGAAAAGTGTCTTGCTTCTGCACCCTCATTTCTGTCCCTGTTGTCTCTGTACCAGTTTGATGATAATTTGTAGTGGCTTCCAGCAGCAGCCCCCGACTGGCTTCTGTCCCTTATCTATAACCTCCTGCCACTGGGTCAGTTTTCCATAAATGTCACTTTGATGATGTGTTGCCCTTACTCATAAACTGTTAGTGGCTTTCCTTGGCTAAAGCAGAGAATACAAAGTCCTTGGCTGACATCAGATACCTATTGCAATTTGACTCTCCTGTCTTTTCAGACGGAAGCTGTAGTTTGAAATGGTTTGTCTATGGGTCTGCTCTATATTTGTACTGTGGTGTCCGAGATTTTGAAAATACCCCACACCTATTAGACCAGGAGTGGGCAACCTGTGGCCTCAGGGTCATTCAAGGCCCTCTAGGACCTCACGTTGGGCCCTTTGACTAAATCCGGACATCACAGAATGGATCCTCTTAATGAAAGGGGTGTTCTATAAAGCTTGTACTCAGTCAGAAGGCTGCACCCGAGGCACCCAAACTTGTCAGGGGGCAGCAGGCCTTGTTGGGGTCTCCTCCCATCTGTGAGCCTCAGTTTGCCTTATCTGTAGAAGGAGGGATGGGGATAATAGAGGTCTGTGAGTGAATGAATCTTCAACAATGAATGAACATTTGGGGCCTTTTTTTTCTTTTCCTTCTCTTATAATGAATGGTTCACCAACAATCTTCTCTGTGTTAGCTTTCCTTTTCTTCTTCTTCCCCCTTTTTGTAGTTAATTGGCATTCAGCTTCTGAAGTCTGTCTTTCCCTCTTGGTTTGAGCAATCTTAAGTGTTTACAATAGAGGCTTCTGCTTCTTACAAAATGGTGTGCCCCACAGGGAGTACATTATACCTCTTTTCTTTTGAATGTGAGTTGAGCTATTGACTTAAATCTATAAATCTGTAAATTGCTTGGTTACCATTGAAATCCCCTTCTCACTCTGCACCAAACTGACAATTGAGGTCAGTTAATGCGCTCTCGCCATTTCCCTAATTCATGGAGCTATATGGTCTGATTATGGGGCTCATTCCTCTCGTCCTCTGTCCATTATACCACCACTTTGCCCATCGGGTCCTGGGATAGCACTTACCTTTCTCCATTCAATGGAATCACCGTTTATTAACTGCCTACCAAGGGCCTAGGCTCTGTGCTGGGTGTCGAGGTAACAGGGCAGACCAAACAAACCACACAAAGCCAATCCCAGCCCCGAGGGAGAGGATGGAGAACATGTAAATACAGAATCCTGAGCTCATTCTGGGAGACGGCCTTTATAGCACAGCCCGGCCCGCTGAAGCCAGACTCTGCTATAGGCATGCTCAAAGGGAGCTGGCTTTTCACGGGTTAACGTGTTGGGATTTGGTTAAATATCTTTTCAGGAAATATTTTAAGATTTTATTTCGTCTTTGGGGAATATTCACCCCCAAAGTATTTTAAAAAGAGGAATATATCTTGAGTCTTCTTGTCCAAATGACTGATATGGAAATGATTTACATAATTGTACCTGTGTAACAAATCTGATGACGTACCGTTTCAGGGAGGGGAGAGTCAGGAGAGGGAGGGATAGAATTTGGAGCTCAAAACTTTGTATTAAAATGCTTAAACATTCGGGGGAAAAAAGGAACAAATGTATTCACCTCGTCAGCAAGGTGGCACCACTAACGGATAGAGCACTGAGCCTGGAGTCAGGAAGACCTGAGCTCAGATGCTGACTCAGAAGCAGTGTGACCTTGGGCAAGTCACTTCATCTCTGCTTGATCCAGCTTCCTCAATTGTAAGATGGGAATGATAATAGCACCCACCCCCCAAGACTATTGTGAAGATACCGTGAGACAGTATTGGTGACAAGTGCTTAGCGCAATACTTGGCACATAGCATAGGCATTCATGTTGTTCAGTTGTGCCCAGCTTGGTGACCTGCTTTGGGTTTTTGGCAAAGATACCGGAGTGTTCCCTTCTCCATCTCATTTTACAGATGAGGAAACTGAGGCAACCAGGGTGAAGTGACTTGCCCAGGGTCACACAGCTAGGAAGTATCTTAGGCTGGATTTGAACTCAGGAAGATGAGTCTTCCTGACTCCAGGCCCAGTACTTTAGGCACTATGGTGCCACCTAGTTGCCTGAGGTGACCCTGGAGGCCATCAAGTCCAATGCCCTCATTCTACAGATGTGGAAGCTGAGGCCTTGAGATGTTTGTTGAGTGACTTTCAGGGTTACACAGGTAGTAAGAGAGGTAGGATTTGAACCCAGGTTTTCTGATTCCAGAAAAGATGGTCTTTCCACTGTTATCATGATCATATAATTCCTTAGTGACATCCTTCACGCTGCAGCCTCTTCCCCCTCTTCTCCGTTGTTGCTGCTGGGGTCACCAGAGACTCTGGGGTCACCAGACACCCTGGGGCCTGGTTCTTGGCTAGGCAGCACATAGCTCTTGACTTTTCATCTTTCTTTTACTATAAGGAAGACTTGATTTATGTTTTCCTTAAAGCCATCAAGTAGATTTGCTGCTTCTCTTAATGTTGGACAAAATCAGAAAATATGTGGCTCATTTCTTTTATCCTTTGAGGTGAAAAAAAAAGACAAAAACAGGATATCAAATATGGCAGGCACGTGGAGGGTAATTTCTTCCAGTAGTATATGAAATTCATTCTTCTGGTAAATTAAGACCAAGGAAAATCATCAGCATCCGAGCTATGAGTGAGTTATGACAGTTTTATTTTATAAGGGAATTAAATTTCCAATCTCGGATGCAATGAACGTACCTCCCCGTTACAGATTTCTCATAGAATAGCCTTTTTAATACGTAGTTTTTCATCATTTAAAGGCAGCGATTGAAGTGAAATAATTTATGTATTCACAGAATCGTAGTTTTATTTTCTGAGTTACATTAACTTTGGATATTGTCGAATGTCGGTATTAGCTTTTTGACTGACTTTTCTTCAACCAGCAAGGGAAAAACATCATGAGCTTTTTTTTTTAAAGAAAAGTTTACTTACTGTCTTCGATAACTTGAAAAATTTGTCAGCTAATGGAAGTTACTACCAGATCAGCGGACCTGGGTCCAAATCCTACCTCAAAGCTCATCAGCTAATACTGTTGCTTCCAGGACAAGTCCTTCGTGTGTGGGGACGACCTCTTGAGTGAGCTCGGTTTCAAGGCCCTACGTGAATTATAGAGATGTAAGGGAGAGTTATTTATCATATGCAAGTACAGTCTACAATTTTGTCCGTTGTAACTTAAGTCATAATCAAGAGTATGAAAGGACTTTGAATTCAAAGTTACTTAGTCTCCCTTGATGCCGGGCGGGACTAGAACTGAATGATCCCAGGCAGTCTGCCTATTTAAGAGAAAGCCGAGGAAGGAGATTTTATAACTTTTCTTGGCAACCTTTCCCGTGTTTAACTGCTAGTGGGAATGTGGATTTCCTTTCTTGTAGTTCAAATTTTCTCTTGTTTGGTCTTAATTTGAAATGAGCTACATTTCAAATTAATTTCAAATATATATATAAATAAAAAAATATATATTATATATGTAATATATACACACATTATATGTTACATATTATATAATACATATAATATATGTATAATATGTACTATATAATACATATTTAATATACATATATACATTATTTGTTTATAATATATAATATTTATTTATAATATATAATATATGTGTGTGTGTATAAATATATATATACGTATACATAGTACATCTTTAGCATTTCATGTATTGGAAGTTGAAATGTTGGTCACCATACCTAGCAGTTTGTAGTGTGTCGTTCATATTTCTGCAGCGCTAGAAGGCTCTACAGCAGCTCTACAAGTTTGATGGTGCCAGGGGCATCCTCCCTGTTTAACAAATGTGTAAACTGAGGCCCAGAGTGTCATGGTTTGCTGAGGATTGCTTTTCACGGTGTCATTCCTGTCTTGATGTAGTAATATTACAGTGACGATGAACATGAGAGAATGACGGTAGGACAGTTACTCCTCAAGGACCGTTTCTGTCCACGTCCTGTTGAATACGGCCTCGGAAGAATGAGAGTTGTAAGAGTAGTAACTAATTTTCACGTAATTGTGAATTTTGTCAGACCCTTTCCTCACAGCGCACCTGGAAACTTGGTCCCCTTTGCTGTTATTTAAGCCCATCTTACACATGACAGATTTAAGCGACTTACTTGCAGTCCCACAGACAGCTCTTGAGCATCCAGGCAGGTTCAAACGCGGGTCTGCCACATTGCCTCCTTCCTCTAGCCTGGCCTGTTTGTCCGGCGGTAGGTGCCTGCAGCTCGGCCTGCGCCTTACTCTCGGCCTTCTGTGACTCTGCCTTGGGAGAATCAGAAGCCATTGATGAGTATTTATTTGTTATCAAAAACCTAAAGAGTTTTATATGAAAACATTGTCCTCCAGAATGAAGGCTTTCAGCTGAGAATGAGGATTAGGTAAATGCAAGGGTAACAGAAAACCTGATTATTCGGATTCCATTTGATTCATGCTGTTTGTTAACATTTAATGGACTGTTTTTTGAGAGACTGAAGAGACAGATGTATATGTTAAAAGAAGGAGTAATTGAATAGTTTTTATGATTTAGCGTGCACTTGTTAAAAACATGTTTATTTTAAATTTCCAGTCTTCTTGCTGTTGGGGTAGCATCTCCCAGTGAATGTGATGGACTAGGTGTCCTAGACATAACTAGGTCTTGGTTGACTCTCTTTTTTTTACACTATGGAACATTTATGTTTCTAAATTAGTATCTGGAGGTTGTTATACGTAGGGGTTCAGGTGTGCAGAAGGCTTGCTAGCATATGGCATGTCCTGAGAAATCCTCATTTAGCACAGACTTTTCCCCAAGAGGTCTGCCTTGCTTTATTTAAATGATCTTATTATAGCCAACCTCTTTATCCCAGGTGCAGTGAGAAAAGGTGCCTTTTGAAAAAATAAAGTCCCTTCTTTTCTCCATCCTATGGAGATTTCTTATAGGTCTGGATATGTCCATCTGCATGCATATGCCCATCTGCATGCATATGCAAAGCAGATCCTTCAGAACTCAGCCCAGAGCAGAGTGACTTTGGTTTGGCTTTAGAGGGATCTCCCAGAACATGTAGCCTGAGGGCTCTTAACCCTGAGGTCTTGTTTTCCAGAAATATTTTGACAAGTGCATTTCAATATAATTGATTTCCTTTGTAGCTTCTCTGTATGTCATTTTAATGCATTTACAAACATCATTCTGAGAAGGAGCCCATGCCAAAGAGATCTGGGACAGGGATGAGGTTGTGAAGTTCTCATCTTTTTATGGAAGAGGAAGCCGAGATATCAGGAGGTCATATAGAGAGGGAAGCCTCAGAGGCAGAATTGGAACCTAGAGCCAGTGTTCAGACTCACTCTAGGTCAGAGATGTCAAACCCAGGCCTACCTAGTGCAGTGGAACCAGATTAAAATAAAACAGGGAAATTATTTAGTAAAATAAAAATAAAAATAAAAAAGCCTAGATAACATTCCATTTCGAAACTAAGCTGTGGTGCAGCCTGCAGGGCTCCTTATGTGCCAGTCCTGTTCCTGTTTGAGTTTGACTCTGTTTCTCTAGGTGATCCTAGAGAATGTCTAGACATTGGATGGACACCTAGTCTGTCACATTCTAGACATTCTAGACTCAGCCTGGAGCCGTCATTATGTTCCACTTGTACTATCTTCCGGCCCCTGTTTTTTGTTGAGAAGAGTTCCTGTGCTGCGTTTTGGTGCCTGGACAGTGACCGGGTGAGGCAGCCCTTCCCCTCCATCCCTTCTCCGACAGACCCTTTTCTCTGGCATCATTCCAGGGGGACACTTTTCTGGAAGGTCTCTGGGAGCCACTGTCTTTTCTTCTAAAGTACCTTGTTCATCTCTCCTCTTCGCTAGGGCCGTATGGGAAATACCACCAGGCCTGTTATTTCACTTAACTCTTTCTTGACATTTAAAGTGAATTGCTGTATCACTTGGGATTCTGAGCAGCTTCCATTTGGGAAGCAGGACTGTCACAAAGAGCATCATTGCCTGTTTAAAACGCATCTGCCTTAACACCACTGAGACTGATTCACAAGGGCTAGAGAATTTTGGGTTAAAGAGTGTTTAGAATGGGGAGAAGTGAAAAAAGGACACCACTCAGTTGGCTACAAAGGTTGAAAGAGACATTCATTCCCAAATGCTTTTAGGTGGTTTTGCTTAACTCTTCTGGGGGAATGTACTTTGTGGGGCATTTATTTGGGTGATTGTTGAGATGTGTCTTTTGGATTCAAACAGAATGCACCCCCCAAAAATTCAAATGAAAAATTGAATATAAGGAGAACAAAAGAGGAGGAAAAATCCTTAAAGCTGTGTCATGATAAATTCACAGCCCACAGGAAGAAAGTCACGATCTATGGGGAGGAAAGAGGAAATGCTGGTAGCACATGTCTGTGGCACGTAAACATTGACAGAGCGCTTTTCTTGTCCATAACCCTGTGCTGTAGATAATATAAGTATCATTCTTGTCCCTGTTTTACAGATGGAGCAGTTGAGGCTCAGAGAGTTTTAAAAGACTTGTCCAGGGTCAAATGGCTGGATCTGGAAACTAGACCTTCTGACTCTTAGGTTCAGTGTTCATTCCACAAGGCCATCTCACTTTTTGGAAGCCTGAGGCCTGAAGTACTCAGAAATGAACAATCCCTTCAAAGTCTTGACCCCGTGCATACTCCTTTCTTCATCAGCTGTTCCCACTCTCCCGGTGCCCAAAAATGAAGCACCCCTACCATCTGCCTTTTCTTCTCATACTTATGAGGTGCCAAACATTGCTAGAGGATATTTTATTTAATGAAAATTAAAATTTAGGGCATTTTTCTTGGGAAGGCATAAAAAGTGAACCCTAATAGATTGCTGCCATGAAAAAAGATACTAACTTTCTATTCTCATTTTCAAGTTTAGATTAATGTGTAGTTTCAGTGTGAAGTTTTTTTTTAAAGGAGATTTATGTGTATTTGTAAACCCTGTCGGGAGTAGGGTGAGGGTCATGAAATTGAAGATTGGGGGCATCTGTACCCCTTCCATTTCCTGCAACATGGCCAGCATTTTTACCTCACAACCAAAGAAGAGGGCCTACTCGATTAGTGTGGGCTCTAGGTAGATGTGATAGTGAATAATTTCATAGTTAGCTAAAGGAGACTGGTATGATTTTTATGGCATGTTCTTTGCCATGTTCTTTGGCAATGTGTCAGGTCATCTTTCCATGGGTATAAATTATTTCAGTTGGACAAGACAAAATGGTTAATATTGAATAGTAAATTTCGAATATTAGATTTATTCCTTTTCTCCTAGCTTCACCGTCTCTGATGTTTTTGCTTAATTGTTTGTCTTAAGGGAGAATTCAGTCTGGAGGGGACATTGTTTGGTGGGAAATGACTCTAATGGAGATACTAAGGGCACTCATAAAACTTATTTAAATAGAAAAGAGAAAAATAGATTGGAACTATTGACTACAATATTGATATAACTGTGTATAATTAATTTTATTTATTTTTTTCCAGAACAACTAAAATCATGTCTAGGATCATTCTAAAAATAACCTAAAAGGGAATTTTTAGCAACTTTTACATATTTATATTTGTTGAAAATTATTGTAAATTTTTATGTTTTGTTTTGGTTTTCTTTTTTCCTTTTTGGAGGGCAGTTAGGGGTAAGCGACTTTCCCAAAGTCACATGGCTAGTGTCTGTGTCTGAGGCAGAATGGGCTGGTGCTCTATTCACTGCACCACCTAGCCGCCCTGTTGTAAATTTTCAAATGGAGAATGAATGGATCCTGCAATTTAGATAACCCAAGGAAGTTTTATTATTTGGTTGCACAAGAAGGGCATTTTCTGACTTACCTAAAGTTAAGTTCCATAAGAGAAGCACAAAGCAAATGCTATGGGGACTCTATGGAGAGACAGATAGGACCTGTCTTTCTTTGGTCATTAAAGGAAGGGAATCCTTTGTGGAGTGGAGAGTGGAGACTCCTCTGGAGAGATGCCTTTTAATCCCTAACTACTCTTCTGGTTTCTGGTTTTCCTAAGTTCTCAGCAATGATGTGAAAAGGTGTAAGGCTTGGGTTCATTAGGTGGTTGGTACCTACTGAGAAATGGGGGAGCAGAATTCAGGCCCAGCCAAAGTGTCAGAATTACTTCTTATGCCATCTTTAGTATATTAGTATGTATATGATGTATATATTAGTATATGAATATACATACATACTGTCTATCTATCTAGATAGATAGACATGCATATATGTATATGTAATTATAAATTCTGATTTATTTTATCATTCACTTAGTGCTGAATCTGGCTGATTGTCCATTCATTCCCGTGGTTGTTAGGACAGTGTGATAAGTATTGGGGTTGTCTGTGGATTGTCATAGTCAGGAGGGGACAAAAATATCAATGTGGTTACTTTTCTGTTTTATTGTCATGTTGTCTGTACCAGTGTGGTTCCATTGAGCTGGTTTGAACTTGAATAAATTTGGAGGTGAAATAGCACAGTAGTGCTATATGTGTGTGTATGTATATATAATATTCACATACATTTATATACACATATACATACATATATACACAAATGCATACATACATATTTATATCTCTATATCTATGTATCCATCCATCCATCCATCATCTATCTGTCTGTCCGTCCATCATCTATCTATCTATCTATCCATCTGTCTACCTGTCTGTCTATCTCTGTAGCAGTCCCTCAGTTAGCAAACCCGCATTGATGTGGGCATCTCTTCCAGTGGTACAGATGGCACGAGTCTGTGCCACGGCATCTCACCAATCCTCCACTGGTGATCTCTTCATGTTCTGGGAGTGTGCCTCCTCTTCTTTTGACGATGCACGGGGAACCAGTGGAGCACATGCGTTGTCTGATGGCACTTCTCAGTCTGGATACGTCACAGTAAAAGTGATGAGAGTCCTGGCTTAGATTCACACAGTTCTTCAAGATTTGTAGTCAGTCATTCAATCAGCCATCCAGCAATCATCAGATGCTCTCTTTACAGGCTTGTTTGGGGGGCGTTGTGGGCAGGATGCTTGTCTGATACCTTTGATCCACAGGGCTGTGGGGAGGGTCCTGAGCAGGGAGCAGACACGCTTTAAGGAAATTACTTTGAGTTGGATTGGGTTGGAAGGGGAAGAAACTTGAGGCAGAGAGGCTGATAGGACGAGGGTGGTGCAGACTGAGGTAGTTGAGGGTCTGAGCTTGGATTTTGGCTGTATTCTTCAAGAGACATAGCAAGCTAGAATTTACATAGCGGCAATGCTTCACAAAAACGTTTGAGCTTCAGAGCAATCCTGCAAGATAGGTGCTCTTATTATCCCCCTATTGCAGTGGTGGAGACTGTGGCTGAGTGACATGCCCAGGACCATACATCTGGTAACGTGTTGAGACTGAATTTGAACTCGAGTCTTCCTGACTCCAGTCCTGGCGCTCTATCCACTGCACCACCTAGCTGCCCCTTCTGTGTGTATCCTCAGCAGGAGCTTAATAAATACTTGTTGATCTTCCCATTGGCGCTCATTGATCCAGGGTCTGAGGCAGGATTTAATGTAGGTTTTCCTGATGACAAACCAGCCCTCTACCCAGTAAACCTCACTGTTTCATATATAGGATCGAGAATGTAAAAGCCCAAAGCGATATGAGGTGTCATCTAGGCCAACACCTTTAATTGACCAGTGAAGGGAACTGAGGCTGTGGAGTGCCAGTGCCTTGCCTTAGACCATCCTCTGACCCGGGGGGGGCAGATCTAGCATGACCCGGGGGGGCAGATCTAGCATGACCCAGGGGGCAGATCTAGCATGACCCAGGGACCAAATTCTGACACCAAACCCCATGCTCTTGCTCCCCATTGTACCTTTCTGCACCTAATGAACCAGTTCATTTATCCTGTCCTGCATTTCTAAAACCAGCATGCTAATAATGCATATTTTAAAATTAATTGCAATGCCAGCTTTTCTTATATTTTTAAATTTGGGAAGCACTGACCTTTCCTTTGACAGACTTCAGCTGTTGTCTTAGAGATAGCATGACATACTGATCTCAGTTGTGATGCAGGTTCCTTTTGCTTTTAATTTACTTTTACCTGAAAAAACAGGGAGAAGAGATTGAAGCAAAGTTAATTTTGTTGAATCTTGCTCTGTGTTTAGAGTGAAAGTTTGATTAAATGGCATTTAACATTCCTTTTTCTGTTAAACCGATCTCTGATATCCTTAATTGTCTCCTATGTAGGTATTAGAGGGAAAAGCTAATAAGTGAACTGGAAGGTTGATTCCCCCTGGATCCATCTCAAACTCAATATTTTTGACAGCTTTTTTTTGGTGGGGGGAGTTACATCCTGCCTTCAGTCAACTTCTGTCTGCTGTTTTTCTAATCTAAAGCACTTTTTTTTTATTCCTATGGGACTCAAGTAATATACTGAAGAATAAATCTTGATGATCATAAAAGGCTGATTATTTCAGCTTCTCAAGCTATTTTGTAACTCTTGATTCATTGACCATTATGTAGCAAAAGAACCAAAAAGACCTCAAAAAAACAACAAAAAACCCCCCCCAACCCTCAAGGTTCAAACAAATTTTTTATGGTAAACTTTTTGGGAATCTCTAAAATCTGTAGTGTGTGTGAGAGAGTAGCCATTTGTCTTTGATTATTTTAGTGGACTTTGGAGGAATTTTTCTCTTCTATTTTTGGTGAGAAAGAAAGAAATACATTTATCTTAAAACTACCCATTTATCTTCTTGGCATCCCTTTGTCTTGTGTGTGTGTGTGTGTGTGTGTGTGTGTGTGTGTGTTTTAAAGACTGCATTGAATGTTTCTGTAATAAAAGCCACAAGTAGAGTGCATGGTATTTTTGTCCAGGCAGGAACCACAAGAAGTATCAGAGAATATTTAGTTCTGAGCCTTTCAAGATCTTTGGGGCAGCATGGAGGCAGGAGGCAGGAGGCAGGGCAAAGAATCCTCATCTGAACTGCCATTTGCCTAGCATGTACATTTTCGAAGTGCTTTCTATATGCTGCATTAGGACCACGGAATTATAAATTTAGACGCACCTTAAGAAGCCATTTAGACTAGCACCCTTACTTTATGGTGCTGGAATCTGAGGCTTAGGAAGGGGGGAGGTGACTTAATTATGGCCACATGGTTAGAGTCAGAAGTGGGATCTGAACCTTGCCTTCTTCATTCCAAATCCAGTGGAGTATCAGACGTGCAACACTCCACCTTGTAACACCTTCAGATGCATTGCTTCTCATATTCAGTCTGAACTCCGTAAATATGGCAAAAAGCAAATACTGAGAAAAGAATGTGTGCCCAACTCTTGGGCATCAGACAGCACCAGAGAGATGCCTGCACATGAACCGCTGGTGGGTGACAACCCCGATTGAATTGCAAACAACTCAGAGCTGCAAATTAGCTTGGAAGAATACATGAGGATGTCCTGTGGCTGTGGGACTAATTAGAAAGAAAGGCCTCAAGTCAAGGTACTTATTCTTTTTTCCTATCCAGATTTCGTTGCCTGGTTAGCCCAGTGCTTTGTGTCCCTCAGTATGTCCCAGACGGACCCCACCATCATTCCCCCAGAAAACCCGGCCTTCCTCTCAGTCTCCCTATTTTATTGATAGAGTTTTTGTTCTTAGTCCATCCAATTTCAAAATTTGTTTCTTAAAAATTTTTTTATTCACGCGTCTTTACATCACAAGCATTTACAAATTACGCTCATTTTGAGAGGCGTCTCATGACGCAGTAAAGCAGAATAATGCAGTGATTTCATCAGCAAGTGCACACAAAGTTTCACATCTGTAGCAGCCTCCTGCCCTTGCCTCTCGATTTAAACACATTGGACAGAAATCTGTTTTCTCTCCCTTCCATCCTGGAGCCCACTGAGGGAAACATGCCTTGTAACAAGCATGCGTAGTCAGGCTCAGCCAGTGCCCTCAGTGGCTGTGCCCAGAGACAGATGCTTCTTTCTGTAGCCTCGGTCCCGTCACATCTCTGTAGCGACTGACCTGCTGTTGTCATTGCATTGATCTGAGCTCTTACAGCTCTCAGAGTTGTTTTTACAGAATTGCTGGGACTGTGCAAACTGTTCTGATGGTTCTGCGGTTCCTCGTCAGTTTATAAAAGCCCTCAGAATCATTCGTTTTTATTATATCAATGTTGGAGTATAAATTCTTCTAGATCTGCTTACTTCCACCTTCATCCGTTCATATAAACCCTCTCTTTTGGAATCCATCCAGTTGTTTACTTCTTATAGCAAGCGCTCCATCCCGTTCATACACCACAATTCATTTAGCTGTCCCTCGGTGGTGGCATATCGGATTAGTTTCCAGTTTTTTGCCATCACAAAAAGAGTTGCCATGAATGTTTTTGTACATAAGGGAGCTTTTTGTCTTTTTTTTAAAGTTTTTTTTGATTCTATTTATTTCTCCACCTCACTCCTTTTACTTCCCATCCCAATAAAAGCTATCAATTCCCAGACACACTGCTTTATCACCTTTGCTGTAGTTCATACCTTCATTGATGTGTTCCTAGAGTATTATAATATTGTTGAGTTGTTTCAGTCGTGTCTGATTCTCTGTGACCCTGTTTAGAGTTTTCTTGGCAAAGATGTTGGTTTTGCCATATCCTTCTCCAGCTCATTTTACAGATGAGGAAACTGAGGCCAACAGGGTGAAGTGACTTACCCAAGGTCACATGGCTAGTAAGTGTCTGAGGCCAAATTTGTACTCAGGAAGATGAGTCTTTCTGAATTAAAGTTTGGCACGCTATCCACTGTGCCATCTAGATGCCCTGGACTCTACCTTCCTTTTCCTTCCTTCCTTCCCCTTCCTCCCTCCCTTCTTCCTT
>CM053597.1:39133487-39259819 GCA_028646575.1 Pseudocheirus occidentalis | reverse complement strand
TCCTTCCTTCCTTCCTTCCTTCCTTCCTTCCTTCCTTTGCCCTCTGCAGCTCCAAACTCCTACATTTAAGGGATTGGGCAGCTTTGGCCTGAGGGTTGGAAGGGTATGGGACTAAGATTACATATATGGACCATAACCGCTGGTTCTAAGGGCTTCCCAGCTAGTCTTAGTGCTTCTCTGGGTCAGTCCGTCATCCAGAAGAGGAGAAAACATGCACTCTGCAGTGTGGCATTCAAATCTTTACGTCATTTGGATCCCACGTGCCTTTCTAGCCTGACTTCTTACGTCTTTTCATGCCCTTTACATTCCACTTAAACTTGAACAGTAACTGATGTGCACAGCCTGCTTTCCCCTTTGTGCGTTTTCCGGGCCATCACTCCTGTCTGCAATCTTTCTTTTCCTTAAAAACCCAGCTCAGGAGACGCTTTCTGCAGGCAGCCTTCTCTGATATTCCCCTATCGGAAAGTGACTGTTTACTCTTTAAATTTTTTTTCTAGGATTTTCTTCTGGATATTTCTTTGAATTTGGGCGCATTCTGCTTTGTTTCATGTTATTTGTATGCATGTCTTTTTTTTCTCATATTAGATTGTAAACCCTGTGAGGGTAGGTGCACTGCCGTTTGTAATGTTGTATCTTCAGAATTTACCTTAATATCATACTTTATTGGGCAGGTAGGGGGAGAGAGGGAGGATCCAATCAGCGATTTCATCTGTATTGAAACTCCAGCCATGCAGATTTAAACTGTGTTGCAATTCTTTAGGGAGTTTTTCTTGGGGGACTGAGTGGTTAAGTGGATGGACTTTAGTCACAGCCAGGTGGGACTTGAACCCAGGCCTTCCTGACTTAAGAGACTTGCTCTGATGAGGTTGGTTGAATTCAGTTGAATCCAGGACAAGCTGAGGGCAGCTGTTGTATAATGAATAATTCATTCTCTCTATCTTGGTTCCTACAGCTTGCTGAGAACCCTAATTTAGAATAACCTAGGGAACGTTTTCCTCAAGTCTTCTTTTATATTATACAGGGTCTTGGGCTTCATTTGTGCTTAATAAATGTCTTCATCAGCAGGAGTGTTTTTTTGTATGAATCTTGTAAGACTTCAGAGGAAATCTTCAATCGGAAGATTAGGTTTTTCTTCTCTTTGACTAACTGATGATCTAATGCTGTTTCCCAGGATTCCTTGGTTTCTAGGTAAAGCACAAAAATGAAGTCAATAGGCTGAATATTTTTGAATCACTCACTTTTTGTATATGGGGTTTTAATTCTTTCGTCACAAGTTGTACAAAATAGCACTGAGTTGGGGCTGCCACAATTTCCCCACTAAGGCAAGTGCTCTGAGAGATTCTGTAAGGAAATCGTGGAGAGACCCGGACTCATAAACAAGTAACATATCCTTGTCTGGGAAAAATTGGATTAGCTGTGAATCTCATTAGGTACCTTCAGAAAAATGTAATAAAAACCCATTATTCTTACCTCAGACTTCCTCTTCTTTGCTGAAAGCTCCTCTTGTAATCTTGGGTAAGTCAATGCTATTTATTTATTTATTTGCCTTGGTATAAGGAAATTCCTTCCTCAGGGCTCCATCTTGTCTTAGATCTGAGTTTCCCTGCAGCTCGGAGACCCTTACTATATGGTATCTTAGACTCTGATCTTGCCTTTTCTTTTATGATTGGTGATTTGGGAAGATATTTTCTGTAAATTCTTAATCTTGGGCACACACTCTCCCTAGCCACAACTGTGTTCTCCCCCAAGTTTGTGAGCGCTCCATCCATTAATTTCCATTATGAATAGGATCGCATTTATCAGACCACTGGGTTCTTTCTTAATGCAGTTTTCTTTTCTTTGACTTTCTGGGTTGTCTTTCCTTCCCCACCTTCTGAGTTCTTTATTCCCGAGTCCATCACTGCTAAAGCAGAATGCCGGCTGTCTTTCATGGGTCTGTAAGGGCATATGCCCTTCTAAGGGAAAAGGCTGACCGTGTCAGTCTTAGCTATTAAGGCTCCTTTATGTGTTTTAAAAGGTCGGCAGTAGCTTCCTCCTGCTGGACCCCGGGGCCCCCTGTCATGCCCCTCTTCTCCCCCCTGCAGTTGGTGAGTCTGCACATATGTGCGGTACTGCTAATTATATTGGTAAACTTCCCCCGGATGGAGCTGGCTGGAAGAGTGAGTTGCCTGGTATGGAAGAGGAGAAATTCTAGAATAAAAATGGGAAGGTTTTATGAATATTACATTTGGATTTTTCTCTTGAGTTTCTTCAGATTTGAGAATGGAAGTATAGTTGTTGAGTTAGATACAATTTTGTTGTTAGTGTTCAGTTGTTTCAGTCCTCTTTGTGGCCTCATTTGGAGTTTTTTTCTTTTAGCAAAGACACAGGAGCGGTTCGGCCTTTCCTTCTGCAGCTCATTTTACAGATGAGAAAACTGAAGTAAACAGGCTTAAGTGACTCACCCAAAGTCACACACCTAGTAAGTGTTTGAGGTCAGATTTGAACTCAGAAAGATGAGTCTTCCTGACCCCAGGTGAGGTGTGCTATCCACTGCACCACCGGGATGCCCCCAGATCTAACTACTTATTTTTAAATTTAATTAGCCATAGGTTTGCCACCCATCTTGTATTGGCTTAGAAAGTCTAGCAGTTGGCTTCCTGGAGACATCCACAAGCCGTTCTGGTGCAGTGGGAGGCGTTTTGGGTTTGGAGTCGGAAAGACCTAGGCTCAGATCACTGGATAAGCTTGGGCAGATTCCTCTTCATTGCTGAGCCTTCAATCTGGCGTCAGACACGAGCTGTGTGACCCTGGGCAAGTCACTTCCCCTCCATTTGCCCAAGTTTTCTTATTTGCAAAATGGAGATATAATAGAACCTACCTCAGGGGTTGTGGTGAGGACAAAATAAATTAATATTTGTAAAGTGTTTTGCAATCCTTAAAGTGATTTATAAATCCTATTATTATTAGAATTATTCCTGAAATGGTGGCAAATAAAACTTTTAGTCCCCATTTCGCTGGGCTGTGAGTACAGTGCTTTGGAACTTAAAAGCAGCATCAAATAATGAATTCTTATGATTAATAATGACATTTAGCAAGGTATTAGTTGCTTTTCACTTTCACTGCTTTACTGCACATCTAGAAGCTTTACTGTTTTGCAACAGGGGCAAACACCCTGAAAGTTGGCGTCAGACCCCCTGGGTTTCTGCCCATCAGAGCTGGAAGAGGGGCCTTTGAGTCTGTCTGGTCCAAACCCATCATGTTAAGGATGAGGAGGCTGAGGCACAGAGCAGTTGAAAGGACCGGTTTTATGTCACAGAGGTGCTGAGTGGAAGAAGTCATAAGGTCCTGTACTTTCTACCCTGCCACACTCTGGCTGGGTCCACAGTGGGAGGCGGTACAGGTCCCAGAAGGGAGCCCAAAAACTGAGAAATAAGTTTTTTCCTTTTCTCCTGTTGTGCTGCTGTGTTTATTGTAAGTTTTGGCCACAGAGACAGCAAACATACCATTTAGAAACATGGCATATTTAGGACTTAAGAACATTATATTAATTGCTGGCACAGAGCAGGAGAGGCCTAATTTGGTAATAAATGATGAGTATTGGCATTAGAATGGTTGGTAAAATACATAGATGGGAAGTCTTGGACGTAAGAGTGGAATTAAGCATGACGCCCTCTGCTTTGGAGAAATGCAGGTCTCTTGCTCAGTTAGATAGAGTGCCGGCCCCGGAGTCAGGAAGACCCAACTCCTCAAACACTTACCGCCTGTGTGGCCCCATTTATTCTTAGTCTGTCTCAAGATCCAGAACTGTAAAATGGGTTTAATAAAAGCATCTACCTTGAAGGGCTGTTGTAAGGATCAAATGAAATCATATTTGTAAAAATACCCAACAAAACCCAAAATGGTTAACCCAGTCCCTGGCACATCCCCTTCGCCTTTCAATCGCATTAGCATAATTTGGCAGAAAGTGAAGTTTAGTGAAAAATATACGAAGCATTCTTTGTGAACGTGTTGACGTTAAACTCAGTAAATAAAAGTGATTTCCAAACTCCTGGGCTGCGGCTCACTATTGGAATCTTTGAAGACGCTGGTGTCGTTGCTGGCCACTGACAACCTTGAAGATTCTTTTAACGTAGGCTCTACCTTTCACGTGACTAATCACATTAGAAAATTGTAGGGTGTCCTGCCTAGGAAAAAGGAATCTGAGCCATTTGAAGAAAGAGCCATTGCTGATACGGGCCAGCTGCCAGGATGCTTCACACCCTCCCCTCCCCCTCACCAGGCTGCTGGGAAGCAGCTATCTGGCAGAGGTCCAGTTTTACAGGGTGCTGGGAATGTACCAGGGGAGAAAAATGAGAGGAATCTGTCTGATTTGGAGATGGACTGTGGGGAAATAGCCTCGGGAGGCGGGAGAAAGCCTCCATGGCTGGACCCTCGAAGCCAAGCCCCAAAGATCTTTGCCCCTTTCTTCTCAGGCTGCCACTAGATCCTGTCTGGCTTGCGAGGGTACCCGGGTTCCCCCTCTGACTCTCAGCCGGATGTGTGAGCCCTCTTTCTCTTAATTAAAATGAGACAGGGTCAGACACGGTTAAAATGAGGAAAATCTTTGTTCCCCCATGAAGAGAAAATTCTCTTCCTTTCTGTCTTGCTTTGTTTTATGTTTCCACCTTGCTAAAATTCCCCAATAATGCTTTAAAACTATGACTGTGTCTCTGGGACCAGGCCTCTCTACTCTTTCTTTCCTGTACTGGTTTGGTAAGAAAAAAAAAAACAAACTCATTTATCTTCAGGAACAGCTCAGACCCCTAGTGTAGATTAGTTAGACCTGGGAAAGAGCTTAGACTTCATTCCCCTACTTTACAGACACAGAGGTGGTGAGGGACCTGCCCGTCCATGATCATACCGTCCGTCAGTGGCCACCCTGGCGGGGTCTAGACAGACCCCGGGCCTCCTGATTCACTCTCCCCTTCTCTTGCCTTTTGCTCCCCCCCACCATGCACCCCTTTGGGCTTTCTTTGGAGTCAGGATTTGACTGGAATTGAGGTATGGAATGCCTGGTATTGCAATACTCAGATGCTGAGGCAAATACTTCAAACTCTCCTTTTTAGTCAGGTACTCCTAGGACTTTGAGAAGTGACTAGGCCAGCGTGGGTCAGTTCTGTTGTTTTCAGCGTCGTTGGAGACTTTCTTTAGTCCTCCTGCACCCTCCGAATTACCAGACACCGATTAAAAAGCCATCCATTTTTCAGAGGGCGATAAATGACTCCAAACACCCAGCAGAGGTTACATTCCCAGCCCCCAAGTAAAAAATCTGAGATGCCGCCTTTCTTTGCTAACTGTTAAATAAAAAGATCTCTGGGAGAGTAGGCCCTGTCTGTTCTCTCCCTCTGCCCATCCTTTCCCTCCCTCCCTCCCCCCTCCCTTTTGCTGCCACCTGCCTTGAGGAGCACCTGTGCCTCTCTTAATTCCAGGTTTGGTGGATTCCAGGGTTTTGTTCACATTTGGAATGTTTGGGGATTTTTAAGCTTGGAGGGATATTTAATCCTAGTTCCAGCGTTCAGCCTTCAAATCGCCCATTCTCTTAAGGAAGGGAATGGTATTTCTACTTTGGCCATTCTTCTTTTTATTAGATTGGCTCAGAAACGAAGCAGGATTATGCAGCTTGTGGCCTTTCAAGAAATTGCGACATCTTTGGAGATATTTAGGTCAGTATAAAAATGAATCGTTTTATAGAATGTATCAAAAAGCAAATTCAGCCGAACCTGAATTGTTAGCAATTTTTGTGGGTTTTTTTGGGAGGGGGGTTGAAGGGGCAGAGGTTGGGTGGTAGCCTTAGAGGTAGCAACTTGCTGCTAAATTCTGTATTGAACGTCAAACCACCAGGTAGGTTCAGGCAGTTTAAAACCTACGAGCTTTGTTGCCAGGCTAGAGAACAGGCCGGAGCCGTTCCTGTTTTTTATCCCTGTCTGTTGTGAACACATTGCAATATTTGCATTCACTGCCAAAATGACAAAGTTTGGGGCCAGGAGAAAGATGGCCAATTCTGACAAGCGCCTTAAGTTTGCCTTCATGCCTTGGCTTGCTCCCTGATTCGTCCCGCTACCCCTCAGTGCCCTCCTTGAGGTTGGGAACAGGAGGCAAAAGGCCATGTTGTTGCTTCAGCGTTTATGTGTTAGAAGCTGAAGTCTCCCCTTTAGCCAGTGGGAGCCCAGGGTGGTCCAGGCCGTCGAGGCTGTCTGCCTTCCGAGAGCAGAAGTGCTTCCATTCTTGCCTTTATGATTCTAGCATCTATTATAATGTCAGGCACATCACAGACACTTAATAGTGGTCAGTCAGTGAAATCTTGGACTGGTATTCTGGAGCGCTGGGTTCTAGGCTGGGTTCAGAAACAGTAATCATAAGAACAACATGTATCTGGAGGGTTTTCAAAGCTCTTTACAAATATGATCTTATTTTTATCCTCACAACAACTGTTGTTATTAACTCTATTTTACAGTTGTGGAAACTGAGGCAGACGGGTTAAGTGACATATCCACAGTCACACGGTTAAGTGTCTGACTGAATTTAAACTTAGGTCTTCTTGACTTGAAGTTAGTTAACTGAGTTAAAATCTGTTCTCAGATTCTTACTAGTTGTATGACCCTGGGTAAGTCACTTAATCCTGGCTGCCTCAGTTTCCTCATCTGTAAAATGAGCTGGAGAAGGAAATGGCAAACCACTCCAGTATCTCTGACAAGAAAACCTTAAAGGAGTCAAGGAAAAGTCACGCACAACTGAACAACTTATTGACATTACTTAGCCGAATGTTCTCACTAAGTCATTTAATCTTCAGTAAAATGAAGAAGTAGCTTTAAAGTTCCTTATGTATCCAACTTCTGTGATTCTGTTAGATCAGACTATAATGAGGATTTATTAATTGAAATTAGATTGGTATAAACTCATAAGCTTCAAGCGATGCTCATTGGGTGTTGGGTGTTAACAATGGCAAAAATTTGGTAATAATAATATGAATTTTTGTTCTTTTGAGATTTAACTGGTTAAATGAACTGTATTTTCCCCCTAAACTGGCTAATACTGATATTAACAAGAGTAGGAAATATCCAGAGCATCTGATTTTTAAAAATGTTATTTTATAAAGTATTTTTCTAAAAGTTGAATTCTTCTTGGCTTCTGTTAAGGAAATTTTTGAAAAAAGAGACATTTATTTCTTTGAAATGCATAAAAAATCTTTTTTAACCTATACTGTAAGGCAGCTGTGCAGAGATATTTTCCTACAATATTGTAAGCAATTATAAGCCAAGAAGAAGGGAGAGACCTTGTAAATTATGAATATTCTGAAAACAATAAGGCATATCCTCCTGCTGCAAAGATAACCCAGAAGTTAATAGCAGTTCCATCTGCCCAGGGCTGATGTCGTGAAGATTAGCATTTAGTTTGTCAAAGTGACATTTAGCCCAGTGTAAGCAATATTAATTCAATCATAAGCTGTGGTCAAGTTTCATGTTGAGTTTAAAAGCAGTTGTCTTGGGATTATTTGTAAATCCATGTCTAGTGTCCTATGTGAGTGATTGAAAATGTCTACCTTTAGGAAGAGAATATAAAATCATGCTCTGGTAATTATCATTTGGATCAAGTTCTTACCACCCACAAACCCTTCCTTCTCATTTGGGTTGGCTTGGATTCTCTGTTCCTTGCCTATTTATTTCATAATGTAATACTGAGGGAATGAGCATCCCTTCTGCAAAGAAGGCACACGTTCCCTAAAATTATTCTTTATTTCTTTTTGTTTGTTTGTTTGTTTTTTGCTTTTTTTTTTTGGAGGGCAATTTGGGTTAAGTGACTTGCCCAAAGTCACATGGCTAGTAAGTGTGTCGAGTGTCTGAGGTCAGATTTGAACTCAGGTCCTCCTGACTCCAGGGCGGGTGCTCTATTCACTGTACCACCTAGCTGCCCCTATTCTTTATTTTTTATTGAAAAGATTTTAGCAAAATGACACTTTGTGTAGCATATTTTTTTTTCTTTCCTTTTGGACCAGATTTCTGATTTCAATGGTTTAGGGATCCTGGTAAGGAAACATTCAGCACCCTTCACAATCTGTCCACAACCTCTCTTTCCATTTGCTTCCTTTTTCTTCTTCAGCTCCATCTTCTGGAACTCTAAGTTGCCCTCAAGGGCCACCTCCTTCAAGAGACCGTTTTTGGGTCTCCCGTCCATTCATCACTCTCCCAGATCGCTTTGTTTGTATTTTGACTCTGTCCGTTTTTTACTTACCCGTGAGCGTCTTGGTTCCTTCACAAAGTGGACGTTCCTTTGGGTTGGACACTTTCTCAGTCCTTGGCACCTAGTGCTGATTGTTGGATGGATTGATTTAAGTCCTGACTCCAAGGCTTATTCGGTGATGATTACTCGGCTTCATCGATTCAATAATCATTAAAAACTCATGCCAGATTAACCTCATTTTTTGATTGTTGTTGTGGGTTAAGGTTAACTCCTAACTCTGAACTCAACTTCTCCTGCTTGGAATTTAGAAGGCTATGTTTTTCTTTCATAGTTTGCATCACTTGCGATCATTTCTACAAAATCCCTAATAGAGGGCTACCAAATCTCTGCTTGAATACTTACAATGTCTCCGAAGGACGCTTGATTTCTCAGGAATTTCTTTAATTGGGTCACAACCATAGCTGTATCTTTATTACATCCTCGGGGCACTTTCATATTCCCCTGGTTTTCTTTTCTGCCTTAAATACACCAAGTTCTTGTCAGTTCCTTCTAGGAGGTATAAGGATTTCCTGACCTCTCACCATTTCTGTTTACTCTCTTCTAGGGTGCTATTGTCCCTTAAAATGCCACACCTAGACACTGTGTCTTTAAACAAAGTGATAACGATGCCTTGGGATTGGAGAAGAATATCCCTATTTCCTTTGACATAGATGCTCCGTTGTTATTAATGTTGACTAAAATTCATCCTACCAGAACGCTTTCATCATGTAATTTTTTTTTTGTGCATCTTAGTGGAGAACTTTATATTTATCCCTATTAGATTTCATATTGTTAGTTGGGCCCATTTTTTCTAGCTTAGAGGTTCTTAAACTTTTTGGTTGAAGGACCCTTTTGCACTTAAAAATTATGGAATGCCCTACCTTTGTTTATGTGGTTTTGTATCTGTTGATATTTACCATATTAAAAGTGGCCTTGTCTTAGTCTTGTTGTGAAAATAGTTTTGACCTCACAAAGACCATTTTAGAGACTATACTTTTAGAACCACTATTCTGGCCTTTTAAAAGCATGATTCTGCCACTTAATGAGTTAATTTTGCTCATTTCCTTTTTGTCGTGGACACATTTAAGAATTGTGCCTTCTGTGTCCACCTGTGGCATTGTAGATTGAACCAAAGATGAGTTACATAGGAAAAATCAGTCTGTAGAAAATTTTTTTTCTTATTTCTTTTTCTTATTTCTTATTTTTTTATTTCTCAGAGCATGGCATAGTATAGCTACTGAGGCTCGAGTTCAGAGATGGCTCGAAATTACAGGTGAAAGACTTTGAGGTAGGATTTGAAATCAGTTTTCTTGACTCTAAGACTCAAGCTCTAACCACTACACCACCTAGTTCTGGTCTTTCAGATCCTGGAAAATTTTCTTTGGTCTTGATCCCTTAGTTTTAATTGAAAAACAAAACAAAGCAAAACTCCACTGCTTTTTTCTGTTTTCCGTATTGTAGGAAAAAAAGGTGTATCCACAAAAATCTAATGTGTATTTTTACTGAAATTTGTGGAAAAGAGTCCAGTTCATGTCAAGCAGCATTTATTAACTGCTTTATCGATACACCAGGATACTGAGACAAAATAGGAAACATTTGAGTACGCTAGGGATCTTATTTGGTTTTGGTGATCATCCTGGTGTTGGCGGGGATTGTGGTGGTGGTGGTGGGGTGGGATTATTTTCACAAAACCCTTCCTTGGTTCTCCTTAATTATTGTTTACTGGTCTGGTAACTACTGGGTGGGGCAGCTGTAGGGAGTCTGGGATAGGACTTGGAGCCTGTGCTTAGGAAAGATGGAGAAGACCTGGAGATGAGGCTTTCTGAAATGATTATGTAAGTCATTGGGGAAGTAATTGGATTAGTAATCTTAGATTTCTGTGCTGCCTTTCTGATGGCACTCTCTGATGCTCTAGGCAGAATAGTTAGAAACTTGCTACTTAGAGTTAAGTGTTTGTTGACGAGGAACTCAATACCCTAAGCTTAGTGTTTATTTGCCTGGAGATCCATTTTCAGTTGTACTCCATTAGGCTCTTTTCAGTCAGTCATTTTGTAGCTGTAGGCTTCAGAAGGGTATTGAGCTAGGGGTGGGGGATGGGGGTGGTGGCTTTTGTGTCTCCCCATAATTCTGAAAAACTGAGTTGGATTTTGCCTTGACACCTCTCACCCACCCACCCTTCCAATCTTGCAAAAAGCCCTGTGGTTAAAAGCTGAGTTTTCACTATAGACATCTTTGTATGAAAAGAAAACAGATGTTAAGATGTCAACAACAATGAGATTTTTTTAAAGTATAAAGATTAATTATTGCACAGTGTTCCTTTAAAAATATTTATGTAAATTCCTTGGAATAATGTACAGTAGGATGCTTTTAGCGGTAACAGTGCACGGGGGCTTGTCAGCATTTCCTTGATAAGTCACTCTTTTCAGGGGTTAATAACTCAGTCGTGGAAATCAGCTTTTGGCAGAGGCTTCAGTGTGAGACTGAATTTTACTTTTGTTTACAAGTATGAAAAATAAAAATAAAATTTGTTTGTTAAAGATCTGACACTGTCAGAAAAGCCAGAAAGGAAACAAAAGATAACTAATTTCAGGTTCTGTTTTTGCCTCTTTTTTCCCCTTTCCTTTTTAGAATTAAAAATAAAAAGCAGCTTGATTCTCTCTTTCAGGAATGGAGTTAAAATGAATAGGAATTATTTGGATATTTTGAAAAGCCGAGGAATAACTTTAAGCATGGAGAGAATAATTGGTTTATCTAAGTGGATTTCTTGTGAAGTTCTATCACTGTTGTGCACATGACATAAAGAGAAAAATGTACATGTTTATTTACCCTTTTGTGGTTGACATTTACTGTGTTGTGCTTGTTGTATAATAAGTTGGCCCTTAATAAATGCTTCTTGCTTTATGTAAAAGTACCCTTGTCACCCTCATCTGGTGTGTTGCGTTCACTTCTGGGAACCACAGTTCTGAATGTTAGTAAGCTGGAGTGTGTCCTGAGAAGGGCCACGAGGATGCAACTGCGGCCATGAGCTCTTAACGTGAGGTCCCTTGAAGGAAGGACATGCTTAGTATGGAGGAAAGAAGACTGGGGGGTATGATAGCTTTGTTCAGTTGTTTAAAGAGCAGTTCTTGAAGAGGATAGATTAGATTTGTTGTGTTTGTCCCATGAGGGCAAGAGTCAAGGAGCCTTGAGTAGAAAGTGCTAAAGTAGTAACTTAAGCCTTGTTTTCAAGAAAAGCTTCCTAAGCCTTAGACCGGAGAGCTATCCCGAAGTGGAATGAATGCCTGGCCCTAAGAGGTGTGGCCCCCCTCTCTTTGGAGATCTTCAAGGGGAGACTGGATAACCCTTTGTGGGCTACATTTTAGTGGGGTTCCTTTGTGTAAGGGTTTGACTGATTTGATTGCTGTGGTCTCTTCCAACTCTCAAATTCTGTGATTCTTCAGTAATTACAACCTAACAAACAAAGCTATTTATCAATTTCATTAATGTTTATTAAAGGCCTATATGTGCCAGGCCCTGAGATAAAAAGACAAGGATAAAACTGTTTTTACCCTTAAGGAACTTCACTTTGACTGGTAGGGAGTAGAACTATCTCCTTCCCAAGCCTGACCCTTCCAATTCAAATAGCCTAGGGTTCAGTTAAATGTCTAAAGAGCGTAATACTTCTCATCTGTAACATACTGAGGAAACAAAGGGTATTACTTCTTTCTGAAACCTTCCTTGTCTGATTTTAATTTCCGTTCTTCAACACATATCCTGAAAATAATTAACAACCACTTACTGTGCTTCTTTTTAAATAGATCACTGATCTGGGAAAGTGCTCTTTTAGTCTCAAAAATGGCACCGAGAACAGAGAAGAAAATCATGATGGATATTTATTCAGGGAGTCAGTGAACTGGGGCAGCCTAACTCAGTGACAAGAGTCATGTACATCGAAGGCGCCCTCTGAATGAGTGTTGATATTTCTATTTCTTTAACCTTGCCTAAGTTTGTCTCAACATTTAACGGAAGGAAGTTCCACTACAGGAAACTCCTGTCTTATGGAAATACCTAGGATCTTTGATAAGGCCATTTAATATGAAAAGTAAGGAACTATATTTCAGTAATTAATGAGAGAGGATTTGACAATAGGAAGGACCTTCCCCCGAGAGAGACTTTTCTAGATAAATGAAAGTTCTGAAATTGGACAGTTACAAAGATGCCTGTAGGCCTGTATGGCCCATCTGCCATTTTTAATGGAGAAAAATAGAATTAATTTGAAGAGATGAGTTCAGTTGGTGATAAGTTCAGATTTTGAGTGTGGATAAGTATGAAGTGCGACTTCTTTGGAACATTCTCCGTTGTGCCCCCAACCAGGGATGCCTTCTTCCATTCCACTTCCCCTTCCTCTTCCTTACGTGTGTTTTCTTGCCCCATTAGATTGTGTTTGAATGCCTAGTGTGTAGCACAATGTCTTGCACGTAGTAAGTTCTTAATAAGTGTTTATTAACGGTCTGACTTGTGGCCATGTTTCTTACTCCGGATTTTGCCACTGAGCCTCAGTTGCTTTCTTATTCACAAATTTCCCTCAGCCCGTAGGGCCTTCCCACTCTAAAATGTCCCTGTCCCGTGATGGCCTCCTTCACCCATTTGTGAGTTCTTTCCAGGGCCTCCATTTGGGAGATGGACCCAGGCCAGTCATGACTCATTCTTCCCCTGGCTACTGTGCCAGTGACTCTGAATTTCACCACCATGCCCTGTGTGCTGGTACTTACACCCCTCTCCATATTTAGCATCTTTTTTCTGTTTTCTCCCCCCATTAGAATATAAACTTGCATTTGTAACTTTTGCACTTAGTACAGTGACTGCTGCATTTGTTGTTGTTCAATCATCTTCAGTCGTGTCTGGCTCTTCATAACCCCATTTGGAGTTTTCTAGATACTGGAGTGGTTTGCCATTTCCTTCTCCAGCTCATTTTACAGATGAGGAAACTGAAGCAAACAGGGTTAAGTGACTCGCCTAGGGTCACACAGCTAGGAAATGACTACAGTGGGATTTGAATTTAGGAAGATGAATCTTCCTTACTCCAGTGTTCTATGCACTATGGCACTACCTAGCTGCATTTAGTAAATGCTTAATAAATGTTACTTGGCTTCTGGTTTACCTGCCAAAGTGTTTATATGGGCCTTTGTGAACATAAATTACTTGTGTGGTTCCCAGCTTGCAGCCTAAGATTAGAGGGGCAAGGGTAGGTTGAAGGGATAAGATTACAAAAACTAGTGATTTCAGAAAAGTGGAAGGCAGGGTTCCTGGCACTTTGGGGGGTCTTAATATTAGGGGATCCTTTCCAAAAAGCTAGTGAAAGAATGGCAGTTTAGACTCCTGCTACTGTGTCCGGCTTATCCTGCAATATGTCTTCTTTGTACATAATAGTTTGGCTGTTGCCTCTGTTGTTAGACTGAACTCACCGAAGACCTGTCCTTATATCTGTGGCATTTCTTAGCAAAGAACTTGGCACGTAGTAGGTTCTTAATAAACGAATGCCTGTTGACTTGTTGGGATGAGCGGCAAATCGCCCTTTGATAAGAAAGACAGAGGCTGTGGTTTAGCAAGATTGGTCAGTAGAAGGGAGGGGAGGGTGCAGGAAATGTGGCATTGGAACATTGTGGGCTCCAAAGAATTCATGCAATGAATGAATTCAGAGTATGAATTCAGGCAATCAGTTTGGAAAAAAAAAAGTCTAGCCCTATTTGGTCCAGTTTCCCTTTTCTTTTGCCCCAAGTGATTCTCCTTGGATGATGGTACCAGGCCAACACCCATTCATGTATAGAATAGTTATAAACAGAGTCTCCATTGCTGGATTCCAAAAATGTAAGATTTTTTCTGTAAAGCTGTTCTCCAGAGGCAGCTCTGTCTCTGTTAAAGGGGCTGAGCAGAGACTAAAACGGCGTGCCAGGGAAGAATAATTAGTCAGTTGATGAATCAGGGCTCTATTTACAGGTCTCTTATGAAAGACAATCATTTGTTAGCTTAAAGAAGGCATATATATCAAGTATTAGTGTCAGTCTGAACAGTTAGGGTGGTGTATTGCAATAAATCACCATCTCAGACACCCAGCAAGAGCTCTGTGTTGGTAGCAGGGAGCTGTAGGGCTTCCGTACCAAGAACCCAGAGTTTAAACATGTGCTAAAAACAGATGCTTTTTTAAAATTTATTTTTTTTAAAGAATAAACTGGATGCAAAGTCACTCTGGTAAACCCAAACTGCAAAGGGCCCTGAGTTAATCTGAATGACAATCTGAGAAAGTAAGCAGGTTGAAAGGCAGTTTGAAAGTCAACTTGACTGTCAGGTACATGTTTAAAATGGGCCGCCTTCTCCTGTGTTCGGGTTGGCTAAGCGTTTAAAGTCAAATGACTTCTCAAAGCTCCAGCTCTGGATGTGAGAATCTTCAGCCTGGGGAAAATGGTATCCTACTAAGAAGTCAGTCCAGAATCCATGTCTTTTCTCCAGTATCTGTTAGTGAGAAAGACAAGCACAAACAGAGATAAACGATGGTCACAGACGCTAGCCACAATGGCTGTTCAGAGCACCCGTCCATCCATAATCTCTGTCTCTCTGTCATCTATAAATGTCCAATAAATGTCAATAAAAAGAGAAACAGGGGCAAGATGGAAAGAGGGTTCTGATGACCTGGCTCTGGCATACACCGATTATGCAGATCACTGAACCTCTCCGTGCCCTTGGCAGCTCTCCAAGGCTCTACTTGCAGACCATTTGTAAGTGGTCCAGGGAGTCTCCTCACCTGCCCAGATGTCACTGTCCATCTTCCCCTTACCCCTTCTACAAAGTAGAATTTAAGTTTAAAGTGGGAATAATAATAATGATGATGATGGTGGTGGTGACAATGACCCTAGCAAGCATTTGAGGTTTGAAAAGCGCTTCACACATGTTATCTCTTTACCCTGGATTCTCACCCCTCCTGGGCTTCACCTACTAGAAATACCCCCTGCCCCTGAGGCCTTTCCCTCTAATTTCTTGGGACCTCCCAGAACCTCTATTTTAAGAATGATACTTAAGCTAGTCATGTCTTCGTTTCTGTCCAGGCTGCCCTCCCCACTGTCCTGGGCTTTTTCTACAATCTCCCACTGCTCCCCTGCTCCACCCAGTATGTTCATATCCCCTCTCCCAGCAACTTCTCAGCTTCCTTTTCTGTGAGCTCCTTGAGGGTCGTGATTGCCTAGCACACATTAGGAGCCTAATTAATAAGTTTAACGTCTATCGGCATAATGTGCAATATAAGTCATAGCCATTATAATAATGGTTATGATTTTGGTCGCTTTAATCTCTGGCATCCCACTTGTAAGGGTAGGAATTACTTCCCAAGTCCCTGTTGCTTCCTCTCTAGGTCTCCTTCCCCATCCTCCTTCAACACTGATTATCTCCCTTTTGAAACCTGTGCTGGTACATGGGTGAAAGCCTATGGACAAAATTGTTGTTTGTCCTTTGTTCTTGAGGAAGACCAAGACATGATGCAAGTGAACTGGATCTGAGCGAGGGAGGGCCCTGCAAGGTCACCAGCCTCACTTTCTCCTCTGGAGCCATGTGGGTCCGGCAGCCAGATGGAGATCTGGAGGACTGGAGATGGCCCAGGATGATATGGTCAAGGTCAGGGTTTGCGGGAGTATTTATGGTGTGTACTTGTGACATTGGGGAGAGGAAGAGGCATTGGGCAGCTGCTCTAGCTCCTTCCCGCTTCCCCCTCAAGCCCAGAGCACACACTTGCCAGTATGTCTTTTGCTGTGCAAATAGTTACATGAGAGTTTGTTTGCATTGGCCCTCAGCAAAACTGTGAAGGAAGTGAAGTTGGTCTTGGGTTCTTTCCCACCTTCTCTTGCAACACCCATCTTGGTGTTTTACCAAAAAAAAAAAAAAAAAGCACCAAGAGAACCCAACCAAAAACAAACAAATAAAAAACTCACAAGCCCCCCCCAACCCCAGCAAGCCTACAGAAAACCCACCCCCCCCAAATCAGAACCAGTCATTCCCCTTGTATCCTTTTCTCTCCAAGCCTTGCCCTCCTTTCCATCCATTATTTCTCTTGGATGGTCCCTACTCTCTGGGTTTCATGTTACTTTGACCACAGTTGACTTCCCAGCTCTGTCTTCAGCCCTGGTCTTCCCTGAGCTTCGCGCCCACATTTCAGCCGGCTTCTGTTTTTTTTTCTCTCGGATTTGACTCTGCCAAGCCAAATGCAACGTTGCTAAAACGGAGCTCCTTTTTGTAACAGAAACTGCTGCTCCTCCCGACTTCCCAGTTCCTCTCAACACCCCCATCTTTTCAGTCATCCAGACTTAAGAGCTGGAAGGAATCTTTCCATCCCACCCTCCCATGGTGCGTGTGAAGAAATGGAGAGGGATGTCAAAGGATTTGCCCAGTGTCACGCAAGGCATGATGGGTAGAGTCAGGTTTTGAACCCAGACCCAGACCATACTTTTTCTGCTGCACGGTACCTCATCTTCCTCTCTTAGAATCATCTTTGACTCAGCATTCTCTCGTCTCACACATCCGGTTATTGGTTTTCTAACAGCTCTCCAATCTGACCCCTTGTCTCCGTGCCTGCAGCCACTCCCTTGGTTCTGACCCAGCCTGATACAGAGTCTGAGGGCCTGGGTTTGAATGCTGGCCCTAGGGATGACTGCCTGGGTAATCCTGGGCAGGTCCCTTCCCCTTTCTGCTTCTCTGCTTCCTCATCAGTAAAATAAAGAACCTGCATCAGAGGAGGCTGGCGGCTGTGAATTTGTGATCCCATCCCCTCATGTTCTGTTGCTTCTCTCTGTTGAAACTTCCTTCAAAATGTCTTTATCCCACAGGAATTTGCTTAAATAAACATTAGAATTCTCCCGAATGTGAAATAAGTGGAGTTTCCTGTGAAAGGGTATTGCTCTGTCTATTCATGACTGCTTTTTCTGTAAGACTGAATCAGGAGGAGAAGGAACAAAGGAGCAATTCTGAATTACTTTAAGGTTTGCAAAGTGCTTTACACTTGTTATCTCAGTTCCTATTATTGGGATTGTCATTATCTTTTTGGAGTTTACCTTATGTTTTGTTTTGGCTGGGAAAGTAAGAGAGCAAAAGCAGACATAGGCTAATGTATTCCAAGTTTGCAGTAAGAATGAGATCATCCCGTTCTTTTTCCTTCCTCCACACAGATTTCTCAGACATTAGACCCTCCTGCCGTTTCTTCTCCCAAAAACCTTCAATAGCTGCCTGTTGCCAAGAGGGTAAAGGATGCACCCATTCCCCTGACACTTCCGTTTCTTGTTGTATTGCAGAGCCCTGGCTTTCACTTGCCGCTCTCTGCATCCATGGTGGCCCACCGCCTACTGCATTTAATGTGCCCCTTGGTGCTTCTGTACGGTGGGCACAGGCTGCCCCTGTGGTCCTTCCTCTCTTTTAGCCTTCCTCGGTCAGGTTCTAGAGGGAAGGGGGTGTTTGGGGTTTTGTCTTTGCACACCACTTGCCTGGCATAATGCCTTGCATAGAGCTGATACCTAATTAATGTTTATTAAATTCAGTTAAAGGCTCAGTCAAGTGCCCAACCTTCTCTGACTGTTGTCTTAAAGCCGTGGGATCATAGCACTAGGAATGGAAGATACTTCAAAAGTCCGACCTTATTTTATTAGACTCGGAAACAAGGCCCCCAGAGGTCGCATAACTTATCCAAGGTCATAGGGTTAGAATTTGAATCAAGGTTCAGTATTCGCTGACCTCAGACCCTGGCACTCTTTCCACTATGGGATTTAAGAACAGCCTGGCCAGAGTGGACACCCTGTTTTGGAGAGTATAGCAAAATGTAGTTAAATTCAAAGAATGTTGAATTTGTGCTTGCTGTTTCCATCATTCTGGTCAGTACTGGGTGTACAGGGACAGAAATGAAGCAGTCCCTGATCTCAAAAAGTTTATATTTCATTGGGAGAAATACAGCATACATACAAATACACAAGGACAAAGTACATACAGAGAAATACAAAGCATTTCCCAAATGGAGAGAGTGCTTGTAACTGGCAAGAAATGTTTATTGGTTTTTTTTTTCTTTCTCACGGTTGCTCCCATTTGTTATAATTCTTCTATACAACACAACTGTTGTGAAAATAGGAATGTTTAATAGGAACATGTATGTAGAGCCGCTCTCAGGTTGCATGCTGTCTTGGGGAAGGAGGGGCAGAAAAGTAAAAACTTGTGGATGGGAATGTTGAAAACTAAAGATAAATAAATTAACTTAAAATAAAAAAAAATGTTTATTGGCTGGCTGGGGGGGATCAGGGAAGGCTTCTTGTACCAGGCATCTGTGCTGCTTGCTTTGAAGAAAAACAAGGATTCTCTGAGGTCAGAGTGAGGAAGGAGAATATTTCGACATGGGGGACCATTTATGCAAAAGCCCAGCTATAGGAGATGCAGTGTCCTGTGTAGGGAACAGCAAGCAGGTCATTTTGACTGGAACAATGTGAGTCATTAGTAAGACTAACAGGAAGTAGCACTGGAAAGGT
Source organism: Pseudocheirus occidentalis (assembly GCA_028646575.1). Taxonomy (NCBI): domain Eukaryota; kingdom Metazoa; phylum Chordata; class Mammalia; order Diprotodontia; family Pseudocheiridae; genus Pseudocheirus; species Pseudocheirus occidentalis. The sequence goes on along the minus strand of CM053597.1, from coordinate 39,241,058 downwards.
AGAGGAGAGAGACATTGTGTAAGATTGTAAGTGACTGGTTGAGAAGTGTGCGCTTTATTCTTGCTGCATTCAGAAGCCATTAAGATTTTAGAAGTGTTTGTATGTGGGGAATTTATGGAAGGCTGTGAGCATTAAGCAGAGGAATCAGTCCAGAAGCATTTACTGAGCCCTTGCTATCGGCCAGGTTTGGGGGAATGTGACACTGGGTGTATGGAGCCCACTAAAACAGCTTGTGCCCTCAGGGAGCTTCCTTCTAAAGGAGGGGAGATAACTTGTGCAGACTTTTCTGTATTTCTATGCAGTATGTATGAGCGCACATATAATATGTGCAAGATGAGGTTCTTTTGGAAGGGAGCAGTCTAGCATGGTTGGGTCAGGAAAGACCTTTCAGGAGCTGAGTATTAAATTAAAAATAAATTAAAAATCAAGCATTTCAGGGGGCTAGAGTATGTGGTAAGTCTTCAGAAGGGAAAGACAGGATTTCCATTTATCACTACCTTTCCATGTGATAGAAGGAATTTCTCTATAGATATACATCATTAGAACCTTTGAGGTCTTTTCCTTGTGTTTTTTATGAATGTTCTTGTGGAGAGCTATTTGAGCCACCAATGCTGTGACACAAAAATATTTCCCAAGTGTGGCTGTGAAATTAAAATATGATCAAGAGTTTATTAATTTTTCTTCCCTCATCTGTACATTAGTTGGTATCTGGTCTTGAGTCTTGACCCCTCATTTTTTTTCCCAGCCACTATTTTGACTACATTTTGTACTAGGCAAAAGGAATGTTTGTTTTTGTTTATTTAATGACAATAATCAAAGCCAGGAGGAGTTGGAATTCTTTCCAATCTAAAGTGTTTAACTGGGCTATGCCTTGAGCAGAGTAATTCTAATTTATTTGAGCTTCATAGCCAGCGCTCTCTTCCTTCTGTTGATATTAAGATGATAGCTAATCAGATCTGCTCTGCAGGTCCTGGAGAGATGACTGTTTAAATTCAAAACTGGATTGGTATTTAATTGGGAAAATGAAAACCACATCCCAACGAACCCATCCAGCCATTGTTGTAGGGCCAGGAAAAGGTAGTTTATACAGTTCCTTCTGTTCTCAGTCCCAGCCCTACTTAATGGTTTTAGCCTTTAGACAAGCCTCAGGGCAAGAAAGTAGTGTCCAGGGACCAAACAGGAAAAGGAAGTATCCTGCCAATCTTCTGATGTCTAAGTAAGTCTCAAAGACTCCTAATGATAGGACTATTTTTTTTAAATTGGCCCTGTCGTTCAAAGATTGCTAGCTTAGACCAGCAATCCCCTCTTCCCCCTTAATTAATTGAAGGACCTAAGAGTATGACTTTAGCATTAGAACTGAAATATAGATTGCAGATCTGGTAGAGATGAGGAGTAAAAATACATAAGCATATTGTCATGTTATATAAACATGGTTTGACCAGTGAAATTTATTTCAAATCAAGAGAGGCATTTATTTGCCTCTAGAGACTAGTGAATCCCAAACCTATCTATTTTTACTTACACACACACACACACACACACACACACACACACCTTCCTATCTGTCTTTCCACTTCTACCCTCCCCTCCACCCCAGGGTGGGTTTTAAATTTTTTGTCTTTATTTTTATTTTTTTGCCTTTGTTTCTTCTTTACTCATAGATGCTTGGGACATAGTAGTTTAATAAGTTGTTGATTGGTAGGTTGACTTTTTCATAAAGGAAAGCAAAGTCCAAGCAGTTACCACCAATTTACATCTAGAATAGGAATCCTTCTTTGTCATGTGAGAATATCTGGTATGTTGTTTTTGACCAGTTTAGTGACATTCCATTGGATACAGCAACTGAGGTACAGTGGAAAGAACCATGGTTCTGGGACATTGGAGGATCTGATTTCAAATCTTACCTCGGCTGCTTGCGCCCTCTGTGACTTTAGGAAGGTTAATTCACCTGTGTGGGATCAGTCAGATGAGGAAGGTGGACTAAGGAATCCCAGACTTTTTCAGCTCTAGATCAATAAATAATGGTACCCATGAAAGAACACATCTTCCCATGCTCACTGATTGTTCTGCTGAATAGCTTGGGATCATTCAGATTTACTCAGAATTTTTGTGGCAGGTGCCACACGCTGAAACAACTCCCCTTGGTTTCCGTTTCTCCCATTCTAGTCAGTATAAGGTCAGGCATCTAGATTGCTTAACCTCTCTGTACTGTCATATTTACCCTCCTATATGTGGATATTTTAAATATGAATAAACGGTTGTTTGGGTTTTTATTTAAATTTTTTTTTCTCATTTTTCTTGACACCCATAGTTTATATATTACCTTCACCTTTTCTCTTTTCCTAACCAGCGAGTCATCCCTTGTAACAGATATTTTAAAAGAAAGAGAAAAATACATTTCGGCAAAATCAGCCGCATCATTGGTGTCCGACAGTGTATGGATGTCTTCAACCATTAGCCTGCCTAGTCTGCCTAGTTCCTCCCAGTGAAGGGAGGAAGGTATATTTTCTCATCTCCCTAGGGTCGAGTTTGGTGATTATAATTACACAGTGTTTCTTTTTTGTTCTTTCTGTTTATATCATTATAGGTGTTACACTGACTTCACTCTATATCAGTTCACACAAATCTTTTCATGCTTCTCTGCTTTCATAAGATGCAGTAATAATTCACTCCACTCACTTGCCATACTTTATTTTAACTGTTTCCCAGTCATCTAATGTCTATTTTATTTCCAGTTCTTCGTTGACTGCCCAGAAGCTGCTATTAATATTTTGTACATATGGGACCTTTCTTTCAGTTTTTGAACTTTGTAAGGGATGTGCCAAGGGAACTCTGGGTCAAAAGGTGTGGACATTTTAGTTACTTTTCTATCTGCTGATATTTTCAAAGCGCCTAACTAAAACTCCCTTCAGGAAAGTCCTGTTTACATTCCAGGCAGTTTATTGAACATATCCCAGGTAGACCAGAGTGGATAAATTCACTTTCACCTTTATGAGTAAGCAATTCTGCTTCTTCCACAGATTCCATTTGGCTTCCTGAAAGAAGTGAATTACTTTATATCTAAAAGCATTTTGCTTCTGAGGGGAATATTTTAATGACTACTTATCATAGTTTCATCATGGGATTGATCCCATTATGACTTTTGGCATTAAAATACTAAATGCCTCATAAAGAGACCTGGGATCCTTCCTTATGTTGACTTAGAAAGGACAGAACTGCCCCATTTTGCATCAAGATTGTAAATTGTGGATGCCTCATGGAAGCATTCCAGTTTTCTGAAAATATCCTTTGCATAGTTCATGGCATCCAGGGTAAAGTAATAAAGGTGAGAGAGAGACTGGCTTTTGGGGTTTTGTTTGGAATGATGATCTTAAGGCAAGGAGTTTGTAAGAATCGTACACAAGAAGATGAGGTGGAACTTATAAAACCAAATTCATAGCAGCTGACTGAAAGCTGTTCTGTTTCTTGGAAAGTGGATTGTGGTTGATATATTTAAAGCGGAAATTACTGAAGCCTCCTGGAGTTTTAAGTCTCCATTGACCTCGGCAGGAGGATGTGGGAAGCATAATCTTTTCTGCCTCCTCCCTCCCCTCCCAAATTAATTCTTATGACTTTAAGATGTAACTTGTTTGATGGAATCTGGCTTCAGTAAGATTGGATTAGAATTTAGAGCTGGGCCATAGTTTATCTCGGTCCTCTCCTTGAAATGCAGTATTGGGTGAAAGCGATACCACATTTTACACTAGAAAGATACATTTTCATTTAAAAGCTCAGAAACACTAATTATGATGAAGAAGAGAGTTGTGAAGTTTGCCTTCCTATTTAAATAAAGCAAAACATTCGAATAAAACCCTTCTGTTTCCCTCCTTGACTTTTCCTCTCCCCTGACTACAATCTTTCTAAAACATTTTGCTTGTAATTTTTGCAAGCCTGTCACTGATTCTGGAATTTCTAATTTTTCCCATCAGGAATGAGGAGCTGGAGGCCTAGGGTGCACTTTGCCACAGTCTCTAAGTGACAAGTCTGATGACTCCAGATATTGGTCACTCTGCATCTCGGTTGGGAATTCTTTGCTTTGTCCTAGGTCCTTGTCCTATTGACACCACAGTGATGAGGATTGATGATGCATGACTTTGTGTGAAGACTTCTGTGCCCTTTCTAAGGTCTGACCTGTGAAAGGGGACCAGAGACTGGAGGGGTAGGAAGGACATTTTGTAGAGAGTTGAACTTGATTCTCCGGAGGGAAGGCTTCCCAGCTACAGTGGGACCTTCCTGGGCCCAGCAAGGAGCTGCAGCAGTAAAGCTGGAGAGATGGATTTGTGGAGAGCTCTTAGCCTGAACAAGACTAGAGTCAAGGAAAACATAGTCTTTTCCTGTAGAGGGAAAAATGTGAGCATTTCCTTGCTTAAGGAATGTGAATTATTTGGATTATGCACATCTGGGTAACAGGACCTAAAGGGGGGGAGGGGAAGATTCTCAGTCTGGATCTGGGAGGTGGGTTTATAAAAGCAGAAAGTTACTTTAACATTCCAGTAGTGCAAAGGGCACTCACTGACTTTGAGGACCCGAGTTCAAATTTTTCCCATACACTTTCTTGGTCTCAGTTTTCTCAACTGTCAGATAAGGGAGTTGGACTGGAAATCTTTAGGCTCTCTTCTTTCTCTAAATTTATGATCAGTTTAGGAAGCCTTTCTCAGTGCCAGAATGGAGTCCTCATAAGTGGGGGCTGGAGGCTTTTACGTCCTATATAAGGTGACAACAAAGTTTTTTGCAAAAAGGATCCCAGCTCCATAGAGCGACAACAATCCAGGACAGTGCCTGGGTGCACCCGCTGAATTTACTGCGGTGTCAGAAAAGAAAATAATGAAGTTAGAAGGAAGGACAGCAGGTTTGTGAGGTGACCAGAGTTTTCAAGGAAATGTGATTGGCTTATTTTCTGACGTAGTGCATGGGACACTGAGGTAGAATGATTCTCTTGTGGGCACTGGCTTCCTTATCTGTAAAAATTAGAGCAACGGACTGATGGCTTCAGAGGGCCCTTTGAGCTCGAGGGCTGTGAGTCAGTGTTGACCTCTGAAGATCCTGGGCTCTGGGTTGGACCTTAGGAGAGATGTGAGAAGTGGAGATAGAAATCTGGGTCCTCTGCCTGGAGGCATTGAGCCTTTGGAATGAATGAGATTGCCAAGAGTCTCAAGAACAGATTCTTAACCATCGCCTCCTTGAAGGGACTGATTGCAGAGGAGTCCTGAAGGTGGTAGTGATAAAGGTTGCAAAGTGGAAGAGCCAAAACAAGAGAAGAGAACAAGGAATATTTATTGGTGGGTAGTTGGTCCTTTGGCTGAAAGCTATGGAGAGGTCTGGGAAGATGCAGACTGAGAAAGAGCCCCTTTACCTGGGTGATTGAGTAGTGATTGGTGATATTTTAAAGAGGGTTTTCACTAGAATGGTGGGAGCTCCCAGCCAGAGGGCAATGGACTATGTAGAGAGAGTAAGGAAGTGAAGGCGTAGTATGTAAGACTGCTTTGTCAAGAATTTTAGCAGCAAAGAGGAGATCAGAGATTGGGACAGAAGCTGGGTGGGGTGGATGGGTCGAGGGAAAGCTCTCTTTTTTTTTAACAAAGAATTGAGGAGACCTGAGCATGTTCATAGGCAGATGGGAAGGAGATAATAGAGAAGGAGAGATGGGAAATGCCTGCATCTAGGCATAACCAAAGGAAGCAGGTACAACAGGGAGAAGTGGGATCAAAGGTGCAGTTCAAGAGATGCTTCCTCTGTGATGATAAGGAGGGAGAGAGAAGGCGACAGGCGGCTCTTCTCTAGCCTGGGCAAGCCTCACCTCCATCCCTGCTGAGTGCTCCTTGATAAGGCTGGGTGACAGGCTTTCCCTCAGCACCGAGATGTCTCTCTGGTGGCCAGAGAAGACAGAGGATGGGAAGGTGAGATCTGAAACCCTCTTGGTTCAGGATGAAATGATCTGTTTACTTCCTTAGAAACCGGCTGGTGATTGAAAAGGGGAACTGAGGAGTCTGATTCAGTCTAAGTGGTGCAAGTGAACTTTACCCAGATTCCTTACCTGGAGCGTAATAGCAAAGACAAAAGAAGGTGAAGGCAGAGGGGAGTGGCCGGCCAAGGCCAGTCTTTGGTGACCCTGGAGTTTCTCTTAGTGAGAGGGAAGGCCGTTCAGAAGGAATTAAGGGCTTGTACTGAAGAAAAATACTGAGGTGAAGCCCAGAGAAAGTTTGGATCCAGACTCCCCTGGTGGTTGTTGGCGAAGTGATGCCAGGGACGGTGGTCACGGTGAGACTTCTTGAAATTGTAACTTTGCTTAGCTGTTGTTTTTATCCTCAGTTGGGTTTCCCACGGTTGCTAGCAATAAAACCCCTTTTAAAAACTCAGAAAGTCTGTGTGTTAACAGGCCAGTCCCAGTCAATGGTAGAGGCAAGGGTGGAAGTAGGTGAATTCTGCCTTATTACGTGCTATTCACTTGGAGAAAATAAGAGCGTTTAATACCAGCAGCGACCCTGAGGTCATTTAGTTTCATCTGCTCACTTTACAGATGAGGAAACTGAGACCTAGAGCTATTTAAGTGACTTTCTGAGATCCATACAGGCAGCAAAGTGGAGATTTGAACCCAGGTCGCCTGACTTCAAATCCGGCGCTTTTTTTCTCCTCTACAGATCTCTGAACCTCTTCATTTATTCAGTTAGCAAAGCCTTGAATAAAGCCTGACTTGAATAAAGTCTGCTCTGAGGAGAGGTTAGTTGGCTTTGGGCCTTTGTCACTTCTGGGTCCACAGATTCCCACTTCACTATCTCCCTCGAAGAACTTTACCCGTTCCATGTTCTTTCATGCCCACCTGGCTCTTCAGCCCAGGTTCTCCGGGGTTCCCATCTTCTTGCTTTACCATCAGTCTCCCAGCCCTTCCATTGTATTGAAGCTGTACAAGGCAGCCTTCAAGCCTGGGGAGCTGGGCTCCCCCTTGTAGGCTGGGGCCTGCCGCATTGTTAAAGCAACGCTTTACAAAACTGTTTGTCGGGCATAACATTTGGGCACCCCAGGACACTAATGAATCATGTTGGAGCTGATGTGCTTTGAGGTTTGTGAAGCCTTCCATGTGTGTTATGTCACTGGATTCTCACAGTAACTCAGTGAGTTAGGGACTATTTTTACAAGTGAGGAAACCAAGGATGAGAAAGGTGGAGTGACTTGCCTAGGATCTCACAGCTAGCAAAGATCTGAGGCAAGATTGGAACTCGGGTCTTTCTGACAAGTGCTGTGTTCTAACCACCCTAGCTTCCATTTGCTGAGATCTCAAGATCTCAGAGTTTTAAAAGGGTTTTAAACTATGAACAAGTTTTTTTAATTGACAGCTAAGAGCAGCTTATTCATTAGTAGGATCTGTCCCTATCTCTTTAGCCAGCAAAGTCATTAAAGGGATAAAAGAAACCTTGCTTTATCGAAGCCTCTCTGATTTAGGTGGTAGCATGAGAGGAGAGAGTACATCAGAACCACTCTCATTAAACATGAACTACCAAGCGTACGAGGCCAAGAATATTCTCTTCAATAAAAAGCTTTGGGCGCTATGATAGGTACCCAAGTGGAGGACCACCAGTGTTGAGCTAGAAGGCCACTTGGAGATCTTGTGGTCCAATCCCCCCAACAGATGACAAAGCCCCGAGGCTAAGCCATCTGCCCGCGGTCATGTACCTACTAAGAGTTGGGGACACAGTTGGAATCCATCCACACCTTCCTGACTCCAGCACCAGCATTCTGTCTGCTGTACTGTGCTGTCTTGTTCTCTGTGGAACCACAGATAAAGTAAGGGAGGGCACTGAAGAACCCTGTCTCTGTCTATTCTCCCCTCCCACTTTTACCTCCCCCTTCTCCTTCCCCCCTAGAGACCCAGAAGGAGGAGAAGCAGGATGATGAAGAGGCAGTTTGGCATCTCTTGTGTTTTTTTTTTCCCTTTGTACTTTGGTCTTAGTTCATTTGCTCATAGAATGAGAGTTGGAAAGAAACTTGAGGGCATCGGGATCAAACCCCAGACTTTGTAGAGGAAGAAAATGAGGCACAGAGAAGTTGTTACTTGCCCAAGGTCCCGTTATGTCCTGCTTTACGGTGTACCTGGCTTTTTTTGTGTGTATATGTGTGTGTGATCTTCTGGGGGGAGTATTGAGTCATAGGAGAGCTTTTGATTAATAGATGGGAATCCCCCCTCCCGAAATCTTCGCATAGAGGTAGAGAGCACCTTGTCAGGGTTATTGCTTCTTCTTTTTTAGGTATAGGTTTTTCTGTGATTCACCGAAGTGTCCTTTAAGAAGACTAAGCAGTGAAACTCTGTGCTCCCTAGAATCTGACCGAAGTAAAAACAGAAATGAAACCCAGAAAAACAAAACAGCAGAAAACATGAACCCTCCCCCCTAAAACAACCACCAGCAACAAACCAGTGCTTTGTTAATTTAATTTTTAGATTTTTTCTCAGAAAAGCCATCGGAGATAGTCCGTGCAGTTCTAGTGGTTATGAGCAGGAGGCAGCATGTTGAAAAGGCTTCCAGCGTTTGGCGTATGCTCCCCTTTACCGGGGCTTGCAGATACATCGTGTTCTGGTTTTAAAAATGGAAGTAATAATAGGATTCGGAACTGGAGGAGACTCCAGAGGCCGTCTGATCCAGCCTTCTGACTGAGTGGAGAGGAGACCTATCCAAGGTCACACACGCATTTACCCCACTCCCATCGCGGCCGTTGTCACCGTCACTATCATTGTCATTGCTCACCCTTAGGTATTTCTTGCTTTAAGTTTTGCAGAACACAGCCTCCATGCTCACTATTATTCAGGCGCTGGCACTGGGTTCTTTGTTCTTACTTCCACTACACCATCAACGCGGATCGTCAGCCCTTCATGTTTCCCTTTTGATGTTAATTGCAGATGATCTATTAAAAGCAACACCATATAGTCCGGCGAAGGGGGCGGTGACGCGCTGGTAACTTAGTGTCGCTAGACAAACATCTGTAAGCGACAGAAACAGAACAGCGAAGAGAATCACAGCGTTATTTTCCTGTGCACATCTCTGGACAGAGTGAGGGACTTGGAGTCAGGAATGCCTGAGTCCAGACCCGGCCGACAGAGCGGATTTGTCTGAGCTCGCTATCTCGGTGCCATTTCGGTGCCGGACTTTGTTCAGATGCCGGACGGGCTTGGCCCCCACCGTGGCTTAGTTCAAGAGATCTACTACCCTCAGCCTCCCGGAGGAGCAAAGCATCATGGGCCTGCTCCACCACCCCAGCAGTAATTTACACTTTTCCCAAAGCAGCTCCAACACGCCGCCTTTCTCTAGAAATCTTTCTCCACGAACGTAGTTTTTCACTCGAGGCAGCCTTTATTTAAAACCAGTCAACATGAAAATGTACAGCTTCCACCTTGGTAACTCTGGTGACAAGACAGGCTTTTTTAAAAGTGAATCTTTACTGTATTTCCTGTTCTTGTGTTTATTTGGTTATGTGTAGCTATCTTTACCATTTGGGGAAGAGAACTAGTGAGCTTCCCTGTAAGATCTCTGCAGAGTGACTCCTGCGTGAATGGAGTTTCCACTCCCAGTTATGGGAGACTCTCTCCGCACGCACAGTTTAGGTTGGGGGCAGCTTCACAAAGCTTCGCGTCCTGTTGGAGTAGGCTGCTGTTTGTTAAGATTACACAGTCTCAGTGAGCTCAGTTTACAGAAACCAGTTACTCTGATTCCTGCCTAGCTCCTCGCTGGTATGGTGGAAGGAGGGGCGCCAGAAAACAGGATAGTCATCTACGGGGAGCTTGGGAACCTGCGGTCTCCAGACACGTGGCCCTCGAGGTCCCCCAAGTCGTGGCTCTTTGACCGAATCCAAATGGAACAGAACAAATCCCCTTAAGAAAAGGATTTGTTCTGTAAAACTTGGACTCAGAAGGCCGCCCCTGAGGACCTAGAAGTCCACATGTGGCATACAACTGCAAACCATTTCCCCTCAAAGCCACATACTTTGTACAGAGCATTTTCAGTTTTAAAGTACATTCTAAATAAAGAAGGCTACACCGCAGGGGTTTTTATTTCATTGTCGAGTTTGTTTAATGATTAAATTGTCTGTTTAGAAATCAGATTAATTTTAAAGTCATTTTGGGGCAGCTAGCTGTCTGGCCTCTGCTTGCCTCAGTTTCCTCATCTGTAAAATGAGCAGGAGAAGGAAATGGCCAACCACTCCAGGATCTCTGCCAAGTAGATCCTAAATGGGGTCATGAAGAGTTGGGCGCAGCTGAAAAGAACAACAAATTTTGAACCAGTATTCTTCCCGGGATGATGGCCGAAGACTGAGTTTTTGTTTGAAATATTTACCTTCGTTCCTAATAATAATTGGTAGCACTTAGAATAGGTATGGAAGTAGCCATCTGAAATGATATTTTTCAGAATAGAGCTGTCAGCAGTGAGCTCCCATAGGGAATCTGTTTGGGTTTTGTATGATAGATGGTATTTGCTCTTGATTCTTGTTCAGATGGTAGCGGTCTGCATGGTATTTAATTTTGATTCTTTATAGAACACAGTGGATATAAAAATTTTAATTATACCTAGTGAAATAAACCTACAGAGTTGGGGATGATGTCTAGAACACTAGAGTCTCTCTCCTTATAGAAATACAGTACCTAGTGAGCAAATACACAATTTCTTGCAGATATTTTCCCCCCTTCTGTAATCTTCAAGAAATCTTATAGCTTTTGGGACCAATATTTTATGACAATGAATTAGCTGCAAAATAGTGTTGCCTATTTAAATGAATAAATATTAAACACCATGTTTTAATGGGAGAGCTAGTACCTATGGAAAGGTTTCAGCTGCAAGTCACATAGAAAAGTCTAGTGGTCTTTAGAGAACACAGCAAAGGAAATGGTAATGCCTCTTCTCCTGTGTCACTTCCACTGAGAAAATCATCTCATTTTCCAATGTTGAACCATGTGACAGTGCCAAGAACTTTGGTGACAAGAACTTTCCTTGTGGGGTCTTTACTAGCTGTGACTAACACCTGCGGGCGTAGGAAGTATCTCCTTAAGGGGCTGCTGCCCAGGATGATGGCCAAAGACCATAAGCTAGAGGCAGTGCTGGTCCCCAGGGCTCTTGGGCTGGGGGTCCTGGGCTGTCTCCATCAGGGTCTGAGGGGAGATGGTGATGATTTGCCTTGCCTGGCCCATGCTGCCTTCTGTCTCTTCCTCCGAGGTCTTGCTTCAGCCAGGCTGGTTTGCTTTCCCTACTAGTGGGGTTGACTAATCTCTTCTCCCCAGTAGTTGCTTCTTCTGATGATGTCTGGGAGGGCTGGCTTAGAAGCAAAACTGGGGGAAGAGGGGCTGCTGCCTCACCCGGGGCTCCTGGGCTTTATCTGCCTTTTGTTGCTCATTGGTGCTGGTGGTGATGAGGAAGGCGGTCCCCTCTCCACAAGTGATGGCTTTGACATTGGACTGGGAGCATGTCTGTTGGTTTGTGGGTCACTGCTGTTTTGGCTCCAGGGTCGTGGGTTGTCTCCATCAGGCTTTGAAGGAAATATTGGTCAAGATGGTGGTGATGATTTGGCTTACCTGGCCCATGCTGCCTCCTGTTTCTTCCTCAGCAGCCTCGCTGCTTCAGCTAAGGCTGGCTTGGCTGTCCTGTGTATTAAATATATAACAGGTGCTTAATAAATACTTCTTGATTAATTCATTAGTGCGTGTTCTTAAAAGTTACCAACATTCTTTTAAAATGAAGATAAAATTCACATTTCCCCCCAATAAGGTGAAGGGCCATGCTCCCATGACTTGTTAGCCTTCTGCATTTCTAAAATTTTCAAATTTCTCCAGAATTTTAGGTGTCTGACAATGGAAAGACAGATTGTGAGTGTTAAGCCTGAATTCACCAGCCAGAAGGGATGGGTTCTTATTTCTTGCGTGCTTTCATTTGGCCAGCTGCAGAACATTACATTATCAGCCTTTGAGTGCATGGGGAGGACATCTGAGCAGCAGAACAGCTGCATTAGGTGAACTCAGCCATGACTATCAGGAAGCTTAGAGATGGAGGACATTAGTCATCTCGTTGTTTTCCGTGTGGTATGGAATTATTCCCCACGGCACGGTTGTGGTTGCCTCTCCTGGTCTGCTTCGCAGGGACAAATGCACTGAGCTTTTTAATTTTTGAGACGTTGCATCAGTAGGACCAGTTATGGGGTTCAGAGGAGAAACAGAATGCAGTTTCATTCCATAGACTAGGAGCCCTGGCTCCAGGAAGAAAACCCAGACTTGGATTCAGACAAGTTTGGAAAGTGCTTTCTCGCCCAACAGCCCCGTGAGGTGAGTAGTTAAGGTATCATCCCGGTCAGAGAAATAAAGTGACCTACCCAGTCACACAGCTGTTGTTGTTGCTGGTCATTTGTGTCCAACTCTTGTGACCCCGTTTGGGACTTTCTTGGCAAAGATTGTGGAGTAGTTTGTCATTTCGTCATCCAACTCGTTTTAAAGATGAGGGAACTGAGGCAAACAGGGTTCAGTGACTTGCTCAGGGTCACACAGCCAGGAACAGTCTAAGGTTGGATTTGAACTCATCTTTTCCTGACTGGAGGACCATTGCTCTGTCTAGCAGCTCAAGTCACACAGCTAGCAAATACCAGTTCCAAGACTTATACCTATGCATTTTGTTTCTAAATCTATCATTCTTTCAACTTTCCAGACATCTCCAAGCCATGTCTCTTGTATTTTGGCCCTCTTCTCCATCCACCAGAAGTAGGACTCTAGCTGTCCCTTGGAGCCCTGGGCTCTGATTGGTGAGATTTCACCTTATCTCGCAGAATCACCAGACTTTCTGGTCATCCTAAAGCCATATGCTGATGGCCTCTGGTTCCTGATTCTATGTTGTCTTCTTTTATTCAAATGCAAGCTCTTCAAGGGCCAGAAGAGTCGCCCTTGCTTGCTTTTGCTTTCCTAGCACTTAGGAAGATGTGTGGGAAACACACAGCAAGTACATAATAAATGTTCATTCAGTTCTCTGTTTTGCCTCCATAAAGAATTCATTCTTTTGTGATGAAGATGAAGGTAACAAGAGCTACGCAATGCTTTAGGGTTTTGTAGAGGGTTGCTTCATCTGATTTCCTTCTGTAACCCTGTGATGTATGTGCTATGACAGATGAGGAACCTGGGGCTTGAGGGGCTGATCGCATGGATGCTGAGAATCTTGCCATAATGTCTTTTGCTCTAAGACCAGAGTTAATCCTGAATTTTCTTTGGGGTTAATTTCCTATCTTTTGGTAAAGATGGATTAGTATCCATTTTTAACTTAGCTAGTGTTAACTGCAGTTCCCACCACCAGATTCTTGTTCATGTCATCATGTAAGTTCTGCTAACTACTGTTCAGGATGGGTGATGTTTTAGACATTTATTTTGGGAATTTCAGAAGTATGAGCCCTCTTCGGTGGTAATCAAGAGACGTGATTTGTTTTTTAAAAAATCTTTTATTTATTTTTAGTTTTCAACATTTATTTCCACAAGATTTTGAATTACAAATGTTCTCCCTGTCTTTTCCCTACCCCTACCCCAAGATATTGAACCTACTAAATACCCTATCCCCCAATCTGTTCTCTCTTATATTTCCCCCTCCCCCCAACTCTCTAGTAGGCAAGGTGGATTTCTCTACCCAGTGTCTGTATACCTTATTTCCCAATTACATGAAAAAAAAAACAATTTTTTTTTAGCGTTTGTTTTTAGAACTTTGATTTCCAGATTGTTTCCCTTCTTCCCTCCTCACCCACCCCCATTGGGAAGACAAGCAATTTAATACAGATTGTACATGTGTACTTATGCAAAATGTTTCCATAATAGTTACATTGTTTATAATTATAGTTATATATTTACATATTATAATATATATTATAATATATAATATATTAATCATTATATATTATAGTTATATATTTCCCTCCATCCTATCCCAACTCCCACTTATTCTGTTTTTTACTTTGACTCTGTCCGTTTTCAAAAGTGTTTGCTTCTAACCACCCTCTCCCCCAATCTGCCCTCCCTTCTGTCATCTCCCTTCTTATTCCCTTCCCCCCTATTTTCCTGTAGGATAAGATACCCAATTGAGTGTGTATATTTTTTTCTTCTTAAACCAAATTCAATGAGAGTAAGGCTGACCCATTCCCTTTCACCTTCCTGCTCTTCCCCTGCATTGTAACAGTTTTCTCTTGCCTCTTTTATATGAGATAATTTACCCTGTTCTATCTCTCCCTTTCTCCTTCTCTCATTATATTCCCCTCTCACCTCTTAATTTATTTTTTAGATGTCATACTTTCCTATTCGACTCATCCTGTGCCCCCTGTTTATGTATACATGTACATACATATGCCCACATTCACATATGTATTTATACACACATACACCCTCCTATACATACATATAAATGTATGTATACATATATAAACATATATCTTTCAACTCTCATGCTGAGAAAAGTCTTATGAGTTACAATTGTAGTTTTTCCATGTAGGAATGTAAATAGTTCAACTTTAATAAGTTCCTTATGATTTCTTTTTCCTGTTTACCTTCTCATGCTTCTCTTGATTCTTGTATTTGAAAGTCAAATTTTCTGTTCAGCTCTGGTTTTTTCATTAAGAATGCTTGAAAGTCCTCTATTTCACTGAATGACCATATTTTCCCCTAAAGCATTATACTCAGCTTTGCTGGGTAGGTGATTCTTGGTTTTAATCCTAGCTCTCTTGACCTCCAGAATATAATATTCTAAGCCCTTTGATCCCTTAATGTAGAAGCTGCTAGATCTGTGTTATTCTTGTTGTGTTTCCACAATACTCAAATTGTTTCTTCCTGACAGCTTGTAATATTTTCTCTTTGATCTGGGAACTCTGGAATTTGGCTATGATATTACTAGGAGTTTTCTTTTTGGGATCTTTTTCAAGAGGTGATCAGTGAATTCTTTCAATTTCTATTTTTCCCTCTGGTTCTAGAATATCTGGGCAATTTTCCTTGAGGAAGGATTCTTGAAGGATGATTTCTAGGCTCTTTTTTTTGATCATGGCTTTTAGGTAGTCTCATAATTTTTAAATTCTCTCTCCTGAATCTGTTTTGTAGTTTAGTGGTTTTCCCAATGAGATATTTATTTCACATTGCCTTCTATTTTTTCATTTCTTTGGATCTGTTTTATAGTATCTTGATTTCTCATAAAGTCATAAGCTTCCATTTGCTCCAATCTAATTTTGAAGGAATTATTCTCTTCAGTGAATTTTTGAAATTTCTTTTCAATCTGGCAAATTTGGCTTTTTAAGACATCCTTCTCCTCATTGGTTTTTTTGAGCCTCTTTTGCCATTTGAGTTAGTCTATTTTTTAAGGTGTTATTTTCTTCAGTATTTTTTTGGGTCTCCTTTAACAGGATGTTGACTTGCTTTTCATGATTTTCTTGCATCATTTTCATTTCTCTTCCCAATTTTTCCTCTGCTTCTCTTACTTGATTTTCAGAATCCTTCTTGAGCTCCTCCATGGCCTGTAATTAGTTCATATTTTTCTTTGAAGCTTTTGATGCAGGAATTTTAATTTCTTTGAGTTCCATGTTTTGATCTTTTTTGTCCTCAAAAAAGGATTCTGTGGTCTTTTTGTGCTTCTTCTGCCTGCTCATCTTGCCAGCCAGTTACTTGACTTTTGAGCTCTTTGCCACAGTAGAACTCTGCTTCCAGATTGCAGAGAGCTGTATCCCAAATTGCTGGGGTTTTTCTCAGATGTCAGAGGTCTGAGGAGGGTGTCCTCTGTACAGCCACTACAAGCTCTGGCACACTGGCCACACACCCCAGGACCACCACCCAAGACTGTAACATAGATCCAAGCAGGTAAAAGTGAGAGCGATTACCCTTTGAATGGTCGCTTGTTCCCTGTATGATCTCCCATCCAGGAGCTCCGGAGGCAGCCATGCCATAACAGCAGCCACTGTGCCTCTGCCACCTCTCACCCTGGGGGCAGGGGCTAGACTGTGACCTTTTCCATTCATTTCCGACAGAGTTCCTATTGACCTTTTACTTTCTCTTTAGCATTCATGGTTTGAGAAGCCTGGAAACCACTACAGCTGCTGGTGATTCACTCTCTTGAAGTCTGCTTTGGCTGGTCTGGGCTGCTGGTTGGGGCCACCCTGGGTCTGGGCTTGCGTGGGTCACACGGGACTCTTCCTGGCTCCCAGCTGAGTGTTATTGACCCTTCCTGTTGGCCTTCCCAGCTGCCTTCAGCGGGAGGTTTCTTTCTCTCTGTCACTTTGTGGGTTCTGTAGCTCTAAAGTTTGTTTAGAGTCATATTTTATAGAAATTGGAGGTGGTTGGAGGGGGAGCTTAGCCAAGTTCCTGCTTTTATTCTGCCATCTTGGTGCCACTCCCCGAGACATGATTTCTTTTCCTTCTAGGATTTGTTTCCAGGCCGGTAGATATCATAGGACCACACAAGAGATCAGTGATTGAGAAGTGGGAGAGAGATGAGATAGTTCTACCAGGAAACTGAGGCCTGGTTAAGTGTCTTGATGAAGATAGTGCAGGGAGTGACTGGCAGAAATTTGCCTAGATGGTGAGACTTGAGAGACTTCCACCAAAGACACTGCTGTGCCCCTAAGTAACTACTCCTGGCTTGCCATGGAGCTACCCAAAGGAGACTTTTCCATTCCTCTAAAATTGTTACCATTTGAGTCATGGATTCAGCCCTTTGGGTTTCTTCACAGAAGATGAGTCTGTTATCTTTAGAAGGTTCCTGTGAAAAATACAGAGTATCCCCAAAACCATAGTGCAGTCATGTTAAGCTAACATGACTTCACTAAGACTTTTGGGGACACCCCATACATACACTCCCTGGCAAAACAGATGTAAGATTGCTCTCATAAACCAACCAACAAATTCATATGGTTTCATTAGCAGATTAGCTACTTGCCAGGTACCTTGAAATATTTGTAGGGTAAGTAAACTTAGTGATTAGTGGGTAAGGACCCAATTGTTTCATGTTACCTGAGGAAGGTAAGTTTAGCTGGTGTCAGAGGGATAGCAAGAGGGCAACAGGGCCCCGGGAACAGCAAGCCAAGTAGGGAGAGATCTTATTTAAACTGAACAGTTTTGTCTCTTTTGACTCTTAAGAGTTAGGAAGGAGAAATTGAGAAAGGAGGCCTCTTAATGCGTCTCTTGCTATGTGTTTTAATTGAGTTCCCAAGCTGTAATGAGGGAATAGTCTTCTTTTTTTCCCCCCAGCTGTTGTACAGTGACATAAATCACTGGTGAATGAGGCCTTCTCCTGGTCCTGGTTCTGTCTTTAGAGCCGGCTCTGTTTGGCCAGCATTTAGAGATGTTCTTTCTAAACCCTGGTTTCCTCTTGGCATGAACTCTACTCTTCACTATATTGATGAAATCAACCTTTACACTGGGGGGAGGGGGGAGGGCACTACCTGCCCTCCCCCATATATTCTGAGATGTAGCTTGGAAGAATTTCAGCTTTTTGCTATTCACTCCCTTAGGTCACCCTGACATGTGGTGGACAGTATCATTTTCTCAGTTTTTGCTTAATGCATAGTCACCTAGTAATAGTTGTAAAGGAATTCTAAATCTTTTCTGTGGTGTCTTCAAATGGCATTTCTTGACTGTTAAACCTGGAGAGACAGTGGGGCGTAGAGTGGATGGGCTTGGGGTCAGAGAGACCATTGTGTTCAAATGACAGCTGTTTAAAATGTGGGACCCAGGCACATCACTTGAGAAAAGTGCTTTGTAAACCATAAAGAGTTTTGGAAATGCAGTCACCAGGCATCTCCCTTTCCCCCCTTGTTTTCTTCTTCCTCTTCCTCCCTCCCTCCTTCCACTTTCCTCCTCTGTCCTTCATCATCCCCCTGTGAGAATTTTGGTTTTCTCTCCTCCTGGTGTTACCATAGGAGCCTAAAGTTGCAAATGAGAAGGTCAAAAGCTTTGAGTGGAAGAGGCAGGAGATACCTTAAAATAGAGGTTCTTAACCTGGGATCCATGGAAACCCTGTGGGTAGGTTTCAGGGGAACCATGATTTCTGTTTTTATTTTTACTAGCCTCTAAATCAGCAGTTCTCAACCTGTTGGTTACGTTCAGTTTGTAACAATGAAAATACATCCTGCATACCAGGTAGATTCATAACAGTAGCAAAATTACAGTTATGAAGTAGCAATGAAAATAATTTTATGTTTGGGGGTAACCACAACACAGTATACTGTATTAAAGGGTCACAGCATTGGGAAGGTTGAGGACCACTGCTCTAAATGAAGTGTAGCATTTCGGTGCATTGCAAATGTAGGGCACCAACCATTCTTTTATTATTATTATTATTATTATCTTTTTGGAGGGCAGTTGGGGTTAAGTGACTTGTCCAAGGTCACACAGCTAGTTTTTTGTGTTGTGTCCGAGGCCAGATTTGAACCCAGGTCCTCCTGATTCCAGGGCCGGTGCTCTATTCACAGCACCACCTAGCCACCCCTAGCCATTCTTTTGACAAAGGGATCTATGGGCTTCACCAGACTGCTAGAGTGGAGGCATGGCAGAAAAAAGGTTAAGCACTCCTTGCCTTAAAGCAAGAGGCCAGGGAAAGTTTCCAGATAGACAGGCAGCTGCTCTGCTGCTGAGGTGTGGTGGGTGTCCCAGGTGGCCAGTCAATTCTTCAGCCTTGCATTGCAAAGAAGTAAAAACATGCTGCTTGTTAGACCTGTGTTTAGCAAGCATCTTAAAACTGAGCAGAGCTTCAGAGGTCATAGTCAGCCTTCCCTTAGGCATGTGAAGCCAAACTATATATCTGCAAAACTGGAAAGGGCTATCCTTGCATGCATCTCTCTGGGCAGAATCGCATTTCTCTGAGATCACTTATTTGGAGTGGAAAGTTTAATATGCTCTTTATTTTAACTGTCTAAATGAGTACTTTGTTAGAGCTCGAATGAGTTTGTAGGTTCTGACATCATGACTTAAACTTATGTAGATGCGTCTGTGATCTCAGTGGGGTGGGCGCTGGCTTCCTCCAGCTTTGCCTATTACCTCCTTCCCTCCCCTCATCTTCCAGCAAAAGCCTGCAAATGTTTATTAAGAGCCAGGCTCTGCTGATGACAAAAACCAAACCAAACCAAAACCAAACCCCAAACCAAAAGCAGTTTCTGCTCCCACAGATTGTCTGCAAATCCTCCTGGGCAGATACAACATTCAATGGATAAGTGCATTAATGGTGATTGGAGGACCAAAGAGAGAGTGAGAACAACCAGGGATTTTAACATAAGCTTCTAGGGGATGCTGCATGAGTGGAGCTTTGAGGGAGGGGAGAGCTTCAGTCAATCAACAAGCATTTCTTCTAAGACTCTAAAGATGAAAAGACAGACATGACAGCATCTGCGTTGTCACAGAGCTTGCATTTTATTGGGGGAGGTAGACAAAATGTAATAAGTACATACAAAATAAACACAAAGATTATTTTTTTTGTGGGGGGAGGGAGAGACGTACGGAAAGGTCCTGAAACTAGGAGGGTGGGAAAGGCTTCATGTAGATTGTGGCATGGGATTCTGAATTTTCCATTGAATAATGGAGATTGTAAGAGCTGGCACTGAGATTCTAGTGCTTTGTAGGCACAGGGGGCAGGTCTGAACTGAGGCATGGAGGCAGGGGATGGAGGGTCCTGGGTGGGGAGGAACAGCTGGAAGGTCATGTTGGTTGGACCAGGAAGGGGACTAATGGATAATAAACCTTGAAAAGAAGGTTGGGCACACTGTGAATGGCTTTAAATGCCAACCAGAGGAGTCTGTGCTTTGTTCTAGAAATAATAGGGAGTCACTAGAATTTATTGAATAGGTGAGTGACATGGTGAGACCTAAAAATTACTTTGGCAGATGTGTGGAGAGGAGGAGAGATGTGAGACGGGGAAATCAGTTAGGATGCTATAGAAATAATACAGATGGAAATGGTGGTGCCATTGTGAATGGAGAGAAGGGACTGGACAGTCTCAAGAGATGTCATTGGGTTAGAAACAGGGGAGTATGAACTGATTGTCTTTGTGGGGTAAAGGAAAGTGAAGACGCTGGAATGACCCTGAATCTGTGTACCCCGGGTGATTGGGTGACTGGATAGTGCCCTCAACAGAAATAGGGGAGTTCACAGGAGGGTTTGGGGATGGACATGACGAGTTCCATTTTGGATTCCTGGGGAACATCCCTTCAAAATGTCCTGTCGGCAGCTGGTAATATGGGACTGGAGGTCAGGAAAGAGACTAGGGTAGGGTCTATAGGGCCTGGAGATTTTTGCGTAGAGATGACAATTAGACATCTGGAAACTGATGAGAGAAATGCTAGGAAAATGTACATTTAAGGCAAGACCAAACTTGTGCAAATTCATGGAGCCAGGAGATGGAATGTTTAGTTTGAGTAATAGTAGGGGAGCCAGTTTTGTGTAACCAAAGAGCTGGATACAAAGAAAATGTCCATAATTAGGGAACGACTAGACAAATTATAGAATTTTGAGACTTATGTAAACTGAGGTAGAAGAAAGGAAAACCAGGAAAATCAATGGCAACGATATAAATAGAACAAAACCAATGGAAATCAAATGTAGTGTAATTTTAATGACCAACTCCTGGAGAAGAGGAAGAAAAAAAACCTTTATGTGCTTTGCAAGCAGCTAATGGCCCAGCAGATGGAACGCTGGGCCTGGAGTAGGGAAGGCTCATCTTCCTGGGTTCCAGTCCAGTCTCAGATCCTTCCTAGCTGTGTGACTCTGGGCAAGTCACTGAACCCTGTTTGCCTCAGTGTCCTCATCTGTAAAATGGAAAACCACTCCAGCATCTCTGCCAAGAATACCCCAGATGGGGTCATGAAGAGTCAGACAGGACTGAAAATATGGCGACAGTGACAGCATGCTTGGTGTTTTACATATTATCTCCTAATTCCATCCTCCCTACAAGCCTAGGAGGAAGGCGCTATTATCGTACGTTCTACAGGTAAGGAGACTGAGGCAGACGGAGGTTGGGTAACTCACCCCCCTGCTGAGTGCCGAGGCCAGATTGAACAATATTCCAGACTTCTGGCCCCCCGCATCCCTCCTTTGTTTCCAGAGAGGTGGGCGGAATATTTCATTTACTGTCAGACGTTTGATTGGTTGTACTGGTAATAGTTCTGTTTTTCTTCTTTTAAAACTTTTGTTATAAGGGATGGCTCATGGGGTTGGGAGAGGGCAGGGATATATTCAGAAATGAAGATATAAAAATGAAAGACATTTTTAAAACCCTCAAGGTAAAATTAAGGGAAAAAAGAGCTTTCACAATCTGCTTTCTTGTCTCTCTCATTACTCCCCTTCACACACTGTTATCCAGTCAAAATTGCTTCTGCTATCCCCCTTATAGGATAATTTGTCTCCCATCTCTGTGTCTTTGAATAGCCTGGGAGGTCCTGCCTCTTACAGGGGGCATTCAGGCTCCTCCTTCCTCCAGATTTCTTTGTTAGTGCCTCCCCCTTCGCCCGGATTTCTTTTGTGTTCACTTTCTACCTATTACACATATCCATGTGTTTCATTTTTCTTTCTTTTTAATTTCTTTTTCTTTTTTTCTTTTTTAGAGGACAGTTGGAGTTAGTGACTTGCCTAAGTTCACAGGACTAGAGGCTGGATTTGAACTCAGGTCCTCCTGACTCCAGGACCGGGGCTCTATTCACTGCACCACCTAGCCGCCCCTCATATGTTTTTTCTTTGAGTAGGATGTAAGATCTTTGAAGACAGAGATTGATTCATTTTTGTCACCGTATCTCCAGCCCTCAGTACAAGTGTCCTGGAATGGAGAAGTCCTTTACTAAGTCTCCATTGATATGAGGGTCATCTAATCCACTCCCTACCTGCTGAATCCATAAAATTTTCCACATTACATTATTTAGAAGCCGTTATCCAAAGTCTTTAGCATCTCCATAGAAAAAGGAACTCACAGTCCCATAAGGCAACAACCCATTTCTTTGTCAGACAGCTGTCTCTGTTGGAAACTTCTTTATGTTGAACTGAAATCTCTGCCACTTTCTCCCCATTGGACTCAGATCCTGTTGATCTTTTGCAGAGGACTGCAGTGTCCCCCCAAGCCATCTTCTGATAAGTGACTGTTGACAGTGAGGGCCTCCTGCATGCTCTGAGTCCAGTGTTTCTGGACTATAGGGCAACTCAAAACGCCAAGTTCAAGGGATCCCTTAACAGCTCTTAACATTATGCAGCTCATGTCAGAAGAAGGATTAAAACGTGGAGTATGGACTTTTCTTATTCAAAATCTGGGGCTATTTCTACTGACTTTCCCTGACTATCAGGCACATTGAAATAGGAAGCAGGAAATGTTCTTCTATTTTTTACTCTTGTAGCCTTGGATACAAATCATTGAATTGCTTAATAACCTATTTATCCATCTGTGAAATGGGAAGATTTATACCTTTTATCACTGACTTAATGTTTATAAAAGGTATTGAGATTCCTTAATGTAAATAAAATTTGGGGCCCCAGGTCACCATTTTCATTAAAAAAATGCAGACCTGTATCTTTTCTGTAGAAGATGTTCACATAAAAATTTGGAGTCTGTAGTATGTCACTCGTGCTATTATTCATTCAGGTTATTTCCCTTGCTGAGATGGTCCTCATTTTTTCCTGTACATCCTTCAGGATCCAGCTAACATCTTTCCCCTTCCATAAACCTTTACTTGATGATTCTGCCCCTCCCGATCTCCAACTGTAAACTCTTGTAGGACTTAAAATGATAGAGAGCAGCATTTAGCTGTCAGTTGTCTAGTCTAGGTTGGGAGTGTGGGATAATTGCTTTGAGTGACTGAGGGGTAAGGGAGGTCATTGTATTATTTCTTTGAATTTAGCAATCCTAACCACATACTGATCAAAGGATTTGAAGTTAAAAGGACCTCAGATGTCATCTGAAACCAACACCCTAATTTTCAGAACAGGAAACCGAGGTGGTGGCCCAAAATTAACCCAGAGACAGCGCATTATAGTAGAAAGACCAAACAGGTTCTAGATCCTAGGAACATGGGTCTGCTTCCTACTTTCCTTTCCTTTCCTTTCCTTTCCTTTCCTTTCCTTTCCTTTCCTTTCCTTTCCTTTCCTTTCCTTTCCTTTCCTTTCCTTTCCTTTCCTTTCCTTTCCTTTCCTTTCCTTTCCTTTCCTTTCCTGTCCTTTCCTGTCCTTTCCTTTCTCCTGTCCTTTCCTGTCCTGTCCTTTCCTGTCCTTTCCTGTCCTGTCCTGAGAACTAGAAATTGTGGGATGCCTGTCAATTGGAGAATTCCTGAACAAGTTGTTGTATATGGTTATGATGCAGTGGTACTGTGTTCCCTTCCCTTCCCTCCATCCACACGTACGTACGTGCTCAAGATTACAGCTTTAGAGGTAGAAGGGATCTTTGTTAGCCCTTTGATTTTCCTGATGAGAGCCTTAGTCAAGGTGTCATGACCCTGTTCAAAGAAAGAGTAGCTTGGAGACCTTTCTTACGCTGCGTCTTCAGGACCTGAAAACCCAGATCTGTGTTGGGGCTCCCCAGATCTGTCCTCTAATCTCTCTGTACGGCACTTTAATCTCTATAGTTCATCATCAAGGAGAGCCCATGGTTTCTTTTGTCTTTGTTAGTCATTCACTAGAGACAAGAATTCGTTTTCTAAAGGACGTGGCCCTGAATTGTTATTAGCCAAACTCCAGTTATTAGTGTTTGGGCACACTGTTCTCTTCAGAATGTGTCATTCCATATTCATGTCAACCTCCTGCTCAACTTAAATCAATATAATTTTGAAAAAAATTCCTCTTTTTTCTGGGATAGGAACATATTCATAATACTTCTCTCTCTCACTCTCTTGTCTTTCTGTAACACCTCGATTTTCTTCACTACATTAAAAATTGCCTTATTAAAAGTGTCATTTTTTAAGATGGGGTAACTGAAGAATGGAGAGATTGTTTGCACTAAGCATTTGGAAGTTTTAAAAAATAATAATGCTCCTGCCACATTTTTAGTGCCTAACTTTCAAATCATATCTGTCAAGTTTTGTTCAAAACCTTCAAACTTGATTTTCCTACTTAATTATAGTTGAAAATTGATATGTTGAACTGAGTAATTTTTTTTGAAACAGAAAAATGGCCTATTCACTAAATCTCCACATGAATGAGGCAATGTCTAAAAAAGAAAAAAAAATCAGTTCAAAAAATTTAACTTTCCATTTTGAACTGAGGGAAGAGACATATCCCGAATTATTTCTGTTTTTAAAGAAATGATGAAATAGTGTTATCATGGATGGGTTATATTATGTTTCTCTACTACTTGGTTTAATAAGTGTTATAGCAAAATACTATGTACATTTTACTTAGTTCTATGACCCAGAAACTAAAGGGTATTCAAATCCTACACTTTATTCATGACTTTCCATTGACTACTCCCTGTTATAAATCATAGAGTTCAGTGTGCAACAGCTAAGTCAAAAACAAAATCTCCACAGATTCTGGGGTGACTGGCATACCATTCCCTGCCCCTTCTCACCCTTTTATATGCTGTTTTCCTTGACTTTTGGAGTAGTACTGTGTACTACTCAAGGAGTAAGATCCTTGAGAGCAGGGACTGTCTTTTCATGTGTATTTGTATCTCTAGACTTAGCATGGTTCCTGGTACATAGATAGTACAGGTTTAATAAATGCTTATTTTTCAGATAGTCTTTTATTTTTTCTAATTACGTGTAAAGATAATTATCAATATTCATTTTTAACAAGATTTTAAATTCCAGATTTTTCTCCCTTCCTTCCTCTCCCCAGGACAGCAAGCAGTGTGATAGACACTATACATGTGCAGTCATGTTAAACATATTTGCACATTAGTCATGTTGTGAAGGAAGAATCAAAACAAAAGAAAAAAAAACATGAGAAAAAAAAACCAAAAGAGAAAATAATCTGCCTCCATCTGCATTCAGACACCGTAGTTCTTTCTCTGGATGTGGACAGCATTTTCCATCATGAGTCTTTTGGAATTGTCTTGGATCTTTGTCTTGCTGAGAAGAGCTAAGTCTATCAAAGTTGATCATTTCACAATGTTACTGTTACCATATACAGTGTTGTTACTGGTTCTGGGCACTTTACTCAGCATCAGTTCATGTCAGTTTTTCCAGGTTTTTCTGAAATCCACTTTCTCATCATTTCTTGTAGCACAGTGGTATTCCATTACATTCATATACCACAACTTGTTCAGCCATTCCCTAATTGATGGGCATCCCCTCAATTTCTATTTTTTAACCATCACAAAAGGAGCCCTTTGTTATAAATATTTTTGTACATGTAAGTTCTTTTCCTTTTTTTAATTATCTCTTTGAGATACAGACCTAGTAGTGGAGTTGCTGGATCAAAAGATATGCACAGTTTTATAACCCTTCGGGCATAATTCCAGATTACTGTCCTGAATGGTTGGATTAGTTCACAGCTCCACCAACAATGTATTAGTATCCCAATTTTCCTACATCTTCTCCAACATTTATAATTTTCTTTTTCTGTCATATTAGTCAATCTGATAGGTGTGAGGATTAGTGTGAGGATTTAAACTTCAATAGTTTAAATTTAATAAATGCTTATTGACTTCTATCACATCTTTAGAATGAACACTAATTTTACAGATGAGAATACTGATACCAAATTGAGTTGACTTGCCCAAGGTCTCATGGGTGGATTTCATGAGTCCTCATCAGTGTTTTATGATTTGCTCCCTCTGTTCTTATTTGTACAATCTTTGTGCCACAGTTGTACCCCTTTTGGAAGAATGAGGAGACTTCTCTGTCCCCTTCAATGCCAAAGTGATCACTTACCTTTTCTGGACCCTCCTCTGTCTGAACTTCTGAGGTGTTCACAAGTCTGGGCCCTGTAGCCATTGTGCCTTTTCTTCCAATCTTGAAACTGCAAGTATGAACAGGATAGATTTCAACCCCAGATCATATCCCTTAGAGTAACTGTTGAAACCTCAACGTTAACCTTGCAGGAATTTTGCATGGCTTTGGATCTCTCTAGATTTTTATCTGCTAATTAAAACTCTTAGGACTTTCCATTTGATTTGGCCATTCCTCTGTCAGAAGGCAGAGGGCCAAATCAGGTTATGTCCTCAAGTCCCTTGTAGTTGTTCTATGATGCTATTTTATGATAGCTATGCCTACCCCCAAATTAAAAAAAAAGTCTCATTTCCTTTCCTTATTTGAAAGCAGAGGATTGTCTCTGAGTGCCACTGCAGATAAAATAAAAGCTGGCAGAACTTTAAAAGTTGAACAAACTTGAAGTTTTGGGCATGTCTGTGCTTTTAGGAACCATCTAACTGAAGAAGATTGATGGTCCATCTCCTGTAGCATTGCGCCTGGGGGTTGGGTCTATTCCATGCTTGAGAGGACTTGTAGAAATCTGAACAGTGAAGCTAGCTGCCCGGCGCTATACGACAGGGGGAAATGATTCCAAACCCCAGCTGGTAATGAGCTCATGTCTTGTCCTAGATGAGCTCTTAGAATCTTTTCCTTAGGAAAAATAGCTTCAAATGCCATTTTATTTATGCAAGCGTCCAGTCTACTTTAGAATCTTGCTAAGTGCTTGCCTGCTGGCACATGCTAGCACTCATTTGCTGCATGGTGATTTAGGATGCGTTGTAGATGCTAAAACTTCCCCTTGGGTTAGCCTGGGATAGGAAAGATTACCCAGATGGGTGACCTGTATGTTGCAGGTGATTTGTGACTCCTCCAGGTGGGGCAGAGCAAGGTTAGTTTTAGGTTAAATGCAGGGGCACAGTCACTGGATAGTGATTAATGCCCCATAGGAAAATGATGATGTCAAAGTCAGCAAAAGAGACATGATTCTTGCTCTCCAGCTTTTTCCTTGCTGAAACAACCCTCATCCATGCAGATCATGGTGTGCAAGGACCCAGAGCCAAAAGCAGAATTGCGTTTTACAGCAAGCCGACAGAAGTGTGAAAGGAACCAGACTCGGAGGGAAGGAATGAATAGGAAGAAGAGGTTTACATTTGGCTGGGATAGGGTGTGGATGTGTGTGGGTGGTGCTGGAGGCTGGAGGAGAGAGAGAGGGAGGGATGTCATATAATAGGGGTGAGGTAATAAAGCTCTTTCATACAGAAATGGCAAAGAAGTAGGACTCTGTAATTCAGACGTTCTTACCCCTTAGATGGGAACCATCGCCCCGGGAAGTAGGCAGAGAACATTCAGGCAAGTGCCGTTCATTGTGACCATTGGTTATTTTAAACTGTAGACTTGTGGCTGCTCTTGCGGCTGAATAAATTTGATCCTCTGTAGAAGGCCTCTCCTCGGTGTGCCCCAAGACATTTTTCAGAAGGCTTCTCTCAGTGTGTGTAGGAGATGTTGATAATCCTCTGTGTGTCAGTGAGTTGATGAGGTTATCTCTGCAGGTATTCCCAGCACATCAGGGCAGACCTGACACCATCTGGGCCTTTGATTCCCATATGTCTGTGGTATCCCTGAAATGTTCCTTCTTGGAGGTTGACTTCTGGGTCTTTCCTTCCCATAGGTATCAGGGCAGCCCTCAGGCTAGTCTTTGCTTTTGCTACATGCCCAACACACCTACTTTTTAGAGTATATCATTAAAGAAATACTAATAACATAACAAATATATATTTATATAGTACTTTAATGTTTGTAAAGTACTTTATATATAATTTATCCTCACAGCAACTTTGGGAGGTAGATACTCTTATTAATACTCCTAAGTATTAAGGTAATACTCTTATTATTGATCCCCATTTTGCAGATGAGGAACCTGAGTCAGAGAGGTTAAGTTATTTGCCTAGGATCACACAGCTAGGAAGTGTCTGAGACAGGATCTGAACTCATTTTCCTGACTTCAGCACTAGCACTCTGTTGCTACCGATTGCCTGTCTTTAGTGATATATCCCTTATGTTTCTTGAGCATTGGAAATACGTTGTTTGCCTCTACTATCCACCATAAGATGCTGTTCATAGAAAGCATTTAATAAATAAATGCTTCTTGTCTTGACTTGATATGACCTTGTTTCGCTGCTGTTGGATAATTTAGCACTTTTTATATATTCTAAATAATATTTTGTATTGTCCTCTGACTTTTTCCTGTGTTGTTTCCTCCCTTTCCCCCCAATTCCACTGTCATTTTCCTGAAGACCGGTACCAGGACTCCCCCAGTTTTGTTCTCTTGACACAACGCTGGACTCATGGAAGGGGACACGTCAGAACCCAAGTTGCTCATTTTGCAGATCAGGGAGCTGGGAGATAGACAGAGGAAAAGATTTGCCTGAGGTCACCCAGCCAGGCAGCAGTAAAATCAAGCTGTCTCACTTCCCAGGCTGTTCCTCTTTCCCTGCTGCTTACCTTAGTTCCATCTTTGGCTCATGGTTATGCCGTTTGTTTTGGGGAGACATTTCTTGATCTTCTACAAAAGGGCATGAGGGTGTAGGATGACCTCTACTTGTAAACGGTTGTCCTGATTATCATTGATCTCTTGGCTCTTGGAGTTAAGCTTGTAAAGAGAGAAGGTCCCAGGAGGGAAAGAATGCTTGAGAAGTTAGTAGTTACTTGGGAAGTCCGTCTGATTCTCAGGATACCTGGGTGACTCCTAACAATAACCTCACATTCATACAGTGCTATCAGAATTAAGATGCTTTTCAAGTCAAAGCATTTATTAAGTGCTTACTTGTGGCAGGCATGCTATAGAACAGTAAGGATACGAAGAATGAAAAAAAGGTGAATTTCCTCAAAATAACCCTGCCAGACAGGTAGGGTCAATATTTTTGTACCCATTTACAGATAAACAGGAGAAGGTTACTGATCACACAGTTAATATAACAGCAGCCATCATTTGAAATGAGTTCTCTGGGCTTCAAGCCTAGCCCTATCCCATATTGCTCAATTTAAGTCTGAGATATAAATGATAGTGTTGATATTATTCAAAATGATTATATTTCACAGACAGTAGAATTTGCAAGATGGAAGGAATCTTGGAGACTGCTTAGGCAACGCCTTTATTTTATACATGAGGAGGTTGTGCACCCGAGAGGCTGGCTGTCACGGACCCCTAAGGCCTCTTTGACAAGTAGGCAGAAGAAGGACAAGAACTGAAGTCACCTGATGTCTGGTCCACTGCTCCTTCTGCCACCTTCTGCCTCTTTTTCCTTTTGCATCTATCCTTAAACATTTTCAATTTTCAAAACTGGTGATGTTTTACCGAAAGATTCCTGAGGGAAATATGATAGTACATAGGGGAGGGGGGGGTCCATGGATACAAGTCTTTATTTAGCAACCTAGCAGCTGGACATTTGCATTTATTCTGAACATGCTACTCCAGCTCCCCTGGAATGGTTTGCTAAGCTCCATTTCTCATCCAGATGGTGCTCTCCCATGTCCGCTAAGTCAGGTGGGAAGATGTTGACTCCAGTGCAAATTGCCAGCAGTTGTCTCTTGAATACTCACGACTGATTGAATCCAACTTCAGATGGGCATTTGGGGGACCTTCTCTCTACCTCTCCAGAGGTGATTTTCCCTGCTTCCTCCTTTGTGAATCACTATTCTTCTTTCCTCTCCCTACCTCCTAGTAAGAAGACGCTGACAGCTCTTCATTGTAGCTTTTCAGAAAGTCATTGTACAGGCTTACAAATAGGTTCTCTCCTTAAGAAATTAAAAATGACTCTTGCAGGTGTTTTTTTTTGAGGAAAATTTTGCATAAGCATAAACTTACAGATCCTTAAAAAAAGCTCATTTTCCCATAAGATACCCTGCCAAAGCCTCCTGACAGCATTCGGCCACTTCTTAGAATCCATTCTGATGCATGAATGCAATTGTCCTGTCGTCCTGGGAAGCAACATCCTTTGCAAATCTGACCTGGGACTGCTGATGGGAATGCTCCAGCCATAGCTACTGAAGTATGGCAAAGGACAGTTCTCATCGCTGGAGTCCTTGACGTCAACCTCAAATGATTCATCGCCAGAACTCATATGATTTGATTAGTGACAGTGACATTAAAGATAATGTAGTCATCGAGTTTGCAGCTGCACCCTGAGGACCGTGACAACTCTCCATTCGACTTGTAGCCAGCCTCTCAAATATGTCTTGTCTTCTCTCTTAGAGCAGGGGCTGTCTTGCATTTTTTACTTAGCTTAGTTCTTTTCACATGGTGCCTGAATAAATGCTTTTTTATTCATTCATTTATTCACACCCACTCAGAAAACAATCTGAAGTTATAGATGATATGGATTTGGCAAACTTGTTGAGTAACCTAAAGTCATAAACCTGTCCCTTCCCCATGGAGCTTAGTACCCAACAAGGTTTTCTGTGAGGTGTATGGTTGGTTGCCGATCCACTCCTACAGAGAGCTTTTAAAGGCCATACTTTGTTGCTGCTTTAAAAAAAGATTATGTTTTATAAAAATAGATACTTAACAAGCATCAACAAACTGCCTGACGATCAATTCTTTATACCTGTTGGCTGGTTCTCCGACTGTGGAAAAGTAGTGGGCTATAGAGAATCATCTGGGAAAATTTTCCTGTTTCTTATGTTTTCATCAAGGACACCCTTTTACGTATGTAGAGACTGGGCCCACTGAGATCTCAAAAAAGTGAGAAAGGCTTATGGGGTCTTGTTAATGTGGTTGACTTTTCTCAGCAGCAGTAATATGTTTGATTCTCTCGCCTTCTCCCCCCAATTCTTTTGGAAACCCTTCCTCTTTGAAATATCTTAAATTTCTTGAGGAGTGCCTTTAAAACCCTGCAGCCACCAGTGTGGATTTCCTATAATCACGCAGTCGGGTATTAGAGTCTAAACACAGTGTTTTCATTGTCATTGCTAATGAGAATAGATACCTGTAAGACTGTAAAGACATTGAGCAGATCTGTTCCTTTTTACTTTGAAAAAAATTCTCTTTTGATCCTTTCAGTTTTTAATCTCGGAAGTGTTTGTGATATTCTGGCTTCAGTGAGTCACACTCCGATTTGTTTCCTTTGCTGCCTTTGCCTGGGAGGTAATTTTGCCCAGGACCTTTTGTTCTCCTTTCTCAGTTGGGCTTGTGGTCTTTGTTGGCTGCTGTTTCTCCTGCTCGGTTAGGAGCTGAGGGTTGTTTGCTGGCTAAAGTGAGTCCGTACACTTTTGTTGTCCTTCTGGTGATCGTCTTATTTAGGTGATGTGTTAGACTTGTCCGAGAAATGGTGCTGCTGCTGATAACAGTTAACACTTATACAAAGCTTATTATGTGTCAGACCCTGTGCCATGTGCTTTTCAGTTTACCTCATTTGCTTCTCACAACAACCCTGGGAGGTAGGTGCTATTATTGTGCCCGTTGTACAGATAAGGAAACTGAATCAAATGGGTTAAGTGACTTGTCTAGGGTCACACAACTAATAAGTATCTGAGGATGGGTTTGAACTCGGGTCTTCCTGACTCCAAGCCCAGTCCTATCTCTTATCCATTGCCTTACAGCTACCAGATAATCAGAGGAGGATGATCAGGTATCAGTGTTTTTTACTTTTGTGTCTTCCCTGTTTTTCATAGTCAACTGCCCAGATTGTAATGTATCATTCTGGAGCTGTAGTAATGACACTCAAATTTTCTTGTCTTATTCTTTTAGTTTGATGTTAATTCTGATCTTTCCTCTAATGACCTGATGGCTCACACATGACTGATTTCTGAAATGCTTCTCCTTTGGTAACCAATTGAGAATGTCAGTAATGGATGAGGTTGTTTAAGTTCTTTTAGTCATAATTTTGTCTGTCAAATAGCTCACATTGAGATCACCAGTCACTAAGTTCATGGTTATCGATAGCCTGAAAACCTCTGGGGTGGGAGTAGACAGAGGTCTGCCCTCAGAGCGGAGTTCCAGCATAGGGAGACCTGGGTTCCAGTTACCCTCTGATACATTCTGGCTAGCCCTGGGCAAGCTTCTTAATCTCTTGATAGTCTAGGTGACTCTAAGATTGTAAATTGCAGAAATGGTGCAGAGACGAAGTGGTGGAGAGATTTTTAGTACCCTCCATGCCCTTTATTCCACCTTGTCATAGTCCTTGCACAAGCAAAGGAATATGGGGACACAAGATTGGATTTTTTTTTTCATGGTTGCATGACCAAATCATTTATCGTGTAGTAGCCAACTGCTGGTGTTGGACCTCCTTGTACTTGTCTTTGGACAGCAAACGCTCTCCTTTTTGGAACCATAAACTTGAAAACTTTCTAGCTTGGTAGAACAGGCCAGAACTTTGGGAACTCAGAGTCATCTCTCCCCTCATGCTGTGCTAGGGCTTCAGTGGAAATTTATTAATGGTATCTTTAATGGTAATTATTCTATTGTATGCCTTCCCTTTAGATCAGTGGTTCTCAACCTGTGGGTTATGTTCAATTTGTAACAATGAAAATATATCCTGCATATCAGATATTTACATTACGATTCATAACAGTAGCAAAATTAGTTATGAAGTAGCCTCTGTCTGCCTCAGTTTCTCAGCTGTGCACTAGAAATAATAGTAGCACCCACCTCCCAGGGTTGTTGTGAGGACCAAATGAGCTATTTGTAAAGCATTTAGCGCAGGGCCTGAGACATAGCAGGGCTTAGTGAGTGCTTGGGCTCTTCTCTCCCATCCTGCTTCTGGAGCTCCCTGTATCAGGGAGACCACAAGGTCAGTTTTCTCCTCCTGCATAATAACATTTTATAAGCTGGTTAATGTCTGGTTTTTTTTATTTGTTATTCTTTTTTTTTCTTTTTTATTTGTTTTCTTGTTTACGTCATTCATTTTCATGACATTTTTGAATTACAAATTTTCTCCCTGTCTTTCCCCTGCCCCAACCCTAAAACAGCGATCCCACTGTAAAGCCTCTCTCCTGCACTGCTCTTGGTTAATGTCTGTTAACATGGAATTAGTAGATTGTGCCCAAGTTGGTATCTTCAAATTTCAATTCATTGATGTGTTTATTTACTGATAATTGTGATGATAGGCTCTGTAAGGGAAATGAAGATGAATGGGGCAAAGTACCTGCCTTCAAAGGACATCTACAAACAGGAACATGTTGAAATAGAGAATGTGATAAGTCGTCTTCTAAGACTTTCATTCAGTTGTTATCTAGGGTCACTTTATGTATTTTTGGTTTATTCCTCTTTTCTGTCTTTTCCCCAGGCCTAGGCACATGTTAAGGTCTCCCTTATCCTAAAAACAAAGCAAGGCCCCCCCTCAATACTCTCTGTGATTTTGTTCTCACCCCCTTATGCTCTTCTTGTCCCTTCCCTTATCACCGTGTTTCCAGAAAGAGGCATGCATACACCTGCCTCCTACCTACTTGCTCCTTATCATTTATAATTGGGATCATACTTTATTACTGGAACAAAATGTCTCTTTTAATCTCCCTGTTGCTCTCCCAATTACCAGATGACCTTTTCCAGTCTCCCTTCTTCTTGACCTCTTTGCTTTTGTTTCACACCGTCCATCAAACCTTCTTGTCCTTTCTTTTCCCTCGGCTTCTAGAACACAGATTTATTCTCATTCTCCTGCCTCTTGGATTGTTGCTTCTCTGCCTCTTTAACTTGTTCTTCTTCCTCTTCTTGCCTTTAAGTATGAGACTTTGAGAGAGCCCCAGAGGTTCCATCCTCAGCCCTCTTTGCTTTAAAGTCTCCCTTGGTGAATATTAGTCTTTCCCATAGCTTCGGTTATCATCACTATGTAGATCACCAAAATTGTGTCTACACCCTCACCTCAAGGCCTAATATACTATTTTCTGTTGCGCATCTCTACTGGCACCCATCTCTTCCTCTTAAATCTGCCTGATTTCCCTACTGGTCAATCAGTTGTCATCTGGTGAGCATTTATTAGGTAGAGCAGCGGATAGAGATCTGGGCTTGGAGGGTCAGGAAATCTCATCTTCCCAAGTTCAAATCTGGTCTCAAATACTTACTAGCTGTGTGACCCTGGGCAAGTCATTTTTGTTCCAATTTCCTCATCTGTAACATGAGCTGGAAAAGGAGATGGCAAACCAAGCCAAGAAGACCGCAGATGGGGTTATGCAGAGTCTGCCACAACTAACCAATGACTGAACAACCACAGCCACGTAGAAGACATCTTGCTGGTCTCTGGGCAGTTCTTTGATACCACACAGCATATCGTGATGAATATTTTGGTGTATACGGGGCCTTTCTTTCTACGTGTGACCTTTGTGGGATTGATGCCTAGCAATGGGATTTCTGGGTCAAAGATGATAGATACTTTTACTTTCTTAGCATAATTTCCAGTAGCTTTACACAGCGATTGGACCAATTCCCAGCTCTGCCAATGAAATATTGACACGGCTGCCTTTCTATATATAGCCTTTCCAACGCAGAGCATTTCCACCTTTGGTCATCTTTACCAGTTGGACGGGTGTGAGTCAAAACCTCAGAGTTGTTCTGATATATGTTATTCCTCTTGCTAGTGATTTGGAGTAGTTTGTCTTAGGGTTGTTAATAGTTTGTGATTCTGCTTTTGAGAACCGTTTGTTTGTATCTTTTTATTGTTTATTAGGGACTAGGTCTTCTCCAGCCTATACTTGTTACTGCTGCCAGATTAATCTTTTCCATGAAAGGATCAGAAGATCGTAGATTTATAGTTAGAAGGATATCAAGTCTAACTCGTTTATTTCACTAATGGGGAAACCGAGGCATAAAGTGTCTTAAGTGACTTAAAAAAAGGATCACACAAGTCTGTCAAATCCACATGCACGTAGTAAGTGCCTGCTATGTGTTAAGCACTCTGTTAGGTGTTGGTGATACAATGAAAGACAAAAGACCATACTTTGTTCTCAAGGAGCTTCCAATCTAATAGAGAAAACAATATGCAAGTGACTATGTACAATCAACACACACGTGTATATATGTATATATGCACATATGTATGTATGTGTACACTGGGTAGATTGGAGATAATTTCAGAGGGATGGCACTAAGATTAGCAAGAACAGAGAAAAAATTCTTACGGAAGGTTGTATTTTAGCTGAACCTTGCAGGTTGAGATAAGGAGGGAAAGAATTTCAGGCTTGGGCAATTTCAGGCTGGAGAAAAGAGTTAAGTGACTAAAACATTATTTGAACTCAAGTCTGACTCCTGCTCCAAAGCTGTATCCGAGGCACCGTGCGCCTAGCCACCTCGCAAACTCAGATCACATCACTGACCTTTAGAGCCTCTTCTTCCCCCTTCTCCTAACCCCCCGTCCCACATTCTCTATGTGAATCAATATAAGCCCTTGATCCTGGAATCCAAAGCCGTCTATCATAAACCGGCTCCGTTTGGATTTTCCAGCCATATTTTGCATTCCTTCCCTCTGTGCACTCTCTAGCTGTTCTTGGATCTCATCCGGTCGGTCCTGTGCTGCCTCAGCCTTCCTCTTTGCTTCCTGCCCTTCTTCAAGATGTACCTCCCGCTGGTGGCAGGCTGTTCTGGGAGTCCTTGCTCCAGCCTCTGGCCTCTGCGCCACACCCCAGCCTCTGACCCAGTCCTTCCTGCTCTGACCCCTCATCTCTCTCCATTCGGCCTGTGCTGTGCATGCTTTACTTATTTGTGCATGCATACTAAATCTAAAAGTTACATGTTAATAGAGTTTTATTGATGTCTCTTCTTTTGATGTCACTCCCTTCTGGATGTACCATAAGCTAGTGAGCCTTCCCTTGTGACGAAGAGTGGCAGTGCACCCCACAACCGACGGTATAGGGCACATTCTGCACTCATTGTCCCCCATCGCCCCCCTCGGGAGAGGAGACAGACAGGTACATTTCCTCATCTCTGCTCCAGTGACAGGACTGCTCATTGCAGTCCATGAGGGTTCGGGGTTTTTTCATGACCATAATTACAGTCACTGTGTATAATGTTTTCCTGGTTCTGCTTATTTCCTTCAATATCATTTGTGCAAATCTTCTCTCGTTTCTCTAGTGTCCCTGTTCAGTTTCCTTTCTTAGGTTGGGACCCAGCTCCCTTGTATTTATATGACATCATTTGTCAAGCTTTTCCCCAGTTGTGGGCATCTACGTTGTTGGCGGGTTTGTTTGTTTGTTTTACTACCACAAAAAAGTACTCAGTAGGTAGCATGCTGGAGCAGGAAGATCTGGGTCTGGACCTGGTCTCAAATACTCCCAATCTGTGTGACCCTGGGCAAGTCACGACCCTCTGTCTCAATCCCCTGGAGAAGAACATGGCAAACCATTCCAGTTCCTTGTCAAGAAAACCCACAGACAGCATGCATACTGTGGCTCTTGGGCCGTGAAAACTTGACTATAACTAAACAGCAACATGCGTTCTCCTTTGCTTTTCAAGCAGCTGATTCCCACTGTCAGAATATAGTTCTCCTTGCTGCTGCCTTGTATACTTTTGTTATACAATTCTTTAAAATTTGTACTGACGTCTTTTGTTTTCATGTCACCTTCATTTTTTCTTTTCTTTCTTTTTTTTTTTTTTTTTTTTGCTTTTTGGAGGGAGGAAGGTAGGGCAGTTGGGGTTAAGTGACTTGCCCAAGGTCACACAGTTTTTTTTTGTGTGTTAAGTGTCTGAGGTTGGATTTGAACTCAGGTCCTCCTAACTTCAGGGCTGGTGCTCTATTCACTTGCCACCTAGCTGCCCCAAGTACACTTCATTCTTAATAAATAAAAAAGCATTAAAATAAACTTCATTTTTGAATTTTTGACATCATACTTTCCCGTGTTTAGGCTGTATTTTGCTCCTTTCTGAACAGAGGGCCTTAATTACCACAGCATATGGTCCTTGGCAGAACAATGAAGGTGAGTGCATCAACATGCTGCTTTCCTAATTCAGCACCTAGCACAATATCTGCGCGTAGTAGACACTCTGTATTTACTCCTTGAGTTTTAAAAGATGATATATTTAGCACATAGTGGGTACTTAATACATGTTTTTTAATTGATTCCATAAATTATATCTAAGGATGGTACTGTCATGAGACTGTGGCTTTAGAGGTGGAATCTTGGAGGTTTTGGGGGGGCCACAGGATTTCCTGCTGTAAAAACTTTTGTGGCTGTGTAGTTCAGCGCTTCTTAAACTGTGGGTCGTACCCGCATAGGGTGCTGAGCACAGCGTCTTGTGGAAACTGAGGCGTAGAGGTGTTACCCTTGCCCAAGATCACACAGGTATTAAGTGGAAGAATAGTTACTGGCACTCTGGTCCTAGCCCTCTTGACCCCAAATCCAGAACTCTTTATAGAGCCCCAAGCTGCTCTGCTGTCCCTTAGAAGAGGACAATTATCATCTAGTAATTTAGTACTTATGAGAGATTTTGGTGGAGATCAAATTATTCTAGTGTTGGAGGGGCCCTCAGGGATGATCTTTCTCATTTTTTTCAGTTAAATTGTGACCTTTTAGAGGCTAATTGACAAATGGACGGTTACAGCGTTTAGTGGTTGTAAGGGCTAGAACCCAGGATTCTTGCTGAATGTTCTTTTTACTACATTGCCTTTCATAGGGAGAAACCAGTTTCTAAACCATAAATTATCTTGGTGAATGAAAAGAAATAAATATCTTACCTTCTTATTGTGGAGCACGTTGCCCGTTAATAATGTTGCAGTCGTGTTCTCTGTAACAGAAGCATTAAGTACTACGATTTATATTTTGTCAGATATTCTGACATCCTAGAACTGTCCAAAAAGATATAGGTTGTTTTCCCTGTCTCTGTAGACTTTTAGGTCTTAATAAACTGACTTAATGTCATGTTTGCCGCTCCACACACAAATAATAAGATACTCACTGCATTCATAGCCTTTTCAATGATGCTGATTGCATGAAACAAATCCACTATTTTAGAAACACAGTTTGAATTTGGGACACTTAACTAAGCTGTCTGTTGGGCAGTCAGTTTAAAATATATTGCCCACAGAGAAATGAGTGAAAAAGAAGCAGGTCCCATCTATAAAATTACAAGGCACTCGGAATAAATGTTATAGAGCAAATGTGGTCACAAGAATAGAGAGTGTACTTTTGGGAATAAACTTGTATTATTCAGAGCAAAGCTAAAAAAAAAACCACATAGAAAAGTGAATCTTGTGCATGGTGACCATATTTTAGTCAAACCAGTGCTTGACGCTGGCAGGAGGGTCTGGCAGACCTTGGGCATCCTGCTTGGTAAAGCCTTAGAATGTCCATTTTGGGTTTGCAGGGTTTTAGATGGGAAGATCCAGCTAAAAAAAGATGGCTAGAACTAGGCAGGGCAGGGCCACAAAGGAGGGACTCAGACTGGCTAGAAAAATCCTCCAGAAAGTGGGAAAAAAACCCAACTCACAGTGGACTGTGGTTTGGTAGTTGGTTATACTTCCCTGAGAAAAGAGCAGATGGAGGGACAAGATCCAGGAGGACAAACCCCGCCAGACTTTAGACTGAGAAGTGACCAGCCAGAGGTACTGACTGCTAAGCCTGCTTTAACACAGATGATGAAAAATCCAATCGTTTTTGAGGACCTCATGGTCCTCTGTGAGAAAGAGGGGAAATGATGGAGAAGACCTAGGAAGGAACGAAGGTAGAGAGAGAAAGGTACAATAGACAAAATGATGTGGAGGCTGGGACCTTTTGGGAATAGTTCTCAGGCAGGAGAATGTTGTAATACAGCATTATTCTTTTCACTTTAATCTTAATACAACCAATCCCTAGGGGCATGTCATTTAAAAAAATTTTTGAATTGTGCTTTTACATTCTGAAGATTTCTTGTCTTAAGGAAAAGAAAGGGCTTTTTTTTTTTTTAAAGCTTCTGGAAGTATGATTCTGTAGCGGCACCATTCATCCATTCCAGGCAAACTGGAATAATTTCCTACCTCCGTGCTATTTCTGCTCATCCTTCTCCTACAGCTGTCTTACCTATTTTCACCATGTATTAAAGCCCAACCCATCTTTTCAATGTCATAAAGCCTTCCCTGAGTGGCACCTCCTGCCTTCCTCTATATTCCGATACCTTTCTCCCTCTCCTCTGTCAGGGTTTTCACCGGCTCAGAGTCACCAACCCTTTGAGGACCAGATGTGCAGTTTTCTTTAGGAATATAAAGTGATCATTGAAAATATTTGTATTTATTAGAACATATTCCATGTCAGGAAACATTTTGGAATTTTAAAAAGTATATACTTGGTTTTACAAATATTTAAGACAAATACCCATTAAAAAAGACTTGTGTTGTATGTCTGTGAGCCTTGCTGGTTGTAATTATAATCTCATTTAAACAGTCAGAGTTTAAATAGCGATCCCCCAAATGTAATATCTGGTTATTCATCATTTTTACTTCTATGTTATGTATTATTTTACAAGAAATTTAGTGTGAAACATGAGTTACTCAAGGCTGATTTTATATCTTTTGCAGATATTAAGGGGCCTTTAATATTCTATTGCTCTGATAATAAATTTTCACACTTTTTTATTCTTTGGGAGGAAATTGATCTATGATTACTTTGGAGAGCAGAAGGTATATTGGGTTTTGGTGCATCTAGGGGAAAATTCTAATTCTTTTCATAAATATGATCAGTTGAGCAGTTTAAAACCAGACACTCCTTTAGTAATGAGCTTTTTTGTTTTTGTCATGAAGGAAAATAACAAATCTCTTTGACTTCCAGAGAGGAAATAATGGTGTATAGAAGGAGCCTAGTTCCTTGATGGAACTATTTTCTTTGGTATAAAGAGGAGGAAAAGAAAAGTCTTTTCCTTGTTCCCGGCCCCTTAAAGAAGAGTGACTTCACACCGGAGCTGTCCTTAGCCAAGTGGGCCGCCCTGGCCGGGGGCTCAGAGCTGCACACGATGACATGTTTCCACTTTCATCAGTCTCTGGGTCTGTGTTGGAGGAAGGAATATTTCATTCCCTTTTTCTCTCTCTGTGCCGTGTCTGGAGGTTGGGGAGGGGGAGGCAGGAAGGGGTGTGTCTCCGTGGAGGGTACAGAAGCACCAAGCGCAGGAATAGTTTGTTTCTGGGAGTGGGTTAAAAGTAAACATGGGATTCCAGTGAGGCCAGCTGTGGAGCTGACTGGCAGCTGTGCCCTGGAGGGGGCCATTTGGCAGGGCTGACGGTTTAAGAAGGAGAGGAGGCTGTGACTCAGCTTTGAATGTAAACATTTGTTTAGTTTAAAGGATTAGGAGCAGAACTTCTGGTCTCTACTTATTAACTGATTATAAGGACTGAAATGGAATCAAGGCCTGTCTTTGATGTTGGCATTGTGAACAGGACTCTTAGGAGTATGGACAGTATTTGGACTCTGAGGCTGCGTGGTAGGAATGGCCTTCCCTCCCCTCGTCACCCATTCCCCATCCCTTTCACAATTGCATGATTAGTTCAGAATTAGGATCATAGGGTCAAGATCTAGAGGTGGAAGGGGAAATGAGGAGCCTTCTGGTCTATGCCCCCTTGCCCTGATCCTGTTTTATAGAAGGAAACAGGCCCAGAAAGGTTATAAGTGGAATTTGAACTCAAGTCTCATGAGTCTACATTTAGCACTCTTTCTTTTCACTGATAACAGATAATATGGAAAAGGTCCAGAGGAAAGCGACCAGGTTGATGGATGCTTTTAAGTACATGTCATATAAGGATCGGCTGAAGGGCCTGGGGTTGTTTAGCTTGGAGAAGCAAGGATTCAGGACACATAATAGCTGTGTCCAGCTAAATGGAAGAGGGATTAGGTTGATCTTTCTGGGTTCCACATGGCTGAATTGGGAGCAATGGGGCCAGGTCGCAGAGAGGCCCGTTAAGGAAGACCTTCTTAACTGCTGGAGCTAAGCAGCCTCTGGAGGTTGTGGGTTTCTTTTCGCTATTGGTCTTCATGTAAAAGCTGGATGACTACTTGTGAGGTATATAACTTGTATTGTTGTTCAGTCACGTCCGACTGTTTGTGATCTCATTTGGGGTTTTCTTGACAGGGTTGCTGGACTGGTTTGCCATTTCCTTCTCCAGCTCATTTTACAGATGAGGAAACTGAGGCAAGGGAGTTAAGTTACTTGCCCAAGGTCACACAGCTTGAATTGTGCTTTTACATTCTGTGTCTGAGGCTAGATGAGTCTTCCTGACTCCAGGCCCAGTGCTCTGTGCCCTCAGGTATGTTATAGAAAGGAGTTTTTTGAAGCATAGGTTAGGATGTCCAGCCGTATTCCTGAATGCCCAGAATTCTCTTCTTCTTCACTGATAAACCTTGTAATCACTGGCTTCTGATTCTTTTTCTAGACCACCTAATTGTTTTTGCTCACTCCCTTTTCACATTGTCTGTCATTTATGATCTGTGTAACACATCCACATACGTGTTGGACCCAGCCAAGAGACATTATCTGTGTCCTCAGTGCCTGGAACATATTTAGACATTCGATGTTTTGAATTGAGGTAGAAGAGTTGTGAGTCTGAGTGCAGGGGAAAGGAGAAAGCTGAGAGAGACGGCTTTGGCAGTGAGCGGATCATAGGTGTTGGAAGGGACCTTAGAGGCGGAAAACAGCCTCCTTATTTTTACACATGAAGACTTTTTAGACCAGAGAGATGAATCAAGTCATTTGCCCTGGGTCCCACAGCTAGTAAGTGCCTGGAGCAGAAGTCAAACACAAGTCTTCCTGGTTCCTTAGTACAATGCTCTCTGTCTGCCCTTCATTCCCCGCCTGAGCCCCATTTTAGGAATCAGAGGTAGAGACTTGAAGGCCACTGTTAGAGAGGGCTGGGGGACCTTAGGAACTCTGTAGTTCAATTCCTGTTTTGCTTTTCTTTAAATGAGGGCCACAGATGTTAACTTGCCCGGTGTCACACAGCTCTTTGTTTCTGAGTAGAACCAGGATGCAAGCTTGGGTTTTCTGCCTCCCTGGTTCTACCACTGGAAATGACCTTCCTACTCTACAGCCTCTGTAAGATAATGGATGTTTAAGGACTGTCTCACCAAGTTAAAGATGAGCAAAATGGAGCATATTGGGAAGAAGAATTGGGTTTGTGGGATGCAGCGTTAGGGAGGCAGATGGTTGTAATGTAGGGTAACAAAATCTCATGTTATGGCGTCTGTCTGTATTTTATAATGTGAAAGGAGCTATGAAGAGTGGGGAGTATCCTGTGTGATGGGTCAGTTTTGGGTGACTTTGATGCGTCATTTCTACCCTTTTTGTGCCCCTAGTGCTTAGCCTTGTGCCTGGTAACACTTAATATGTATGTAATTGTTGCCGTTCAGTCATTTCAGTCGTGTCCGACTCTCTGTGACCCCATCTGGGGTTTTCTTGGCACAGATACTGGAGGGGTTTGCCATTTTACAGATGAGGAAACTGAGACATCTAGGGTTAAGGGGCTTGCCCGGGGTCACACAGCTAGTAAGGATCTGAGACTGGATTTGAACTCAGGTCCTCCTGACTCCAGGCTTGTGCTGTATCCACTGTGACACCTAGCTCTGCTTTCTGATTAGCTGTTAGAAGAGGATTGGTCTGTACCCTGAGCCTGGTTGGAGAATGCCCCTAGTAGTACTACACTAATATCTTTAATGTGGATGATAGGGGTGATAACTTTGTGATTCAGGCATTGCTTCTCACAGCTCCTCTAGACCCCAGTTCCAGAGCCGGTTTAGCTAGCATCTCTGGGTGCCTTTTCCAGTGCTCTGAACAGCACACATGCAGTACTGTAGTCTAGAGTAATAACACTTAACATGTAATACTCTTTAAGGTTTGCAAAGACACTTATATAAATGATTGTTTTTTTTTTACTGTGCTTAACACAGGACCTGGGCACATAGTAGGCACTTACTCAATACTGGTTAATTGACTGTTGATGAGGCAGCCTTTGGGTTGCTCTTATTATTAATAAAAGCTTTCATTTCTACAAGGTGTTCAGGTTTGTCAGGTGCCACGCTGCAGAGCCCTGCGAGGTGTGAATATTGTAAATATCATTATTTGTATTTTACTGGTGAGGAGTTTGAGGCTTAGAGATGCTTAAGCCAGCTGCCCAGAGTCAGAGCCAGTGAATTCAGCTTTGAGCCTGCTTCTCTGCTGGCTCTACACCCGGTTCTCTTTCCATTACACTAACCTGCCTCTGAATTGGAGTGTTTTTTCCTGCCCTCTCAGATGAATTTTAAGTGGTTCAAGTATGTCCAGGTTATGCACCTTACTTTATTCATCACTGGGGCACTCCTTTTAAAGAGTGCTGCTAATGGCCTTCTTTCCTGCACCAGGCATACATTCTTAATCACTTTGGGCTATTAGAGAAGCAGCCATAGAAGAGCCTTGTGTAGCCTTCTGGGGATAGACCCTTTTCCTGGGATGGGGGCTGTGGTTCTTC
Organism: Pseudocheirus occidentalis; assembly: GCA_028646575.1. Taxonomy (NCBI): domain Eukaryota; kingdom Metazoa; phylum Chordata; class Mammalia; order Diprotodontia; family Pseudocheiridae; genus Pseudocheirus; species Pseudocheirus occidentalis. The sequence continues at coordinate 39,197,796 of CM053597.1, read as the reverse complement.
TAGGACCTTGTGTGCTTGTCAGTGTTTTAGGTCCGGTTACAAATGGTAATGGGGCCACGATGTGGAGCAGCAGATAAAGTGAACTCTTTCTGAGTTCAAATCTGGCCAAAGATACAGTTGTGTGACCTTGGGCAAGTCACTTCTCCCTTTTTCCTTCAATTTCCTCATCTGGAAAAGGAGCTGGAAAAGAAAAAGTCAAACCACTCCAGTATAATTGCCAAGAAAACCTCAAATGGGATCATGAAAAGTTAGCAACAACACAAATTTTTCAGAAGGACTGGGCCACAACATGTGAGGCAGGAGATGGTATTTTCTTCATATTAGGATGTATGTCTATTTTGTGAGATCTTTATAGTTGGAGTCAAGTGTAACAATGCACGACCTTAAAAGTAATGAGAAATATTATTACTAATGACATCAAAGAGATGAGAGGTGATGCCTAGCAGAATTTTGACCAATATCTCCTTGAGGCAAACCTTGCTTTTTGTGGTCTACTTTGGACATCTCTCTTGTTATCTGATTAAAATAATTTCTGATATTGTTGACGTTTGTGATTAAGTCAGTATCTCTTTTGATAACCTTTCATTTCTGTCTGTGTGTGATAATGTAGGTAGAGAAGCCCCAGCTCTTCATTGATTAGCAAGAGAAAATATGGAACAAATGATAAATTTAAATCACGCTTCAGAAGCAGCCAGATGAGACCCTGGGGTCATATGGAATGAGTTTCTATTTGTCTTGTTCCCAAAGACACTATTACACTTTGAAAATCTATTGGGCAAATTAATCAAATTTGCTGTGAAGGCTCTTCATGACTGAAGCCAATACATTAACTTGGTTATCTGATTGTCATCACAAATCACAAAGACATAATATCTGGTGGTTTGTATCAGCCACTGGAGAATTTAAGCCTTTTTTAAAAACTATATATCTTGGAGTTTGTCAAGGATGGAGAAGAAGGAGCGGGAAGACAAAGGGAAGTTAATATAATATTGCTATGGCATTATTCAACAGTGGCATTCGTTTCTGGTGGATGCCAGAGAAGGATGACTGTTAGATGTATGCAGTTCCACCAGTGGAAACTTCATCCACAGACCAGAGCTCTGGAGTTGGAAGGGAGTTTATAGATCATCTCGTTGAAATATCTTGTTTTTTGGGTGATGGGACTGAGGCCTAGGGAGGTTGTTACTTGGCATATAAATAGTAAACATTAGTAGTGGCAGGATTTAAACCCAGATCAGACCGGATCAGCGACTCCTTCATAATTTAGGGTCTTAGAAAATTACTTGGAATGTTCAAATCTTTGCTAAGTTGTCTATGGTAACAACAAATAATGTGTCAGAGATAGGACTTGCCACAAAGCCATGCTGTCTTCCTAACGTGTTTGAAAATCAAAATCAGGCATAAGTTAGAACTAATTCTTCAAACGTCACATCGCCTGAGATTTTACATTGAGTAAGTCTGATCTTGGCCCTATCACTTGGTGGCATGGCAGTGTGTGGGACCTGCTTAGCATTGGATTTAAGAATTAAACAGTGCCTATTGTGGGTGCCATAAAAAGAGGCAGAAGTAGGGCATTTGGATTGCTGATGCATGCAGGGAAGGGTTTGGGTTTTTTTTATCCCCCTGCCTGTAATGTAGAGTGCTGTATTTTATCCTTCAAAAGAGTCCAAGGGATTTGGTAATTCTGTGTGTGTGTGTGTGTGTGTGTGTGTGTGTGTGTGTGTGTGTGTGTGTGTGTGTGTGTAGATATATATCCAAATCCCTTCTTCCTTTCCCTTCCTCCTTTCTCTTTGTTGATTTAGTCTTGCTTTACACAATACTTTATTTAGATCATGTCTACTTTGGGCAAAGCTTTCAAACCATAGTGTATCATTTACACCAAACTATTTCCTCCTTGTCTGTATTGTTGTTGATCTGTCAGGAAATAGAGAGAGACTGTTAAGATGTAATCCTGATGTGCTATGCCACTCTATCCCTCATTTACTGCGGACTGACATTGAGTCATGAGTTGTTTTTGGTCCAGAAAACTCCTCTCCATATGGTAGAGCACATGTGATTGAGACACATTTTTTTTGTTGGGTGAATCCATTAAGACGTTAAGAGAAATAGTGACCACACTTGCATAAATGCTCCATTCTGTTCTTAATTTTTACCCCTGTGCTATGGAGAAACAAATTCTCTTCTCAGTCTAGGAAGGTGCCTCTGAGCTAGAGTTTTGTGTTCCATTGTAACGTAACACATAATAAAAGCTTCATGAGTTCGGAGCCGTTGTGAATGTCTTTGGAACTCTGGTGAAGCCTTATGGAGCCTTCTGTCAGCCAGTAAATATTTATTAATTACCGACTATGCGACAGGCACTGTGCTAAGTGCTGGGGATGCAAAGAAAGACAAAAGACAATCCCTGCCCTCAAGGAGCTCATAACCTAATGTATGTGTAGAGGGAACAACCTGCCAACTACTAAGTACAGATGATCTCTATAAAGGATAAGTAGGAAATGATGAACAGAAGGAGGACACCAGAATTAAGAGGGTTTGGGAAAGGCTTCCCATAGAAGGCTGGATTTTTACCAGAGACTTGAGGGAAACCAGAGGAAGCCAGAGCTGGAGATGAGGAAGGAGCATTCCAGGCATGAGACATAGCCAGGAAAAATACCTGAGTTGAGAGCTGAAGGGTCTTTTTCAAGGAATATCAAGGAGGTAAGCGTCGCTGGATCGAAGAGTGTGTGGTAGGGTGTGACATGTAAGAAGGCTGGAAAGGTAGAGGGGGTGGCATAGGTGGCTTATGAAGGCCTTCAACTTCAGACAGGAGATTTTATATTTGATTCTGATGTGATACAGAGCCACGGGAGTTTCCTGAGGGGCTGAGGGTGGTAACATGGTCAAGTCTGTACTTTAGTAGAACACGGTCAAGACTGTTCTTTAGAACATAGCTTCGATGACTGTGTGGAGTGGAAAGGGAATAATGTTCTTAAATGCATAAAATAAAGTATACAGGATTATGAGGAAGCCAGTTACATTAAAATAGTGGCAAAATGAGAATCATTGAAAGTAGGTAACAGTTGTGAGTCCTTTTACCCCATCAAGGTGGTTTATAGATTGGACCAGTATGCGGAATGCCCTAAAATATGCTTGGGGTAGTGTACAGAGAGAGAGCTAGTCAGAAAAACCTGGATTCACTTCTTGCCTCAGACGTTTCCTGGTTATGTAATTCCGGGCGAGTCATTTGGTGTTATAGGAAAGTTTAATACTAAGAATTGTAGAGAAGATGTCTGCCTCAATTGGTAAAGGGAGTCTCCTCATCTGGGAGGTCCTTATGCCATTCACAGTATCTATGTAATGACTTCAACATCTCCATATCCACAACAACAAAAAAAAGTGTTGTTTTCACTTTAATTTCAGAGATGAAAACATGATTTATTTTAATTTATTCTAAATTATGCATTTGGGTAGAGGTGCTTTCATGGGAAATTGCTGCCCAAGTGGTGCTACCTAGGCTTCCATATGGGTAGACTGGTGTAGTCCAAACGGGCCTGTGAAAGTTTCCTTTTTCAGTGGTCACTGATGATCCAACCACAGCCTATCAGCTACACACAGTTAGTGCCTTTACCTGCTTTGTAAACAGAGGCTGATTTAGGAACTGCTGATGGTTCCTCACTGCCATGGACAAGCTACAGTTTCTATCTTTAGTTTGATGTATGCATTATATAACAGCATGTAGATTGGCAGCGTGTTCCATGTGAGCCTAAATTTAACTTTTATTATAGGACATTAATTATCTTAAGGATCATTTTCAATTAAAGCACTATGAGAGGACTTTTTAGGGTGATTATTAGGGTCATTCTGGAGTACTTTTAAAAAACTAAGTCATTTTGTTCTTTATTTTCTAAGCACATGTAAGTTGATTTTAATTTATCACGCAAGCCATTTAACAATGCTTGTATACATTAGCCTAATGTTGGTAAAGGTAGACATCTTAAACCTCTGTGTGCTCTTTGGTCAACTGGGGAGCTAGAGGGTGATTTCTTCCTAGAACCCCTGTGGGGTCCACTGTTTTGGGTAGCTGTGTCATCAGTGACTGGGTCAGGGCCACGATGGTTTTTATTTTCCCCAGTGATGGCTTAAGATATGTGTGGTCCATGGACAACTTCTATGTTGAAGGGAGCTGTGTTACTTGTATCTGTTACTGAACGAGAAATGGAACATCAAGATATAAAGCACTTTGCTACAAATCTTCCCCAAAGGAAGCTACTACTTGACAAGCTGAACTGTCTGGCTCATATGACATTTCAGCACCAAGGAATGAGCTGCCACAAAGATCATGAATAAACTGGCATTGGGCCACAAGGGCATTCCAGTGCTAATGTCATGACCCATCTTAGAAAGAGTACCTGGACCTAGATAAGTAAGTGTCTGCCCACTCTCAGCCACTCCCTCTCTCCTTCCTATTCCCCATGTCATGTTACACTGCCAGGTCTGAGAGTATACACAAGTTGGATATGTGTTGAAGATTGTATATGGTCAAGTCTACAAGCATTTAATAAGCCCTTACTATGTGCTAGTATATGACTTTGCTAAAGATTGGAGAATACAAAGACAGGGCCCTGGCCTCCAGAAGCTTTACATGCATATGAGCCAGAGCATGTACTTGTACCATAACTTGGACAAACAGCACAATAAGTCTGTTTTCTCAGAAGGTGGAGAACACTTTTTCACTGGAGAATGTTCATATTTAATACAGAATCTCATTGGAAGCTCGTTGATTGATTTTCGTTTGAGAAGTACCTAATCTGTGTTTGCAATCAGAGTTGGTCTTTTTAGAAGATGAAACCAAAAGAAAAACACAACAATCTGGTAGAGGTGCCCTAAAGCAGGGCACAGTCATCTTTAAGTTAAATGGTAAACTCCAGGGATGGGGTATTGTGAGTGAGTGGGATTAACCTTTTGAAAACACTGAAAGACTTTTTTTTTTTTTTTTACTCTTTTAGAAAATCTTTTCATACCTTAGTACAATATACTGGATGTAATTTAATTTTCCTTTGGTTCAGAATTTTGTTATGCTTCACGTTTGTCATTATGAATGTCAATTATCATTGCACGGAAAACTAAGAAATAGGAAAATCGATTGCTGTTCCCCTGAGATGAAGGAGATCAGACTGATCCAGTGACCTAGGCTGGAAGCTGCTTCTCTGCTCCCTTTAAGAGTAAACAAACACACAGTCAGCTTCCTTCATTTTTGTTTCATTTCTTTTACTTATCCAGTAGCACTAGAAAAATTTGTGCCCACTAGGGCAGAAATAGGCAAACATGGCTGAAAAAGAATGATTTGATCTCGACTTCTAATTTTTTAAAAGAGATAGATTACGGTCAGTAATTAAATCACAAAAACATCCATAAAATTGTTCTGCTGATTGTTTTGGTAGGCTAATACCTCTAAGCGCTTGTGTCCAACTTCATGGAGCCTAAACCAATCCTTAGGAAATGTCTGGCTCAGCCAATGGCATTTGCTAAGAAAAATCTTTCCCATTTTCATTGAGCTATTGGATTAGAGACTAGGGTATTGCCTGTTTCTTTCAGTGAAAACCACAAATGACCTTCAACTTAAATATGTTCACCTTTTAATCACATCTATGATCTGTGAAGAACTAGGATCCGTGGGTAAAAGTGGCACAGCTTTTAACTCATCCATGCCTTTTTACCTTGTGAAATGGTTGTCCATATCCTTCCATAAATATTCCATAGGGGATCGATCCAATGCACTGACGCTTTCTGCTGGGTCTTTTAACATTTGATTGGTACTTGGGCAACATTTGGGTGTCCCTTTGTGCACCTCCTTTTCCCATTCTACATGTAGAGATGGGTCACTCTGAATCCATTGTTTATAACGTGTTAACAATTTCTTTATGCCCATTATGGTCCCTCCATTGCCTGGAGTGTTAACCTGCAGTTTTTATTATTGGAGGTTGTAGCATTCTATGGTTCATATCCATATAGGGCTGCCAGAAGGATATCATTGTTAAAATGAAGGAGCCCTCCTCCCCCCATTCCATTTTGCTATGCTTAAAAGCCCTAGGAAATTTCCCCGTGCAATCCAACGCACTCTTTCTTCCTCTAGTTTTGGACCCAGCTCATTTTCCATCCTCAGTGCCTGTCCAAGGGACATCTAAATGGGCTGCCTATCCAACCGCATAACAGTTACTACACGTTCTTCATCCATTTGGTTTTTCTGATGTGTACTATTAGACTGATCTCCTTTAAGTGTTTGGGGATCTCATTGAGGGGATGTTGTCATTATGGAGTTGAAGCAAATGATTAGAAATGAAAACTTTAGTCTTTAGAATATCACGCCAGAAAAAAGACAACCCTATAATTAAAGGTTAAAGAGCACTTTACACTTTACATGTGTTAGTTTTTTATCCTCACCCAGAGAATATTTCTCTGTTCCTCAGTCTGGAATAGACCTGTGGTCTCTGGTTTTTCAGCTCAGTTTTCTTTCTACTTTTCATTCTCTCCCCTCATTGTTACTGTTGAGTCTTTTTTCAATTGTGCCTGACTGTGACCCTGTTTGGGGTTTTCTTGGCAAAGATACCGGAGTGGTTTGCAGTTTCCTTCTCTAGCTCATTTGACAGATAAGGGAACTGAGGCAAATAGGGTTACATGTTTTGCCCAGGACCACACAGCTATTAAGTGTCTGGATTTGAACTCAGGTCCTCCTGACTCCAAGACTAAAGTTCCATCTACTGTGCCACCTAGCTGCCCGCCTTTCACTGTTACTTTGTCTATTTATGGTTTTGTCTTACCAAAAACTAGAGATTCTGAAAGTACCAGAGGAGTTTAAAAAATCTTTGTTTAATTTATTATTATTATTTTTTATTATCTTTAATATTATTCATTATTTAATACATTAATTTATTCCCTTTGAATTTGGGTGTTTTCTGAAATTATTATGAAGTTAAATTAATTATATTATTAGTCCATGAAAAAGGTCTATTTAGAAATGACTTGTAAAACAATCAGACTCATAATATTTTCAGCTATCTGAATAGCATCAAATCTGGTAGAAGAAAAAAAAAGCCTCTGAACATAACCAGGGAAATAGCTCTAGACCACTAAGGATTATAGAGGCAGGTAGGTGGTGCTGTGGATAGACTGCTGAGTCTGGAGTCAGGAAGCCCAATCTTTCTGAGTTCAGATGTAGCTTCAGACACTTAACAGCTGTGTGTGACCCTGGGCAAGTCACTTCACTCTGTTTACCTCACTTTCCTCATCTGTAAAATGAACTGGAGAAGGAAATGGCAAGCCACTCCAGTATCTCTGCCATTGGGTCCTGGAGAGTCAGACATGCCTCAAAGCCAGCACCCTAAGGCATATGCTGCAATGGTTGGTCTGTTAGTCAGTACTCTCACCGGGTCTCCATAGTTCTTTTTCTTTTGGGTATGAATGATTTTCATAATAATCTTCAAGAGAACCATCAACTACTGTTATATCATCATGTATTCTATGGGTATGGCATATTTTTAGAGGGCTAATAGAATATATAAAGATTTCACTCATGGAATATTTGAAAATAACTTTCAGATACCAGCTTGATCCAGGTAAAATAGGTCTTGACTGTTGCCCGTTCCTTAAAAAAAAAAGTAGTGGATTTTAGAAGCAGTCCAGCTGTTGGCTCAATGACTTCAGGGCAGGAGTGTTTTAGCAGCCAGATTACCAGGTAGGTGTTTAGCTCCTGTCCAAAGACTTAGGTAATAAGTTTTGGCCATTTCTGCCCTTGACTCTTGGGAAGAATAACTCAATTGAGGGACTTTTGTAGCCTCTTCCTGAGATTGTATGACTTCATTCGGGTGTTAAGTGGAAGGCTGTTAAACTGGTTTATTACTTGGTTTCTTTGTGTCAGTTAAGCTGGCTTCTCCTTAGTTACAACTGAAGAAGTCTGCTCTTAAGAGAAGTGGAAATCCTGAACATCATTGTATGGAGCCCATAAGCCTGGGTTTGAGTGTAAAAGTGTGCCAGGCTCAGCAGGCAGGAAAATTGATGAGGCCGGAACACTACAGGTCCTAAGGAATAATAGCAAAAGGTAATGTGTTAAATGGAGCAACCGTCATTCCCGGGACGGAGAGTAATGGCCAGGCATTCAACAGATCATTGACATTCTATCCTGAGAACAGATTTTCTCTTTATTCAGTCTTACTTATTTTTTACATGTGTTTAGCTGGCGTTAGGTTGCAGGTGAATATTAAACAAACAATATGATACAGTTTTGTACAATAAACAAGAGACGTTGAGAAAATACCAGATCAGCCGTGAAGAGGCTAAAGAAAGGCCTCAGAAGGCGTAAGAAGCAGAAAGCCGGACGTTTATAACCATCTCTAGATGTGATTTAATTGTGCAGGATGTTTTAGCAGCAGCTGAGGCTTTTGTAGTTTGGAAATATGAAATATATGGTTAGAACAAAAATGGTTAACAGGATAAAGTGCAGCTTTTTTAAAAAAAGGTTTCAAGATTCTTTGATAAGCAAATTTAAGCATTCGGTAAATCTAGGTTGACAATGAGTCTTAAAAAAGATTTAATGAATGACTGAGGTTTCCAAAGTTTCTTCACATCAATGGAAAAAACCTGACATCTACAAGGTGAGCCCATCATGGTAAAGTGTCTTTATTAGTGAGTAGTTGGATTTGGTAGAGAGTTTGGCATGTGAAATTGGGAAAGGCTGGGTTTTGAATCCTGATTCTTGTTATCTGTGGGATCCTGGTATTTATCAACTACTCCGAGTCTTGGGGTTCTTCTCTGTATAGTGGGGAGGAACGGGGTGTGATAAATAAGTAAAATAAGTAGAGTAAAAATACTTCAGCTCCCTATCTTGCAGAATTATTGTGATGAAACTCTTTGCAAACTTTAAAGTGCTTTTTAAATTGTATTATTGCTATAAATTGAATAATGACATCCTAGGTAATTACTCATCAGTATTTGTTTAGGAGGCAACTAGGTGGCTCAGTGAATAGAGCACTGGGCCTGGAATCAGGAAGACCTGACTTCAAATCCAGCCTCGAATACATAACAGCTGTGTGACCTTGGGCAAGTCACTTAACCATTATTTGCTTTAATCCACTGGAGAAGGAAAAGGTAAACCACTCCAGTATCTTTACCAAGAAAACCCCAAATGGGGTCACAAAGAGTCAGACGTTACTGAATGACTGAACAACAACAATCTGTTTGGCACTTGCTACATCCTCAGAGCTAGGGCTTGATGAGATCCTTGCCCTCAAGGAGCTTACCATGTAGTCAGGCAGATGAGACTGACATACCAGAGCAGCAGACAATGTAAACAATATATAATGAAATGATAAATTGTCAGACATCAGTGAGGCTCGGAAGAATAGGATTTGTGTAGACAGAGAGGAAGGGGTGAGGCAGTCTAAGGAAGGGGAATGACATGAGTCAAGAGTACCGATGGTGTGTTTGTGGGACCCTGAGAAGCAGTATGACATAGGGGAGAGAAAGCTGTCCTTGAGTCTGGGTTCAAGCCTTTTCTCTGACAGATTCTGGTGTTTTGATCCTGGCAATACTGTAAGGACTCTTTAAAACCAGAAAATGCACAAATGTACCTACATCTTAGGTCTTGACTGTAGAGTCTTATCACTTGAATTTAGGGGGAAAAAAAAAGCTTCAGAAGTCCAGTCTGGAAGGGATGGTTAGGTAATAGTTTATCTACAAAGGATCTAGGCAGGGTTGGGGCAGCCTCCAGCCTTGAGGCCACTTGTGGCCTTCTAGGTCTTCGAGTGTGACCCTGATCTCGGGGTTTTAGGGAGCTGCCAGCTTGATGCAGATTAGCTACAAACAGTGTCCAGGACTTTGGACACAGCATGCCCACTTCTGGGTACCACATTTGAAGAAGGATTTTGGTGTCTGGAGAAAAGTTATCAAGGTGGCCAAGGACCTTGAGAGCATGTTGTATCATGTTGTTAAAGGGAATGTTTAGCGTGGTGAAGAGAAGACCTAGCAGGAACATAACAACTTCTTCAAATGTATGAAGGGTTGACATGTAGGTGGAAGTTGCAAAGATTTATGCTTTTACTAGGAGAAATTCCCGATGATTAAAGCTGTTCTACTGTAGCTTAGACTGGCTTGGGGGGTTGTGGCATCCTTTGTGACGGCCTGTACTTGTCCTCATAAGTTGCTTCCTGGGCCATATCATCAATACAAGGGACCCCAGCGTATGAAGTGGTGTACAGAAGGCCCCAAATGAGTTTGGAGATGGGCACAGGAGAGTTCAGTCAGAATTTAATAGCACTTTGTTGTTTTGCCATGATGCCTTTTCTGAGTGCCGATGTTTGAGGCTTTGGGAAAATTTCAAATGAATGTTTCATACAGTATAGCCAGTGCCATAAGAGAAAGTTCCCATCTTTATGAAGATAGGCCTAGTAAATGTGTGGTCAGTCATGGAGCATAGACCATCCGTTTTCTTTTTCATTGCATCCATCAATGAGAATGGTAGAGTTGGTGATGACTCCTTGCTTCCCTACAGTTCACTGTCCTAGAACCTCTGGGAACTGACGAACAATTAATGGTGTGTTTCAAAGATTGGACCTTTCCTGTAGAAAAAGGGAAAGCTAGGAAACCATCTTTGATTTTTCCTCCATCTGTCTGCCCTTTGCTTCCCCCCCCCCCAAAGACTCAGATCATTTGTCATCTTTACCCTTTTGAGGCCTCAGTTTACTGTAAAGAATACCTTTCAAAAATCTTATTTGAATATGCTTTATGTGGGCTCATTTTCATTTCCTAGATAAGAATGTGGATTTACCGAACCACCCCTCCTGACCCCACTCACTTACAGATGTATTTGTTATTAAATTTAAGGAAGCAGAACAGATAGGACAACATATTCAATTCCTTTATTTTCATTAAAAAAAACAAAACCAAACCTATAGGCCTAGAAAATGGCACCAATTCATTTTCCCTTCAGTCAAGATCTACAGTGGAAGACCAGTTGATTGCTTTTTGAGTGTATTATGGAGGGGACACTTATTCAGATATGGGTCACACTAGTTACCCTGCCCAAGGTCTTCCAACTGGAATTCTGTGTTCTGAACAGAAGAGAGAATTTGTTTTGCAGAGTGATAATGAAGGAGAAATTTACATTTGTTACTGTAGTAAATGTAAAACTCAAAAGAGTAAATCTAAGCATTGACATTTTAAAGAAGTGATCAATTATCCATGTGACATATAATAAGCGTGAACAGGAAAGTTCCCATTGTTGTGAAGAATCCAGCGCCATATTTTCCAGTGCAGTGTTGTGAGATGCCTTTGGCTCTGTTGTTTTTTTGACTGCCTAAAATAGAAAAGTTGCAATTAAAAGGTCTTGAAAACAGTGCCAAGCACATAGTAGAAACTTAATAAAGACTTGATTGGTTGGCATCGCTAGATTGCCATAACCCAGTGTAAAGTGGGTTATTATTATTTTTCAGTGTATCTTATTTAATAACAATATCATTATAATGATGAACTATAGTGTAGAAAAAAAGATGTTAGCTATAAGGAAATTATGATGCTATGGTTAAAGAGGAAAGTTGAAAAAAATCTAAATTGAATCCAGGCCACTGGTTAGGAATCAGTAGAAGCATGAAAAACAAATTTCCACAATGCATTGCATCAGCTAAAATTAACTGAATAGAAATGTTGCTGCAAGAATCTCAGGGGTATGTTCAGTATCTAGTTTTCTCATGCAGGTTAAGGAATAGACAAGCAAATGGAGATTTTTAGTGGAAAATAATAGTAGCAGCTAAGAAGACAAACAATAAATCATTAAATTTGAATAATACATCTACTAGTGGCAATTAAAAAAAAGAACAATATAACCCCAAACTCAGAAAACCAACTTTTTTTGGTTTGTCATATTTTTTTCTCTTTGGAGGACTTCTTTAAATGATTTAACATAACAAAAATTTAATTGACTTCTCTAGACTTTCCATTTGCCGAATTTATTGCTGATCTAAGAAAATGGAAGTTACCATCATATCATAGAAATATTAGTTCAGTGACATGGATAATGGAAATATCCTCTCATGAATTATGGTAGAAATAAGTAGACAAATTGCATGATTTTAGAATTTTAGATTTTTATGATGATTGAAAGCTAGCTATGGCTGAATGACTCAAGGGGATAGGGCTAATAAAAGAATTCCAGTAGACAGCAGTAATCTTTATTTGCAACTGGACAGGAAGTTCCCAACTTACAAATGAGTTTTGTTCCAAGAATTTTAAATCAGTCTTTTGGATCTCAGATTGTACTTTTCCCTCTTTAAAATGATGGTATAAATGATGATTTCCAGGCCAACCCACAGAAATTTAGCTGACAATGTAGTTGAAAATAATGGACATTTGTAATGAAAAATAGTAGAAAATAGCCCTATTGCTATGAAATGAAACATAAAAAAGAAGTAAATGAGAAATAGTTTTTCGTTAATACTTGGTAGAAAGTATATTTAATTAGAAGAGGATGAGAAGAGTTTTTAGAGATTCTCAAGGGACTTTTCCACATAATAAGAAACTGGTGCATTCGAGTCTCTTAATTTCATTTCAAGACCTTTGTTTCTATTTTTCCTGACTTTGGGTATGTTACAAGCACTACCCTTAGCTTATTGTTCATGAATAATGGGTTGTTGTTTATTTATTTATTTATTTTAAGTGGTATCAAAAAGGAATTGAAAGGTTTTTTTTGAGCTAACTGGGCATGAACTGAGAGGGGAAAAAGAGGAGGGTTAAGGAAGACATGTATGTGTGTCTGAGAAAGAATTTACTGAAATATTCCTAAAGCACAATTACCTGAAATATAAATGGTGAACAACAGAGGGGGAAAAGTGTGATGAGGGATGGGGGACATTTGTCTATGTGAAGGGAGAGAGAATGATGAGAGGTGGTCAGGCAGTTTCCAGTGCTGGCCAGCAGGTGGTAATAGTAAACCTAGTACAGCTTGGTTGCTCTTCAGAGTGTGCATTTTTTAGGGAAATTGTAGAATTTATTTTGAATCTTGGAGGCTCCATTGGATCTTCTTCTGAATAGCTCTTTGTTAGAGCAGCTGTAGTTGAGATGTGGGGAGAAAGCAATGGCCCTTATTGTGTATTAGATGTTTGTTGGTTTTTGTGTCAGAATGTTACAAACTTGTAATTTGACATGGACATTTTTATGGATGCTGAAAATATGGCATATTAATTGTTTGTAAGATACGAACTGCTGATGTATTATCTAGAAACTTCTAGCAGGAGGTAGAGTATATGATTGCCTTTGAAAAAAATATTTGCTCAGCTCTAATTTGTGATATTTTTTCTTAATTAGTTGGATATTTTTGGTGGGGAGGATGGAATATTAGACATCCTTATGTGTCTGTCCTTGGTTACTCCTTCCCCCCTTTCTCCCCAACCCACAACTTCCCTTTCTCCTAGCTGTAAACTCTTTATAAAAGAGTTTCCTACTTTATTTTTTAACAATCCATAATTTTAATGTGGGGCAGCTAGGTGGTACAGTGGATAGAATACTGGGCCTGGAGTCCGGAAGACTCTTCTTCCTGAGTTCTAATCTGCCCTCAGACGGTGTGACCATGGACAAGCCTTTTTGCCCTGTTTGCCTTAGTTTCTTTATTTGTAAAATGATCTGGAGAAGGAAATGACAAACCACTCCAGTGTCTCTTTCACGAAAACCTCAAATAGGGTCACAGAGTTGGATACAGCTGACATGACTGGACAACAATTTTAATATAGTACTTTGGATGTAGAAATTATTCAATAAATATTTATCGATTGACTAATTAGTGTTTGTTAGAACAAGCTTTAAGAACATAAAAATGAAGAAACAGATAAGGAAAGAAAAAAGGCTAATTTTCTTTCTATCCGCTGTATTGTATGAGTAGTGTGTCTTTAGTGGGATCTTTCAGAAGCATTTCCCAACAAACATATCTAGAGAATATTTGATAGATACATATGGTATGATTATGCAGTACACCTCATGGGAAAATGACATCCATGTAGATTTGGGCCATTGGGCATTTGCCTCCTTGTAAACTGTGTTACAATTTCTCTGACTAACTTACGTAGGTTAAAAAAAGTAAATGAGTCAAATTAAATTCCAGGAAGTATTTAATTTAGTCTTGGGAGTTTTTCCTTGAAGTGTATTTCCAAGGATATTTACATTGTGTTTAACACAATGTGATTTCTCTCCCATCAAGCCAGATGGCGTTCTGCAGCCACAGAAGGAAGAGTTCTGGAGCTGCCTGAGTCATTTTAGGTTGTGTGTGGCATTAGCTAATGTGAACAATGATGCCTGGCAAATACATGGTGTTACCCTTTAGCTCTGATTTTGTTTAGAACCAAAATATGTTAAGAGCATATGGAAAGATGATTGTCATAAAATTTCTTAGCCCCAAAGATTCTGTCTATGAACTTTCCAGTGAAAGTCTAGTAGACTCTATGGGCAAAGTAATAATAGAAAAATAATTGCTAAAATTAACCATAAAAAAGTTACCAGAGTATGTTTCTGTTATATTGGTACCCTGAACCACAGTCAACCACAATATGAATTTCAGTAGTATCTTTTTCAGCATGTTAATAATTGCTTGAACATTTTTGAACCTCACTGTGGTAGTTAATTCTGCATTGAGAGATAGTATGGTACAGTTCACAGGCCACTGGATTTGGAGACTGAAAAAGTCTAAATACTGCCTCTGTCACATATTATGGGTGTGGCCTTAATCTCTCCATACTTCAGTGTCCCCGTCTATAAAACAGAGGGGTATGACTAGGTGGCTTCTAAGATTTCTTCATTATTTCATAGCTTATAGAATAAAGATTGCATTATGTGACACTAAAGTAAATTCTTGGATAATAATAATAATAACAATAATAATAATAATGATAGGATGGAATAGCCATGAGGATGTAGAATAGGCGACATGCACATTTTTATCCAGTAGATAATAAAGCTGCCTGAAGGAAGAGACTGTCTTGTGTTTGTCTTTGCTTACCCATTCCTTTTCACATAGTTGATATTTATTATTTTGCCAGTTTTACAGATGAGGAAACTGAGGCTCAGAGAGGTTAATGTGATTTGCTCATGGTCATACAAGACAGTGAGCTTCAGAGGCAAGATCCGAGCAGAGGCCTTTCTGATTCCAAGTCCAACACTCCACTGACGTTGCCATGTTGCCTCTTTTGAAGATGCTTAATGAAATCTTGTTGAATGGTCTTGAATCAAATATGTTCTTATGATCACTGTTTGAATGAATGCTGACTGGGTTAGGATATAGTGTTTCTAAAGCTATTATTTGGGCAGGATTACATTTTTAATGCATAGCATCATATGGCGGAAAAAGGCTATAGGATGTTGGCTATAGAACAGCTTCCTTCTATTCATATTTTAAAGGTGTGAATCAGTTTTCCACATTTAAAACAAAGAAATTTCGTGTTAGGTCATTTCATCTTTGAACTCTGTACTAATTTAGCATATGCTTTGTACTTATCTTGTATTATTTTATTGATTTGCATCCAATTATATATACAATATAAATATATATTATATATACTATTATAAAAATATATATATATATATATTTATATATAAATTTTTCCACATGTGGCATTTTGCTATTTGTAGGTAGATGGACTTAGGCAGCAAGATGGTGCAGTGGATAGAGTGTTGGGCCTGGGGTCAGGAAGACCTGAGTTCAAATATGGCCTCTGACAGTTCCAGCTGTGTGATCTTGAGAAAATCATTTAGCCATGGTTTCCTCCACTGTAAAATATCAAGAATAACAGCACCTGCCTTCCTGGGTTGTTGTGAGGGTCAAATGAGATAATATTAATTACTAAAATGCTTAATGGCAAATAATAGGTAAATGTAAGTGTTTATTCCCTTCTGCTTCCCTCTTTGATGAGAGAGATGGATTCTGCTCAAATTCAGTTAAATGAGCATATTTGAAACTTTTAGAGCTGTCACCTCTGACTTGAGCTAAGTGGAATAAAAAACCCCTGAAATGTTTACTACAGGTGTTACAGGCATTTAGCCTAACCTGAGCATGAACCTGTTAATCCTTTCTCCTGTGTTTCTGCAAAGTGGTTGTATGGCCTTGGTTTGAAAGCCTCTCCTGGGGGGAGGAATCTCTTTTACTTTGAGGTAGTTGCTTTCTTTTTTTTCTTTTTTTTGGTGGATATTTCTAATCAGATGTTGTTCCTTACATCAAGCCTGGCTATTCTGTAGGCTAAGCCCCAGTTTCTTGAGCTGATATTCATAGACTGCCATGGCTGCTTACCTGGAAGCTTACAAGTGTCCTTTCTAAAGTGTGGACCTAGAACTGATGATAATGCTCCAGGCACAGCCTGACCAGGAAACACTGCAGTAGGTTTAACACCTCATTATTCCTGGAATAACGAGACTGCCTTAGCTTTCTTAGACTGCCATGTTTTGCTGCTGATTCGTTTTCAGCTTGTGGACCATAAGAAGCTCCATATCTTTAGTAGATAAATTGCTTTCTCCTTAATGCAGTCTTTTATTTATGAAAGGCTTTTTGGAATCTAGGTGTAAGACTTTATACTTAGCCCTGCTAAATTTCATTTTATTAGCTGTGGCCCAGCGTTTTAGTGTGTGGAGATCTCATTGGATGCAGGTTCTGCCAAGGAGCACTTTAGTGGCCCTCTCCACTCTGTGTCACCTGCTGATTTGATAATGGTACCAGCTATGCCTTTGTCCAAGTCCTTGGTGATTATGTAAAGAAGTACTCCTGGGGGCACTTTGGAGCACAGCTTCTCAGTTGACATTATAATACATGATACACTCTTTGGGTTCACCCATTCAGCCAATTCTGAATCCAACTACGGGGTGCAGTAGATAGAGTGCCAGGCCTGGAGTCAGAGAGACCCGAGTTCAGTTTTGACCTTAGACATTCGCTAACTTTCTCAGGTTACCGTATTTTGCTGCTGATTCATTTTGAACTTATGGGCCATAAGAAGCTCTTTATCTTTTTAGATGAATTGCTTTCTACTTAATGAAGTCTTTTATTAAAGCCAGTCACTTCACCCCGTTTGCTTCAGTTTCCTCATCTGTAGAATGAGCTGAAGGAGGAGAGACAGACCACTCTAGTGTCTTTGCTAGAAAACCCTAGTGAGGTCACAGAGAGTCAGATACAACTGACCTGAACAACAACAACAAAAGAACTAGACAGGTAGGGCAAGAAGCATGGTGTAGCAGGAAGGTGCTGGGTCTGGAGTTAGAGGAGCTGGTTCAAATCTTCCAAGGCCTCCGTTCCATCATTTGTGAACAGCTCTTCTGTTACATCTCCAGCAGATGGTTGTCCAGCGGCATGTGCTGAGGAGCTCAGTTCCCTGAGGCAGCCTGCTCCACTTGTAGATGGTCCTAAGGGTTGGACGGTTCTCTTGATGCTAAGCTTAAATCTACCCCCAGTGAAGCTTCTACTTCTAGCTCCTTGTTCTTCATTCTAGGGACCAAGCAGGCAAGTGGTCCTTCTTCAAGTGCTTGCAGATAGCTCTCATGATGCCCCTAAGTCTTCTTCCTAAACCTAAGTTAGATAGAGCCGTACAGTACCAAAACAGGTCTAGAGTTCATCTTTTCTTTGTCTATGTCCTATTAAAAGCACTCAATAAGTAAAATCTTCTTCTTAGGGACAAATTATTTTAAGTTCATTCATGTTTTGAATGTTTATTATTTTCTTGAATTTTCTCTCCCCCCCACCTTTTTTTTTTCTTTGTATGTATGTAGTTCCTGTCTACTAGAATAGAGGGCTCTTAACCTGGGATCCATGGATTGCCTGTGGACATAGTTCAAAGATTCTGTGAACTTGGACAGGAAAAAAAAATTATCTCTTTTCTTTCCACTGACTTTTGGTATTCTTTCCAGTACTCTTAGTTTTATTTTAAGTGTTTTAACATATTCTGAGAAGGGAGACATAGATTTTACCAGTCGCTCTCTCTCTCTCTCTCTCTCTCTCTCTCTCTTTCTCTCTTTCTCTCTCTCCCCTCTCCCTCTCTGTCTCTTTCTCTCTCTGTCTCTGTCTGTCTCTCTCTCACACACAAACACACACACACACACACACAAAACTCTACTGTAGATTTTTACTGTAGTTACTATAGTTGCCCATTAGTAGATTTTTATTTTTCTTCATTGTGTCTAAATAAAATAAAAATTCAAATACTTAGCAGTGATTTATGAGAATCTGTATACACTAATTTAAAAACCAATCAATGATACAATTTTTTATTTTAAGAATTATTTGGTTTTCTTTAGTTGGAAGTCCAATTTTCATTCCTGTTATACCCCAACTTAAAAAAGATTTATTCATATCTAGAACTGTGTCTTACCTCCAAAAGAGGTGTACCCTGGGGCTTATTCCTAGCACTTTAGTGGCAGTTAAGTTTCTTTTGTTATTGAATGTTTAAAAAATTTCGATTACTTCTTGGCCCTGAAAAATCAAAGTGCTTCTTTCCTAAGAGTTTCTCTCTTTCATTCTAATTAAAGGATCGCCATTTTTGCTGGGTCAGAATGAAAAGAATATCCAAGAAGCATTCTTTGTGATGTAGTTTGAATTTGGGGCCAGAGGGCCTGTGTACACATTGAGAAGCATTGTGATAACTGGAAAAGAGTGCTGGATTTGGAGCCAGAGGGCCTGTGTTCAAATTCTGCCCTTGTTCTTTATTATTGTCTGCTTTTGGGCACATCCCTTAATTTCTTGGGGGCCTCAGAAAAAGGAAAGCAATTGCATTTGATGACCATCAGGATCCCTTCAACCAACTGTCAGTGTGAAATGAAAGTATCCAGTAGTAAATAATTAAATGATAGGGGTCCATCCATAGATTTTACCAGACTGCCAAAGGGGTCCCTGACCAACCCCTCTGACTGAGTCTAATAGTTACAAACTGGTTAGTCTTCTACAAAAACCAATCTTATTCTGAACTATCAGCTTCAGATCCTGTAGAGTTAGCAATTTTATCTCTACCACCTCCTTCCTATTACTTCTTGAACCTCTTAATTCCTAGCGAAGCATTTTTGTAAGCTCCTTGGAAGTTAGGGATTATTGAAGTCTTTTATTTGTAACACCCTTGCCGTACTGGTGCCTGCCACATGGGAGCTTACTAAGTGCTTTTAGGCCGTTTGGCTTCTTTGGCTTCCAAGCAGGCCTTCCTTGTGTTAGTGACTCGGCTCTGCTCTATGAGGAGAAACTCAAGGATCTAACTTTCTGCCGGACATGGCCCCCAGCAGTCACTCTATACCCATCTGGGAGTCAGTCCCTAGCTAGTAGATTGAACATTTCCCAATTGCAGACTTGATAGGTTTTAAAACAGTAATATTCATATTAGCCACTAAAACATAATGTACTAAGGCCATCTTTGCCTTCAGGAGGGGACTTGTGCCTTGGAGAATGACTGTTCCCCTAGGTCCTTTCAGCAGAATCTGGGTTTTTTTCTCAAGGACTTTTGATCTGATGTCTTTTTTCAAACGGATTTTATCAGTGTCCTACACACAAATGTTCTTTGCCTGCTCCTCTGAGCGGCTCAGATGTGTCCATATAACAAAGGGGCAATACCTTTTGATTTGTTAATTCATGTGCCACACGAACATACCTATACTCAGAGGAGTTTTAGAGGCTCTTTAGTGCAGCCCTCCCATTTTGCAGATGAGGAAAATGAGGTGCAGAGGTTAAGCTGCTTGGCCAAGGAAACAAACAGAACGAGCATCAGGATGTCGCAGACCCAGTGCTTTTTTCAGGATTGCATTCGTTTTCTTTTCAAACATTTACGGAATCCCCAATCTACATGAATAATCATTTGAAATGGTCAGTAGGGGAGTATAGGGATATGGTTTCTATATGATCATTTTTGATTCTGCCGTCTCTTTGCTTGGATTTGCGTGTAGTCCATAAGGCGTGATTCTTGCAACACAGAAATGCTTGTTCGTGTGATATATTTTATTAGTCGTGTGTCCTTGGGTGAGTCATTGACGCTTTTTATTTTCACATCTGCTAAATAGGGACAGTGAGCTTTGCACAATCTATCCCACAGTGAGAACCACACGAAGGTAGCTAATGTGGGACTTTTGCTTTCTTGCATCATGCGGCGAGGTATTGAGGGACTTATCTTTCTTTTCTTTTCCTTTTTTTTTTCTTTCTTAACATCTGCTCACTGGGGGTGGGTAGAAGGAAGAATAGATTATTAAAAAAACACAAAACCCAGAATCACATGAAGTAATTATCAAGTGTATTTTATTTGATGAAGTTTCCTAAGGCTTCATTTCAGAGAGGTACCATGGTATCCTAGCTAGAGGACTAGCCTTAAAATCAGAAAGTTAAGTCAAATTAGCAAGCATTTATTAAATGCCTGCTGTGTTCCAGGCATTGTGCCGAGAGCTAGAATTACACAGAAAGAAAAAAAGAAAGATATCCCTGCTTTCAAGGAGCTCCCAGTTTAATAATATAGGATATAACACGCAGACCACTCTGTGGGATTTTAGCTGAGACTTGAAGGAAGCCAGGAAGGAGATGAGGAGAGAGAGTACTTTAGGCGTGGGGGACAGCCATGAAATGCAGCCATGTAAAGGCACAGAGACAGGGCATGGGGGAACAGGCCTGTTCGACAGACAGAATCTCTAGGCTCAGGGAGGGGAAGAGAAGCAGTCTTTATGCAGTGCCCACTATGTTCCGGATACTGGGCTCTGTACATTTTACAAATATGATCTCATTGGATGCTCACAACAAGCCTGTGAAGCAGGTGCTATTATTGTCTTGATTTAACACTTAAGGAAACTGAGGCAAACAGATTGAGCGATTGGACTCCTGTCACAGAGCTAATAAGTGTCTGCAGCTGGATTTTAGCTTGGGTCTTTCTGACTCCAGGCCCAGCTCTCGGTCCGCTGCACCAGCAGCTACTACTGGAGTACAGAGCGTGTGGAGGGGAATAAGGTGTATGCAAAGAAGGTATAAAGGGAGAGGTTATGAAGGCTGTGAACCCAGGATGACCTTGGTTCAAGTCCTGCCCTTGACATCCCTTAGCTGTGTGACCTCAGTTAAATCTTAACTCTGTCAGTGATCCATGCAGCTCTCTTCAAACTGTAAATTACAGGTGAGTTGCTGATCTTCCTAGGGAGTAGGATTTTCTTCTCTAGGAGGGCCCCATCTGATGATGACTCAGATCTGGACCAAAAAAAATCATAAATTTGTAAAATTCATATAAATTAGTGCAGCTACGATGAATATGCATTTATTACTGGGCCACGGAGCTGTACTCAAGTCTGTGCCTCTGGTGCCTTTCCTATCAGTTCTGAGATGCTCCCTCTTCTCTTGAGGCCTTCCTGTGTTCCTGATGTCTAGAATGCAGAGCAACCAAGCCTCTGTTCATCTTGTTCTTTAACTTATTATTCAGTTGTAGAATTCCAAAACAGGCACTTTTAAAAATTAAAAAGCATCTGATCAATCTCTGTATACCATATCATTATTTTGTTCTTATTGATTAAGTTTCTCAATGTTTTTATTTCTTTCGTAATTATTTTCTTTATAAAATTTGTCAATATTTTATTTTTATAATTTTTCACTAGTGACTTCTGTAATTAAATCTTGGGGTGGGAATTATTTTTATAAATGGTTTCAGTGTTTGCTTTAGGCCCCTTGAACGTAAAATGTCTTTGTAGAATTGTATAGATGGCAGGAGCTTTAACAGAAAACCTACTTCAGCCTGCTGCCTTCAGACAGGTGTAGACCTAAAGTACTCAGGGTAAGTAGTTATTTGTTCTCTATTTGGAAATCCATCCTTAGAAAGACTGCGCAAAAGCCCTTTGGTTGTTTTATTTCAGTGTTTTATCACACTGATGTTCAGTACATTTTAATATCCAATTGAGATCTCTGTTTCTTCTTTGGTTCTTTGTAGATGAGGAGAAAAATAAATTATTTTCAACCCTCTATATTTATGTATTTGGGGACATTAATCAAATTGCTTTTTATCCCCCTATTTTATGTTAAACAGCCACAAACCTTTTAACTTTTCACATTTTAATAATGCAGAGCTATAAAATCACCATTTATTCATCCATCTGTTGACTTTCCCTCCTTTCACCCTGGTTAGCCTAGATAACATAGTGGGTAGAACACTTGGGTTTGGAGTTAGATCTGAGTTCAGACCTGGCCTCAGATACTTACTGTGTGACCTTGGGTAAGTCACTTAATTCTGTTTGCCTTGGTTTCCTCATATGTGAAATGGAGACAATAATAGCACCTGCCTCCTAGGTATTGTTGTAAAGACCAAATGAGAGAGCATCCATGAAGTGCTTAGCAGAGTAGGTGTTACATAAATGCTAGCTCTTACTATCTTTCTGTCTATCCATTTGCTTATCCATCAATCCATCCATCCATCCATCCATCCACCCACACACCCACCTACCCATCCACCCACCCATCCATCTATCCATCCATCCATCCATCCATCCATCCATCCATCTATCCATCCATCCATCCATCCATCCACCCACCCATCCACCCATCCATCCATCCATCCATCCATCACAGAGATTGACCATTCTTACTATGGTGGTGTTTGGTAGTCTATACAAGAAGACTTGTTCCCTAGGTGGAAAACAAGAGATTGTTTCTTCATTCTTCTCCTAACAGTTTTTTTGCCCTGCCCTCTGACTTTTCTCCAGCTTATTTCTGTTGTTGGTGTTTCCTCTCATTTGAGTATTAGCTATGTTTGGGCCATTTTTTTTCTCTAGGGATGTTGATGTGGTGTGATTCATTCCTCTCATCACTGGTCCTGCTGTGAATCAGAGAACCTAGGTATCTCTGCCATCCTGTGGAGGACAGCTCCTTTTTCCATAGCAGCCAGTTGTTGAGCTAAGACAGCTCTTTCTTCCTTTACTTAGGTAATTGGGGATATAATGACTTAGCGATAACATGACTGATTCCAAACAATAACGGCAACATCTTAGCTTTATAAAACCCCCTTCCATCCAGGGAGGTGAACGCTCAACAAGGGTTCTCTCTTTGCTCTTGGATCATTCTGGCAGGATTATATATGTAAAAATATTACTCGGATAGGACAGGGTAAGGGGAAAGGCTGCCTTGAAGCTCTTGCTTTCTTGAGAAGAGGGGCAGTCCTGTGGTGGCGGATACAGTATTGAACTTGAGGCCAGGATGGGTTGGATTGGAATCCATTCTGTGACACCTGCTCTCTGGTATAATAACAGCAGCAGGCCTTGCACCAGGCACTTCGCAAATCATATCTCCTTTGATCCTTATGGCAACCCTGTCCCCATTATGCAGATGAAGAAACTAAGGCAGACAGGTAACGAGACCTGAGTGTCTGAGGTCAGGTTTGCATTTGGGTCTTCTCCGTGCCCCCATTTCTTCATCCCTAATGGAGGTAATGAGGGCACTCATCTTCCAGCTTGCCAGGAGGATCCTGTGAGGTGATATTTGCAGAGCACTTTGCATGCCTCAAGGTACTATTTAGCTGTTACCTAGTATTATTATTGTCATTAAGAGTATAGGCTCAAGCTGCAGGGCCCCTTGCAGACCTTCTCACCCGGCTTGTTTGATTTGAAATGTGAACGACCTTTCTCTGTGCAGGCAGAATTCCAGTGTTGGACTCCATACTGTGCCTTTGATAAGGTTCTGGGGCATTCACTGAGGGGGAGGGTCCTGAACATTCTGTTCTAGACAAGGTGTTTGGGAGTGGTCCACAAAAAGTGACTTCTCTTTGAGTTCAGAACATATTGAAAAGATTACTGGAAATGAGAAATTAGAAGGAGAATGTAATTAGGGCCCCCCTCAGCCCCAGTGTGGTAGAAGCTGCAGTGAGAAGCTTCTGTGTGGCGAGCTTCAGAGCTTCAGATGCTCAGGTGTATTCTTATGGTCCCATGCAGCTGCAGCAAAAGGTCCTCCCACTGCTAGTGAAGGACTAACCTGTCCTTCTTCTAGGGTGTTGAAGAGACAGATGCACAGGTTCCCAAATAGCTCATAAACTGCATGAGTCTGTCATAGTATAGAGAGTTGATAGGAGAGGAAAGGGAGCAGATTTGTGATAGGCTTTGCTCTGGGAATCTGTGACTGAGTTGTACCCTTGTGTGTTATGGAAAGGATTTTCCTTGTAAATTATCTGCTATCCTGTCCTCTGTTGAGGGTTGAGGGGGACTGTGAACTGTGGTTTTGAAGACACCAACTCTGCCCTGTGGGCCCCCCCCCCAGTGACTCATGAATCTGGGGTAGCTTCCATGGGACTCAAACTACATACATGTGAGGAAATTCAAGCTCCGAGAAATTAGGTGACATAACCCAAGATTATGCTGCAAGAATCAGACTAGAATCCAGAACTCCTGTTTTTCACACTAAACCAAACCATTTCTGTTTTTTACTTATTTACTTATTTTTAAGAAAAAGATTTATTTTTAACTCTCAGGAAGAACATTTCTAATTACGATGACAGTCTCGGCAGCCTTGGTAAGTCCGGCAGTGGAGGAGGGTTTTCCTTCTCTGTACAACTTCCCAATGTACAGTGTACCTTGGGAAAGTATATTGTTGCATTCTGAAGGTTAGAACTCAGTCATTCATCACAAGGATTGTTTTTATAGACAAATAATGACAATGTTAAGTCACCAAGACTTTATCAAACCCCCGCTCTTTGCCAACAGTTAACATTAGACCGATTTCTGCCTTTTCATTTGAATTCTTTTGGTTTTGTAGATGAAAGTATGGGAGGGAAGTAATATGGAAACAGCACAGAAAATAAGGCATGCACTGTAGTAATATATGTCTTATTTTAATTTCCTTGTAGATTCATATCTCTGTAACATAGAAATTGTAGAAAGATGGCTAGTAATTAGCTTATCAGCTTGTCTGAGTCTCCCCTTGGGAGTCACAACCATTAGGCAAAGTTCCTATATGCACATGGATTTATTTTATGTTCTTCCCCCCACCCCCACCTCTTCTTCTGTAGAACTGTAGAACCAAAGGTTTGGTATCTTTTAACACCATATACCTGGATTCTATTCTATGCCTTTTTCATTTTATTTTGCATACAGGTCACTGCAGCACTGTGGGAAGATAGAGACTCTAATCCAACTTTAGGACATTTTTTAGTCTCCCTTCCCCCCCTGCCTCCCTCCTCCACCATGACCCCTTCCCCTCTCACGAGTTGCCCTAGCTATTTCCCCAGTAACATCTGCCATTTGGGCCCATGATAGAAAAATCTACAGAACAATGTGATCTTCTGGGAAGAAAATTCTCTCCCCATAACCTGTCCTCTTAATATTAGTAGATAATTTTAGCTTATATGTAAGAGGCAAGAGTTAGGCACTTTCTATCCCTCTGCCCCTCTGAACCCTCTCTCCCCCTTAAAAATTAAGAACCCATCACATCATCAGCTTATTTGCTCTTTGCCATCTAAAATGCTACTCTCTGCCATGTGTCGTCCTCAGAGGTAATAAAAGTCGTTGCTTCTGTAGAATGTAAATATTAAGGCTGGTGTCTAAAGGTCATCATTTAAATTCAAAATGTCCATATTCCTTTAAATATTTATTGAGCATTAGTTGGGCATTTGTCCACGGTGAATGAGCCCTGGCAGAGGGCAGATCAGCTTCCTTGTGGCAGTGCAGACCTTCAGAAGGAAGCCGTAGCAGCTTCAAGCTTTTTTGCCTCCTGTGCCCTGTCTGTCCTGTGGCTGTGTACTCTTCAATGAGAAGAAGCCGTGAGGCTGAGGACGAGGACCAGGTGTGGCCCCCTCTGTCACCTTGGACCATATCCGAGATCTCTCTGTGCTTTACCTTCCTCATCTGGAAGATAGAAAAGCAGGGATGTAAATGTACCATCCTTATCTGTACGATGGAGACAGAAAGACTTTCACTACCCATTGTCCTGAGGATCATTTAGGTAATATCTGTTCATCACTTATGTAAGTAAATGCAGTTATTGTTCTAGCGCCCTTGTGTGTAGACTCAGAGGAGGGATTTTAGAATTTGTATAGGCTAGCCCTCCCATCTTGTGGGTGAAGAAGTTGACACGCTGAATTGTGAAGATTGCAC
The DNA here is from genome assembly GCA_028646575.1 of Pseudocheirus occidentalis. Classification (NCBI taxonomy): domain Eukaryota; kingdom Metazoa; phylum Chordata; class Mammalia; order Diprotodontia; family Pseudocheiridae; genus Pseudocheirus; species Pseudocheirus occidentalis. The sequence continues at coordinate 39,171,741 of CM053597.1, read as the reverse complement.
GGGTGAGGTTCACCGCTGTCCATGCCATCTGTATCTCAGCTGCCATTGTTTGTCGTTTTTCAGTCATGTCCCCATTGGGGTTTTCTTGGCAGATATACTGGAGGGCTTTGCCATTTCCTTCTCCAGCTCATTTTACAGATGAGGAAACTGAGGCAGAGTGAAGTGACTTGCCCAGGGTCACACAGCTAGTAAGTGTCTGAGGCCAGATTCGAACTCAGGGAGATGCGTCATCCTGACTTTAGGCCAGCCACTATCCACTGCACCGCCTAGCTGCCCTAGAGACATATAACATGCATGTTTTTGTTTGCTGCATATTTACATGGCGTGTGTTTTTAGATGTACTCGTTATCTCTTCGATTAGAATATAAGTTCCTTGCCTAGGACACTGTCTGATACAGAATAAAGACTCCATCAATACTTGTTGTTTTGTTAAAACTAAGATAAAGTACAAACTTCTCTCACTCAGAGCCTTTTGCAGTCTGACTCCAGCCTGGCTTTCCAGTTTCATCTCATGTAATTTGCCACCTTTCAGCCACAGTGTCCACCTTGCTGTGCTGGGTCCATGGTGGTTCCTCCTGCCCTCTCTGGTCTTAGCACAAGTTGCCCTTATCCGTGCAATGGTTCTCACTCCTCACCTCCATTTTTTGCATTCCCTCGATTCCTTCAAAGCCTAGCTCAAGGGCCCACTTCTCTGGCACCTTTGCTCAGCCTCCACCTGTTAGTGTGGTTGGTAGAATGTGCCTGAACGTGGGTGTCACGTGGCTGAAGCTGAGATCTTCACCATCAGGAGTCAGAAACCTCTTGAGTTACCTCTTAAACCTTGCATTTGTCTTGCCATAAATACTTTTGGGGACATTGTCGCTTTCCCTGTGTTCTCTCTGAACACTGCGCGAACACCTGATTTAGAAAGCATCATGCATCCTACCTGATCATCAAGGATGCAGACGGGCAACTGTTGTGAAGCTTATAGGCTTAGAGGATTTCCTGGGGGCATTGAGAGATAAATGCTTCACCCTGGCATCGCACAGCCAGAGTGTGTCAGAGGTAGGACCTGAACCTGGCTCAGCCTGGCTCTCGGCTGGTTCTCTGTGTGCTTACTGCGACTGCTGGGAGACAAGAACATGGCAAATGTAAATTTTCAGATGAGCAGTTGTCACATGGTTCTAGGGTACTCCTTTGGCTTGGGATACAAAGTCTTCCTATCAAGAGCTTTTTTGTTTCCCAATACTGAACATATTCATGGTTATCTTTTAGCTTCCTAAGAGCATCCAAGGAAGTCTTTTTAGGAAAATGAGTCATGAAGGCAGAAACTCAAGGGAGTGCTAGTAGAAGAAACATATAAAGGGTGTCCGTGGAAAAATGTCGTTTTTATGTCTTGAGAGCCAATTCCCTTGAAATTCCTAGGAACTCACAGAGAAAATACCTTTCAGAAAGAATCCACTTGGCAAGGTATCCTAGGGCCTTGGTTAGCTGTGCTGTTGAATTTCTCTTCACATCGTGTTTTCTTTGCTCTCTCTCTTGAAGAACAAGGCCTGTGTCCAGGGTACTGCTTAATAATACACGTCGCCCATCACTAGACTGATACTCCAATTATGTCTGATGCCTAAAATTAATTTAAAGAGCCTAAATATAAATTAACTTGTATTGCATCTCTATTACTATTTTGAATGGAGGAAAAAGCCTTATGATGCACAAGGCCAGTATAAAAAAATACTAGTATCCCAGGGAAGAAAAAAAGCAGAAAGTCCCAATAGAAAAGGGTCAGGGTCACACAGCTAGGAAGTATCTAAGGCCAGATTTGAACTTGGGAAGATGAGTCTTCATGACTGCTCTCTATGTGCTGTACCACCAAAGATGAAGCTTTGGAGGGAACGGTTCAATGATTGTAGAACAGATGAGTAAACTAGAATTAGGGGTGATATATTTCTCTGAATACTAATAAAATATGTTACAATTCAAGAGGTTCACAATCCAAACTTGTTTCTTCGTTCTGAGATGGGAAGAACTTTTTATTTACCTCTGTAGACTAACAAAATATTCTTTCACTGTAATTTGAAATTTGTGTTGGATAAACACCAGGAGTTCTCAGGTATCTGAATAATTAGAAGCTAGGTTTTTTGATGATTAAAATAATCCTAATTGAATCTTCTTGTTGAATATTTCACTACTCAGCATAGTATTAATGTTTAATATTAAAATAAGTTAACTGATTCTATGCAAATATGCAAAAATCATATGCATTAATTAACATTTGGCATGCAAGTGTTCTCAACTTGAAGAGCTAATTGATTAAAAGATGCTAATAGATGGTCCTAACAATTAAAGCTTCTCCTGAGCGACTCGCAGGAAAAGGCACAGAGAGCTTGCTCCCGGCACTGTTTCAGGAGTGGAAGTGTGCATGCAGGGAGCTCTGAGCTGGCTTGCCTCATGTGTGAGCCTGTCAGACATGGGTAATGTGGAGTTGAGTAATTACTTAATGATTTATGTGTATGGGTTGCCTTTTTCTCTCAGACCAGACCTTGACAGTGTATTCTTGCCTTGGTTTGTCAGCTCCCATTTTGAGGGGTGGTATTGGGACTGCTGATGGTTGACATGACAGAGGCAGAGAAGCTTTACCGAAAGTTTATGGAGTTCCAGAAATGAGCATGTGGTCATCATTTAAGACCCAGTGTGAGGTTAGGTGGCAGCATTTGAAAAGCATGGCCCTTCCTTCCAGTTCATATTTGGGCAGGAACAGCACATCACATATACAGGGACTGTATGAAATGACAGTTTTCCTTTGGAAAATTATCTACTAAAGAAAAATAGGGAGAGAGAAACAGGGAAGGGGAGGGAGAAACTATGTTTGAGTCATTCTTCTTGTTTCATGTTTCCTTCCTCCAAAGATGTCCTGGTACACGTTTAACAACCAGCTTTTCAAAAATTCAGGGCACGGTTCAAATCCTCATTGTTAACATTTTTTCCATCACCTTCTTAATCCTCATTGTTAACATTTTTCCATCACCTTCATAGGTTGAGACAGTCAAGAAAACCAGAAACAGAGATCTGATTTGTAATGTTTGCTGACATCTGAGGTGTGAATGCTCCCATTGAAAGTTCAGCAAGTCTTTTCTAGAGCAGGTCTGAGTTGGGTTCATTACATCTGAGTCTTCTTTTGATCAAGGAATTAAATAGACCATAAGTTTCCTGCCGGCTGGAACTGCTTCATTTTTGTCCTTGCAATTCTACCACCAGGCACAGTACCTGACACCTAGTGAGTTTTTAATTTTTTTTTTAAAGATTGGGTTTTCCTAACTCTACCAGGCTGAAAGTATAGGGGCTACTCACAGGCCTAATCACACTACTCATGAGCATGGAGGCTTTGTCTTTTTAGGCAATTTGGTGGCTTCCTGCTCCCAGGGACTCATCATATTAATGCTGAATTTACTGTAGACACCTGAGTGGCCTAGCTGCTTGGGGTTCAGAACACCTGAGCTCCAGTGATCTGACAGCTTCTGTTTTCCTGGAGCTGTTATTACCATCACACATGACTTAATCAGTGCTTCTTGAATTGAATGGAATTGAACATGTCTTGGAAGAATTCGGTTCCAACCTGAGCCTAAAAATGTTAGGGAAATGGTAAGGTAGAGTGAGGGAACTAGAGAAAATACTTTAGGTGAATTGAGTTCCTACACTGTACTAAGTTTAAATGATCTGTATAAATTTAAAAAAGAATACAATCTTTACTCTCAAAAAACTAATGGTCTAGTTGGGGAAAGAGGTGCAGAAATCCAGTAATGCAAGCTGGAATTTGATTAAGGTATAATCCAGTAAAGTAAGATGGGAGAGTCCAATACTTAACCTGCCAAAGAGGAGAAAGGGGTTACTTCTTGTTGGAGACAACCAGGAATCTTCCAGGGAGAAGCTGACCACTGAACTGCACCCAGCAAGGAAGTGAATGAAGTACAGTAGCTGTCATCGTGGAGGGGATTTGTATAGTTTATGCAAAAATGGGGAGGTTGACTAGTATTTGTCAGATAGGTTGCTGTTGGGATGGATGAAACTTTGCTTAAACTACAAGTTCCTATGTATGACCCACAGTGGTGCCAGAAGAATTTGACCCAAAGTCTGATACTATAAAATAAGTGAACAAAACCCAACCAACATTGTATTAATAAGCTCATAGATATAGAACTGGAAGCTTATCTTGACCAACTTCCTCATTTTATAGAGGTGGAAACAGAGACCTATAGAAGTTTAGTGACATAGCCAGGGTCACACAGCTGGTAAGTAGTAGAAGTGAATTTTGAACTTGATTTTTCCAACTCAAATTTCCAGCAATTTGAAAAAAAAACAAAACAAAAAAGCAAAACCCAGGAGGACTTCAGCAGGCTCAGTGAGTAGACTCTGTAATATGTAGCCAAAAAGCTACTATGATCTTGGACTGTGGTAAGGGAGGCCTACCAAAATGTTGATTGTCCCACAGGATTCAACCTGTCATACGTAAGCCAGATGGCCAGCAGTTCTGATCAGCCCACTTTAGGAAGGACATAGACAAACTAGAAAGAAGGACTTGACCTTACGGCAGATGAAGATGGGCTGAAGGCATGGGCTGTTTAGTCTGAAGCCGACTTCTCTATGATTTTGGGGAGTCATCCAGCCTTCTTGGAGCTTGCTCTCCCCGTCTATAAAAATGAAGGCATTGAATTACATGGCCTCCGAAGTCTCTTCCAGCTCCAAATCTTTTTTATTATTTATACTATTTTTGCTTATTTATTATTATTATTTTTACTAATAATAACTAGCACTTACATAAATACTTTAAAATTCGCAAATTGTTCCACACATATTATCCCATTTGATCCTCCCAGCACAGCTGTGAAGTAGGTGCTTTTATTATCCTCATTTTTCAGAGAGGTTAAGTGAGCTGCCAGGGTCCAGTACAGCTAGTAAGTGCCTGTGCAGGACCCGAACTCGCCTTCCTGACTCCAGGTGCATCTCTCTATCCATTTTTGGGTTAGGAACCACTTACTGATGATTTAGACTCTCCAGAGGTGAGCCAGGCTGCTTTGGGAGTTAGTGGATTCCCCATTTAGTGGGCAGGTAGGTGGCACAGTGAGTAGAGTGCCAGAAGACTCATCTTCATCAGTTCAGATCTGGCCACAGACAGGTACTAGCTGTGTGACACTGGGCAAGTCGCTTAACCCTGTTTGCCTCAGTTTCCTCATCTGTTCCAAATCTGAGTTTAGCAAAGGAAATGGCAAACTACTCTAGTATCTTTGCCAAGAAATCCCCATATGGGGCCATGAAGAGTGGGATGTGAATGAAACAACTCAAAAAAACAACTGTGGATTCCCCATCCCCAGAGGTGCTCAGGCAAAGGCAAGATGACCTTTTATTGGCTATATTGTAGAAGGGAGTTATTTTGGGTTTATGGGTTGAATTAGATGGCTCCTGAGGTCTCTCCCTTCCAACGTATTTGTTTGAAAAAACAAAAAGCAAACCACAAACTGAAAGCTGAGCTTTACAATCCCATACAAATCCTGTCCCCTTGTGCCCCGCCGCTTCATGGATCGTGTGTATCCATGACTTTTGTTTCCGACACAAACCCAAGGTTTTGAACTCACTCCACTGAAAGATGAAAAGAAGGCACGACTTGTATGAAACCCTCTTCAATTCCAATATCTGCAGAACTTAAGAGGGTGAAATGAAATGGAGGAAATTGCCATCAGAAGTGAGAGAGCCTGTGAAATTCTCCCTGGTGCTGAAAAATCCTTTTAGAGTGTGTCAGGTTTTGGTGTGTTTACAGTGATCTTTCCACTGCTCTGGTCGGAGGCAGCAGCTTTGAGCCTATAGGGCAGGGGTGGGCACGGCTTTCTGTGAGGTTCTCTGTGAGCCTAGATGTTAAAACTTAAGAACAAAAATTTCAGTGAGGCCATCTCTATCTTTAGCAAACCTGATGGTGGAAACCATGCCTAAAACATGTACAACATCTAAAAAGTTTTTTAAATACTTTTTTTTTTGGAAAAAAAAGCAGTTTTCTTATTTGGCTTCCCAACCACCTTTCCATTCCTTGTCACATTGTGGAACAGTGGAGAAAACACTGGCATTGGAGTCAGAGGATCCGAATTCAGATCTTAACTCTGACACAATGACTTTGGACAAGTTGTCGGTTTTCTCATCTATAAAATTATAGAGATTGGATTAAATGGTTCTAAGGCTTTTTCCAACTTTAAACCAATGATTCTACCACCAGCACATGTGTTGGTTGTGAGAAGTATGCTTGATTCCCATTTGGAAAAGAAGATGAGTGAGTTAGTAATCTCTGAGCTACGGGTAGATGTTTCTGTGAATAGATTTGCTTTCCTTCTGTTTTTGTGACCGCATGATTTAACACCTGTTGCAACTGTTGCTTTTCTTATGTGAGTCACATACATTAAATTTTAGTGCTGACAGATGTCTCAGAGAAAAGCTCTTTAACAAAGATCTATAGTGGGGAGTTATCTTTACCCCAGGCAGAACCCACTGTTCTGGTTTTGTTATGTTGGTTTATGGTCTTATATTAAATTCAGATAGTGACTTCTTCTTCCAGTGGTACCCAGGGCAATCTTAGAGGTCATATCTATCTGCTATATTGATTCTGTCAGGGACCATTCGAACCTATTCCCTTGGGGGAGACATTTTGTTAACGTTTGCAAAGGAGAATGCCAAAAAATTTGTAATTTGGGAAGGCATGATTCTTTTAATTTGGATTGCTTTTGCACTTGAGGGCTAGGTAGCTTCATGTTTCTACTTCAAAGCACTCCATGGAAAATTGAAGGATTATAATGCCAAAGATTCCAGTTAAGAAAAAAAAGCAATTTGAAAGTGGACACCTGGGCACTTCATTGCCCTTCTAAACAGAATAGAAATTTTGTTTAGGACTAGCTCAGAATGAAGAAGGCTGCCTACTGAGTTGGCAGGTCACTTCTATGCCTTCTCTTTACCCCCCCATTTTCTTGGAAATGCCTCTTTGCCATTGTGGCTCTCTTTGTGGAAGGGCTTTTTTTCAAATGAAAGGTAACTTGGAAGTTACAGGCCAATTGATGCTTAACACTTTTGTGGGTTTCTTTTTTGAAGTTGTCTCTAATCCAAAGTGTCACATGATAGGTAGGCTTGAGGGAAACCACACCATAGCTTGTCTGTCTTGGAAAAAGGGGAAAGTAAAATAAAAAAAAATTACCTTCCATTCTAGTAAGCATATATAGGCAGTTATGTAAATGTCTGTTGTCTTTTCTGTGTTTCTTTTATGCATCTGCTGCTTATTTATAAATAGTTGAAAGCATCTTTGTATTTCATCCATTCAGGAATCTTTCAGCGCCCTTATCTCTTTATTTATACCACATAAAGTCAGAGCTTTCAAAAATATTTTCACTATGCAGATACCCGCCTTAAGTAATCATACCAATTATGTCCCCCTAATTCTTGGGCAACATTGGATATTGGGAAGTCCTTATAAGTCCCCATGGCTGATAGAATGTCATATTCTAATGGCACTCTAAAATATATGACTTTGAAATAATTGAATGTTATTATTGGCTTCTAGTAGTGCTGTGGTTACTTGGGATGGTCAACTGTCTTCTAGGAGTTGTCTAAAAGAGTAGACATTTAATATATGTGATTTTCAGTGCTGTGTCCATGGCATTATTGGAAGTGTTTTTGGAATCATGGGCATTGTCACACCCCAAAGAGCAAGGTTTAAAATAGGTTTTAAAAATTCCTGCCTGGATTATGAGCAAAATAATCTGGGTAGAAGTGGGTCATTTATGTGTAAGTATGTGACATAGTGGGAAAACCATGCTACTTGGAATTGAGGGCTACCTGGATCTGAATCCCAGATGCTATTGTGTGACCACAGGCAAGTTGACATTTGCCCAATGTTAGGACTTAGTGTCAGTTTAATTGCATTTATCTCATACCAAACCAAAAAAAAACCCAAACCAACCCCTGTCATCTGGAAGTAAACTTTTTTAAGACTTCAAAATGCAAAATGAAGGATGGATGAAAGTGATTGCACCAGACAATCCAGATGGACTCTTCCTTGCAATTTTATCTTTCATTTTTTTTAACTTACTGAGGCTCAGTTAATTTGAAAAATGAATGTACTAGTATTTACACAAAGGGCTGTTGTGATTAAAACTTAATGAAGTTTGAAGTGCCACAAAAATGTCAATCATTTTTATTATTTTATGTGTAAGTTCTGTAGTCCTGATGCTGTGTTAGTGAATATGCATGTGTGTATGCAAATTGTATCATGGGTGTATATATTTATATGTGTGGTTACAGACATAAATATGTGGGTGTACATTACTTGATATTTTCCTGAATCTTTCTTGGTTGCATCTGTGGTATGGGGAGATGACACCAAGTTTTAGAATGTTATGGCAGTGGAATAAAAACAGGACTGCCAAGGGGCCTGTTGTTAGACTCTACTTCTTGGCTAAGGACCAGTCTTTCTAGTTAGCTCTTCTCACCAGTGAGTTGGTTACAAAGAGTTGAATTTTTTTAGCAACTCCAGACCATTTCTTGTGGAGTTGAGGGGTTGTGATTTATGTTAGAGGATGTGACATGAAAATAGTTTCTACCTTACAGATTCCCTTAAAGGGTCTAAAGCAGCGGTTCTCAACCTGTGGGTCATGTTCAATTTGTAACAATGAAAATGCATCCTGCATATCAGATATTTATGTTACGATTCACAACAGTAGCAAAATTACGGTTATGAAGTAGCAATGAAAATAATTTTATGGTTGGGGGGTCACCACAGCATGAGGAACTGTATTAAAGGGCCATGGGATTAGGAAGGTTGAGAACCACTGGTCTAAGGAATCCCAAGGGGTCCTTGGACTGCGCTTTGAGAACCAGTACTATAGAGTATGATGTCATATGTGTATGATGAATTAAGGGATGAAAATACTTTAGGATGGAATCTCTGGCTCTCTTCAATACTCATATCCAATGTCACACATGACACAAGTGTCATGTGTGTAGATCTAGTAGCAAGGACACTGGCTGGACCGTAGAATGCTTGCAGAGGCAAGCTTGGAGAAGTAGGATAGAACCAGATTAAAAGGCTCTTTAAATGCCAAGCTGAGGATCCTTGGATGGGAAACACTTATGCAAGGATCATTGGGAGTTCCATGGAGGTGGAATATCTTGCCATCTTTGTACCTTTTCCCTCAGTTGGAAAATGTGCCCATTGGAGGTGGTACAGTATAAGGTGACCAGTTGTTTGGTTTGATTAGGGGAAGAAATACTGAAAGAGAAATTTAGGTTGGTGGCGGATGGATTAGGGAATGATCAATAGTGCTAAGGTCATTGATTTGGCTTTTGCAATAGGCTAGCAAACCATCTGTTCTCTGAATTAAAAATCCATACCAAATGGAGAAGGAAGAGCAAGTGTTGCTGGTGGCTTCACATTCCTCTGTGATTAGTAGCAGCAAGCATAGACAGAACTGAGTTTTCCTTAAGGAGAAAAGGAGTATAGCTGTGGTAGCCAATGGCCAAACCGCATCCAAGGCAACAAGGGAAAAAACAGCCTTTTAACCATATGGACTTGCAGTACTCTTGGAGACACTGGAATCCTTCCAGATAGTCCTCCACTAGAGGGAAGAAAAGAATCATTGTTTATCAGGCTCCCGAATGGTGGAAATTGTGCAGTTCTGCTGTTCTGTCCTCCTGTGATGTTACAGAAGGTTCATTGTCGACTTTCCAGATCAGATCCGGCTACGGATTACAATTCTAACGATCAAGAGTCATCTTTGTTGGGTTTTAGACAGTAAGCAGATGTCAGACTAAGCTATTTGGTACATAGCTACCTGAAGTAAAGCCTCCCCCATTATACTTAGTCCACTAGCATAAAAGTTGAAGGAGATTTTGTCAATATTAGATGCATAGAGAAAGTATTCCAATTGCAGTTTAGTAATGCTTTCATTTCTCTTAACTCTAGATCTTTCCACTTAATATCTATTAGAGACCTACTGTGTTTTAAGTGCTGAAGATACAAAGAAAAACAGAAAAAAACTGCCCCCTGCTCTCAGGTGGTTTGTAATCGAATGGAGGAGACAACATGCAAAAAACGTAAAACTATTTACAGACAAGATAAATTGGGGATGGTGTCAGAGGCAAGGCTCTATCATTAAGTAGGAGACAAAAAGGCTTTTTTTTTAAAAGGTAAAATTTGTTTGTATTTTAAAAATTTAATTATTTTTAGTTGTACATTCTTTTCCTCCCTCTCCTGCATTGAGAAGACAAGAAACACAATATTATATTCATTATACATATGTAGTTATGCAAAGCATAGTTCCATATTAGTCATGTTTTGAATTTTAAAAAGCAAGAAAACTAAAGAATGAGGAAAATATGTTTCAGTCTACACTGCGAGTTTATCCGTTCTCTGTCTGCAAATGGATAGCATTTTTCATCATGGGTCCGTTGGAGTTGTGGAGGATCATTGTTTTGTTCTGAGTAGCTAAAACTTTCACAGTTGGTTATCGTGACAGTATTGCTGTTACTGTGTACAATGATCTCTTGTTTTTGCTCATTTCACTTTGCATCAGTTCATATAAGTCTTCCCAGGTTTTTCTGAAACCCGCTCCTCCCCTTCCTTAATGATTTTTTTACAGCACAATATTATTCCAAAAGGACAAATCACTCCACTATCTTTGCCAAGAAAACCCCAGATGGGGTCACGAAGAGTCAGATGCTTCTGAAGTCATTGAATAACAACCACAATTAATCCATCATATTCATGTAGCAAAATATGTTCAATCGTTCCCCAGCTAATGAGTTTCTAAAGGAAAGGATTCTTATTGAAAGTGAAACTTTAGGGGAGACTTGAAAGAAGCTGGGCAAACTAGGAGACAGATCCAGCATGGGAGCCATTCCAGGCATGGCGGATGACCCAGTGAAAAAGCTCAGAGTTGGGAGAGGGTCTGCGATGTGTGAGGATCAGTAAGGGGGCCAAGTCAGCGGGTTGCGTAGGATATGGAGAGTAGCAAGGCGTAAGAAAAGAAAACTGCCAAGGTGGGAAGAAGAGTCCAGTTCATAAAAGGTTGTAAAAATTTTATAATATAAAAAAGCCAAATAGAGAATTTTATGTTTTGTCCTGAAGATAATAGAGAGCCACTGGAGTTTATTGAGGAGGGAGGGGCTAACAAACGTGGTCAGATCTGTGCTGTTTGAAGATCTGCTTGATATCTGAGAGGAGGATGGATTGGAGTGAGGGGAGGCTTGAGGCAGCCATGGTCCCCAGCAGGCTATTATGATAGGCAAGGTGTGTATTGATGAGGGTCTGCACCAGCGGGGTATCAGTGTCAGGGGAGAGAAGAGATGCATATTTAAAAGATGTTAGGAAGGTGGACAGGGCTTGATAATTTATTTTGTGTGCGTGTGTGTGTGTCTGTCTGTCTGTCTGTGTGTGTGAGAGAAAGAGAGAGGAGTTGAGGATGACGCTTAGGTTGTATGTCTGGATAGTGACTGGGAGGGGAGAAAGGAAGAGAATGGCCATTCATGGAGCACCTACTATGTTCCAGGCATGAGAACTTTATGCATATTATTTATTTGATCCTCACAACAACCCTATGAGGTAAGTGTTGTTATTATTCCCATTCTTACAGTTGAGGAAACTGAGGCAAACAAAGGTTAAATGACTTGCCCAGGGTCATGCAAGCAGTAAGTGTCTGAGGTTGGATTTGAATATAGATCTTGATGCCAAGCCCGGTGCTCTGGCTGCTGTACCACCAGGTGCCTGAGAGAAGATAGTGGTCACCTAGAAAATAATAAGGTAGTTCAGAAGAAGGAAGAGTTTGAGGGAGAAAGATAATGCGTGGAGTTTAGGACGGGTTGAGTTTGTTACGTCTCTGGGACATCCATTTCAGGATGGCTAACGTAGTTGAAGATGTGAATCTGGAGGTCACTGGAGAGATTAGGGCTGGACAAGGAGATTTGACAGTCACCCGTCTAGAGATGGTAATTGAAACCACAGGAGCTGATGAGATCACCAAGTGAATAGTGTAGAATCAAGAGAAGAGGATCCAGGGCAGAGCTTTGGGGGACACCACACGGTTAGTGTCCATGACCTTACAATCACTAATTTTCTCTCCCTTAAAGACCTTCATTATTACCTTCTTAGAGCTTCCTAAGTAGTATTTAACTTAAACAATTATTGATATTTTACATTATTGAAAATTTTAAAATCATCGTTTTTATGGTTCTTTCCCCCCTCTCCTTCACCCACATTTCATCCTGTATCCCTTGCTCTCCCACATCTTGGAAGAACCAACTCTTAAAGTATAAGGAAAAAAAATCAGAAATAAGAAAAAAACTTTCTTCACGTAAGTACAGGAAAGGGGCAGCTAGATGGTACCTTGGATGATCACTGGGCCTGCAGTCAGGAAGACTCCTCTTCCTGAGCTCATATCTGCCCTTAGACACTTACTAGCTGTATGACTCTGGGCAAGTCACTTGACCCCATTTGCCTCAATTTCCTCACCTGCAAAATGAGCTGCAGAATGAAATGACAAACCAGGCCAGCATCTCTGCCAAGAAAACCCCAGATGCAGTCATGAAGAGTTGGATACAGCTGAACAATGACTCAGCAGTAACTTGGATGAAGAGCAGCCGAGCCATGCTGGGATAGAAGTTGATGTTTTATCAGCTCTCACAAGGGTAGAAGGAGAACAGATGTCAACAGGGAACAGTCAGGAATCAGACTTTCATAGACTTCTGGACAAAAATGGTGATTGATAAGGGTAGGAAACTGCTTTGTCTTCCATAGGGGAAGATAGTTGGGACCAGTGAAATGTCATTATTTTTTAAATTGCTAAAGAAGGACTGAGGAACAAGGGGCAGGGAGAGTGGAGCACCCAATTCTGGCTGTATTCTCCCTTAAGATGCTGGTGGTTGGGTAATGCCTGATCTTTGGTTTTATTAACCTTAGCATAAATGCATCATGGGGCGCTGGGGCCATTCTGGTCCAACTGGTTTTCACTGTATCCTATGTCCTAATTCCCATTCCCTCTCTATTTATTTTTCTGAGAAAGGGACTGACTTTCTTTTCCGTTCAGCTTCTTGCTTCATATACTTTGTTAAAATCAAAAAGAGAAAGGGGAGCTTATTATATCACCTCTCCATGGATGTTGATGACCCCAAAGCATTCTAGGATTGTCTCTTTGCAATCAGGTTTTCCAATTCCAGACATTCTTTTCCCTGATGGGTGCTGATGTTACCCATTGAATTACTTATAGCTATTTGAAATAATTTTCTGGACTAACCTCTTAAAACTTTTAGCTTGTTTCCAAATCTGTTAGATCAATGTCCCCATTTATTTAAAATATTTAGCAACATTTTAAAACACATTTAAACATAATAAGTAGGTTTTCATTATTTCCCTTGAGGTTCTTGACCCATTGTCCTTCCAGATGAATTTTGTATTTTTTTCTAGTCCTAGAGAGTAATCTTTTGGTAGTTTGATTGCTATGACACCAAATAATTAATTTAGATAGGATTGCCATTTTTATTATGCTGACTCACCTTACCCATGAGTAATTAATATTTCTTTAATTAGGTCTGTTTTTTATAAGAAATAGGTTTTTAAATCCCTTTACAAGATTCTCCCTCCAGGCATATGTGTTGGAGAGAAATGTTTCCTTTTCTTTACTAAACTTTCCACTTTCTATCACATTTCTTTTGCCTGAAAGAGGCAAAGCCTATTCTTCTCCTGCTCATTTCCTACTTCTGCTTTATCCTGCTTTTTCATCTGACTTCATGGTTACACATGAGGGTTTTGTTTGCTTTTTCTTTTTCTTTTTGTCATAAAGAAGCCTATATTTCTAACACTCGGAAATAATGAGCCTTCGGTTGACAAGGGTGGCTGTGGAAGTCTTGCTTCACCTGAATGCATCCTAGATATGTGGGCACTATTAAATGGCTACAGAGGATAGATGGAGCCATTTTGGTATTGGCCCCTGCACTATAATAACCTCTTGTTGCGAACATTTTGCTTGCTGTATGGATGCTGACTTCCAGTAGAGAAAGAATAGGAGAAATAAAGTAAGCTATGATCACTATACACAAGGGATATGGAGGAAGTCAATTTGGAAGATCCTGTCGATAGATGACAGCAATACTTCTGTAACTTACTGGTCATCTTTTCCTATTTTTGGAGTTAACCATGTTTCCTCTGTTTTGTTTAATTCAAATTGCTCTGAGAGAATGAGGGAATAAAGGGCCTCTACCTCAAGCCTTCAAGCATCGCCTGGTGCTTTTCTTATCTCTCTCTCCTTGGCTGATATTTCCTAGAAGCAGCCGCAGTCACCGAAGTCAAGCCTGTGATTTTCATGTCCTACAACTAAACGGAAAGAGGGAGAGAGAAAAAAAAGTTCCTAAAACCCTTCCTTCTTGAATCCTACAATTCAGAACCAGAGTGTCCCTTCATTTAATTGTAACTATCTCGTACCGTACTGAGAAGTACCTTTGGTGGATAAGTAAGTCTCTTTTGTGGCTATAAAGTGCAAAATGAAGGACAGACCAAAAGGACAGAAATAGACGGCTTAGACAGAGAAATTGTATATTTTCAGTTTTTTTTCATATAGACTTACTGTCTGTGTGGGGCAGTTCGGTGGTGTGGTAGATAAGATCACTAGTCCTGGAGCCAGGAAGATCTGAGTTTAAATTCTGCCACAGACACTTCCTAGCTGAGTGACCCTTGGGTCAGTCACTTAATCTCTCTTTTCCTGAGTTTCTTCATCTATAAAATGAGTTTAGTAATAACCCCTACTTCCCAGAAGGATTAAATGAGACTGTTTGTGACATGCTTTGAAAATCTTAAATCATTGTATATATATGCTACCTGCATCTGCTGCTGCTGCTGCTAGTACTACTGTCACCACCACCACCACCACCACCACCACCACCACCACCACCACCACCATCACCACCACCACCACCACCACCACCACCACTACTAATATTACTATCACCACACCACCATTACTACTACTGCTAGTTAGATTCATCCATCTCATCATTAAACATTAGAAAAAAAAAGATTTAGGACACACATGTATCCATACATATCAAAACAGCTATAGAAAAAAAATCTTTATATCTATTTTCTATACCTGTGTCTAATATCTATAGTCTGTGTGTATGACTTATATCTAATATCTCTATTCATCCATATCTCTCTCTGTCCATCCATCTATCTATCATGTCCATCCATCCATCCATCCATCCATCCATCGATCTATAGATCTATCGATCTATTGATCTATCTATCATTTGTCTGTCTCTGTCACCAATCTGTCAGCCATCTAAGATGGCGCCTGTGGTGTCCCTGGTGTAGGCATCTCTCTGTGTGTATACTCCCTCTGCAGATGCAGATCTGCAATTCTTACATAATGTAAAGCTTTAAACAACTGCCCAGGGCTGTAAGTGGTTCAGTGGCCAGCTCATGGTCCTGCCTTTAGTAAGTGTCACAGGCAGGTCTTTTTGACTCAATGGCTGATCCTCTGTCCACTTCAATACCACCTCTGAAATGAGTCTACATCCTGTTCTTAATGAATAACCAATGACAATAGAAATCCATCTTCTTGATGTAACACAATGAAGCCCTTTCCTTGATTACCACAGGGCCTTTTAAATCGGGGGATTGAGTTGAGGGTAGAGAGGGAGGAGGAAGGAGGAAGGAGGAAGGGAAGAGAGTAGAGGGAAAATACATTTTGATTGGTTTCTCTTTTGATTACGAATGGTGTGTGTGTGTGTGTGTGTGTGTGTGTGTGTATGTGTGTGTGTGTGTAAAAGTGCAGGTACGATTGCCAGAGGGCTGGCTTAACTTTGAACCTATGCCAATATTTTTGGATCAAGTTAAATGCTTGATGTTAGGGTATTGGCCACAGCAAAATCAATTAAAGTATATAAATAATGTGTTTTTTATTTGTCATTTTAAACAACTTTAGATCAAAACATTCTGTTCTCTCGAATATTATGCAGATGCTGCTTTCTATTTTACTCCATTGTGCTGTGGATCCTTATCTCTTTTTTTAGGGATGATACATCAAGAAGACAGATAATTTTGCTTATCGTCTTTTTTTTTCTTTAATAGGGTGTCTTAGCTCTGTGATGTACTTTTACTAACCTCAGAAGTTTTCACTGTCATTGAAATCAGAACTAAGCACTATTATTTGGCCAATTATTTTAAGAACTCTTCTTTCCTTTTAGGTTTTTCAGATTTCCCGGCCAAGTTAAATTTCATAAGCAAGAGAGAGGGGAAAGGAACACTTTGATATGTTGACTTGCAAGTCAGGCTGACTTATAACTCCTAACTGGAAAAGTTTTATCTTTTTATAGTTGACTAAAAAGCTTTGCCAAGTTAAAAATCCAGACCTCCCCTCCTTCATGAGCCACTTTTTGATGGACATAAATTCACCGCTTCCATTCTGCACGGCTGCTTTCACATCAGTGCAGGAGGAAGCCTTTACATCTTTCTCTGAAATGCTTTTTGTCTTTCTTTTTTGCTGCCCAAAGATTTGGTGTCAGCAGCTGAAGGCCAGGAACACAGTTTGTATCACTGATATGATTTCATTGTTATTACTTTAAGGAGGTTTAGAATCTTCCTCCCATTAGGAGTGTAGCAGAAACCGAAATTCTGAAACTCAGTCTATCCAAAATGGAGCTCATTATCTTTTCCCCTAAATACCCTTCTCTCTCCTGTTGTTACTGTAGAGGGCAACACCATCCCTCCAGTCCTTCAGGTTCAAAACCTAGGGGTCATCTGAAATTCTTTGACTTCTCTCTCCCTCGAACCCTGAATATCTGATCCATTGCCAAGGTCTGTCTTTTTCTCCTTTGCAATATCTCTTGAAGATGCCCCTTTCTCTCCTCTGACACTGCCCCCACCTTGGGACAGACCCTCATCAACTCATGCCTTGATCATAGCAGTGCTCTGCTGGGGGAATGGGGGATGAGGTCCTGCTGGCTTCAAGTCTGCCCCCCTCCTCCAGTCCATTCTCCATTGAGCCACTAAAGTGACTTTCCTAAAGCTCAGATCTGACCATGTCACTCCCTTACTCAATAAACTCCAGGGCTCCTTATTGCCTCCAGGATCAATTACAAAATGCTCCTTTTGACATTCAAAGCCCTTTGCTACCTTTCTAATCTCCTTACACCTTAACTCCTTGTCATGTCATCTTTGATTCAGTGACATTGGCTTTCTGGCCTTTCCACAAAAGGAATGCTCCATCTCTTGCCTTGAGGCATATTTTTCTGATTGTCTCCCATTCCCAGGATATTCTCTCTCCTTTGCTTCAACTTCTGACCTCTTTGACTTCCTTTAAGACCTAACAAAAATCCCACTGCTTCGGTATGAATTGTTTTAGGAAGATCCTGGAGGTCAGCTGTCCAGATGAGGTCTTCTTTAAAGCTGAACTGCTAAGCATTCAAAGAGAGTGCAACTCTGATGGGCTGAATGCCAAATCCATGCTGACCCCAAAGATTATTTTATAGAGTGCTCACACGAGGTAAGCGCTCATATGGTGGTCAGAAGAAGAGGTATAAGGACACTCTCGAGGTCTCCCTGAAGAACTTTAGTATTGACTGTGAGACATGGGAGATGCTGACACAGGACTGTCCAGCATGGAGTGCCCATATTAAAGAAGGGGTTGTATTCCCTGAGAAAAGCAGAATCATAGACAGAGAAGTAAATAATGAGCTGTGCAAATTCAGAGTCACTTCCACTCTGATATACTAATGGATCGCTTGTGCAGATCTGTAGTAGAGCCTTCCAAGCTCATTGGTCTGATCAACCACAGCTGAACACATTGTACCCTGACTCTAGCATTGGGATGTCATTGGTCTTCTTGGAAAATGAAGGATGAGCAACAAAATCCTACCTTCTACAGGAAGCTTGTCCCACCCCCTCTTAATTCCAGAGCCTCCCCTAAATTACTTTGTGTTTATCATGTCTATTGCTTGCATTGCATAATTTGCATGTTGTTCTCATGTATTCGATTGTAAACTCCTTGAAGGCAGGGATTGTCTTTGGCCTCTTTTTGTAACCCAAGTACTTACCACAGTGCCTGGAGCATAGTAGGCACTTGATAGATATTTACAGATTGAATTGTGTTGTGCATTTGGGTTTCCTGTTCCAAGTTAGGGGTCTGTAGGAAAAATCTACTTCCTCATTTGTTACACAGTTGGTCTCTGAGAAATGCCAGGGTGTGCTGGTCGTTGGTTCATCTCTCCTAGATTTTCTCGATTTTTTTTTTTACCTAGGGATATTTGGGGGATCATATGTGATGGCCAAGTCTTTCCCCCAGTTCTTAGCTTATCTCATTTTTGAACCAGAAATCATCTCATGTATGTGTAATGTAAATGGTGATGTTAGTATCTGATGATCTATCAGTGATTAACAAGTTAACTGAGAAGATGCGGAGATATTGGGGATGTGGAGAATCTGGTGTGTGTGATGGCAGGGAGAACTGAAGTGTAGGAGAGAAGAGTTGCAGGGAGGAGGTGGCATTGGGGAAGGAGGTTAGAAGGTGAAAAGAGCTGAGATGAGCCAAGGATGGCTTCTGTGAATCTGGGCATCAGAGGAATCACGGGAGTGCCTGGTGAAATCAGACAAAAGGCGATCTTGCATCTAAATATTTTAAGAGGGCTAATAGAATATATAGTTCTGTCTTGACCTGGGGGGCTAGAACTAAGAATAGAAATGAGACCACTTAGTCAGAAATCATTGAACTCGAGGTAGTGAATGCTTTTCTTCAAATGGATAGATATAGGCTCTGTAAGATATGCCCCATACTACTACCTTCTGTAAGAAGGAAGACCTGAGTTCCAATCCCACCCCAGATACTTATCAGCTGTGTGACCTTGGGCAAGTCACTTAACCTCTCTCTTGCTCTGTTTCTGTATCTTAAAGAAGGGATAATAATAATAATAATAATAATAATAATAATAATAATAACAACTATCTCCCAGGATGGTAAGGTGAGATCATATTTGTAAAATGCTTTGTGAACCTTAAAGTTATATCTGCTTAAATGTTAGCTATTAACCTACATCCCCTGAATCTTCTAAATTATTGTAGTTTCTTGTAGTCCAAATGCCTAACTCGTTGTTATGAGATAGGCTGCTTATTTCAGAGGACAGTTTCTGAACTTCCAGTCTTGAGCCCTCAGCAACAAAGATCCCATCCTTGAACCTATTGGGTTGTGGCTAAAAACAAAACTAGGAGCAATTTCAGGGAGCTTCCCCGGGGTGGCCACTGGTATTTTGTCAGATACTTCTATAACGTCAGAAGTTGAAAAATGTACCACAAATGTTCCTAACTCATCTTAATGACTTTTTCCCAAGTTACTAAATTTATGTGTCTAATTAAATTTCCTCTTATATTTTCAATTATTTTATCTAATGATTTATTTTTTTGTGTTTTTGGCATGTGTTGTTGTTCGGTCATGTTAAACTCTTGTAATTTGGGGTTTTCTTTTCTTTCTTTTTTTTTTTTTTGCTCTTTTTTTTGGAGGGGGAAGGTAGGGCATTTGTGGTTAAGTGACTTGCCCAAGGTCACACAGCGAGTTCTTTTTGGTGTTAAGTGTCTGAGGCTGGATTTGAACTCAAGTCCTCCTGGCTCCAGGGCCAGTGCTCTATTCACTGTGCCACCTAGCTGCCCCAATTTGGGTTTTTCTTGCCAGAGATACTGGAGTGGTTTGCCATTTCCTTCTCCATCTTATTTTACAGAGGAGGAAACTGAGGCAGAGTTAAGTGACTTGCCTAGGGTCACACAGCTAGTCAGTGTCCGAGGGCAGATTTGAACTCAGGAGCATTAGTCTTCCTGACTCTGGGCCTGGTGCCCTATGCATTGTACGATCGTGTACGATCTTAGAAAAGCAAACTCCATTGATTTATTACCTACATTAGAGAATAGAATTTCATTTAATTTGTCTATCATTCCCTTATTTAAAGCTTCAATACTAGTTTGAGGCCACTAAGTGGTACAGTGGGTAGAGTCCTAGAGTTAAGAAAACTTGGATTCACGGTTGGTCTTAGACACTTAACTAGTTCTGCGGCCTTGGGCAAGTAACCTAAGCTCTGTCTGCCTTAGTTTCCTTAACTGCAAGATAGAGATCATGAGAGCACCTGTTTCACAGGGGAATCAAATGAGATATGATTTGGAAACGCTTAGCATGATGCTTTGTACATATTAGACACTGTAACTATGCACATTCACTAAATATTTAGTGATAAAGGCCATTTTGTAAACTTTGATTATAGCATACTAAACCTGAAGAACACTACTACTAGTTAATTAATTCTCCCTTTATCCATTCATCTGTCCATCTATCCATTATCTGTCTGCCTATCCATTATCTATCTATCTACCTATCTATCATTTATCTATCTATCTATCTATCTATCTATCTATCTATCTACCATCCATGCATCTATTATCTATCTATTTATCTGTCTGTCTATCTATCTATCTATCTATCTACCATCCATGCATCTATTATCTATTTATCTGTCTGTCTATCTATCTATCTATCTGTCATTATCTATATCTGTCTGTCATTTCTTTCTTTATCATTATCTCTGTGTATTTGTCATCTGTCTATCTATCATTATCTATATCTGTCTATCTGTCATCTCTATCATTATCTATATCTATTGATCTGTCTATCTCTGTCTGCATCTATTTATGTATCTATGTATGTATCTATCATCTATCTATCCATCCATCCATCCCTCTCTCTATCCATCTATCATCTATCCATCTGTCCATCTTTCTTTCTTTCTTTCTTTCTTTCTTTCTTTCTTTCTTTCTTTCTTTCTTTCTTTCTTTCTTTCTTTCTTCCTTCCTTCCTTCCTTCCTTCCTTCCTATCTATCTATCCATCCATCCATCCATCCATCCATCCATCTATCTATCTATCTGTCTATCTATCTTATCTATCCCATCTCTCCTACTATGAAAGATCCTCTACTTTCTTCATGTTTGATTGATGTCTTTCTCTTGAATTTTGTCTGGTACTTATTGTAGTGATTTTGTAAAATTCAAGTCATAGTCAAACTTGTTGCTAGATTTAGATGGTGCCTCTGAGGTCTACATGAAAATTCATGCCATTCAGGAAGCATTTCTTAAGCAGCTGTGTGCTAGGAAGGAAGCGGTGATGGTTTTAATTTGGTGGCTCTCCCTCAACCCCCACCCTAGTAATAGCAACAACACACAGAACCATGGCAGTTTGAAGAGTTTGGGAGTTTTCAGTGACAATCATGGATCAAGGAAGTAGGCTAAGGTGAAGGGTATTATTTACATATGGTAATTCTAAAGCTATAAACATTTAAGTGTGTATTATAAGAATAATTTTACTGAGACAGAGCTTAGAGAAAGGAAAAAATAATTTCCTGTGGCATTGGCTAGAGTATGTGATAATTATATTCATTTGGAAAAAGAAATTGCTTTTTAGAAGCTTTCCTTCTTTTCTTTCACCTTCAACATTTCCACTTTTCTGCTTTTCCCCTTAGACTCTAGAGACAATTCATTATCACCAGATTATGTGTTAAAGTCACTAACATAAGGTCATAGATCCATATCTATAGGGCCAGAATATTAGAGATCATTTAAATCTCCTCTCCTCTTTTATAGATGAGGAAACTGAGGGCCAGAGAGATATCAGTCACATACATATGGAGGTAGAGTCAGGATTGGAACTGGGTCATGGGACCCTGACCCACCACTCTTTCTGCTGCACCATGATTTCTCCACTTGGCATTTGGAAGCATCGAACCACAGGAAATGTCCTAGGTCTGTGCTGGAAGTTCCATTTTTCTCTCTTCTGTCGTTTGCTTTAATTTTACCTACTCTACAATTACTCTAGGAGTCCCTTTAGGACAATATTTCCATATATTGTTCTGTTGTTTTCTTATCTTTTCTTCTGCTGTTTTAGATTTTTTCTTCTTCATCTATATTTTTATTTTTCTTAATCTTACAAAAATACTCTCTTCTTTTTTCCTCATTAGTTTTCTATGCTTCATGTGTTTTTCAGGTTCTATTTTTATCTCTTTCTAATTAAGCCATAGATTTTTCTTCTTAACATGTAGATCTACCATAGTGGTTGTTTCACTTACGCGGAGGTCAGACTTCTGGCAGCCAAACATTAGGAATACCACTGATAAATAACTCAGAACGGAAAAAGGTCTTAGAACACCCCAAATATATGCCATAAATCCTAGGGGGCTTTATTACTGTGAGTGTGTACCTCAGACCTTTACTTTGAGCCTACTGACGTAATGCTTGCCTTACACTCTAGGTTATCTTCAGGGATGATTTGTGAACATTTTGAGGGTGAAAATAACTTCTTTAAGTTGTCTTTTTTTCCCTGAGTGTGTGCATGTATGTGTGTGTGTGTGTGTGTGTGTGGGTGCACGCATGCATGTATGCACACATGAAATTATTAATTTGGTAGAAAAAGGGAATACTAGGTCAAGAAGAAAAAAAGTTGAATGACCCATGGAAAGGGTCATTATTAAAGAGTTGGAGTAAGGTCTCTAGGTGGAATGCCCTTTGGCTCTCTGCTGCTGCCTCTCCTTAAATCTCTTTTCTGCCTCAAATTCCATATTGGTATTCATCAAAGGATCATGGGTTTGTGTCAGGAGCCTGCTTAATGTCCAGCATTAAGCATGACTGGAGATGTGAATAAATGAAGTGACCAGGCCATGTGAGTTGTTCAAGGAAGAACCATGAGCTCTGTTTATTGATGCTTAGAACAAAGTTTTTAAAGATCCAAATGACAAAGATTCAAGTATCCTTATCTCAATCATATCCTGGAATATTATTACTAATGGAATAGTCTACTGTACTCGGGAAGTAGCTTGTATAAGACAAGGCTTGTTATCAAAGATCCAAGAAGTCATGGGGAAGGTCAGTTGTCTTTTATAAAAATGTTATCTTACAGCACAAAGGATGCTCCCTGAGAGCAGGCCACAATCTCAAAGATATCTGCATAGAAGCCAGATACTTACAATAGTCTTTTAGCATACTATAATAAGGAACATGTCCTTTTTAGTACCTGAAGTTTGGGGGGGGTAAAGGTTTTGATGTCAGGATATCAGACAGAAGTCTTTTCAAGTGCACTTGTGAGGTTCCTTTGGGGGAGCAAGCCTTTGCAAGCCGCATCACCTTGAGAGGAATTAGGGTACATAATTAGTCTCTCATCTGAGTCCTGGATCAGGCCTATTTGGTTCCCCACAAGTTTCGATCTAGAGGCCAACCCATTCTTGGCCAAGAGAGATGAACAAATTGCCCAAGGTTACATAGCTAACCACACTGGGGCTAAGTGGAAGAGTCAGGCATTGACCCCAGATGCCTCGATGCCAAGTACGGCCCTTTCTTTTTCTTTTCAGTGAACCACATTGTCTTGGATGATGTGTCCTCTAGTAGAATGTAAGTTCCTTGAGGACACAGATTGTTGCTCTTTTTTCCCCCTTTTGTATCTATCGGCATTTCCTTGAACATGGTGAGAGCCTAGTGTTTGTTGAAGTGAATTAAACTCATTTTTAATAAGCTTGATTTGATTGACTGCCAGATTTCCCAGATTGGATGGTGGTGGGGATTGGAGATGGGGTTACTTCTGCTAGAGGTAGACATATTGAAGGCAGCAAACAGTGATAGCTGCCGGCAGAGCTAAATATAGAACCATAAAGAGCAGACAAAAGAATCCATACCTGCAAGGGGCCAGTTAGCCAAAGGCAGAGCAGCTCTGGGCAGCATCAATAGACCCGAGACTTTTATTGTAACAGACACAGCACATAGAATAGCTCGTGTTCTGGATGGACACAAGTCATCAATAAGTTATGTTGCATTCAGTATAATTTTTTTAATATGATAGGATATGTAATATGCTTTAGAGGAATTTCCACTAAAAAGGGATAAAACTTTTTGACACTTAAAAGCAGACTTGTTTGTGGAAAATTCACTGATATCAATGACCATATTCTCTAAAGATGCTGAATAAAGGGGGCCCTCCTGTATTTTTTAGCTCTTGTGTATTACCCATCTTCTCCATTGTCTCAGTGTCATCATCACCATAAATATCTATACCTTTCTACAATTTTTCAGAGATTTGGGATTTGATTGGGGGGCAAATTCCCCTTCCCTAGCACTGATTGCAAACCCTTTTTGACTTGGTCAGTGATTTTTAAAAACAAAAAGCTTTTATGAAGGAACATTATTTCAAAGGTATAGTAAGAACAAATATATAAACATTCTGCCCTTCTCAGGCTCCCCAGCCTCCCACATCCCAATCTCAGGTGCTCTGGTGTCTGGGGAGGGGAGAGGATTAGATTCCCAGTTAGCTAAATTCCTGTATAGAATCAGTCCCACCAGATTCCATGTCCGAAGCCCTCCACTTTTCTCCTGGGCTGGTGGCAACCTCCAGCCTGAAATTCTGGGCTCCAAGACTCTGACGGCTTGAGTTCCTAAGTCTAGGAATACAGTTTCTGCACCTAGAACTGAAAGGAACAAAAGTAGATAAAAACTTCAAGCCCATTTCTTGGAGATACCTGGCCTAGAGGGAGAGGAAGGAGTCCCTCCTTTTCTCCTACTTTACTGTACGGCATCTCTGCTATGGGCAACCAAGACTTTCCCCAGTGTCTCCACACATTCTGCTCCCCATGCACAGAGAGTGGCTAAAAAGGGATGGCCATCTGGTGGCCATCCTGGTGATGAACCTCTATGCATTTAGTTAAGTTGGTCCTTGAAAATGACATCTGTCCAATCCACAGATGGAAGTATTCACTAACAATGGATTTGTCATTGCTTTCACTTTCCTGGGATAGCCTTGCTTAACTTTTCAGTGAAGCATTAGGTGAGGGACTTTATAAAAATAGAATTATGATGATTTACATTAATTTAGCACTTTTTAATTGTGAGGAAATACCTTACTTGATCCTCACAACCACCTTCTGAGGTAGGTATTCAAGTATTATCTCTGTCTTCAGATGGCAGAATTGTTACTTGTCCAAGTCATACAGCAAATAAATGAACTCCAATCCAAATCTCCCTTTTAATGAGAGCAGCTCTCTCTGTCTCTATCTCTGTCTCTCTGTCTCTCTCTTTCCCTCCCTCCTCTCTCCCTCTCTCTCTCTCTTCTCTCTCTCTTCTCTCTCTGTCTCTCTCTCTCTCTCCCTCCCTCCCTCCCTCTCCCTCTCTCTCCCTCCCTTCCTTCCTCCCCCGTCTCTGTCTCTGTCTCTCTTTGTTTCTGTCTCTCTTTTCCTCTCTCTGTCTCTCTGTCTCTTTCTCTCCCTCTCTCCCCTCACTCCCCTCCCCCTCCATTTTTTTTATCATTTTGAGATAGCCAAAATGGGAAACCTAAATAATACCTAGCTAACATTTGTTAAAATTTGTTATCCCATTTGATCCTTAAGAGAACCAGTGACTTGGCCAGGGCCACACAGCTAGTAAACATCTGAGGCAAGTTTTGAACTCCAGTCTTCCTAATTTCAACTCTGACATCCCATTCATTGCAAAATCTAGCTGCCTCTTAAGAAACTAACCCTTATTCTTTGTCCTCTTTTGGGAATCTTTTGAACAGATGATAGGTTCATCAGAGGAATCCTGATAATACGTGCTCTCTGATGAAAGGATCCTGAGTGTCTCCAGAGTTGGTTTAGTATTGAATGCCTTTTGCCTGTTCAGTGCTGGGGATTTGAGGACAGTGCCAAAAATAATGCTTGCTTTCATGGAGCTTACATTCTGCTTGGGACAGCCAAGATGGCACAGTAACATAAGTAAGCATCATGTACAGTCATTTGACACATACTGTATCAAAAGACTGAAAAATACATAAAACTGAATTTAGATACTTCCAGAATAAGTCTTCAGATTTAATTTAATGTGGCAAAGATGAACTATGTATGGAATTTTGATCATGACAGTATCTCCTCACAGTGATGAAGAGAGGGACACAAAGATGTATTTAAAATAAAAGAGAGACAGTTGCTTAGGAACAACCTTATTTGAAAGTATAGACTATGGAAATTCATTAATTTATTTAACTAGTGTTAGTAAGTACCTTGTAAATCTTCTGTTAAAGTTCAGCATGGTGCCTCACGATGGTAGAGAGGAAATCTTTGTTTGTCAGAGGCTATGACCTTGAATCTCACATTCCAGCAGGTCCTCCTACACTAAAAAGGTTCCAGGTATGATCCTGATAGCCCCTACATCTGTTGTCTGAAGACCAGCCTGGCCAAGTTAGTAGAGGCACATTACTAGAGTAGTAGTCGTCTAGTGGTGAAGATTTTGACCATATCAGCTTTCAAAGATCATCTAGTAATCAATGTCAATAAGCACTCCCCTTCCCATGGTAAAACTTTGCCTAGGACCTTACCTTCCTTTTGTCTCTCCCTTTGAAATGTAAACTTTTGAAGACAGGGACTCTGTGCTTTTCTTTGTACTCTCAGGGCTTAGCACAGTGCCTGGCACTGGGTCAGTATTTAATAAATGACTGTTGACTGACTGTTGACCTACTATGTGCCAGGCACTATGCTGGGCTCTGGGGACACAAAAATAAAATCAAGATTGTCTCTGCCCTCTAGGAGCTTATATTCTACTAAGTCACAGACAAGTTGCATTCGGTATCATTTGGCAATTCAGTATTGTAACCTTCAAGCTCTTCAGAAATGAAACTAATCTGGTCAGCTTGCATAACTCATCTTCTAGGCAGATTTGGAAATAGTTCTTATTTTATTCTGTTCTAGTGGAATGGAAGAAGGAGACAGGTAATAGGCACAGAAGATGAGAACTGGCCTTAGAATCAGGAGGTTCAAAGCCTGCTTCTGATCCACACAGGCTCTGTGGTCCTGGGGAAGTTATTAACCTCTTAATGGCCCAGCCACCTCTCCAAAACTCTTTAAGTTGTGTGGAATGGAGTGAATCAATGGAATGAATTTTCTCATTGGAAATTCCTTATAGCAGTAGAGTCAGAGGTACCCACAGAAAAAGGTGTTACACAAAGCTGTCCTGTGTTCTCCTGTTCTTCCTTTCTTTGTAAAGAGGGGAAAGGATGAGGGCTGTCTTTTTCCAGTCAGTATCAATTGCAGATAAAGCCCTGTCCTATAGAGGCCACTATGAAAGTATTAGATTTGCCATCTTTTCCTCCCCTCCACCTCCCCCCATATCATGCAGCACTGAAGGTGCCCTGCCTGTGACTTGGCACATTTTCCCCAATGGGTGCTGCTCTAGTATGTAGTGACGACCTTTCATTTTTGAGGTTAATATGAGCGCCAAGCACAACCTAGAAGCCTAATAAACTCAACACCCGCCATATAACTTCACATGCTTAATGTTATGGTGGCACATAGCTCGGTACCTTAGTTCCTGATGCCACATGTTTGATAAGTCTGATTATAGGTGTCTGTGGAGGTCCTAGGGCGTTGCTTCCTAGATGGATAGAACCCACAGGCACACAGCTGTGCACATAGATACACGGATTTTCTTCTGTGGTTCTTGCAGAGTGACAGACTCCAGGAGCACAAACTTTGACTTCCGAAGGACCTTGGATGATTGCCTAATGGAATTTGTCAGTCAGGACACTTATTGGCTTCCTTCAGTGCTTTTAAAAAAATTGAATTGGGCCTGATTAGTTGCATCCCCTAGATTAAATGATTTTTAAACTCCCCCTCCCCCCCAGCCCCTATGAAATCACCATTATCTTTTATTTTGGCTCCCATTCCTGCATTCTGGAGAAGCACCACCGCGTTGCAAATCAATATCTTTCCGAAGAGACACTGTGTTGTAAATTGCCTAGACAGCATATGCACCGTTACTCTGGCTGCAATGCTGCTGCAGAACCTGGGTAGGCTTCCTTCCTGGGAACTCCACAGGCAAGTCCATCCTATTAAAGAAGGAAAAAAAAATTAAGTTTTTAGGAAATGGACAATTGCACTGCTAAAGCCCATTAGATAGCTAGATAGGGTTTCCTTTGTGTTTGCCTGGTTCTTTTTTTTCACGTCTGGTCCACCGAGACTAACCTGTCTTGAGGGATTTCTGTTTTTTTTCCTGCTTCCCCCTCTCTCGGTTGTAGTACAGCCGTACCATTTCAGCTTGCTAGTGCAGAAAGATGTGAATTCAGTTGCTGAATGAGCCTGGCCTGACTGCAAACACATTGCTAGAGACATGTTAAAGAGTTGCAGGTGAATCTAGCTTGATCCAGAAAACAGCAAAACGGTAAGACAGAGCTTGTTTGGGATAGAGCAGCATTTTTTTTTAATAATGGAGCATCTTTGCTAGTCTGCACCGAGAGTATGAAACACTTGCAACTTGAAAAGGATTCATTTTGTGCATGTTATTTTTTCTTCTCTTTTTTTAACTGCCAAAAAAAAACCCCAACCCTTAGGTTGATGCATGTGGTATTTAAACCTGTAATCTGACATGGTGCTCCACACATCACAGAGACTCTTAAGGCTCCCTAGGATATCCCTTGTAGTTTGTAAACATCAGCATCATGATTAGATGCGGAAGAGGCTTAAGGAATGTATCTCTTTGCTATAGCTGAATCATATTTGTCTTGAAACTAGCCTTATTCATTGCAGCCTAAAGAGATCTCATGGATGATTTTGCCAGGGTATGCTTGGCTGCATGCCCTCTGGGACAAGTGAGTGAAGGACGGGAGACCACTTTTTCATCTGGGTAAACTGATGTCTCTGAATTCAGCCTGATCTGATCTGACTGGAATAAATATCTCAAGTACCTTTGGGAATTTTGGATCTCCCTTCCCCCCTTCCCCTTTTGGGGGAGTGTATACCATATTGGAGTGCACCTGCTTGATGAGGTGTATGCTGCATAACAGAGGTCAGTAGGTAGGTATTTCACACCATTACACCTGTGGTCGCCATCCGAAATGTTAGTTACTAATACTGTGGCTCCCTTGGAAATGCCTGATTCCTAGTGGAGTGCTAGTATTCATAATGTTCATGGAGTACTCCAGCATGTGGGAGATCTGGGGGCAATGGATTTGCTGCTCCCAAAAGACTTTTATGTGATCTCGTAGGAGATAAAAAAGGCAAGTTGGGAGTTTATGCCTTCATTGAGAGGGGGCTCGGATTCTTGTTTCCTTTGTATGTTTTGTACTGATGCAAGATGAAGGACCTCTGTTAAATGCATTGTAATACATCCCTGAGACTAGTCGATGTTCCCTGTTAGTTTATGTAAGGGTTGGTTTATTGTGGCAGTGCAGAGGACATGGTCATATCATGTACATACCTCTCAGCATGTGAATTTTGCCTTAGAAGAGGCTGCTTTGATTGTACTTACTAAACCACAAGCAGTAATGCAAGTCAAATGTAATTGTGGAGTTGGAGGCTGAATAGTAGTTGGAGAAAACAGCAACTTTCTCCTCTAATATGGTGGGCAGAAGCCTGTTAGCTTTGTGGAACTCAAAGCAGCGAGGAAGGAAAACTTGCTTATATAACAGATGTATTAAGGAAGAAACTTACAACTTCTCAAATTTTTTTGGATGATCAAGAAATTTTTTTGTGAGGGGAAATCTCCAAATATCCTATAGCACCTGATTTGCTTTCCATAAAGATGATGGTTTACTCCCAACTCATATGGTTATTAACATGCCTTCCCCAGGAGCATTGGCTTTTTTGTTTTTTGCTTTTGGATTTCAGATGTTTTCTATGAAAATAAAGATGGAGAAGAACAGCATATTCTGTCCTGGATTTCATTTTACCCTGTTTGTTTAAAAAAGAAAATAACTTTGTTCCTATTTAGAAGATGATGCACCTTGTGTTTATGGTTTCTTTTACAGTCAGAGAAGTGATATGTACAAGCTATTTTTATTTCTACTTTCACCTTGTCTTAAATGTGAGATTTTCCCATTCCTGGCCTTCTGGTGATGAATTTGTACCTGTCTGGAAAAAAGTAACTTTTTTTTTAGGGCAACAGAGTAGCAGGAGGTTGGTTTTTTAGGTTGTACTTTTAAAAATAATGTATTTATTAGAAATATTTATCAAGTAACCACTCTGTGCAAGGAAGGTACTGCGTTGCATGCCATGGGAGACATGCAGGTAAATTAGACTTGCCCCCTGTCCTGATGGACCTCAGATAGGTAATTTTCAGCTGTTCCCCAATTATTGTCTTACTTTCTGATGAGTCACTAAGTCAGTGCTTCCATGATTTTTACTTTTCATACCAAGGGTATCCCTTTTCTACCTACAGTGATTATCTTCAGAGGGCTTAAAAATATATATGTATATTACACACACATATGTATATATATATAATTTATATGTATGCATTACATATACATATAATATACATTTTTTGAGGGTAGGAATGATGGGAAGAGATAAATAATAATAAAAAGAAGAGTGTTTTGATCTAAGAATGAGAGAAAGTTGACATTTCTAAATTTTATATGGAGATGAGAACAGAACACTGTTCCTTCCCCTTTCTAACCTTACCCCTTCTACCTCCTCTGCCCTTCCCCCACCTTCTTTCCTTTGTGGATAACACTTTTAAATTAAGGTCCTAAAATAACTAGCTTCATGACAGGGTTTAGGGCCATTAGGAAATGGAAATTAGAAAAACTTGAACTTTCTATTCTCTATGGAGTTTCAGGAAGAACAGTAAGTAAGAGGAAAACCTGTACCAGTTTTCGTTTGGGCTTTTTCTATGGCCAGGTAATTGATCAGGGTAAGTAGGCCAGTTGCATTTCCATACCGCACCCTACAATTTTAGACTTGGGAGGGATCTTCAAGGACTCTCATTAGACCTCCCAGCACGTGTTGAAGGCCCCTCGGTGACATCCCTGACAGGTTGTCATTCTGTCTCTGCTTGAACACTTCTGGTGACAGGAGGGCATGTTCGAAAGGCGATCCTTTCCATTTTTGAACAGCTTGCTTGTTTAGGCCGTCAGTTTTTCTGAGGAACTACTTTCTCTTTGCTGAAATATTCATCAGGGAACCGAATGGCACCTTTTCTGGTCCTTTTCCTTTTTTTGTTCCTATCTCCCCTCTTTCCTGGGGCAAGTTCTAATCCTTCACCCTCTACAGGCAGGCCTTGATAATTGTGAGACTCTCTTCTTCCCATAAAGAGATTCCTAGGACTTTAGAGTGGACGGGGACCTAAAAATGATCTCCAGATCTATCAGCCTCCTCACTAAGTTAATACATTTGGGAAGGTGGCGACTTGTCCAAGGTCACTCATTTCACTGGGACTGGGAGCTGGGCTCTAGAGTTAACCAGATCAGTGCTTCTTCTTCTGTGGAACCTTGTCTTCCATAATAAGATATCCAAGGACCCCAACAGGGTCATTTGTCTTAATTTAGACTTAAGAAATGGGGATGGTAGAGGTTATGAGGGTAATGGCATATTAAACAGTTTTCCATTTGGTGAGGTAAGCCTAGCTCCATCAATAGCTTGTTCCTACTCACATTTCTTCCTGGTATTACTGTTCCTAGATCTAGCTGGTTTTCTGACAGAGGATCATTTTCACAAAGCCCACATTAGAGACTCCAATGCTTATTGTCCATTTGTTTTCGGCAGCTTTTGAAATCCTGAGTCTGAGTCATTGGATGAGTGTTTGTGGATGTCCACAGGACATTCTGGTAGAGTCTTGAGCACTGTTACTTAAGGATGAAAACAGTCTTATGGTAATGTGAAGTGCTTCTGTCTCCCTCTCTCTATCTGAATCATTACCCTTCATAGAGAGGCAGCAGGCACAGTGAATGTGACCCTGGACTTGGAGTCAGGAAGACCTCAATTCAGGTCCTGAATTAGGCATTCTCTGAGATGTCTTCCTGCTCTGTCTATGATCCTTGGTTCTTTGCTTAGTACTAGGTCTTCTGGCCTTTCTTAGTTTACTTGAGTTGGTTATAGAATTGTCTGAATTGTACTGTTGTATGAGATGGGGGAGTTGGGGAGTGCGGGAGGGGAGAGCTACTTTGCCCAGACAGGGTGACATGAGAATTAGAGTCAGGTTAGTTCTGTGTGAATATAATTTTAGGGAGAGGCAGGGTAGAGAAGATTCTCAAGCTTCTGATGGGTCTCTTTTGAGTGCCTGTGTTTCCCTTCTTCTTGCTCCCATCCTGGTAGAGGCAGAAGTCTGAAGCCTGTCCAACCTTGGCTCTATATCATTCACATACCATGTGAGTACTGGAGGAAAGTTTCTCACCCTCTGGTCCATTCCTAATCCACACTGACCCCTCCCACTAAGTTCCCTTTGCAGCTCCTAGGTAATTTGTACCCCTGGGCAATTCCTTGTTTTTGTTTTGATTGGTAGTAGGTTGAGGTAGATGGTGGACATCTTAAAGTGCCCTGGGAATTCTGGGCATATGGATTTAGGACTGGAAAGGGAATCTAGAGAGGGACATGTAGTTTGACCCCCTCATCTTACAAATGAGGAAACTCAAATGGATTCTTCCTTGGTCACAGAGGCGGTCCAGATGAAGCACCCTTTTTTTGGATCATATTTTGTTGATCAGCTCAAACTGACTAGGAATGAGAACAGTGTGTTTTCTGTGCACATCATTCATTAGTATTTGTGATAAAGGGGCCTTTTTATGAAAAGGATTGTTTTTTTTTTTTTAGCCGGGGGATGTCTTGGGGTATATTTTGAGGAGTTCATTTGCTCCCACTGTTCATTCTTAAATAACATCTTGCTAAGAAGACAGTGGTTGATGGAGAAATACTTCATGGAAACATTGGGTTGTGTTTTCAGATGGCAGATAAATAGCAGTGTACAGACATCTGGCTGCTCTCCTTTATTCCCATTTGAGGGTTCAGTTAGGATTCAGTATTGACTGTCATAGAATATGCTCATGCAGCTGGAATTTATGGGACCAGTCAGGACTTTATTAATGGATTGCAGTCAGTTTCGTTATTGTTGAGCTTTCAACTCATGATAATAGAGAAAACCGACATTCGAACATTAAGAGGTTTCCATCCTTTCCTTGCTCCCCCTCCAGGGACCCTGTTCCCTGGGCTTCTCTTCATAATCTGTGTGCATGTGTAGTGACCTTTGAGCTTCTGAAAATTTTAAGCACATTGAAAGTCATTCAAATATTGTGCTTTTATAAATTCCTTTGAGGAAACTGTGTTCAAATAAGGCACCAGGTCTTGAGGCCAGAATAGGAAGAACATCAAATTTTAAATTGTTATAACATTAATATTAAAGTTAGTTACTCATCCCTCATCCTAGCATTAATAATAAGTGGAAACTTTATTTTAAAAGATGACTACTTTGGATGGGGAGACTTAAGTTGTATTTGTTTCTATCACCATCTGTTCCTGAGCAAGAAGATAGTACACAACTTTATTTCTCCTTCAGGGTTGGAATTTAAAAATATTTTTTAATCTTTATTTTTAAATGCTGTTCATATGGTTACCAGGGGAAAGGATTCATATCCTAATGGATCAATCAGCACCTACAGAGGTGGCTTTCTTTGTAAGTTTCCATGTTTAACGATGGTTTTCTGGAAGCTTTATTTTTCATGGGGCATGGTATATCTCAGTGACTTATTTGGAAGACATAAATGTCAGAGATAGAGACCAACTTTGATACAAAGTGGAAGGGGGATACAGTGAAATGGATTGAAGGGAAAAAAACCCCAAGCCTCTCCCTTAGGAAGCAGATAGCAGGAGTTGACTTCCTGAAGAAGTGGCAGAAACTGTTGTTTAAACTATGTCGAACACTAAAAAGTACATATAAAAAGAAGAAATCCTATTGAATGAGCAAATATAATATTTCATCTCAATATTCTGTGATATTATGTTCAACATAGTCTATTTTATTACTTCACTATGATTTTGATATTGTGGGAGTTTTGGAGTTTCAGTTGATTTTAGCCAGACTCAATTAATAGGTTTTTTCATCCCTCGCTATGTCAAGGGGATTCTTCTGAATGTTAGATGGGTCTTTGTCCACCATAGATGAGCCACAAGATGTTTGGTTATTGAATCCATGGGAGCTGATGAGATTAAGTGAAATGGGATAGAGAGAAGAGTGAAGAGGGTCCAGGACAGAGACCTGTGGGACATCCAGGGCTAATGGGCATAGCCTAGATGAAGGTCCAGCAAAGGAGACAGAAAAGGGGGTAGTCAGATAGGTGGGAATAGCACTAGAAGGGAATGATGTCATATAAACCTGGAGAGAAGAGAGGAAAGAATCAAGGAGTGTTCAGAGATTGTAGAGTGGTTAAGAAGTATGAGGACTGAGAAAAGACCATTAGGTTAGGTGATTAAGAAATTGTTCATAGCTTGGGAAAGAGTAGTTTCACTTGAATGATGAGATCAGAAACTGGATTGTAGAGAATTAAGGAGGAAGGAGGTGTTGGCACAAATGTGGAAGGCCTTCTTGAGAAGCTTAGCTTCAAGAGGGAAGAGAAATACAGGATAATAGATACCAGGCATTGATGGATCAAGCAACAGTTTTTTTTAATTAAATTTTTTTTTTAAAGAATGGAGGAGATATGGGTTTTTTTTAGGGAAAGAGTTAGTAGCCAAGGAGACATTGAAGATAAGTGAGAGAGTGGGGATGATGAACAATCTTGCAGAGAAGATGAGATGGAACAGGAATTATTTGTGCACATTAGAAGGGTTTTCTTTGCAAGGAAAAGAGCAGCCTCATCATGTGACATGGAGTGGAGGCCGAAATAGTGGTAGAAGGGATCTGGGAGATGTGACTTGAGGAGGGGAGAAGAGAGAACTCACAGATAATGGCCTCATTTTTTTCCCCCAGTGAAATAGGAGGCAGGATTCTCCCTGAAAGAGTAGGGGGAGGAACAGATATAGGAAGGTGAAGAGGACTAAAAATTTTAGGAAAAGCTACCGTGGTGATTGAGGTAGTGAGTCAGTTAGGGAAAGGATTGCCTTGCTGCAGGGGAGACTCAGTTAGGATTACACAATATGGTTTTACCCCAGCTGCCTTCAACAGCATGCTAGTAGTAGTCAAAGTATAGTATGATTGAATGGTCATAGTAATCCAGGACCGGGTCTTAGCTAGGCAACAGTGTAAAACAATGGTGATAGACTAAAGAAGGCAAGGGATTCAAGAGAAGAGAACTCTTCAATAAGGGGTCAAGATGGGGAAAGGGGGAGACTGTAGCCAGTGTAGGGGTGACAGTGATCTTGACCAGAGAGAAGAAAAAAAAAGAAGTATACATGGACATGGATTGATAAGTCAGTAGAAAGAGAAGCATAATAACTTTGACATTCTGAAAAATGTCTAAACTGTTTTAGAATCATCATACTTTCCTGGAGATATGAGTTACAGGCCAACAGGCAATGGAGAGATTTTAGCAAGGGCAACTTTCAAATCTTGACATGGGTACAAATAGGTAATTCGTGTGGTTACATGGATCAGTGCTATGTCAATAATTCCTTTTTGGACTTAGATAGGATTTACTAGATTCTGCTGCCTGGTTTTGTAAAACAGATAAATAACCTCAACAGGTGAAGCTATCCTGATTAGATAATATTGTGGATGGGGGTACATGTTATTGCTAGTAGGGTTTCCTTAGTTTAGACTAGAAGTTTATAGTGATCTATAGGATTGGTCAAATTAATTTTTCTGCACTAAATGAGTAACTAGGTCTGGAGAAGGCATGTTATATATCCTTTATTGAGCCCCTGAATGTTTCTTTTAGGCCTTTGTAAAATTCATTACAACATTATTCAGGAAAACCTGTGGGTAAAATTTTATTTATATATATGTATACACACACACGCGGATACACACGTATAAATGTAGACATGCATATGTGATACATATATGTATATATGAACAGATGTACATATATGTGGTTTTATGTAACTATTTATGTGTATATATATATATATAGTTAGATATACAAAGTATATATGGGGAAAAACAAACTGATTCAGTTGCTCAGAACCCTGGCAAAATGTGATCTGAAATTCTCTTAATCTTTGGGAGAAAAGATGTAGAAAAAAATTATACTTGATGAATATTGAAATGCTCATCTCCCATGCTTTTCAAAGATTCAGAAATGGATTTCTTGGTCTGAAGGGCTTTTCCTCTCTACTTCCATTGTGCCCCTTAATCCCTCCTTTGAACATGCTATAAAATCCCATTATAACCTGCTCATTATTACATGAATTATCTCAGATCAAATCATGCTCTCCAGAATGTAACAACACTCAGAAAAAAGTTTCATTATAATGCAGTCTAGAATATGAGTCTCAGACCTATCTCCACCAACATTATGATTTGTAGAGATAATTCTCTGTATTTCTGTGTGATTTTGAAGCCATGTGATGTAAGTATTCAAAAGATCTTGGGATGTTTAGTCTGGAAATGAGAACATTTTGGGAGAAATGGTCATCATCTTCCAAGTTTGTCAGATAAAAGAGATATTCGACTTCTCTCTCGGGGCAAAGAGAGCAATTGAAAATTATTTTTGAATTTTAACAAGAAGCTTCTATTAACCAGAAAGTAGCAGGTCAGGTGGGTAGGAGGAGAAATGAGAAACAGAGGTCCTGACAATCAAAGAGGTGGTCATCTGGGAAAATGGCTGCAGAAGTCAAGAAAGATGAAAATTGAGAAGAGGCCTGAAGGTTGCCTATCAATAACTGCAGAGGAGTTTCAGTTTAATGATGAGGATGGAAGCAATGATGTGAACATGGCAGCATCTAGTGAGAGGTTTTTAAGGATGAAAGGAATGTGGGCATGTTGATGGGCAGCAGAAAAGGATCCAGTAAATAATGAGAGATTGAACTATCTCTATATGTACAATGTATGCCCATTTATGTGCTTCAAATTTTCTTATCATGAAATAAGGAAAAATAATTACATGGGATTGTTTTAGAATATTAGAATTAAGACTGGAGAAAGAGTAAGGATAATAATGGGGGCAGTCTGTTGGAGAAGATGGAAGGGTTGGGAATCAAGAGTGCATGTAGGTTCTTTCCAAGGCAAAGAAGGAACTCTTGGAGAAAAGCCCTAATTTTTCAGTTAAGTATTATAAGGTGAGGTTCTCAGCAGAGAGTCTGAGGGGAAGAGAGAGGCAGGGGAGACGTCAAGAGAGAAGAATATATTTGGAGCAACCGATGTGATGAGTGTGATAGGAGATCATTTGGGGAAGAATAAAAGAATTGCCTGGCTAAAAAATTAGAATTTTTTAAAACAGTATTTTGTTTTTCCCCAATTACATGTAAGGACTTTTTCTTTTTTTAACATTTTAAACAAAGTTTCGAGACCTAAATTCTATCTTTCTCCTTCCTTTCTTGCCCCCCTGAGATGGTAAACAATTGATATAGGTGCAGTCATTTCAAACATATTTCCATATTAGTCATTTGGTGGAAGAAAACTTGAACCAAAAAAGAAAGAAAAAAAGAAAGAGTGAAAAATAGCGAGTCTTTAGAGTTTTGTTATTTCCTCCAGTCATTTTTATTTATTTTTATTTTTTTTATCTTCCTGACTCCAGGTCCTATGTTCTATCCATTGCACCAACTAGCTGCCTCGGCCTCTGCCTCTGTCACTTACTATCTACATGACCCTGGGCAAATCTCTTAATTTCTCTAAGTTTTCTCAGTAGTAAAACAAAGGCCTTGGATTAGGGCTTCTGAGGCCCCTTCCTACTCCAAATCCATGATTTTAGGATCCCAGGGATAGCACTGCGGTGGGGCAACTTCCCTATGCCAGTGGGAAAGGGGGTTTTCAGATTTTGCTTTGGTTGGAAAAGGAGGAAGATAGAGGAAATTCTAAGAAAGGGAAAAATATGAGGGATCTGAAGATACACATAATGAAAGATAAAGGCACATCTTCTGGGCAAGGGTATGCTGTTAAATGTTTAACAACTGGCTCTCCAAAAAGGCAACTTCTATGGTTAATTATGATCACATTTTCCACCACTTTTTTTACATTGTTTTTTATTTAATGAATTTTATTTGTTTTCTTGTTTACATCATTCATTTGCATGAGATTTTTGAGTTACAAATTTTCTCCCCGTCTTTCCTCTACCCCACCCCCAAAACAGCAATCCCACTGTGGAGCCCCTCCCCTGATTTGCTCTCTAACTTTCTGGTAGGGCAGGGAGGGTCTCCCTACCCCAGTCCCTGTATATCTTAATTCCTAGTTGCAGGCATTGCAGAGCTTTAAATTCTAGATTCTTTCGATTCCTCCCTTGTCACCCACCCCCGCTGGAAGGACAACCAATTCAATACAGGCTGTGTAGGTGTGATTATACAGGACATCTTCAGAGTGGACATATTGTGACA
>CM053597.1:39110225-39132987 GCA_028646575.1 Pseudocheirus occidentalis | reverse complement strand
CTCTTTTGCCAGTTGAGTTAATCTATTTTTTAAAGTGTTGTTTTCTTCAGTCAGGTTGTCAACTGTCTTTTCATGATTTTCTTGCATCATTCTCATTTCTCTTCCCAATTTTTCCTCCATTTCTCTTATTTGGTTTTCAAAGTCCTTTTTAAGTTGATCTATGGCTCATAGGCAATCTTAATGTTTCTTGGAAGCATTTGGTGTGGGAGTTCTGAATGTGTTGTTTTCCTCCCATTCCATGCTTCTTTCCTTTTTGTCTGCAAAAAAGGATTCTAGAGTTTGATTGCTGTTCTTCTTCTTATTATTCTTATTATCTGTTCTTCCTTCTTCTTATGTTGGCCAGTCAATTAATTGCTTGATTTTTTTTTTAGCTCTGTGAAACTGCTTCCAGGGGGAAAATCTCTGTCCCAAATTGCTGAGGTTTTCATAGCTGCTAGAGCTATTAGGGGGGCGCTGCAGCCCCCACCAGCTTTGGCTTGCTGAAAACGCACCCCAGGACCACCACCCAAGACCATGATCCGGATCCAGGCTGCTCAATGCAAGAGCCCTTGGCTCTGATCAATTGTCTTAGCTCCCCTGCAATTGGAAGGCCAGGATCTCAGAGACAAGCCAGTGGAGGTAGTTGACAGTTGCAGCAGATCTTGCCACTTCCTTGTCCTAGGGGCAAATTGGCCAGACTACTTTTCCTCCCCCAAATTTAGCTTGAAAACTTGAATTCCACTGACCTTTCTCTAATCCTTATTTTTCCTAGCTTGATAGATGTGGAAATTGCTCCTGGTGCTGCCGATCTGCTCTCTGGTAGACTCCAGCTGCAGCTTGGGTCCTCTGACTACCCTGGGGCCTGGCTGTGATTTTGGTTTTGGGCTGGGCTAGCCTTGCCTCCCAGCCTGTTGTGATGAGCCCCTCCTGCCGAGCTGCCTTCAGCGAGAGATGTGTTTTCTGTATTTTTGTGAGTTTGGGAGCCCTAAAATTTGTTTAGAGTCATATTTTATTTAGGGTGGCTGTATGGGAGCTGTGAAACTTTGCTGCTTCTAGGCCGCCATCTTGGCTCCGTCCCCCTCCAGTCATTTCCAGCAACGCATGTGTAGGATCCAAAGAAGCAGATGATGGAAGTAATACAGTGTTAGGACTTGGTGGGGCATAATTGATGGTAGCACAATGGAGCAGTGAATTCAAGAATAAAGGATTGGGTAGCATTGGAACTGGTTCAATGAGAAGTCAAGATT
Organism: Pseudocheirus occidentalis; assembly: GCA_028646575.1. Taxonomy (NCBI): domain Eukaryota; kingdom Metazoa; phylum Chordata; class Mammalia; order Diprotodontia; family Pseudocheiridae; genus Pseudocheirus; species Pseudocheirus occidentalis. The sequence continues at coordinate 39,131,761 of CM053597.1, read as the reverse complement.
AGGAAGGGAGGAGGGTATGTTGAGAAATAACAGGATTGTTGATGACTGTGTGGATAAAGAGTAGATTTAGGAGCCATGAGGTATAAGGAGAAATGGAAAGATAAAAGACTATGGACAAATCAAGACAATTCGGAGTTCTTGCAAATGGAATTGGAAGAGTTGTGGGTGGTAGCAATCAAGGATATGACCATTCCCTCAGGTTTGGTGGAGGAGTAGGTCATGAATACTGAGTAGATTGAATAACTGGGAAGTTAGGGTATTGGAGGAAAAGTGAGCATGCATGGTGAAATCCCCCAGGATGAGGAAGGGTATTGGAGGTAGAGAGGAAGGTGGTGAGCCATTGAGAAATTCATTGAGAAAGGAGGTAGAGTGTCCTGGGGATCAGTTACCAGACACAGGATTGGGTGATGGATTTAGAAGTACAGAATAATCCAGAAGCAGAATGAACTGCTTCTCTCCTCTCTCTTTCCCCTGCTTTGTGTTATTATGTCAAAAAAAGTTACTTTGTCTTCACTTGGCATATATTTCAATAGAGTGTAACACACTCCCTGTCCCTATCACCCCTTGGCCTCCCTCGCACCCCCAGATTTTCTTATTTTTCTTTTTATTCCTAGAACCTGGCATAGTATCTGATCCATAAGTGGTTGTTGATTGATTGCCTCTTGTGGTAATGAGTTTTCTCCTAGAAGAGGAGGTATGAGGTGTTCAATGTAGGGCTAGACTGGTGCTTGGGTTTGTAGGGAGAATTCATTCCTTAGAAGTTTGGCGGAATGGACTGAGATCCCTTCCAAATAGGAACTATGGTTCTCATGGAGAGATTTCGAAAAGAAAAATATATGGAAATGGGTGTCTTTATATATGTGTATATATATATATGCACACACCTATCTCTGTATGCACAGTTTGGTATATGTGTACCTATAATTTTATAACCATGAAAGAAGGAAAAAGCAATTAAATGAAATTATTTTAGTAACATATATTAGAATTCAAGACTGCTGGGAAAACATCTAAATGTTTCATAATGGAATTAGCAACACAATTATCAAACCTGTAGGAGGTAATCATTGAAGCTGAATGAGGATTATAACAAAATACATTCAGAGCAGCAGTAGAAAGGGACGTCACATTCTGCAACCATGCCCATTAGCCCATGGATTCAGGACGTGGAAGAAATGAGGTCAGACCCCCATAGAAATCATGTTTTTAAAATGTAAAATATTTAATTAAAATAAAAGAACAATCCACAGTATTAGAAATGAAATCCTCTGGGCCACAGAGGGCTGTTGTGAGAAGAAGTATGGTACAGTGGGTAGAGCCAGCCTCGAATGTCTTTGACATATACTGGCTGTGTGATCTTGGGCCAATCTTCTACGCAGCTCTGGAAGATAGTAAATTACAGGCCTGCCTTGGGAAAGGTAATTTTCTCACCTGCATCAGTGAAGTCATAGATATAGTCCCTATCCCACCATTTTCTATCTGTGGAAGTTTATTAACAGCATTTTAGCAGTGTTCTATTCAGAAAGAAGGACTTGTCAGTAAAAAAAAAACAAAACAACTTTTAATAGGCTGATAAAATGGGAAAGGGGAGGGGGAAGGGAATAGGCGTTCGTATGGTGCCTGATATATGTCCAGCCTTGTGCTAAACACCTTTCAAATAATAGTTCATTTGATCCTCACAATACCTCTGGGAGGTAGGTCCTGTTATTATTATCTTCATTTTACACTTGAGGAAACTGAGTCAAACAGATTAAGTGACTAGCCCAAGTCTTTAGCTGCTCAGTATCCAAGTCAGGTTTTAACTCTGGGCTTTCCAACTCCTGCAATAGTGCTCAATCCATAAAAATGGCAGTACTTTGGAGAAGGCTTTCATTAGCATAATTTTCTTATTCAGTTTTCTTTAGCTTTAAACAATACTTTAAACAAGTATTGTTCATTCACTCTGGCTTGACTTTGTCCTAGATACTATCACGGAGTCATAGAACAGTCATTGGACATGGTTCCTGACCTTCTGAAGTCTGTATCTTGGTTGGGAGAGACCAAAGGAAGATATATCCAACTGACAATAGACAGTATGAAGCTATATAGAATTAATTCAAAGCAATGAACTATGTGGCTGACCAAAAACATCCCAAGGAGTTAATAGATGGGAGAGATTTTTCTGTATGAGGATTTGTCCCATTTCTGGAAGACTAGATAGGACTTGGATAAGTAGTGGATATGAATAAAGACATTGAAGTGGGAGTTATCATGGCCCAAGATGTTGAGGAGTAATAAGTCATGAAGACACCTGGAACAGGGTCTTGTACATAGTAGGTGCTCAGGCAGTGAGCTGTCATTCATCCTTTGTTTTCAAAGAGGACCCATGACACCACAGAGTGATGCCTTGACTTATATGTGAACTGGAGGGTAAGTGAGGAAGAATAGCACAAAGTCATTAACCTCACTCTGTCCTCCAGAGCATCCAAGTCCAGTGGCAGGAAGAAGTCAGTGAGTCTCAGGCTGAAGATAGATGACCTTAAAAACCAGGCATGAGAGTTTGAATTTAGAAATAGAGAACCATCGCAAGTTTTGTTTTTTTCTTTTAGCAAAGAAGTTGACGTGGAGAAAATAATGTTTCAAGATGATTAGTGACATTAAGCTGGATGAATTAGAAATTAGAAAAGGCCCTGGGAGCTAAGAAGTTGTTGGAGTATTCCAGATGTGAGCAATGTACAAGTTTGAGTAATTACACAATAACAACCAATAGTAATAATAATGTAGTAATAGTAATAATAAAAGCTGAAATTTATATAGTGCCTTTACAATTTGTAAAGTGCATTCTAAGCATTACAATAGCTGGTCCTCACAGCTATTTTATGAAGGAGGTCATCCTACCATGATCTGCACTTTATGGGTAAAAGCTATTGAAGCTGGGATAGTCTGAGAGAATTCAGACTTGTCTTCCTGACCCCATGTCCAGCACTCTGGCTGCTAAGTCATCTAGCTCTAGTAGCAACGAGTGTGAAAATGAGACCACACTTTGAAGGGTAAATTGATAGCAATGAGTGGTAAGGTAAATGGTAGTTGAAGGAAAGGAAGGTATTGGCGATGGCACCATGATATGGAGGCTGGAAGAATAGTGGTGCCCTTGGTAGGGTGCTGAACAGAGATACATTCATTTATGGAGGATTTACTATTGGATACTTCACAAGCCATTTTAAAAAAGAATGTATTTTAATAATAGAATAGCATTCCAAATTTCTCAAATGATTTTCTTTAAATGAAGGTTTTACTAATGCTCACTGTTACTTCACAATGACCTGTCTCCTAACTCCAAAATGACCCTGTAGGCTGCCTCTCTGAGAAAAGGAGAGAGGTGTGCTTCTCTGACTTTTCACAGAAGCCATGATTGTTCACTGTATTAATAAATGTATTATTATGTTGATACTTACGAGTAATTAATTTTTGGTATTTCCTTTTTTCTCCTGGTTCTCTAATTCACATTGCATCAGCGCAAGCAAGTCTTCCCAAACTTCTCCAAACTTTTCATATTCACCCTTTCCCATAGTGCAGTTTTATCTTTTTTTTAATCTTTTAAAATTTTATTTCCCTTTAGTTTACAACATTCAGTTCCACAAGTTTTTAAGTTCCAAATTTTCTTCCTCCTTCCTACTCCCCCACAGTGGTATGTAATTTGATATAGGTTTCTATCTATACCTTCACGTTAAAAACATTAGTCAAGTTGTAAATTATAACCATTGAAATGAACAACTAGAAATAAGAACCAAAACAAAACAAAATGCAGAAGAGAGAGAGCAAGCAGTTTGCTGCAGTTTCTATTCAGACTCCATAATTTTTTTTTTTCTGGATGTGAGTAGCCTTTTTTATCATGAGTCTTTTGGAATTGTCTTATAACCTTGTATTAATGAGAAGAGCCCAGTCTATTAAAGTTAGTCATCTCAAATACAATGTGTCTGTAATTGTGTACAATGTTCTCTCCAGGTTATTATGAAGTCCATCTCTCCATTTCTTATAGCACAATAGTATTCCATTACATCCATATACAACAACTTGTTTAGCCATTCCCCAATTGATGGGCATCCCCTTGATTTCTAATTCTTTGCCACCACAAAGAGAGCTGCTATAAATATTTTTGTACATATGGATCCTCTTCCCACTTGTATGATCTCCGTGTGATACAGCCCTAGAAGTGGTATTGCTGGGTCAAAGGATATGCACATTTTTGTAACCTTTGGGCATAGTTCTAGATTGCTCTCCAGAATGGTTGGATCAGTTTACAACTTTACCAACAATGCATTAGTGTTCCAGTTTTCACACATCTTCTCCAGCATTGATTGTTTTCCTGTTTTTTCACGTTAGCCAATCTGATCAGTGAGATACGATACCTAAGAGTTGTTTTGATTCGCATTTCTCTAATCAATAGTGATTTAGAGCATTTTTTTATATGCTTATAGATATCTTTAATTTCTTCTTCTGAAAACTGCCTGTTCAAATTGATGAGGTTCCAGTAGGGTTGTGGCAGGTCATGATGAAGGAATGACAAAAACTCAGGTCGACTCCAAGCCAGTTGGAAAGATTTATTATAGTTTTGAGGTTTCATGCTCTGGTGGGTAGCTAAGTCCCTTTGAGGAAATTAGCCCCTCAGTAAGGCAAGACACACAGTTTTATAGAGAGTATGATGCTGATTACATAATCAAAATTTACACACAGTTATGGGAACATGATTGATACAAGGGGTTTGTTGAGGGATTAGGTAGTGGAGGAGGGGTCCCATCTATTCTTCGGTGGTTAAACATTCTGGTCATTCTGCCCTCCAACTGGCTAGCTATTGTAGTCCTGTCTTGGACTAAATGGATGATGCGATTGTGATTGCACACCTGTTCTCGTGGGAAAGGGGGTGTGTGTGCTGAGTTTCTATCACATGGGCATGCCTGCTGTAGGAACTAAGAGTTCAGGGGCACACTTTTTATAGTGAGCAATGGGGTGTACATTAGGACATTGGTGCGGGGGCTAGGTAAATACAATGGGCCTGTAATGGAGTTTGGATATTGGAGCTGAGGGCAGTTCTATTAGGACTACATCAGTATCCTTTGACCTTTTATCAATTGGGAAATGACTTGGCAATACTTATTATCTAGTATTTTAATACCACAACTGTTCCCCTCAAATTGTTTTTCCTGTTAATAGGTACTTACACTTTGCCCAGTGTTTTCTGTTTAAACAGTGTTCAGATCATACCTAGATCACTTCAACCCCACTTTTCTTTCCAGAAAGCAGTTCTCCTTTACAAAGGGAAGGGAAATATGTTTTTTTTCCAAAAATATGCTTGCCCCAAGTAAGCCAACTAGCTTGACTGCCTGGCAGTGCCTGCTTGTCATTGCCCATAGATGCCTCATTTCCCGTCACCAAGAACTTTCCTGCAAAGCTATCACTTACTTGGAAATTGAGGGGGGTACGATCAAATTCCATGATAAACGACCTGCTGCATGTGGGACTGTGCTGTGGTTGCCAGAGTTTTCATTGTTCTTGATATATGTCAGTGAAGGTGGCAGTGGTCCATGAAAGAATGAAGTACAGGGAGGCCAGGTACAAGGAATGGGGTGGTGTTCCATCAGGAGGACATGTCCTTTCCCATACTCATAGTGTAAAAAGTGGCAGTGCTAGATGCTGCTGGAATTCATTTTAGACATAATGTGGAAGACAATTACCAAAGGCACTTCTGTTTCCAGTGGTCCCCATTGGGAGCCAGTAACTCCCTGGTGCTTGGGTGGTGGTGTATCACTTTCTAGACTCTTGTCCATTAACTCCTTTGATATCTGTAAGCAGACCTGTGAGATGGACAGCATAGGCATTATTATTAACTGCATTTCAGAGACTGATGAAACTGAGGCTCTGAGAGGTTGTGATTTGTATTTATTGGACTAAGAGAGACTGAAATTTTAGCCTGGGGAGGACAGGAATTTGAGAATACCTTGAAGGATCAAGCTCTATCAGTTGATGGAGCACATTTAAAAAAATCCATAAGGCAAAGACATTAGTAGGATGAATATTTTTATTTCAAAGAAAAATTATATTTCTTGCATCACTTGGTGTGTCTGATTCTTCTAGGGTTAAAGTATTTAATATTTGAAGGGCTTTCATGTAGAAAAAGGAATGATTAAGCTTGTTCTCTTCTCCCTTAAAGGACAGGATCAGGAACAGTGGGGTGGAGGGTACAGAGAGACTGACTTAGGTTTCGCTTCATTACAGGCTCAATTAATGTTGTCCAAAAGCAGGATGGGCTGCCCAGGCGAGGTGATGGGTTCCTGGTTACTATGGGACTTTAAATGGAGCCTGGGTGACTGCTCATTGCACTGGATGACCTTGGAGGTTTCTTCTAGCTCTCAGATTTTGTGATTTTTTTTTTACCTTGATTAGTGTGATACTTGAGGCAATACTGGCACTGAAACCTCGATTTTTTTTCTGCCAATCCAGGCTTCCCCATGTACACATGTTGCCTCTCTCACTTAAGTTATCCCACAGATACAGTAAATTCCTAGCAAAAACCGTGCTTCTTATTAAAAAACAAAAAACAACAAACCTGAGTTCAAATATGACTTCAGATACTTACTAGCATAATACTTGAGTATTATATACAATAATATATTATTACATTATATAATATATTAATTAATCAATATATAATTATATAGTATAATAATATATTATTATATAATACTTGAGTATTATAAGCATAGCTGCTTACTTGACCCTGGGCAAATCACTTAACCCTATTTGCCTCAATTTCCTCCTTTGGAAAAAGAGCTGGAGAAGGAAATGGCAAACCATTCCAGTATCTCTGCCAAGAAAACTCCAAATAGGATCACAAGGAGTAGGATATGTCTGAAACACAAAAGAGGGGCCTAGGAAACAGTATGCTGGACATGCAATCTGGAAGATGAGTCTGAATTCCACTTGAGCTATTCGTTAGCTACCTAAGTACTGCTGTGTCACCTAAGGTCTCAGACATGATTGATGATGATGGTGACACTCATAGAGGAAAGAGAAAATGACCCATGGCTATAGAGAAAGAGCTATGGTCTCTTCAAGGCTTACAGTTTTAGAAACCATTTCTGTTTCCAGCTTCAGCCTTGATTATAATAGGAGTAGTTTCAAGACAAGTAGGTAATCCCATGCCCTGAGCCCACTGAAATGTTCGTATGCCACCTGAAAATGGTCCATTCTCAGGGACAAGTTTTAGTTCAAATGAATTCATTTGAAATGAATGCCAACCTTAGCTGAATTAAGTTGTGTTTTTTTCCAGCCTACTGCTGTGAGTTCAGGAGACAGTTGTCTGGTTTTTACATGGCTTGAAGCAAAAAATCGCAGGTCAAACTGTGACTTTTGCAGCCTGCAACACTGTTTGAATTCCTAACAATTCTTACAGGGCTTTGAGCTAGCCAGATAATGAGTAGACTGGAGTTAATGATGAGTGAACCTCAAAATAATTGGTTCAGATAAGCACCTAGAGGTACTAATACATCTCTGAGCTCGTGGGTACTTCTTGGATCTGTTGAATTCATTTAGAAAAAAAAAGAAGGAAAGAAGAGAAGCCTGTTTTGGCATTTGCAAGGCTTTTCATCTATTTTAAATACCACAAGAACATCCCTTCTTGTGTGTTTTTTTGGTCACTTCACTATCTAAACAGAACAAAGACACTGGAGAAAATTCAACCGCAGAACAAACAGTAATAGGAAGCCTTTATGTAGCGCCTTAAGTCTATGAAACACCGCACAAATATGACCTCATATTATCCCAACAATGCTCCTGGACAGTCGGTACTGTCAGCATCCCCATTTTATAGGTAAGAAAACAAAGAGTTGAAGTGACTTGCCCAGGGTCACACAGCTAGTAAGGGTCTGAGGCCAAATCTGTAGTCATACTTTCTGACTCTTGCAGACCCAGCATTGGTCCACTGGGCCACCGTGTTGCTGTCACCTGGCCGTAGTCCTAATAGCTTGTTGATTTCTAAAATGTTGGGTATTTTCAACTAAGCATAGATATTATAGCTTCTTTACACTCATACATCTGACACATAGGAGATCTGTTTTTACGCCTGTATCTCTGTGAATGACAAAAGATGACTTCACCCAAGAGAATGCCCCACTCTTCATTAATGAGTGCCTGAGCCTTAAATTGGACACCTGCTATATTGAAGATGGTGCACGAAGTATCGTGGCTGAAAGAAACAGATGACATAATCCTTGCCCTCAAGGAAACTGTACTCTGGTTATCAGAGGAAAACATGCATACGTGAAGCACTTAGGGAATACTGACAGCATCCCAAATAATGCAAAATGTGTGCTGCAGGCTGAACACAGGGAAAGATTCAGAATGAAGACCTGATCTACTTAGATTTGGGGTAGGACGTCCTGAATACCAACAATAATGGCTTTACTTTTTCATAATCATTAAGTATACAATAAAAAACTGTGAGGTTTATGACATATTTGACAACAGCCTTGGGAAGTGTAACATAGATATCTCAACCCCAGGGATGAGGAAACAGAGTCCCAGAAAGATTATGACCTGCTCCAGGTGACATTGGTGATGTGACCATTCAGCCATGAGGTAGGTTATGGCAGACCGGTATGGAACCTGGGGCTCCTGACACCTTGTCCAGAACTCTTTTAGGGGCTTGCTTATCCTTAGCAGTTGATTGATTGGTTAATAACAGGATAGAAGCATTGGAAACAAGGCTTTGCCATGGCTGCCAAGCTGGAGACATACAAATTGAGGGCCTTCGTATAAACTGGGTATCGTCGTGGCATCTGTAGCCATTAGTTTTCTCCTATATCTTGCCTCTGTTCCTTTGTACATGATTCATCTGCCTTGATACATATTCAGAGACCTTCCCTTTGGAAAATAAGGGAGAGCTGCATATGGAAGTTGGATAGCTGTAAATCCATGGGCAGGGTCAAAGATCTCCTCTTTATTGATCTTCTAAATCAAATCTCTGCCCTATTCTTCCGTGTTTCCATAGTACAGTGTTGTGGTGTGTCCTCCGTCTGTGTTTTCATGAATATTCTGAATATGATTTTCTTTTCTAAAACTAATTATCAGGATAAAAAGGTTCAGATTTAAATTTGGGAACTGGAAACTTTTCTTATCTTGCATGATAACTTATCTTTGTAGAAAAATCCCAAATAGAAGTGGCTTACCTGCCCTAAGAGTCCTGCCCAGGCAGATTCTGATCCAGTTCTATTCAAGTTTGCACTTAATACAACTAAATCCTGTCTTGGGAGAAGATCCTCAACGTGTATTTTAAAGGGCCTACTCTGTGCCAGCGTTCTTGTAGGGGATAGGGGTAAAAAAATAGAAGCGGTGATCACTGTTGGGGGAACCAACATGTACGTGTATAAAGGTATGCAGAATATCTGTGAAGGAAATACAGGGTAATAAGGGGAAGGCGCAAACAACTATGGGGATCAGGAAGGGCTTCGCGTAGAAGATGGGGGGGGACTTTGAAGGAAGCCAGAGATTCCAAGAGGTGCGGGTAAACAGGGAGTGAATTTAACACACAGGAGAGACACAGCTGTGATACAGCGTAGAATGTGAGGTCTGCTCTGTGAAAAATGTAAGGAAGCCTCTTGGGGGTGAGGACGAGTGAGGGAGATGAAGAATGAGGGAAAACTTTATGGAGGCAGAGGTGCCTGATTTGGCCTGAATGGAAGAAGAGACTTCAGAGGAGGCAGGGGGGAGGAGGAAAGGGAATGTCCACTCTAGACCTGGTACTCAACGCTTAGAGATGAGAGAGGGCAGGGTGAGCTTGGGGAGTGATGTCGTATAAGGAATATGTGAAGGAAAAGTGGCAATCATGAGATAAGGCTGGAGAAGACTGAGGAGGCAGTGGGGTGGCAGGCATAGTGGATAGAATGTGAGAGAAGATCTGGTCCAGGAGATCTGGATTCATATTCTACCTTAAAGATGTACTAGCCATGACTAGCAACTTAAAAGAGTAGCTGTCACATGCTTGCTTAACCTCTCATTTGTAAAATGGGGAACGTTATAGCCTCTACTTCATAAGACTGTTGTGCTGATCCTATGAGATAATTAATGAAAAAATACTTTTCAAGCTTTCAAGTGCTGTAAATGGTGATGGTGTTGTTACTTTCATTTGGCTTGGAGCTAGCTTATGAAGAGCCTTGGATACTAGGATCAGGTATCTTGGTGAAGTTGTAGGACAGTACTGGAATGTTGTCTCTCTGCTTTACACTACCTGATTTTAAATTTTCCCTGCTGATTGAGCCATTAGCCCAAGCACAGAAGCAGTTCAAACAAATTCATTAAAGCAAACTTATTGCTAAGAACGCTTACCCCTTGTGGCCTTACTCATTTTTATTATAAACTTAAACATTTTACAGGAAAACGTGAACCTCCTAAACATTCAGCTCTTGACAATTTTACAACTAAGACATTTAGAACACACTAATAACAATGTTAACTTGTAATTTACTCCAAATTCCCTTCTGGTCCTGTGATTATATGTTAGCATAACTACATTTACATCACATACAGAAACGTTCACCATCCTTATATGTATTCACTTTACTTTTTGGGTTTGCATTATTTCATGTAAATGTTCTTTTGATTTCTTCATATTCCTCACATTTGTCATCTTAATGACAACAATACAGCATTTTATTCCACTGATACACCAGAGTTCATTTAGCACGCATCCACCTTAGTGCATGTCAATTGCTTCTACTTTCTTCCTCTCTCATAGACTGTGCAGCTAAAAACATCTTTGAACAAAGGTGGCCTTTTTTCCTTTCCAGTGCTTTCCTAGGATCTGGCCTGGTGGCGCAGGCCTGGGGTCTCTTCTGCTGGAGAGGCTGTGGTTGGTGGTTTGCTTGAGTTTGGAGCTGCAGTTGGTCTAATGCTGATTGCCGATGCTTACATTAGGTGTCTGGCCAACAGAGTGAGTCTTCAGGAGAATGATCATCAGAGTGCCTAAGGAAGGGGGAGCTATTTGAGAAAATGGAGCAGGATAAAGCTTCCATACCAATCCATACTGGATTTGAGCCCATGAGTCAGCTTTGTGTTTCTAGCCTGGCCAAGATTAAAGAGACCCTGTCTTTAAAAAGATAACAAATAAAGGGAAAAAAATCCTTCCTTGAAGAATATTCCCAGTTGTGTGGTTACTGTCAAAGACAGAGTCAGTTTTATGACACTTGTTGAGTGTTACTAAATTGTTCCTCAGAAGAACTCCACTGCAGACATTTGCAATGTCTGTGATTTTTCCCCCCAAAGGCATCTGATCTGGTTGGTTCTAGAATGTCCAAACTTTAAAATCATCCAGTATCTCATGGTGTTACTTCTCCTACTTAGAGCTTGAAGAATGGAGTGAGTTGACTTATATGAACAAACTACATAAATGGCACTTGCCCTTAGTGATGAGACGATCAATGAATCTTTCTCATGTTGCCCTGTGTGCTGAGTTTACAAGCAGACCACCAAAGTGAGGCAGTCTTGGGACAGCAGCCAAGTCTACATAAATGTCATGTGCTTTTCAGAATAAAGGTGACACTCTGGGGCCACTTCAGGATATTCTGTCACAATTTATTTTCCAGTAATAACAGCCACAGCAGACAAACCTTTCATTTTGAGTATCTGCCATCCCCACCCACCCAATCCAAAAAAGGCAAAAATGATAGTGGTTTTGTGAGATTCATTAGAAGGGCAGCTACTGAAAAAGACATTGGGCATAAGCAACTTCAGGAACTGGACAGCAGTTAATTTAGTTTGTTGAGCTTTGATTGTGACCTTCCATTTTCTCCATTCAAATTCCGCATTGAAAAGTAGCAATTTGATTGCATCATTTTCTTGCCAGAACTGCAGTGCCCAACTTGAAAGTTATGCTAAGTTATGTATTACAGACATTTATTGTGTCCATTCACATATTGATATACTCTAAGGATTTCATTAATGCTAAGTTTAATCTATCTCTCATTCATCAGACATATGGTCCTGGCTCAGACAAGTGGTCCCATCCCAATATTATCAGCAATACTATTACCAAGATATATTGGTAGTTTGGTTATGTTTCCAGTGTGATGTCGACTTTGATAGGTTAAGCACATATTCTGAACGTACCTGCTTTTTCCTTATTGTTCATGGATTTATCTAAATTCTTTTCCAAAGTGGTTTTATTTTCAGCCTATGCAGATTTTTCATCATTCTTTGGAATATGGGGGAAAAATAAGCCCAGCAATTGACATAAGGAGCAGATGCTGGTAGATAAAATGGAGAGAGATTGAATGACTTACCTAAGGTCACACAACAAGTTGACAGAACCAGGAATTATGACCTTTCAGTTTCTTACCTCTATTCTTGTTTCCCTGTTATAGTTACTGAAGGAAAAATGTAGTAGTCATTTCAATTTAGTTACTTTCACACGTAAAATTAAAGTGTAGCAAAATACCTCCTGTAGATTTTTCTCTATTATTTCTTAGGAAAAAAAAAGTTGGACAGTCAAGAGTTTTGAAAGCAAGTCTGTTGCCAAAGGGGCATATTAGAAACCAAGCCTTAATGTATAATAATAATGCGTTTGTGAGTCTGAAGACTGAAGAATACATTTACTTAACAAATCTATTTTTGTGTTTTTTTTCTGATAAGAGTGCCATTTTGTAGATATCACTTAATTAATTTTTTATAATACCCTGTAAATGATTAAAAAGATTGTTCTTCTATTACCGATGGAGGGAGAACAGCTAAGATTGATATGGCTATTTAAGGTTTGCAAAGCCCTTTATGAATATTAGCTTATCTAATCCTTGTAATAACCTGCCTGTGTGATAGGGAGTATTATTACCCCTGTTTTACAAATAAAGAATTGGAAATTGAGGGAGACCAACAGACTTAGCTAGTGTTACATTCTTCTGTAACTTAAGAGTGTTAGAGACTTGTCTGGGGCACTCACTGAGGGCGTATTGACTTGCCCAGGGTCGTGTACCCAGTTTGTGTTAAATGAAGGGCTTGTCACCCAGGCCTCCACCAGAACGGAAGTTCTCTTCTTATCTCAGTATCTCTTGCAGAGTGCCTCACATATAAGAATACATGCATGTCGATTGATAGGTTTCCATCCGGTTTTCCAGGTCACCTCTTTTTATTATATATTAGTGTTTTAGGAAGAGCTCTGAGAAGAGCATGTCTCAGCTCTTTCACTGGCCAGCTTTGCTCACAATCTCGATTCGTCTCAGACATTTTTCCAGTGTTTGGTGCTGTAGACCGCCTCCCTCTGGATACCCTCTCCTCTTCTGGTTTTTATGGCACTGTCACCTCTCCTCTTTCTCCTCCCATCTGTCCAGTTGCCCTTTCTCTGTCTCAGGTGCTGCTGCTTTGTTCTCCACCTCAAACCTGCTATCCCTGGGTGTCCCATAAGGCTCTGTGTGATGATTTCTTTTCTTCTGTTATATTGTACTTCCATCAACTTCAGTGCTTTCAATCATCATCCCAGATTCCCAGATCAACATCACTAGTCCTAGTCTCTCAGCTGAGCTCCAGTTACCCATTTCCACATGCCTCTTAGACATCTAGAACTGGGCCTCCTTTAGGCATTTCAAATTCAACTTGTCCCCAGTTACACTCATGATCTTTCCATTCAAACCTTATCCCCTTTACAAGATTCCCTCTTCTTCTTGAGCTGCCCACGTCCTCCCAATCACCTGGGCCTGTATTCTTCGTGTCATCTCGACTCCTCTGCCCCACATCTGGTCATGTCTACTCTATAAACAACTCTCCTATGCATGTCCCCTCTCTCCGTGCATGCAGCCACCACTGTTGTGCTTCACAGAATGCCTGGCACATAATAGGTGCCATATAAATGCTTATTCCCTTCCTTTCCATCCCCACTGACATTGGCCTGCTTATAGTTCCTTGGACACAGTATTCTCTCTCAACTCTCAGACTTTGCACTGGTTATCTCCAATCCCTCCTGTGCCAATATGTTTTTTCTCCTTGGTGACATTTGGGGACGTCACTGTACCTCTAAGTTTCAAATTCCTTTATCGATGAAACAGAATTGGTTGAACTTTGTCTTCAGAATACTTGTAGTTCATAAAACTCATCTGCTCTGAAATTCAGGTTATTACTGTTTTTCTTAATTTAAAGACAGTGAAGAGACCATCTCGCTCTTTTTTACCTTATTAGGCTGTTGTTGAAACAAACTGCATCAGAATGGTGATCGTAGCTTCCCAGGAACCTGCCTTGTTAAATCGTTAAGTGAGCAAGGAACGATGATGTTACGAGTGTGAAAGATGGTAGCTCATAACTTTCCCACACTTGAGTATGAAGGTATGAGATTGTCTGAGTCACGGCTTTTCAAAGGCCTTGTTAGACAGATGTTTGCTCCATTCTAATGATGCTTTCAAAGCCTTCTCTGATTGGGAGGCCACCCCAGTGTGAAGATGTGTGAATGCTGATGAATTCTAGATTGCACCAGCCCATTCTTCTGACTCGTTTTGATGTCGAGGTAAAAAGATGGAAGAAAGATTTGTGATATCACTAATCCCTTCCTGGAGGACACAAAAGACCATATGCGGGGGAATAGCAGTAACTTGATGTTGCTTCAGGAAGATATCCTAAGATATTGAAAGCCTGTTTGTTGCAAGACTTTTAAGTGAAATTGATGAGTTAAGAGCCTGGTTCCTTTACTTAAAAGCCAGACTTCTTTGAAGTGCAGTGTGGAGTTTTCTTTCAACTAAATAAGACATTACTGACAGCAGTATAGTGAAGTAATGATTTAAAAAAAAAAGTGTGACCACTTTGTCTTTTCTTTTCATTAGATGTGATGACAGAAAGCACCCGTCACCTTTTTAGTGAGCTTTTGGTTTCATTTATAGTGACAGATTATTTTAGAGTATTATTAAACCCTTTACAAAGATTCTGTGTGTATCGGAGAATTCTTCATTTTACAAGTCAGCTTTCCTTCGTTTAGTGATGTTAGGATAGATGTAAAATGCGGAGAATCTCTTCTTCATTCTCTTCTTCTCTCTTCCTTTTGGTCCTGTGTAGGAACTAAAACATTTTTTTTGGAATCACAGAGTTTAAGTTAGAAGGTGCTTATCTTTAAAACAAATATAAAACCTAGAAAATTATACCAAATTTTAACTGCTTGTTCTTGGGATTACAAGTTTTTATCTCAGCTGGGAGATGGGATTTTTTGTGTTTTTTAATAAGCCTCTTAAACTTGTTCATATCTTATATTTCTGATGCATTAGGGGAGTTTAGAAGGTTTCAAATGATGATGGAAACTTTGAAAACACACATCTCCTTGTGCTGGTCATCAGATTAGTAACTACTGACTTGCTGCACATTCAGATTTGTCACCTTAATTCGTTTCTTTACCCTTGGTTACAGTTTATGAATACAGCATCTGGGAATATGGACTATATAGTAAGAGAATTGTGATAAGCACGGCTTTCAAGGACCAGCCATTGTTTGTTGCTGTTCAGTATGACTGCATTTGGGGTTTTCTTGGCAGAGACATTGGTGAGGTTTGCCATTTCCTTCTCCGACTCATTTTACAGATGAGGAAACTGAGGCAAACAGGGTTAAGTGACTTGCCCAGTATAAGTTTCTGGGGTCAGATTTGAACTCAGGAAAATCAGCCTTCCTGGCTTTAGACCTGGTAATGTATCCTCTCTATCAACTGGCTACCCTACAAAAAGCAACACCTGACTGCCACATTTATACCATTGTTTGATAGGTATAATGATTGAACCGGTGGTTTCATTGAGATAGGAAACCCCTTTTTGGTGAAGCTCTGACTTTTTGCAACATATGGTCTTAAAGAATTACCTTGAGTCCATCTATCAAATATTTACTAAGGCCCTACTTCGTGCCAGGCATTATGTCGGGTGCTGGGGGTAGTAAGAAAGGCAAAGACAATCCCTTATCTTAAGGATCATGGTATAATGGAGAGACCACATGCAAACAACTATCTATAACAAGATATAGAAGAGAGAAAGTGTAGATAGTCTTAGAGGGAAGGCACCTATTATTAAGGAGGAGTGGGAAGGGCTTATTGCAGATGGTAGGATTTGAAGTGAGTCTTGAAGGAGGCTGGAGAGGCCAGGAGGTGGTGATGAAAAAGGAGAACATTCCAGACAAATGCTGTCCCCTGGACAATCCTCCCCATTTGGGTGGAATGGAGAGGTTGATGTAAAGTAGAAGATGGGGAATGTTGGAATAGGAAATTTTAGAGTCTTAACTGCCAACCAGAAGACTTTATTTTTCATCCAGAGATAGGTAATAGGGAGCCAATGGAATGTATTGATCAGGGGCACCGGATCTGTTCTTTAGGAAAATCACTTTCATAGCAAGGACGGATTGGGCTAGGGATAGACTTGGAGACTAGTTTGGGGGCTATTGCAGTTCTAGGAGCGCTGTATCTAAAAGCAAATGCTTAGCAGCTGAAGTTCAGCTGCCAGGTGATTAATTTTAATGACATTAATTTTAATATTTTTGTTTGTTTTGAATTCTGTTGAGCAGTATTTATGTATCTAGAGGCTATGTTAGGTCATGTGAAGATTTTCCCTTTTTAATAGGGAATCATCAGCATGCATTATGGAATGGTGAAGCTAAAGAAAGTCATCAGAATAAACATTCACCAACATTTATTGGTCCCTCCTGTTGCCACTTTACCTGTTTTTCTCCTTGGACAAGGTGGCCTCCGTTAGAAAGATGTCTCAGTAAATGGCAACCTGTTCCATCTCACCTTAGTCAGAAATGTTCTCTGTTAAAAGTAGATTATTTGAGGAAAATGGATAAATGAATGAATGAATGAATAAAGCCTTTATTTAGTTCCTGTATGCAAAAAATCTGTGCTAAGTGATGAAGATTCATTTAAAAATGATGGTCCCTGCTCTCAAGCACCTCCTGTTCTAATTGGAGAGATAACATATGACAGGTTTTGTCAGCAAGTCAGATGGAAAAGTACCATGATCCTTAGTGTACAACAGCTAAGCAGATGTTAATGCTTATTCTTTAATGTCCCTGTTCCCAAGGCTTTTAGATTCAGGGTCCTTGGTTTTCACTCTCAGGGTCCAAGACGAGATGGTGTTCAAGGTGGTGGTGGGGTTTTGGCTTGGGTGGTGCATGGTGCTGACTTCATAGTTCAGCCTTCTTTCCTCTCTCTCAGGGTGCCCTGTTGCCCAGGCTAGGCCGACCTGCTTGCCTTGTGTGTACCCATTGGTTGACAGTTGGTGCAGATGTCTGGGCACCTTTCCATAGGAGTTGTTCCCCCCCCCACATGAACTGATTACCTACTAGGTGAAAGGAATGGTGTGAGAATGCCAAGAGAAATGAAAGGTAGCCAGTACTTCAGGGAACCTACTATCATAGCAGAATTTGTTCGTCTTTTCTTATTTCTTTTTCAGTTTTTCATCCTGCTTATAATTAGGCTTTGTTACTGTTTATCAGGAAGAGGTAGTATTGGAAAGCTTTGGAAGGTGGTACTTTACAGTAAGTCAAGGTATACTGGTTTAGACTTCCTGCAGAATACTTAGAACCCTGTGTAAATTAATGCCACTTGTCAGATGCCTGTGAGTGTTGACTATTTATTACTAGTATCTGTAAGGGAAGAAGGAGGAAGAAAAGGAAAAGAAAGAAAAACAATGTCTCTGACCTCAAGTGAGAGGTAGCACCATGTTTGGTATATGTGGGAATACAGATATTCACTGAAGCCTTACTAAAGGGCTTCCTTGTGGTGTACTGGTGATTCTGTGTTCTCTAAAGCTGTCTTCCCCAGAATGGGGGCTTGGATAGTCAGTCAACTCACACTCATTCGTATTCATCCAAAGTGTAAAGTCTTCTTTGGGTGGGTCTTGTATGGGATTAGATTAGTTGGTCCCAGAGAAGCCTAATTAAAATCAGAGAAACTTACTGGGATTTCATCTTTCAGGTAGGGATGTTTTACAGTCATAACTACCATTAACCTTGATTGTCAAGATGAAGAGGAGGGGTGCTATATTTATTTGTGGAGTGAATACCAATATCACTTAAAATATGGATCCCTAAAATTTTAAACTAGTGTACAGAAATACTATACACATGAAAATACTTTCTGTTTGCATTCTGTTAAAAAAAAGCCAGTGGAATGCAAACAGAATCTTTTGGCTTCTCCTGCCTAGTCCCTCCAATAATTCTTTTTCCATACAGAAATCCTATGTGTCTTTTAAGACCTAACACTGCTAAAGCTTCTCTGATTTCTACAGCTAAAAATTATCTTTCCCTCCTTGAGTTTTTTCTATGCATACTCCATTCTTCTTGTATTATGGTGATTTGTGTGTGTATATACATACACACATTATATATATGTATATATATATATATATACACACACACACACATATATATGTATGTATATATACACACACACTCCTATCTTTCCCTGCTACATGTAAACTTCCTGAGGGGAGGTCAAGGATCATATTTATGCATCATATATTTACTCAGAAATGTGTTTTATTAGATATTGGGTGGGGCATAAGATGGTAGACCGGTCATACTAGGAAGGGGCTGATAAGAATAGGTCCCTTGAAAGAGGTGAGGCTAAAGGAGGGTTTTGATGGAATTGTGGGGCATAAATGATCAGAAAGGGAATGGGGGGAAGCTATTTCATTTCATTATAGGGAGAAGAGCAAGGGCCACACATTTCAGACACCTTTAGATCTGAAAGCTATCTTAGTGATCAGCTAGTCCCACCTGCTCTTAAAAGACGAAGTTGCTTAGCTTGTCCAGGATGGAGAGTGGCTGCTCGGTGTCAGACCTGATACCAGGTCTCTTGACTGACCCCCACTTCAGTCCTCTTTCTCACACACTATAATGACTTCTTAGAAGTCACAGAATTAACCTTTCATATTTTTCCATTTCCCATGTAAGAGGGGTGACAAGTTGATTTGCTTGGCTAGAGAGTTTGTGTCAAGAGATAACGAGAAACGAGAGTGGTAATGTGGAGATCCCCAAAGACCAGACCAGTTTAGAGACAGTGTCTTAAAGCATTAGAGCAGACACCGTCAGTACCTCGGAAGGAGAATTTCACATTCAAAATCAGGTTTGTAGGCAGTGTCCCAGCAACAGTGAAGAGGTGGTTTGGAGAACGTAGTGAATGGAACCAAAGAGACGTGTTTTAGAAATCTAGGGAAGGAAACGTCAAGACTAGGACTAGGGGTATAACTGCAGGTGTGAAAAGAAAGGGTATAAATCTGAGAAACAAGGAGAGAAAGAATTAGGCAAGACCAAATACTGGACTGATGGTAGGAAGTAAATAAAGTCTAAGATGACTTTTAAAGTAGGAAAAAAACAGGAAAATAATGGCATAGTTGATAATGGTTTTGGAAAGGTGGGTGGAGAATTGGGAATATGTGTGTACCATGGAGAAATGGTGTTTATATCATTAATAAGAATTTGACATTTTACAGATAACTAAAAATGTAGAATTATATACCTTGCACCCCTAGCCCCAGGTTCTTAAGGACCAGGATTATCCAAATCAGACTGTCACATGTCATCCACTCCTCTCCCTTCCTTTCGCAAACATACTCCTTGGCACTGTTGCTTATGGGAGTGGACGTCTGAGTCCAGTTATATTGACTAGACTGATTTTGACATAAATTATAAATCTTAGTCATAATGCCCATATATTAATATATATTTAAGTACACATACACACACACACATACACACACACACTACAATAAGACCTCATAGTGAATTGCAAGGGCATTTGACATGCTTCCAGATGAAAGAAGAAAATAAAGTCAATATTAGAAATCAAATTTTGTATTATCTGTGTTTTCTTTTATGCTGGCATCACCTCCAATAGAATAACTGTTTGACAGAATTGATTGTTTAACTAAGGAACAGCTATTTAAAAATGTTTTATTTATGTATTTTATTTTTACATCATCTTCATTTTCCATCATATCCTTCCCTCTGATGTTATTTGCAGGATTCCACACCCGCAGTTCCCTACCTCTGGAAAGAAGGAAGTCAAGTGCCTTCTCCTATGTATTCTTGGGAGCCAAGAGTATTATCATTATAAATTCATAGCTTTCATTTCAATTGTTCTGTTATAGTTCCTTGCATTTACACTGTGGTCATTGTGTTTTGTTTTCCTCATTCTGCTTACTTCAATTTGCATCTGTTCATGTAAGTCTTCCCATGATTGCCTAGTCATTATGTTGTTTGTTACAGGACAGTAATAATTCATTGCACTCTTATACCACAGCTTAACTATTTCCCAATCAACAGGTATATACTTTGTTTTTAGTCTTTCCTTTTGCAAAAAAAATGCCATTAGAATATAATTTCATATGAATGAGGCTTTGGTGGGGCGGGGAGTTGTTTTGTTACTGCCCTCCTTGAAATATTTGCTGAGCAATAGAATCTTTATCTTAAAAGGTATAGACATTCTTATTACTGTCTTCACAAAATTCCAAACTCATGAATAGCTATCTTTGCAAAAAAAAGTTTTGGCGGCAGCTAGGTGGTGCAGTGAATAGAGCACCGGCCCTGGAGTCAGGAGTACCTGAGTTCAAATCTGGCCTCAGACGCTTAACACAAAAAACTAGCCGTGTGACCTTGGGCAAGTCACTTAACCCCAACTGCCCTCCAAAAAACAAACAAAGCAAAACAAAACAAAAAAGGTTTTGTTGATGCTTTTAAAAAAATGTTATTTCCCAAATTATTCTTCTCTCCAGAATACAATCCTCTCCTTTAATAATGGTCACATCTAATAGCATATCCCTCATTTTACATGCATAAATCAATATGTCTTTGTCAAATGGAGAGAGGTATGTTGAACTAAATGTCCATCTTCTGAAGTCATTTCGTCAGCCAGAGACTAATATCTTTGGGTGGTGTTTTCCTTTATTTTACCATAGTTTCATACATATCCTTTGCTTGGTTCTGTTTATTTTGATCCATGTTGCTTAATTCAAGTCTTCCTCCATTTCTCTGAATTCTTTATATTCATCATTTTTGATGGCACAATAGTACTCTATTATATTCGTATATCGCAGCTCAGCCGTTCTTTAAGTGATGGCTACCCAGTCTGTTACTTTTTTTTTTGTGCTAGAAGTATTGCATAGCAGTTGGATTACTGGCTTCTTAGTCCAGAAGATCAAGGTTCAGATCTTACTTCTGACATATTTCTGACCCTTGTGACACTGGCCGAGGCTCGTAATCTTTCAGTAATGCTTGATGTTATTGTTATTATTACACTTGTAAAGTCACAGGTATAATAATAATAACAATATTAATAATAATGATGACAGCAAACCTATAAAACTTTATATTAAGAGAACTTGTAAAGTCACAGGCTTTGTCCGTGGGGCTTTTCCTTCTCCTTTTGCCATCTCTGGAACTGGAGATCCAGCAGTAATATATCTTTTTTTTCTTTTTTTTTTTTTAATAATTTTAATTTATTTTCTTGGTTACATCATTCATTTCCACAAGGTTTTGAGTTACAGATTTTCTCCCCTTTTTGC
>CM053597.1:39075020-39109725 GCA_028646575.1 Pseudocheirus occidentalis | reverse complement strand
TCATTAGTTTCTACTTGCTCCACTCTAATTCTGGAGGAATTATTCTCTTCAGAATGCTTTTGAGATTCTTTTCCCATCTGGGAAATTCGGCTTTTTAAGGCATTCTTCTCCTCATTGGCTTTCTGGGCCTCTTTTGCCATTTGAGATAATCTAGTCTTTAAAGTGTTGTTTTCTTCAGTCAGCTTGTTGACTCTCTTTTCATGATTTTCTCACATCATTCTCATTTCTCTTCCCAATTTTTCCTCCACTTCTCTTATTTGGTTTTCAAAGTCCTTTTTCAGTTGATGTATAGCTTCTAGGCATTCTTCAATTGTCTTGGAAGCATTTGGTGTGGGAGTTCTGAGTTCTGGGCTCTCTTCCTCCTGTTCCATGCTTTGACCTTTTTTGTCCCCAAAAAAGGATTCTAGAGTTTTATTGTTTTTGTTTTGCTTCCTTTTTCTCATGTTGTTCAGTCAAGTAATTGGTTAGTTTTTTTTAGCTCTGTGAAACTCTGCTTCCAAGGGGGGGAAGCTCTGTTCCAAATCTCTGGGGTTTTCCCAACTGCCAGCGCTATTAGGGGGATGTTGCAAGTCCCCCCAGCTTTGGCTTGCTGAAAGTGCACCCCAGGACCACCACCCAAGACCACAATCAGGATCCAGGCCACTCAACGCAAGAACACTTGGCCCTGATCAATCAATTTGGCCCCCCTGCTGAGTCCGCAGGCCGGGGGCTCTAAAGCAGCTTGGTGGGGGCCGCTGGTGGATCCTGCAGTTCCCTTCCCCCACTGCTTCTTTGCCCCAGGGGCAGAATGGCCAAACTCCTTTACCCCCCAAATTAATTTTCAAAGTTTCACTTTCACTAACCGTATCTGAAGATTTAAAGATCCCCTTAGTCCGGTGCTTTAGATTTTCTTTGAAGTAGACTCAAGCTGATGTTTGGGAGGCTCTCCTGCTCCTTGTGGCCGCCCTGAGGTCTTGCCTGGGCTGGCTGGGTCTCTGCTTTGCTGGGGTGCACTCTCTCCCATCCTGCTCCTCACGCCTTGGCAGATGTGGGGGTGCTGGAGGCTGTAGAACCTCTGCAGGCTGGCTGTGGGGCTTGGCTCAGCTCCTTCCCACTGCCCCAGGCCTGGCTGCAGTCTCGGCTTCCGGCTGTTCCAGCCTTCGCTCCAGCAGGTGCACTGAGTCCCTGCTGCCCAGCTGCCTTCAGCGAGAGCTGTGTTCTCTGTCTTTTTGTGAGTCTGAGAGTCCTAGACTTTCCTCAATTTTGTCTGGGCTCATATTTTATGGGTGTTTAGGGTGGCGGTGTGGGAACTGCGGGACCTTGCTGCTTCTACCCATGCATTAAAAAAAAAAAAGTAAAATATTGAATGACCAGGAGACTAATGTGATTTTTACGAGTAATCCAGGTTTTAAGATATTAAAGTATCTAAGAGAGTTCAGGGAAGGAAGCATTGTAGTACTGTGAATTGAGTTAGAGGAGTAACTAACTGCGTATAATACAATAGCTCTGTGACCCTGGCTGACAAACCATATCTCAGTGTCTTACACAACTTCCTAAAGCTGTAAGTTGCTTATTTGATTGGCGGAGGGGGGTGGTTTGTACCAGTACTTCTCTAGTTAGTAACTGGGCTTCGACTCAGGAAGACTTGAGTTCAAATTTGGCCTTAGGTGCTTGCTAGCTTTGTGATCCTACACAAGTTATTTAACATCTGTTTACCTTTATCCATTGGAGAAGGAATGGCAAAATGCCCCAATATCTTTGCCAGGAAAACCCCATGGACAGTATGGTCCACACGTTCACAAAGAGTTGGACGTGACTAAACAGTAAATTCTCTATATGCATAAAATCACAGGTTTTAGGCTATCTCCTAATTTTTTTTAAGTTAAAAGGTTCCCAGGGCAGTCATTGTCATGGTCCAAGTTATGTTAGTCACAAAATTCTGTACATCAGTGGTATGATACGTATATTTTACTTGTGCTGCATATTTTCAGTGTTTTACCAATTTTGACTTTGATATACTTCAAATCCATGAATATATAAATAAGCCATTAGTTAGGTAAGAAAAAGTCAGCAGATGGAGTAATGATCAAAACTCCGACTCTTAGCTGGGAACAGTCAGATGTCCTAAAGATTTTACACATCTGGAGGAAGAAAGGTGGTAACTCTAGAAGGAAATCTATTTTTAAAAATGACAGAGTAGGAAACAAGAATGTGAAGACTTCAGAGAAAATTGGGAAGACTTATAAACTGATATAAGAATCAGGAGGACTGTTTGCTTAATGACAATGACAATGATAATGTAATTAAAGAAAACCTTGCAAGACCTCTTTTTATCAGTGTCAAGGATGAATTGTAACATTCTGGAGAGCAGTTTCGAACTATGCCCCAAAGACAATAAAACTGTGCACACCCTTTGGTCCAGCAATACCACTGCAAGATCTGTATCCCAGAGAGATCGTAAGGAAGGGAAGAAGACTCATGTGTGCCAAAATATTTATAGTAGCTCTTTTTGTGGTGGCCAAGAATTGGAAACTGAGGGGGATGTTCATCCATTGGGGAATGGCAGAGCGAGTTGTGGCATATGAATGTAATGGAATACTATTGTTCCATAAGAAATGATGGGCAGGCTGACTTCAGAAAAACCTGGAAAGACTTAGATTAACTGATGCTGGGTAAAGTGAGCAGAATCAGCAGAACATTGTATACAGTTAATAGCAACATTGTATGATGTTCAACTTTGACAGACTTAGCTCTTTTCAGCAGTACAATGATCTAAGACTATTCCAAAAGACTCCTGATGGAAAATGCCTCCACATTCAGAGAAAGAACTATGGAGTCTGAATGCAGATTGAAGCATGTTATTTTCTGTCTTTTTTTTCTTTCTCATCGTTTTCCCCTTTTCTTCTGATTCTTCTTTCCTAGCATGACTAATATAGAAACATGTTTAATATGATTCTACATGTATAGCCAAAAAATGAATTGTAGAAAAATAAAATTTAGAGGGTAGGGTAGTGATCATGGCTTGCTGTTATTAGATTTTTTAATGAAAGCCATTGAAGTCATAACACATAACTCAGCAATTCTCTACTCTGTTGGTATTTTGGCTGACATGACATGTTTAATTACCTTCATTTTCCAAAATGCTTACAGCCTCATTAGCTGCTGGCCCTCCCTCTCTTCCCTCTCCCCTCTTTTTATTAGCTATTTAGTTATGGGGGGATAGAGGTGGTAGGGATCAGAGAAAGGAGTTACCCAGACCAGGCATGGCTCATAGCTTCCACAGATTTTTCCCAACTGATAATCTTCGATATGTAGATGCTTTTATTTTTTATGACTATGATTTTCTAAAGATATCATAGCATAGATAGAACCAACCATAATAACAAAACAGTGTTTTTGAGTAATGCAGTGAAATACATTGACCATTTTAAAAAACATGCCTCATTCCACAGCCATAGACTGTTCCTCTGCTACCGTCAGCTCTCTCCCCAGAGGAAGAAGGCATACTTTGTCATCAGTCATTAACGGTAAACTTAGTAACTGCATTGATCTGAGTTTTGATGTCATTACTAAAAAAATTTAAAAAATTCCTTTTTTAGTATAAATGTGACAAATATCAATACAAACATTTTCTTATGCAAAGAACAGATAAAGGAGATGCATAGGAAGCTTTGAATCTCTATTGCATACAATTTGGGGTTTGTATTTATTTTAATTTAACATGGTTTTTCTAGTACTTCCCTGCTTATTTCTCTCTCCTGAATTTTCTTATTTTCTTTTTAAAATTTATTTTTCTTTTCTGTTTATTTTAAAAAATGATTCACGAACACTATTTCCTCTCCCCCCCCTTTATTCATCATTAGCATTGTTTGCCCGTATACCCTTCTCCCCACCCCTCCATCCCTGGTGACCTTTCCTGTATCATCCCCCCCCCCAACCCTTCCCTTTTCCTTTTTTCTTAACAAGTATAGTTACATAAAACAGATCCACACATAGGTTATGTCTGAAGACATATGTCTTATTCTTCTAGTCCATCTCTGTTCTGCCAAGATGTTATAAACATGGTTTGCAAGTTTTAATGTATTTATTTTCCATTACGTTATTGGAATCCTTATTTAAATTATTTTCCTGGTTTGGTTTACTTCTGCTTTGTATCACTTCATACAGTTCATGAGTAAATGAAAACCTATTAAGTACTATTTATGTTAGGCAGTGTGCTGGGGATACAAATATATTTTAAAAAGAGAACAGCCTTTTCCTTCAAGGAAGTTCCTCATAAAAGAAGACTGCATATATGGGGAGTATTCACCAAGGGGATGTATTTGGCTTTTGGCAGATGGAAAGTGGGGTTGACTGGCAGATAGTATAATGATTGATTAGGATCTGAAGTAAAAGCAGGATCTTGTATCTAGACGTTATGGATCTGGTGGACTACTTTGCTCACTTTGTCACTAATCAGATGGTTTGGCCCTGGGGTCTGTCCTTCAAAGATGAATGGATTTACTTGTCTAGTAAACTGGGGAAGCTAGGTGGCACAGAAGGTAGAGTGCTGGACCTAGAGCCAGGAAGTCTCATTTTTGTGAGTTCAAATCTGGCTTCAGACACTTATTAGCTATGTGACCCTGGGCAAGTCACTCAACCCTGTTTGCCTCAGTTTTCCCACCTGTAAAATGAGCAGGAGAAGGAAATGCAAACCACTCCAGTATTTTCACCAAGAAAACCCCAGGAGTCATGACGAGTGGACATGACTATAAAATGACTGAACGGTGACACTTGCCAGAGGCCAGATTGGGGGATACTCCACAATAGGGTGCAGGTTCCAAATCCAGGTGGAGGTCCCTGGTCCACGTGGGGTTGAGCAACAGCAGACATAGGGAGACATGACTGGCTGGATGACTAGATGGGCTACAGAGCTGAGGTTTTCCATAATTCTTCATATCTTATGTTTCTTACACTCTGCCATCTTTCTTCCTGGTTTTCTTTTGCTGCTTCTGCTGCGTCTAAGTACCACCTGTCCCGATTCAATTGGGTTTAGTTTGATAATTCCCACCTAAAAAGAAGCATTTTCATAATTTCTGCTTCTGTTGACCTCGTTTTTCCAATATGGTAATTTATGTATTGAACAAATCATTATTGAGGACTATTAATCCACATTTGGAGTATTTAGCACAAGCTAAAAAGGTAATTTAGCTTCTTAAAAAAAACCTTCCTTTTCAAAGTCACCCTTCTAATGGATTACCTTGTTGTCAGAGTGGGATTTGATGTTAGCTCATGAAAAGTGTGTGGCTAGTGGTTATAATTTCATATTATGTGACCTAAATGTTCTTTCAGACCTCTCAGCTCCTCTTGGGTGTTTCATAGCTCAGATGATGCAGATCTAAGGCATGGACAGAAGTATACCTGATAGGGAAGAAAAGCGCAGCATTACCACTAATAAGGCATTTTACTGGTCCTAAGAAGGTCTTTAAGACAATTTATAGTGCCTAGTGAATAACTTGGTAATAGAAAAATAGGAAGTACTGGAAGGAAGTGCAGAGATGGGAAAGTAATTGATGTCCAAATATACTGCAAACATTCTGTAAAATGATTCATTCGTGTCTCGAGTAGTGAAAGATAAATCTCGCAATTGCCATAAGGCTATATATTCTCTGTATCTTTATGATATCTTTGAGAAGTCTCTATTGTTCACAGTGCTGGCTCTGGTTAATTCCTTATTCCTCTTTAAAAAAAAAATTTTCCTCCTAAAACAAAATTGGGAGCTTCCACCCATTATATCTATCAAAGCTTCCTTGGAAATTTAGCTAAATAAGTTACTTGGTTTTCAGTTGTATCTTGCAAAACAAGTCCACTAACAATCACCTGTGGTGGCATTGGATGCTGCATTTCAGAGACAGAGGAACGGATAGATTTAATTTGTCCATTGAAAGACTGCATGTTTTTCTGATCCATTCAATGTTTTGGATAAATGTCTTGACCTAGTTGAATGATAATTTGATAACATTTGAAACAAAACCTACTATTTATAAGGCAAATAGTTTTTTTTAATGATTCTTGTGATATATGATTGAAATTGACAGCCATTTGTTGGCTTTTGAATAGTATCTTGGTGGGGAAACAACTCATTAAATGTTTTTGCTTTAAAGGCAATAGGCAGTAGATAGTAGAACTACTAGAGATAATTTCATAAATAATAGCATTTCCCAATTTAAATTTGATCCTTAAAATAAATGTAGTATTTTTCCTAAAGATCACTCTCTTGTTTGTTTAGCCCACAAGCCCCAAATTTGGAAAAGCTGACTCTTATGAAAAACTGGAGAAACTGGGAGAAGGATCTTATGCCACCGTGTACAAAGGAAAAAGCAAGTAAGTGTTGGATTTTTGGTGAGCTTTATATCTAAATGGTGCCTCTTAGAAAATAATGTATTGGTAGTTTCTTATATCAAAATATTTTAAAGTGTTTTAAAAAATATTGCTTTTGTGTTGTGTGTACCTCTTTCCCATACCAGAGAATTCAAAAGAGAAAAATCGAATTATTTCGGTAAAACGAACACATCTAAGAAGTGAGGCATTGTATGCGGCGTCTCACGCTACTGCCTTGCCCCCATCTCTGCAAAGCAGGAGGGGAGATCTTTGCTCAGTTCTCTTCTTTCCGGCCAAGCTTGGCCATTGTAACTTTATAGCATTCAGCTCCACTCTGATAGAAAGTGAGGTAAGAAGAACCAGGAAAAGGTTCTACAACAATGTAACTGGGTGGAAAGTGTTTGTTTCTTAAAAAAATGGAACACACACACACACACACACACATATATTACCTCCCCTCCCCCAAACATTTAGTTCTTTTTTCTTTGTCCTTAGTTTGCTGATGACAATATGAAATTGCAAGTGCCTTCTTCTAATAAGGCAGTTCAGCAAATGTGTCTAATCTCCCTTTTTCCTCCTGCCGTACCTTCCCCCCTTTCTTGTCTTCTTGGCTGGTCCTTATTTCTATACGGTACTTTTTCTCCTATTATACTCAGGTACATTGGAGTTAGATAATCATCTGAGATTCATTATCTAGGTGAAGGAAATAGTTTATTTCACTTAGAGGAACAGTTTGCTTTAGAATACTCATCCGATTGGCTAAACTGAATTAGTCATCAGTGAAGAATCTTTTTATATTTGATCTCTTTATGAGATTCCTCTCCCTTCCCCCATCTTAAGAAATCACTTTTGTACAAGGAAGAATTGCAGAGTTTTTCTCACATTGGCTTGATATTGTACGTAGCGAGTATCTTTCCTGATTACTGTGATGAAGTAAAAGAGTGACTATAAAAGCTTTTTTTTAAGTGAGCAGAGCATGAGCATGAGCATGAGCAGAGCAATGGAGACAGAACTGGAAAACCAAGGCAGCCTACAGTCTCAAGGAGCTCACCTTCTAATATAGGGGGAGACAATGTACAGAAACTTCAGCTGTCAGTCAGAGGCAAAGACCCCATGGTCCTTACAGTGCATTGGCAGAACATATTGCATTGGTATTAAATCTTCTCAGTTCTGATGTTGATAGTACCAAGGAATTTGGTTTAGAGTAGGTGTGTGTGTGTGTGTGTGTGTATGTGTATGTGTATGTGTATGTGTATGTGTGTGTAAGGGAGTGGAGTTTACCATCGAGCAAGTGTTGCTTCTTCCTAAGCATTGCTTCAATGAATATTATCTGGGGGGAGGCAAGGGAGCAGAGTTGGTGATATACAGGGTACTGTTGTTGCCAAGGTCCTACCCATGGGTGGCATTTGGTAGTGTTGATGGTCCCCCTCTCCACAAGACTGGCTTCCCAAAGTTATGACTTTGAAGGGCCGGGCTGAAAATAGGGCTTACGGTCTGCTGTTTAAAATCCATACGGTGATAGTGAGAATGATTTTTAAATGAATGTTCCCCTCCACACCCCCCAGCGTTTCTGTTCTGTCACTAAATCATTGCCAGGCTTCTCTGTTAAGGGGGAGGGAGTATAAAGGTGGGTAGTGGTATGTTATTTTAAGAAGTCTTAGCACTATTTCTATACTTGCCATGTTGAATTCAAGCATGGTTTTGTTTTTTTATCCCCCCCCCAAATATCTTGTAGAAATAACCATTCATGTTATCTGACTTTGTTTTTCCTCTCTCATTCTGTATGATAAGTTATATTAGTGATTTAAGTGTACAGTATGTTCAGGTTGGGGGGGGTGTTGTGAGAGGGAAAAAGTAGATTTCAGAAACTCTGCATTGGTGGTATAGTGCCGGTCCCTGGCATGACTGTGGAGTGGGTTATGATGTTTGTACCTTGGGAGTACTTAGAAGAGCAAGCGCTGATTACAGCTCCTAAAAATAAGCTCCATGGACATTCCTCACAATAACCCCAGGAGGTAGACAGGGTGGATATTACTATTATCCAGGCTTTACCAGGAATGGACCAGAAATTCTAGGGACTGAACAATTTAGGATGATAGGATTTAGAGTTTCTGATGCCCTGGAGTCTGTCTACTCGAATCCTTCCATTTTACAGATAGTAAGCTAAAGGACCAGTCAGGGTAATTGACTTGATCAAGGTCAGATAGGTCTTATGTAACAGAGCCAAGATTGAGTCCAGGTTCCTCTGATTAAGTCTGTGTCTTTTAAAAAATTATTATTATTAATAAATGCACAGCCTCTGTATCATTGGTGGTTGTCAATAGTCAGTAAACGTTTATTAAGCACCTGGTGTGCACTGAACACAGTGCTGGGTACCGGGGGTAGAAAGACAAGCACATCGCAGTTTCTGACAGGTTTTATTGCTTTCTAGTCATTTCAGTCACGTCTGGCTCTTTGAGACTCTGTGGGCCATGCTGTCCGGGGGGGTTTCTTGGCAAAGATACTGGGTGGGGGGATTGCCATTGCCTTCTCCAGTGGATTAAGGCAAACAGGTTAGATGATTTGCCCAGGGCCACATAGCTATTAAGTGTCTGAGGTTGTATTTGAACTCAGGTTTTCTGGACTCCAAGGCCCAAGCTCCATCTGCTGATTCACTTAGCTGACTCCTTTCTGGTAGATAGTAGGCTCTTAATAAATGTATTGTATTATATTGTGTTGTGTTGCGTTGCGTTGTGTTGTATGATAAGGCATATGGTCTAAAGGGAAAATGTTAACAAGTATTAGAACTGGGATTTGAACCTGTGTTCTTCTTCCAAAGTCCATTTTATTGCTCCTATATCATGTTGCTGCTTGTGACCGTATGTCACAAGAGTATGTCATTACAGGGTCCCCTCATTTCCCTTTGAAATACAGTATTGTCCCAGAAGTTTTAATGCGATTTTGGTTTTATTTAAATCTGTTACAGCTTAAAATCACGCTAATGCTTTTTGGGGCAGTCTTGTATTTTGGGATTTATAAGGAACTCAACAGTTTATGAAGTGATTGCCTTGCCATAGGTCTTGTAAGATAGGTAGTGTTGGTCTTATTCCTTTTTTACAGACAAAGAAACAAGCTTGAGAGAAGCACAGTATCTTATCCAGGGTCGCAAAGACAGCAGAGCTAGTTTGCCAGTCTAGGACTCGTTTGTACCTATCTAGTCACCAGAGACCTGGTAACTGGTAGGTCATCCAGGTCAACCATCATTCCTCTTGATTTGAGATTTATCAAAGCAATGCTAATCATCAGATATTCATTTTATGTCTGTTTAGTATGTGATGGGGCAGCTAGCTGGCATGGTGGAGAGAGTGCCAGGCCTCCTGGAGTCAGGAAGACTCTTCCTCCTGAATTCAGATCTGGCCTCAGACATTTACAGGCTCTGGGCAAGTCACTTAATCTTGTTTGCTGCAGTTTCCTCATCTGTAAAATGAACTGGAGAAGGAAATGGCAAACTACTCCGGTAGCTTTGCCAAGAAAACCCCAAATGGGGTCCTGAAGAGTGAGACAGGACAGAATAGCAAAAACTACCTGTCAGGTGCTAAGGATTCATAAATGAAAATAGATTAGCCTGTGTTAGCAGTAGAACAACGTGAAAACATGATGAGGAAATACCAGGTATGCACAAAGTAAGTTTTAGAAGGTAATAGCACTTGGGGAGTAGGAGAAGGAGGGAGGATGGATCAGAATGAGCCTCGTGTGCAAGGTGGTGCTTGCCCTAAGCACTGATGGTAGTGAGGGGCTCTGAGGCAGAGATGAGGCTGTGGGCACATTACACGCCTGGGGGCAGCCTGTGTAAAGTTCAGAGATTGGAATCCAAATATCATATGTGGGAAATAGCAGCTAGACTGAGTTTCCTGGAATTGTAGAATATGTAAGGAGGAATGATATGCAGTTGGTTGATGTGCAGAATGTTGCAAAGGACTCTTTAGAGCACTTTGTGATCTGTCTGTGTCTATCTGTCTCTCCCTCCCTCCATCCATCCATCCATCCATCCGTCTGTCCATCTGTCCATCCATCCGTCCATCTATGTATCCATCACTCCATCCCTCCATCCATCCGTCCATCCGTCCATCCATCTATGTATCTTCTTACCTACCTATTTGTCTATCTCTCCCGCCTTCGTACGTCCATCTATCCATCCGTCTATCTGTCCATCCATTTATCTATCTATCTACTTACCTACCTGTCTATGTATCTGTTTTAGATACTGATAGATATACTATGTCTGTACACATGCATTTTACAGCTGGGCATGTTGAAGCCAAGAATATGGAAGGGACTTGTCTAAGTTGACATCACTGGTAAGTGACTGAACCAGTATTCAGCTATCTGTCTATCAGTCTGTCTATCTTGTGATGTTTAGCCCATTGTCCTTTCTGATAGCTATATCACACTGAATCCAGCTATCTTAATTTCATTCAGGAATTTAGCCAGGCCTTTCATGATGTCCTTATACACAAACTAGACTGGTTGATAGGGTAGTTAGGTAAGTCAAGTAAACCAGCATTTATTGTTTACTTAATAGGAATGCCAAGAATGCCAGGAACATTGCTAAGATCTGGGAATGCAGGAAAGCAACCAGAAAGACGGCCTCTGCCCTTAGGCGGTGGGGAGGAGAAGGTACCTATCTCCAGCATCTGGAGTCAGAGGCCTAGCTGGGAGAGAAGTAGAGAATGGTTGGCTTAGACCCTTCCTCCTTTCAACGGAGGTTCCTGGAGGAAACTTCCCAGACATGGGAGGAGGAGGTTTCTGTGACAGAGAGACTTTCCAGGGTGAGAAGGAGGAATGAAATAGATTTGTAACTGCTCATCTGGGTGGATCCAAAGAGTGTCAGCTAATAAAGCATTCACAGTGGAGGGAGGCCTCTGTTACAGCGTAGGGGTCAATTCTTGGCCATGTTCTGTTCACCATTTTAATTAGGGATTTGAACGAAGACCTGAATAATGTGCTTATAGCATGTGGATGGCATGAATTTGGGAGAGAGAACCAGTTGATTAGATGACAGAATCAGACTCCAAAGTGTCCTCAAGAGACTACACATAACAGGCCCACATTTAACAAGATGACTATGGGTTAACCTTCAGTTAGGTCAAAACCAAAAATCAATAGTACAAGTCCCAGTTAAGAGAAATCTGACTTAATAACCATTCACGTGAAAAATCCCAGTGGGTTTTAGTGGACTGTAAGTTTAATATGAGTCAGCATATGAAGTCAGGGAGAAGTTGCTGCCAAGGAAGCTAATGCAATATTGGGCTGCATTAGTAGAACTACTATGTCCAGAACAAGAAAGTGATAAAAAGTCCTGTGTCCTTGGAGCTAGGCCATTAACAACTGGAATATCCTCCTGAGAGGGGCTTGGGTGATGAAAGGAACTTGAAACCCTATCGTCTCAGGAGCCTTTCAAACAAATGAGGATGTTTCACTTGGACAATGGACGATGTAGGACTGACCTAAGAGCAATCAATCAGTCAGTCACCAAGCATTTATTAAAAGGTTACTTTCTGCTGTGTGCCAAGCTAGGCTGCAAAGAATCCCTGCCCTCACAGAGCTTTCATTCTAATGGGGAGACAAGGACAACAAAGGGGAGGTGTGTACGTGTACATGTACGTGTACGTAGATACACACATTATATATATACATATACACACATATACACCATACTTATTAAATTTAAAAGTGTAAATACCAGGTAATTAAATTCAAGGTAGTTTTAGAGACAAGGCACTAGCATTTAAAGACTGAAGAAAGGATTCATGTAGTAGATAGTACTTGAGAGGCAACTAGGTGGCACAATGCATAGAGCAGCGGCCTTAGAGTCAGGATCTCAAAGGAAGAGACAGAGTCTAAACAAGGGGATGGAGGAAGAAGGGAGTGCTGGCTCCCATATAGGGGATTGTCAGTGGTAAGGCACAGAGAAGGGAGATGGAGTGTTAATGTATAAGGAAGAGACAAAAGTCCAGCTTGGATGGCCTATAGAGTGCTTGAAAGGGAGAATTGTATAGTGAGGCCAGAAAGATATATTGGGTCAACATTGTGAGGGGCTTTCAAAGCAAAGCCCGTCATTAGAGATATCCTGAAAGCAGATCCTTGATGAACATGGTCACTTATCAGAGAGATGTAATAGCAGGGATTCTGCC
This sequence comes from Pseudocheirus occidentalis, assembly GCA_028646575.1. Classification (NCBI taxonomy): domain Eukaryota; kingdom Metazoa; phylum Chordata; class Mammalia; order Diprotodontia; family Pseudocheiridae; genus Pseudocheirus; species Pseudocheirus occidentalis. The sequence continues at coordinate 39,097,213 of CM053597.1, read as the reverse complement.
TCTTGGTAGAGCAGAAATTCATGCTTTGGGTGAGTAGGGAGTCTGCACACTTTTTGTGGTCCCTCCCAACTCTTTGATTCCCTAGAGGAAGTTCCTCGAATAATTTAGTGAAGAGAGAAGTGTGTGGATTTGTTGACAGCATGACAGTTCACCTGATCTCAACTCTTGCCCAGTAGACTTGTCAGGTCTTTGATTTTTTTCCCCTTTATGATGGCAGAAGAAAGAAAGGGGGTAATTGCTTTGAGTAAGGGGCAACTGCCTTCTACAATGATAAAATACCACAGAAGTTACCAACAGATGCTTTACTTAAGTGCTTGGCCAGTATATATGCTTAATCAATATATAGATTGATGGATTACATATTGAATAATATTTCTGTCTTTGATAATATGTGTTCTGTAGGAAAAAAATATGTTGTTTGAGTTAAGTGTGGAGGCCAGATATTGTAGTATGAAGTTTGTGCAGGAGAGTAATATGTTAGGATATTGGAAATATAATAAGGGAAATGGTGGTCAAGACTTTAAGTGCTGCACAGAGGAATTTATATTTAATTTTAGAGCTAATAGGGAAACTGTAGCTTGTGGCTTTAGGGGAGGTTGCCCAATTAGATCTGTGCTTTAGGAAGATCATTCTATAGCCACAAGGAGGACGTCTTGGAGCAGGGAAAGAACTGAGACAGGAACATTGATTATGAGGCAATTTATTAGTGCAGGGGAGACGTGATTGGGCTTGAACTAGGTTGGTCATGGAGGGAGTGGAAAGAAGGGGGTGGATGTGAGAGTTGTGGTGATAGAAGTGATAAGCTTTGGTGACCAATGGATCCATGAGAAACTGAGAATGATACTGAAGTTGTGAGCCTAAGTGATTGGAAGGACGGGCAATGGTGCCTTCAGCAGTAATAGGGAAATTTGGAAGAAGGAAAGGTTTTGAGGAAAGATAATGAACTGTTTTGCACATATTGAATTTAAGACATCCTTACGACTTCTAGTGTGAAATGTCTAATAATAAGTTGGTGATGAGGGATGGGAGTTCAGGAGAGAGACTCAGGCTGGATGTATAGAGCTGGGAACCATTTGCATAGAGCTGCTGATTGAGCCCAGAGTGAGAAAGCATAGGGAAAAAAAGGGAAGAGGGCCCAGGAGAGAGGCTTGAGGTACACGCAGATAGTAGGATGTAGTTATGACATGGATGAAGCACCAGCAGATGAACATGCACTTCAGTCAAATTGAGGGAGACCCGGGAGGGAGCGAGTCAGGAAAAGCTAGAGAGGAGAGTAGATACATAAGGTGATGGTGACTGATAGTATTGAATGCTGCCGAGAAGTCAGTGTAGGAAGAGACCAGAGGACTGGGTGCAATACTGGGGCTCCGCAAGCTGAAGGCAAGAGCTTAGCTAATAGGACCCAGGGCCCCCAAAGTGAAGTGCGCTGTTCTGGTGGGAAGTGGATGAAGATGAGGATGGTGGACAGAAGACATGGTGCTTGATGAAGAGATGGCTGGATGGTCAGATATTAAATTTAAGTGGTATAGAGGATTATAAAGTTAGTTTTCAAAAGTTTTGTCTCTGTCATGTATGTTGAGTTGTCTTATCCTAATTGTTGTTGAGGAACAATGTTATTGAGCTTGGACTGAAAAACTCTGTAATGGCCTTATGTCAATTTGATCCATTCCCCCAAATGGGAAGTTTAAAGAAAAAAAAAGAGAAAAGTTTATTTCTGATTTTGAAAATTTGCATTTGTATCTTCAACAAAAGGGACTTCTGGGAAATATTTGTTCCCTATATCTGTTTCAGATGTCCACAACTAGTCTCTGTCTAATATTAGTTATAAATTATGTAGAAACCAAATATACTAGGTCATTTAAAAAATCAGGAGACTACCTATAGTTTCAGCACCTTGCATTAAATCGTCAAAAGATGAGTTCAGGTCTTTTAAATGTAAATGAATTAAAATTCAGTTTCATTAAAAACAAACAAACAAATCCATACCTTGTGGTTTAAAGTTAGTGGGGCATATTTGGAAACAGAGAATTCTTCCTTTCAACAACATTCATTCAAGAAGCAGTCATTCCTTTCTTGCATCTTAAAGTTACCCCAGATCTTTCAGGACGATCATCCTTAGACCCTTGATCACTTAAATTCCGACAGGTTAAAGCCGGCAATGCCAGCTTTTCTTGGGCAATCTCAAGGCTGATTGTTGGTAGTCACATGTAATATACTTAATTTCACTCTCAGCTGGACATGAAAGCAATTGCCCATATGTCTGTCTCTCTAGGATGGCTCTTCACCTATTTTAAGAGGGGATAGGCTGACTGTGCTTGCTTACTTTTATCTCTTAAGCTTGTTTACTTGCTTAGGAGAAAAAGGAACAACAGTGTTGGGTTAGCTAAAGAAATTCGAATTGGATTGCAGGGTTACCTTGGAGGTAACCAAGAGGCCCTTCATCCTTTTGTTTAAATGTAACCTCTGTCCCCTCCCACTTCCCCCATCCAAAAAAGTTATCAAGTACCAATGGCTAATGGGACAAGATCATTCATTTAGGTTGCTAGACATTTTACTGGTTTTTATTTGAATCATTGTTTAATGCTTTCAGTGCTTTCCATATTATGACACTGTACTCATATAAAACTTTGGATCTTATTCTAAAATGTGATTATTTTGAATCTTCTTTAGTTTGGAATGGAATTCATGATTAAAAAAACACACCTTTTCTTACCAGTACCTTTTCTTTTTATATAACCATCATTTCAGAGTATTTATTTCTCTCCCTCCCCAGTGAGCCGTACCTTGTAACAAAGATTTAAAAAGAGAGGGAATTTTATTTTATTTTTTAGGGGCATTAAAAAAATCAAAATCAGCTATATTCGCCTTCTTGATCAGCATGAGCAGTGTTGTGTTTGCATAGTTCCCATGTCTGCAGTAAAGTAGGGAGCTGAGTTTTCCTAACTCTTTTCTGAGACCAAACTTCATCAATATAATTTCTACCTGATTTGTAAGTCTGTTTACATAACTTCAGCAATTCCTTCCTTTCTCCTCTGCCATAACTCTTGTTCTTAACTTTCTCCACTTCATCCTCTCCTCCACCCCAAACCTTACGCCTCTCTCTTCTTTCTTTTTATTTTTTAAAAATAGTATACTTTCAAAAAAATTTTTTTTTGCTTTTTGGAGGGCATTTGGGGTTAAGTGACTTGCCCAGTGTCACATGGCTGGTTTTTGTGTTAAGTGTCTGAGGCCGGATTTGAACTCAGGTCCTCCTGACTCCAGGGCCAGTGCTCTGTTCTCTTCTTTCTTCTTTCAGTCTCTCCTTCTCCCTTTCCATCTTTTCAAACAACTCTTGCTAGGAAATTTTTTGGCTAAGGAGTTAACCTCTCAAGACTCCTCAGGAACTTTTGAATTTAGCAGAGTTGCTGTTTGCTAGAGGTTGAAAAAACCTGAGAATGAGTGTTAAGGGATTTTTGAAGACAAAATTACGCATGTTGTTCCTAGGGAGTTTTTAGCTTAGTGGGGGCCTTGTTTGCTGATAATGCTGATCTCTGATGCCTAGATAACAGAGGTTCTGACAGAACAGCTCATTACTGAAGGTTAGCCAGCCAGCTCATTGATTACTTGATGCCCAAGGCAAGAGGTTGCTAAAATGGTCTCTTGAAAAGATCAACCTAGATTCAAATACTGTCTTTGCCACCCTGAGCAAAACAATTTGTTTCTTTGTTCCTCAGTATTCTTAACTCTAGAAAAAGGAGGTTAATTTACAGAGTGTGAGGTGTCTTTTCTCAAGCTCAGTCTTAAGACTGGCTATGTCAGAAAAAAAAAATGAGTCCCAATTTCTTGATGGAAAAGCTTCTACAACTTTTCTTTTTAAAGCATCGGGATTGTTCCCAAGACTGTGTTGTATTGGAAAGAGTATTGAATTTGGAACTAGAAGGCCTCATTTGAATCTATGACTCTAAATTTCATTTCTGAAACTGACTAGCTGTGTAAGGTAAATGAATGAACCTTTTTGAGGTTTTTTTTATCTGTACAATAACAATGTTAGCTGCCCCAACTACATCACTGAGCTTGCTGTGAAAATCAGGGAGGAGAATGTCTATAAAGCCCCTTGGAAGCATAAAGTGTCACAGATAAAAACTGGATCCAACATCTAGAGCTGGAAGGGACCTCAGGCAATCTAGTACAGTCCCCTTCTTTTACTGATGGGCCACCGAGGTTAAATGACTTGCTCCATGGAACACAGGTAAATGGCTTATTTAGATTCAAATCCAGATGCTCCAACTGACTCCAAGCTCAGACTTATTTCTACCACAAAATCTGTCTACCGGCTTCTTCCCTATAGCCTACAGATAGGACCACCTATTTTCCATTCTTTAAAAATAAAACAAAAACTTTCCCTTGGCCTGTTTCTTGATGCCAGCTCTTCTATGACTTTGTGTAACTTTACCTCACTTAAATCTAATGCATGGACAAGTCAAGCTGTCCCTTGGTGATGACATTGGTCCTCTTTGAAAATAAAGGATGATGGGGGGCGGCTAGGTGGCACAGTGAGTAGAGCACTGGCCCTGGAGTCAGGAGTACCTGAGTTCAAATCTGGCCTCAGACACTTAACACACACACACACACACAAACTAGCCATGTGACCTTGGGCAAGTCACTTAACCCCAACTGCCCTCCAAAAAGCAAAAAAAAAAAAAGAAAGGATGAGCAATGACTGTGACAATGAGAGTGGCTAACCTCCTTGAGAAGGATGGCCGCTCTTGGTGGCTCTGCCTCCTTACCTCTCACTCTGTTCTGAACTCTGGCATCTGGCTTCCGACCTCATTAATCAATTGAAACTATTCTCTCCAAAGTTACCAATGTATCCTCAATTCCCAGATCTAATGACTTTTTCTCAATCTTCATCCTTTTTTTAACTTTCTGAAGCTTTGGCACTGTTAGCACCATCATCTTGATACCCTCTTTTCTTTAAGGTTTCCTGACACACCTTTTTCCTGGTTTTCCTCAGCTATCTGATAATTTCTCAGACTCTTTTGCTTTAAAATTTTTTAAAAATTATTTTATTTCCTCCCAATTAACATGCAAAAACAATCTTTAACATTCATTTAAAAATTTACTTCCAAATTCCCTCCCTCTTCTTTGCCCTTCACTGAGAAGGCAAACAGTTTGTATTTCCACATAAGTCATGTTGTGAGAGAAAACAGACAAACCAGAAGAAAAATAAAGAAAAAAGTAAGCTTCAGTTTGCGTTCAGATTCCACCAGTTCTTTCTCTGGAGATGGATAGCATTTTTCATCATAAGTCAGTTGGAATTGTCTTAGATCATCGTATTGCTAAGAATAGCTAAGACATTCAGAACTGACCATCATCATACAGTACTGCAGTTACTGTAATGTTCTCCTGGTTCTGATCCTTTCATTTTGTATCAGTTCATTAAGTCTTTCCAGGTTTTTCTGAGAACATCCTACTCATCGTTTCTTATAGTATAACCATATTCCATCACAATCATATATGATAACTTGTTCAGCCATTCCCCGGTTGATGGGCATCCCCTTGATTTTTCTTTGCCACCATGAAAGGAACTGCTATAAATAATTTTGTACAGACAGGCCCTTCTCCTTTTTTGTTTTTTTTCTCTCTCTTTGGGATACTAGTAGTGGTATTGCTGAATCAAAGGGTATGCATGGTTTGATTGTCCTTTGGGGGCATACTTCCAAATTGCTCTACCAAATGGTTGAATCAGTATATCAACAATGCAATAGTGTTAGAATCCTTTGCTTGATCTTAATGGAGGTTAGACCTAGCAGGGGTGTGTCTTTTAAGGGCTCTCTTCCCTTCTCCTTCTATATGATTTCTCTTTATGAGCGTATCTACTCCAGTGGATTTAATTATCTTCTCTGTTTGTATGATTCCCAGTTTATTTTCTGTTTATCCAGCCTTGACCTCTCCCCTGACCTCCGTTTTTGCTTCTCCAGTACTTTACTGAACATCCCAAACTGGATCTTCCCTAGACTCCTTAAACTTCACATGTCCCAAACTGAGCTTATTCTCTTTTTCTGCAGACCCTCCCCTCTTCTGAACTTGCCTATTGCCGTGCAGAGTACCACCATCCTACCCCCTAGCTGTCATCCTGGATATCAGTGCTCATTGGCTTGACTTGCACTCTGATGACATTAGGCTTCATTGTTTATAGGGAATGCTTGTGCAATGTAATTGGAGCTTGTTAAACCTTCTCGAGTTTCTTGGCAAGACCTGTTATCCCTTCAGAGCCTTCTTTTTGATTCTTCTTCCTTGCTCATTCCATGTGCTTATATAGATTCCCTGTCCATTTGTTGTTACTGAGTTGAGGAGTGCCAAAACCTCACCCTGCCCCCTTTTACAGTCCTCCTCAGTAGGAAATATTGCAGAAACTGATCCATGTGACTTTGTTCTCTTAAGAGTCGATGCAAACAATAAGGAATTGGCTTACTTTATGAAATGTAATATTCATAAAATCAAAAGCTGCATTCTTCCCTTGAGGTTCCTTTGGGACAGTTTTACATGAGATGATTGGGACTTTGACCAACTGAATGACCTCATAAATTGAGTGGCAGAGCAAGGTAATGTCTGGAATAAATATGTGTGCCTTTAAAAAAGAAGTGTGTGTGTGCACGTGCGTGTGCGTGTGTGTGTGTGTGTATGTATGTGTGTGTGTAGCTCTTCTACATGTGCAGGAAGGAATGAAAGCATTTACAAACAGTTTGCAATATGAAAGAAGAGAGGCGACGTCGGTGCACCAGCCATTCTATCCGTATAGATCAGTGTTGAAATCACGCTTTTAAAGCGCACTCTGAAAGTTGCCTCAAATGAAGCGTTCCAGTGGGTGCAGTGGAGGGAAGGTCCTGTGGAAAGTTCTTGATCGCTGGCTCATTAAGGTGCCGTCCGAGAGCTGATGCTGGAGTAGTCACGCTGACCTCCCTGGCTCACCTCTCCAAATGACAGCAAGAGGCCTGATACAGAGGAAGGGACAATAATGCGTATCCCATTTTTTCCAATCTGTTGCCTCACTCTTCTTAGGCTCACCGTCTGCTTCTCATTAGGTCTGCCTTGATTTCTTTTCAGCGTTGGGGACACAGACCGGCACTTATTATCACAGCTCATGTAAAAGATCGAGTCTCTGAATTTATTGCTAATCACAGGGTCTGATGGTGTTGTGGTATTGTGATGATAGATTAAATGGGGCAGCTTGGTGGCGAGGTGAATAGAGTACTGGGCTTAGAATCAAGACTCATCTTTGTGAGTCTGAATCTGGTCTCAGACACTTACTAGCTGTGTGACCCTGGGTAAGTCACTTAACTGTGTGTCTCAGTTTTGTCATCTGCAAAATGAGGTGGAGAAAGAAATGGTAAATTACCCCAGGATCTTTGCCTAGAAAACCTCAAAATGGGGTCGTGAAGAGTCGGACATGACTAAGAATACTGAATAACAATAGTAGATGAAATGGATAGTCTCCAGGTTTCATTATGTCCATCTTCATTAAACACACACACACACAACTAAAGGTCTTATAACAAGGAATTTTAGATCAAATGTTTCTTCAGAATGGGTACAAGGAGGAAATATTCAGGACTTGCAGTTGACTGGCCTGAAAAGATGGCATCCATACCTCTCCCCCTTGGCCTTACCCTCCTCATCTCCATCTTGTGGAGAATGCTTATTCCTAGCCACGATTTCCTTTTATGGAAGAATCCAAGCGTTAAAGTCGGGGTTCGTGGGTACAGCTGGTTTCACTTAGCGACAAGCAGGAATATCAACAAGACCTAATCTTTTGGAGAAGAGTTTCACATTGAAGACATTGTCTCCGCCGCAAGAATGATTTCAGCTCCTGGGCTGGGCTAAGCAGGGGCAGAGTGCACATTAGGCAGTGTTTAAACCCCAGGATTATATTTAGCTGTTGTTTGTTGCTGGTAGTCTTTGATTGCTTGAGTAGGACACCCGAGATGCGCTCCCTGAGTCTTGCTCTCTTGCAAGCGCTCTAATAGTTCAATTATTCCCACCGGTGAAAAATGGAGAAGAAGGCCCTAGAATGCAGCTGCTGGGAAGAGAATTTTACTGTATCAGAATAATCTAAACATAAAGAATGGTAGGGCTCCTGGAGTTCTCTTCAAATGGTTATAGCTGGTGATGATTTTAATTTTCTTAGAAAATGGTCCGTTAACTTGGCATCCGCGAGCTTGTTTTTTAAAAATAATCTCACAAATGTGTGTGGATGTAGTCAGTTTTCTTGATAGTACTCTGCTTTTATTTGCATAAAAACACTTTTTTTTTCTAGGAAGGGTCCATGGGCTTCAATAGATTTCCCATGACACAGAAAAGATTAAGAATCCCTGACTTACCAGAAGAAAGAGCATTGTGTAAGAAGGGGATTGTTCAAGGGGTGTCACTCGGTTTGTGTAGCTTGGCTTAAAAAGAAACAAACTAACATTTTCCCTGTCCAGGTCTTTAATCATAATATCTCTGTAAACCTTCCCAGGGCTAGAATTAGAAAGGGAAAGTCAAAAGACAAGAGCCAAGAAGGGTAGTTAGTACCTTAGGACCTCTTTGAAATGATCCATTATATTCTCCTCCCACACCTCACTTTGACTTAGAGCATTTCTGTCTCTGTAAACTTCCTCTGACTGGACCTGCATGGTCTGTTTTTAGACTACATGTTCCTGGAGAACAGAGGTTTTGTCTAAATTGGATTGATTTGAGTCGCTTTATACAGGAGTCTCCATTGGCGGAACCTAATGAAACTTTATTTGTTGGTAAATCAGACCCAGAAGTTTGAGAACCACTGACCTTAAGTATACCAACCATGGGATGATTCCCATTTCCACTCCGCTTTAGGAGAAGAGTGAGGTGCCTTGAAGCACTCATCACTTCTGTGAATAGAGAGAGAGACAGCAAGAGATCATCTTGCCCATTCTCCAGTAGGGCTGGTCTTGAAAACTTTCTAAGGAAGGATATTTATTATATTTTTGTGTCTCAGGGATGGAGATTGTATTTTCCAAGTTCAATAAGAAGCATTTATTAATAATAATAATTAGCATTTAAATAGTACTTAAAAGATTTGCAAAGTGCTTTATAAAGGCTTGCTCATTGTGTGACTTGATAGTACTATGTACTAATAGATAGTACTGGATAGTACAGCAAGAGCCCTGAATTATAGGAACTTTTATGATTCCTGTTGTACAAATGAGGAACCTGAAGCAAACGAAAGTTAAGTGACTTGTCCAAGGTCAGACCACCGCTAAAGTATTAGAAGTGGGATTTTAAATCAAGTCTTCCTGATTTTGTGTCCAGTGCTTGGTTCACTGACTTGACACCCAGTAACCTTCTCCCTTAACTGTCCTATGAGCTTAGCAATTGAAGAGTTAGTGTAAAACCAAGCAGATTGGATGGTTCAGTAGGAAAGGCATAAGACGGTCCTGTGTTTTGGTGACCAACACCATAAAACTACCTGCCTTTTCTTTGGCTTTTTAACTAGTCAAAGAAAACCTTTGGGGAAGTCAGGGTCAGTTTAGACAGTGGTTACAAGGCATCATAAGATGAATATAGCAGTGATTTAGGCAGTAACATTACACAAGATAATAGACAGTGATACTTTATAAATGATAAGTACAACAGCATTAAACATCTGGAAATAATTGGTCTTTTTCCCTCCCCAGTGGGATCCTGGGAGTTATATCACTAGACTTTTGACCTAGATTTGTTTTTAGGATGTATACATTTCTTTAAAAAAATTGGTTTAAATTTTTTTTAAAGTCACAGTTACATCTTTATGGCCACCTCTGTGCCCCAGTAGAATCTTCCCTTGTAATGAGTATAATGAGTAAGGGCAGGAAATGGACACATTGACCATCTCTAAAAGTGTCCTGTGTGATGTCACAAGTCCACAGCTCTCTGCCGAGAGCCTGGGAGCAGGATTCTTTCTCATCAGTCATCTGAAGTTGTGACTGGTCACTACACTGAACAGCTTCACAGTCTGCCAGGGCTGTTTCCGTGTAAATTGTCCTGTTTCTTCTTAACTCACTCTGTATCAGTTCATTCAAACCTGTGCAAGTTTTACTGAATTCTTCATCATTTAAAAAAATAATATTCCATTCCATTATATATTACAGTTTGTTTAGTTGCTCTCTAATTGATGGGTTCTCCTTTTCTTTACATTTCTTTGCTGCTATAAAATGTGGTATTTTTAAGTATTTTTGTGCAAAATATAAGATTTGTTGACATTTCTATCTAAACCCATGTTTAGTAGACATGTGAATGAAATTCCATCATTTTTGTGAAAGTGTAACATGATGGAGAGGAATTTGCCAGCGATACCTTGAGTTTTGTTCTTCACTAAGACTTTTTGACTTCATTTAATTCTTTATTTTTTGTATTTTTAAAAAATTTATGCTTAAATACAAAATGAGAAAAGAAAAAAATGCCATGTACACAGCTGACTATGAGAGAGGATTCAATATAATAAATTTTTATTTCAAGAAAACCTACGTAATAAATACTAGAGATTGTTTTCAAAGCTGCCCAGATTTTCTCTGCTTCCTTGTTGGGTTTTTTTTTTTGTTCTCTACTGTGTACTTTTTACTTTTTTCCCCCTCCCCCTGAAAGAACTGAGTATGGAGAAACAGGCATGCATGCCTATATACATACAGATACACACATAGATGTCTATGATATACACATATACCCTGATGCACTTATATATAAAACCATGCTTACCTTCCTCCTGTCATCTGTTTCTCTGAAGGTGAATAGCATCTTCCTTTGTAAGTCCAAGTCTTTCCATGTTTATTCTAAATTGACCTGCTTATCCTTTTCTGTACTACAGTGATATTTCTTTCTGGATTCAAGCAGCATTTTCCTTCATAGGATCTTTGAGGTTAATTTGGGTATTTTTAATAGCCAGAATGCCTTGGTTGCTCAGAGTTGTTCTTAAAACACTATTACTGTTACTGTATACAATGTTCTCTTGGTTCTGCTCATTTTGTTCTTCATTATTTCGTGGAGGTCTGTCCATGCCTTTCTAAAATCGTTGAGCTCATCATTTCTTGTAGCAAAGTAACATTCATGAACATATACCACAATTTGTTTAGCTATGTCTCAGTTGACAAGTATCCCCTCAGTTTCTGGTTCTTTGCCACCACAGAGACGGCTGCTATAAATATTTCATAATATGTAGATTCTTTTCCATTTTCCCTAATCATTTTGGGAAAGAGACCTAATAGTAGTATTTCTGGGTTAAAGGGTATGGGCAATTTAATAATTCTTTAGGCATAATTCCAAATCTCTCTCTAAAAGGGTTGGTTCAGCTCACAGTGCCACCAACAATGAATTAATAGAGTCCCAATTTTTCCACATCTGCTCTGGCATCTTTTACTTTCCACTTTTATCATTTTAGCTGGTCTGATAGGTATAAATTGATATCTGAAAATTGTTTTAATTTGCATTCCTCTAATCAATAATGATTTAGAGCATTTTTTCATATGACTATAAATTGTTTTGGTTTCTTCATTGGAAAACTGCCTGTTTATATCCTTTTGACCATTTATCAATTGGGGAATGACTTGTGTTCTTATAGATTTGACAAAGTTCTTTATATATTTGAGATATGAGACCTTTATCTGAAGAACTGTCTACAGAATTTTTCCCCCAGCTAACGGCTTCCCTTCTGGTCTTCGCTACATTTGTTTTATTTATACAACATCCTTTTAATTTAGTGTAAACAAAATTACTCATTTTACATCTCACAATACTCTATCTCTTGCTTGTCCATACATTGTTCACCCATCTATAAATCTGATAGGTAATATTTTTCTTGTTTAGATTTTCTTGTAATTTCTTCCTTTATATCTAGGTCATGTATCCATTTTGACCTTATCTTGGTAAATGGTGTAAAATATTGGTCTATGTCCAGTTTCTGCCAGACTGCTTTCTAGCTTTCCCAACATTTTTTTTTTACCAAAAAATGAATTCTTATTCCAGAAACTTAAGTCTTTACACTTGTCAGACACTGGGTAACTATATTAATTTGCTACAGTAGATTGTATATATACTCTGTTCCATTGATCTACCTTTCTATTTCTTAGTACCAGATAGTTTTGATAATTACTACCTTATAATATAGTATGAGATCTGGTACTGCTAAAGCTTCTTCCTTTACATTTTTCCCCCATTAGTTCTTTTGATATTCTTAACCTTTTGGTTCTTCCACAGGAATTTTTTTAGTATTTTTTTCCAGCTCTGTAAAATAATTTTTGGTAACTAACATCAGAAGGGGGGAGAGGAGACTGCTATGCAGTGATACAAGGGAGAAGGGGAGGTCCAGAAAAAGGGCTCTGAGAAGTTTGATCAGGGAGAGGTGACTGTTGGCTGCAAAGGGAGATCAAGCAAAGTTTCATGGAAGAGTTAGTAACTGAATTGTTGTAGAACATAAGAGAGAGTCTTCAGCGTTGGCCATGAGGAGGTTAGAAAAATGTTATAGACATTGAGGAAGTTCTGAGCCAAGGCAGAAAGATGGGAAAGGGTCAATTGAAACATGGAGGGGCAAAGAATAGTCCATTTTGACTCATAAATATAGAAATGAAATAGAGTAAGTAGTATGAGAAAAAATGGAAAAGAGACAGCTTGTAGAGGTCCTCACTCTAGGATCAGGAGTTTATCTTTTATTTGATAGGGAATGGAGAGACAGTGATGACTTTTATTTTGAATAGGAACTAGGTAGATTTGTAGTTGGTTCACTGGTTGAGACAAAACAGAAGTCATGTATGGGTTGGTATCAGCTTGGAAGAAGGTCTCTCATGGAGTACCTCGGGGGGATCTGTGCTACTCTATATGTTTCTTGATGACCTGGACAAAGATATAGTTGTCATGCTCATCAGATATTCAGATGACATTTAAAATATGGAGCAATAGCTAAGGTGCCGGATGCTAGAGTATGAATCTAAAAAGATCCCAGTAGGTTAGAACACTGGGCTGAATCTACTAAGCTGAAAATTTATTAAGTTTAAAGTTCACTACCTGGGTTCACCAAACATTTCCATAGGAGGTGCACTGGAGAGAGCCCTGAATTTAGAATTAGAGGACCTGTGTTCTAATCCCAGTTCTACCACCTTGGGCAAAATATTGAACTTTTCTAGGCCTTAGTGTATTCATCTGTATGACAAGAGATTGGATTAGAAAGTTTCTAAGGTCCTTTTTATCTGTAAATCTAGGATCCTATGATCCTGAGTTTGGGGAGATATGTGACTAGTTATCAATTAAGCAATTAATCAGTAAGCATTAAGCACCTACTCTATACCAGGAATTGTCCCCAACACTGAGTTGGCAGTTAGTCTGAAAAAGAACGGGGAACTTCAGTGGTTTGAAAAGTTCAGTGAGTTGACAGTAGGAAATAACAAAATGTCTAGGGAACCTTAGGCTCTTATGAAAGTTATAATTAACATGCTTCTGTCTCCTTTGTTGCAATAGCATCCTGTCCCCTTGGTGTTTATATCCCCCCAGGACTCTGTCTTGAACTCTCTTCCCTTCCTCCCTTAGTGATTTCACTTGCTCCTGTGGATTCAGTTCTCTGTGCACATGACTTCTAGACCCACATATCCAGCCCCCATCTCTTCTTTGAACCTCAGTCCCAAATAGTCAGCTGCTTGCTGGACAGTCAGTACCTGCTGGCATCTCAAACTTACTATACTTTCATTGGTGCTGATTATCTTTGCCCTAAAGAAACCATCCAGCTTCCATGTTGGATTCCTAGACAGGTTGGAGTTATCCTTTACTCTGACTTCTTTCTTATTATCTCCTAGCCATTCAGTTTCTGAGTCTTATTGATTGATTGTACCTCTATAATTCTCGTATAAGTGTCCACTTTTTTATATCCATATGCCACCTGGACTACTATATGTGAAGATTATATGAGGTAATGTGTGCAAAATAAAACCTTAAAGTCACATTAGAATATAAGCTGTTTTTATTATCCTGTCTAATATCTTCCCAGCAATTTATAGTACCATCCAGTTATCCTACTGCTTATTATCTAAATACTTCAATTAAGGGGTAGGAAAATAACCATATTTTATAGTTAGAAAATCTCAGACACAGAGAGGACATTTAGGTATCTCTGGTTTTGAACTAGATGCAGAGAAGTCTGGGCGTAGGCAGCAGATGGATCTGTGATTCCTTTAATATTTGATGATGAATTCTGTTTTGGACTTGTTGAGTTTGAAGTGCATGAGGAATAACCAGCTGGCCAGCAAGGCACTGGGGAAACAGTTCCTTTGAAGCTTTGGGGTGTAGGTGACTGAGCACTGAGATTTGGGAATTATTTGAATAAAAATCATCATTGAAATCATAAAAGTGAGTTAGATATCTAGTTCATCAGTTTACTAAGTACCTATGGTCTGCCAGGAACCATGCTAGGCAGTGGAGATGCAAAAAAGTTAAATTTAATTTAAAAAAAGAGAAAGAAGTAATCGCTACTCACAGGGAATATGCATTCTAAAGGGGAAGACATCAGGTAAATGTGTGTGTGTGTGATGAATGTAGAGAATAAATACAATAGATAATTAAATCCAAGGGAGTTTTGCAGAGAGGGAAATAAAGTGGGAAGTGTCAGGAAAGGCTTTGGGGGGTAGATGGTATCTAAGGATTCTTTGATGTGGAGCAGAAGAGGAAGTGTATTCCAGGCACAGAGGACAGAAGGTACCAAGGCACAGAGATAGGAGATGGAGGCTAAGGAGCAGAGAGAAGATCATCTTGGCTGGATGGGGAATAATGGAAACTAGGGAAGGGAAATACTCTTCATTGATCCTCAAGAGATGGGTTGGGCTGCAAAGGGCCTTAAATGATAAGTGAAACAGTTTATATTTAAGCTTTGGGGAACCCTCTGCGTTGATTGAATTGAGGCTTGATATGGTCAATATGAATTTAAGGAAAATCACTCCAACAGTAATGTGTAGGGTCGACTGTAGTAGTGAGAAGCTCGTTGATGGGGAGACCAATCAGGAGGCTGTTACCAACATCCAGGCTAGAGGGCCTGAACAGAAGTGGTCAGGATGTGAGACAATAGAAAGGCTTTAATGGGAGAGATGCTTTGGAGGCAGAAAGAACAAGATTTGGCAACTGATTGGATTTGTGGGGTGAGAGAGAATGAGGACTAAAGAATGGTACCAAGATTATGAACCTGAGAGTTTAGAAGGATGGTAGAACCTTCAATGGAAGTAATGGCTTTTAGAAGATGATAAGCTTCAGGAAAAAGGTGCTGAGTTCCATAGATGTACCCCAGGAACCTCAATATCAAATGACATAATAATTCTGAAATGCTTAGTGCAGTGACCGGAACATGGTTAAGAGCTACATAAAATTTTAGGTCTTTGGCACTGGAAAGCACCACCAACCCCTTTTATTTGTTATCAGCTGGTCATAATGAATAGAATGATTAATTACCCAGAAACTGTGTCTCTAGAACTTTTTATGCGACACATCACCTAGGCTCCCAACCTTGGAGTATTCCGTGATGTTTCCCTTGACCTCAACCTATAGACATCTAATATCTTCCCTACATGAGAATGAGGAATCACAGAGAGGTGATCATAAGTAAAATTTTGATTTGTGCCTGAACCAAATAAGCATTCTTATTGGAGTGGTCAGGTCAAGGGTCATGATTCATCTTTAAGGAAGACTATTTAAGAGTGCTTACAAATATGCACTGTACTTTATCATTGTAAAAAATAATTTTAAGCTTCATTAGCCTGTGTTCCACAACATTAATGTTATTTTTGAACCAAGAAAACAGTCTCAATTGTAAATTTCTCTCCACTGACTAATTTAACTACTCAGCTATGCATGTACCAATTTTGACTGCAGGCCAGCTAAACTTCATATACTAGAATAGATTTTACAACAGACTTTTATGAAGGTCTTCAGCCAAAACAATCTTCCATTTGATTATATATGCATTTAAGCATATCCTTAGATGCCACTTGCTGTTTAAGTGGATGCCTTCAATTGTACTCTGAATGCTACCATCTTTTCTTTATGCCTTTGGCTGCCTAAACAGCAGTGTATTTGAAGACACCGTTGTTATTTCCTATTCTCAAATTTACCAGCTCCTTTTATAGTTAGGATTTAATCACATCTCAAATCTTTCAAATGATACTCTCAAAAACCCTCACAAAACACTTCTCATTTCCTGATACACTATAACTATCCCAGGTATGCCATATCATTATGCCACTGAGGTTACTACTGTTTCTTTCTTTCTGTCTTTATTCATTTATCTCTCTATTTTGTTTGTTCTCTCACTTATTTATTTTAATTTTCTTATTCATCCATCCATCCATCTATCTATCTACCCCTCTCCCACCCACCCACCAAGCCATCCATCCATCTATCCATCCATGCAACCGTCCATCCATCCATCCATCCATCCATCCATCCATCCATCCATCCATCCATCCATCCATGCATGCATCCATGCATGCATCCATCCATCCATCCATCCATACATCCATCCATACATCCATCCGTCCGTCCGTCTGTCTACCTATCTGTTTTTGAGGAATCCATCTAGTTTCTGATACTCTGGTCTCCATTTTTTAAAAACTTAAAATGGTTTTCAAGTTAAAGTTAACTTAGAGGGCATTGGCCACGGTTGTAATTATAGCATTTTAAAGGAGATAATTAGCCATGGCTTGCCACGTTGGTTTGACAGTAGACTGTGAAACATTTTTCTGATTGGCACTAAGTTGAGAACAGCCTGAACTCTGAATCCCCCTGCTTTAATGGGCTTTACACAGCCTCTCGAAAGCTCCTTTAATTATTTGACCATGCTGTGCCAAATTTTGCTTCTTTTCTTATGACTGCTTTTGAATAGGAAAAGTGGGATGCTTGTGGTTTGCATGACTTTGCAGTGAGTATCTGGGGACTCCCCAGAGCTCCAGAGAATCTGTGTTGGGATTCTGAAATGTGTCTCATTTAACTTGGTTGGAAACTGTTTTCTTATACAAAAGAGTAGTTCAGTTGGAGCTACTTGCAACATTCTGCTTTTATGTCTATCCTGGTAGAGGCCTGGGGAACTAGGTATGTGAAGCAGTGAAAACGGTATTACATAGAACATTCTGATGCCTTGAATGTCACTGGAAATGGAGGTGCCAACAGCTGTAGTGGGTAAATTTCACCATTTAATGAACTGTTAGTCAAACTCATTTACTCTTAGATCCATTAATGAGTGTAATCTGGTTGCTGAAATTTGTTCTCTCTTCTTTTTGGGTTAGAATTACAGTATGAGTAAGCGAATTTGACCTATGGTTTATTTACTCTTCCTTTTCTTCTTGTACAGGGAAGGAGGAAAGAATTCCAGAAAATTCCCTAAGATATAAGAAAGGGCTTGGGAAATGTAATAGGATAAAAATTTAGATTGACATAGTGTGTTATAGATACAAAGTTCCTCATCTACCTTGACTCGTCATCATCTAAATAATCTCGTGAACATTATTAATAATCCTATAATATGTCTATCTTATGAGCGCCTTAGAGATTTAAGTGAGTTTCCCATTTTTCTTCTTTTAAGATTATGGGGTTCCATGACTCCTAGCCAACCCAGTATGATGGGAGCTCTTTGAAGGCGGGATTGGTTTTTTGGTTTTCCCTTTTTATCCTCAGTGACTAAATACTTGTTGACTGACTGATTAATGAATGCTTATTAGATTGAATTGGTCCTACATGGCATCATTAAAAGGATGCTGGTGTTTTTTTAAAGTCTTTTAAATGCATCGAGCACTTTAGCACCATCAGAGGTTATATGCAGTTTCACAAAACCATTTCAACCTTCTCTCTTGCTCCTTTATCATTTCGGGTCAGGCTCCTCAGCCTCCTGCAGTTCCTGTCTAAGGTACCTAACCTGATATGTTAACTCCATGAACTGCCCATCTGTCTGCAGGAGCCCTCCGCCCTCACAGTCTCTTTATCTTTTGCTCTGTTTGCTGCCCTCTGTGCTGAAACACGACCCTTGTCTAGCAGCAATTTCAAGAGTACATACGGTCTTTTGTTATGTATAAATCTTCTGGATCACTTTTGTCCTATCTGTTTTCCTGCTTATTACTTTGTGAATTGTTAGCGCTTCAGTCAGAGAGTGACTTAGGGAAACTGGAGGTGAGATAAGGTGTGCCATCATCAGCCCTGGTACGAGGTTTGATGGGAGAGAGAGTAAAAATGATTGACCTAAATTGGCCTTTTTGGGGAGACCTTTGGTTCTCCCTGCTGTTGCAGGTCTCTGTTAGGGATGGTGTATGTGTTATTTGACACTGGTAACCGTGTCTTAGTATTTTATCAAGGGTATAGTCAGAGAATCAATAGATTTCAAATATATATATATGTATAAAATATATTTTAATTTATATATAATATATAATTATATTATATGTAATATATGTTATATATATTTACATAAATATATAATGTACATATTATATATAAAATATATTTTATATAAACATATATAAATGTATATTTGATTAGATATGTTTGAGTTCCATTTGAAATAGCTGTGAATAGTGAAATAATATTAATAATGAAAATAATACCAAGCAGATGAGAGATAATACGAAACTTTTGAAGGTTTTTGAAGCTCTTTACAAATGCCTCATTTCATCTCACAACTCTAGGAAGTAGGTGCTATTTTTATACCCTCGTCTGACAGATGAAGTAACCGAGGAAAGCAGATGTTATTACTTGTCGAGGGTCACAGAGCCAGTTGGTGTTTGAGCTGAATTTGAACTCAGAACGTCCTAACTCCAGGTTCCATGTTCTGTCTACTGTCTCATGACCACTATTTGGGTCTGTATGTAGTATAGTATTGGGGTTACCAGGCGGGTCAGTGGATAGCGTGTCAGAGTTGTGGAGTGTATATTTCAGTTTTTACGTATGATGGACTAAATGCCTTTGAGGTGTTTTCCAGTTTTGAGATTCTGGGATTTAGCAAGTCCATGGGACCCCAGATTTAGAGCTGACGGGACCATAGGGGCCATCGAGCACATGTTCCATCTTAGACATGAGAATTGAGTCCTGAAGAGTTTAAGTGACCTGTTCAAGGACACCCGGATAGTAAGCTGGTCAGTAACAGTTAGTTTTAGATCTCCATGGAGGGACATTTTTCATTCAATAATGCAATATTTCTCCCTTTCATTTCCATTTCCATTCTTCCACATTGACTGTAACTTACTAACACAATACAAATGGACCGCCATGAATGACTGTTTGCACCAGCCAGTCCTTCTTTGGGACACTGTCTCAAGGTATCTTCTCCATGTCTTTATGTCACTGCCCTTTGTTACACATCTTCATTGCTAATCACACCCTAATAAACAGACGTTACGAGAGCTTTGTATTAATCCTTGGATTTCATTAAGAAAGAATTTAATTTACAAGTGTCTCGGCAATAGTCCTGACCATTTTTCTTTCATGTAAGTCTGATAAAGATTAGGGTAGGAGGTAGCGTCAGATGGGATTACACTGAAGTTTAGTTTATTTTCCCAGATTGAGATGGGTTAAATAGACTGGGGGTGACTTCTCCTGTTATTCCAAATAAGCTAAAGCAAAGCAAAACGACGTAAGTTGCAAGCCTGTGAAGCTTTGGTTAACCCTAACCCCATTCTTTCTGACAGAAATATGCGCTTGTAATTCCGTAAATACATGAATGATAGAAAAAGCATTTACTCATTGTGAGCTATGCATCATGCTAAGCCCTGTAGATAGACACAGGAACATGAGGCAGTTCTTCTCTTAAGATCAAAGTTTAATGGGGCTAACCAAAGTTTCAGTTGTAAATCATATGTGTGTGTATGCATGCATGAATACACATGTATGTATGCTTACATAGACAGGTTTATATGTACACACAGACATTCATAGAATATATCAAATACACATAGGTATAAAGATATGAAACATATATGTGTATATATGAAATCACTCTTTTAACTGGGCATCTTAAATGGGAATTATTAAAAGGGAAATGTTGTCAGGAAAGCCTTTCAGATAGTCTTCAGACGTTAGACCTTGGAGGCTTGGTTTATGCAGTTTGCTTTTCTTCACCCTGGTTGAACCAATGCTGCCCCTTCCTAAGCGCCCATTGCCTTTTATTACTTCTTTGACCGAGAGGTGGAGAAAAACAAAAGCCTTATTTCTTCCTGCTCCTCAGTGTTAACCTGCCTACTACATTCTCCTGAGATCTCATAACAAGGGACAAGTGGAGCAGACTATATTAAATTTTCCAGAGTATATTAAATTTCTTTCAGGTATGCTGCCTAATTTCCTTCATATCCTTTGGACATAATTTCTTTTAGTTGTTTGCATGTGGATACTCCCTTCTCCCCTCCCCACCTAGTCTGATTTGGATAACATTGCATCAATTTTATTTGATTGTATTGTTATTATATGAATTTTATGCAAATAAAGACAAAAACGTTAAGATTTGCTTTGAGAATTGCTGAATCATGAAGATTATCAGTTTTGGGTATGAGTTTTTCTCTTTAGGATCATTTCTTTAAAAAATTTTTTTTATATCATCATAATTCCCCCCATAATTCCTTCATCTAACTCTTCCAGAGAGCCATCCTATATATAACAAATAGTGTTTTTTTTTGGAGGGGGGAAAGGCAAGGCAAATGAGGTTAAGTGACTTGCCCAAGGTCACACAGCTAGCTAGTGTCAAATGTCTGAGGCTGGATGTGAACTCAGGTCCTCCTGACTCCAGGACCAGTACTCTATTCACTGTACCACCTAGTTGCCCCACAAATAGTATTTTTTAAAGTAAAAAAAGAAAAAGTAAAAAGAAAGAAGAGGAAAAAAATCATCATAGTTGATTCATATATTAAAAAAAAGCCTGTAAATGGATTGTTTTTCTACTAATATTTGTGTTTGCATTCCAGCATCTGGCACATAGTAAGTACTTAATCACTGTTCACTTGTAAATCTGTGTATTACAAGACACAAAGGTATATCTGAAAAAAATTATCATTTAGTTTATCCATTAACTTACCCCTAATTGCCCCATAGTGTATAGAATACCAGACCTTGGAGTCCAGGAGACCTGAGTTCAAATGTGGCTTCAGACACTTCACTTCCTAGCTGTGTGACCCTGGGCAAGTCACTTCACCCTGTTTGCCTGAGTTTCCTCTTAGGTAAAAGGAGCTGGAGAAGGAAATGGCAAAACTACTCCAGTGTCTTTGCCAAGAAAACTCCAAATGGGTCAGGAAGAGTCGGATACAGATGACTGAACAGAGGCCGCTCTGTTGGTTTTCCATCAGAGTCCACCTTCCCCCCGGAGCCCTGCATCTTTTTATGCCTTTACTAAAGACACCTTCCAGTTGGGGATGGAGGACTTGAGAATATCTGCTTTTCCTAAAACCGTTTTCCAGCGCAGACACCTATGGCTTTGATGGGGTGGAGGTGTCCGGAAGCCCCTTGTGCAAGACTCGCTTCTCCTGGAAGCGAAATGGGCTCCAGTCCCTGTGTCATCATCCACAAAATGCAGGGGATGATGACGATGCCTGAATTGTAGCAGCGGTGCTTAACGGAGGCAACATACATCAAGTTCCTTTCAAATCTTCCAATGTTACATGAACGGCAATTATTTTTATTTTATGGAGGAACCTGACCCAAGAAGATGTGGGGTTCAGATCCCATTTTTAGATACCAGCTTTATGACTGACAAGTCACCTAACCTCCTTCCTCTCTATGCCTCAGTTTCCTCATCTGTTAAATGTGGGGTTAGACTCAGTGGCCACGAAGGCTTTTTCTAGCTCTAAATCTTTGATCCCATCATTTGGAGATGATCAATGGAGGGAGCTCCCAGTGAGGAACCTTTGCTGCCAACACAGAGTCTTAGAAAGTTGTCCAAGGCCCTGAAACAGTAAGTGGCTTGTCTGGGGTCTCGTAGCTTCCTGCCCTTGAAACCAGCTTTCTGTCCCTTGTGCTGCACTGCCTTCCATTATTATCATTATCATTGTGTTTTAATTTTAGACATTGTTTTAAAACTAACATCTTACTCTTGCTATGCCCAGCCCTCTCTTATCCTTTGGGCCAGTATGACCGTCTGCAATATAGGTACTGGTTACTCCCTCTCTCTCCCGTCCCCCTCCTCCCCCCCCTCTCCCTCTCTCCCTCTCTCTCTCCCTCCCTCTCTCTCT